>OW285236.1:102811378-103531378 GCA_935421215.2 Melolontha melolontha | reverse complement strand
AATTCGGCAAATCACTTTTGCCCTAGATTGTAGATGCAACAAGCCGCGACATCAACTGTACAAGTTGTCAGTACAAATGAAAAATTTTGTGAAAAACTTATCTGCGCGGAATGTGCATATATCGATATTTCACTGTTTTTTACAGATCTTGCACTGATGATCTGTAAAAACAGTGAAATATCGATATATGCACATTCCGCGCAGATAAGTTTTTCACAAAATTTTTCATTTGTACTGACAACTTGTACAGTTGAGGTCGCGGCTTGTTGCGTCTACAATCTAGGGCAAAAGTGATTTGCCGAATTGTAGAATTAAATGCAACAAATTATAGCGACAATCGCATGTAAAATGAGATTTAATAATTATTAATTCTCATACACATGAAGTTCATTACAGTTCGTATATATACACGTAGTATAGAAGTGAATATCATGTCTGTCTTCGGTAAGGTGCACTGATGATCTGTAAAAAACAGTGAAATATCGATATATGCACATTCCGCGCAGATAAGTTTTTCACAAAATTTATCATTTGTACTGACAACTTGTACAGTTGATGTCGCGGCTTGTTGCGTCTACAATCTAGGGCAAAAGTGATTTGCCGAATTGTAGAATTAAATGCAACAAATTATAGCGACAATCGCATGTAAAATGAGATTTAATAATTATTAATTCTCATACACATGAAGTTCATTACAGTTCGTATATATACACGTAGTATAGAAGTGAATATCATGTCTGTCTTCGGTAAGGTGCACTGATGATCTGTAAAAAACAGTGAAATATCGATATATGCACATTCCGCGCAGATAAGTTTTTCACAAAATTTTTCATTTGTACTGACAACTTGTACAGTTGATGTCGCGGCTTGTTGGGTCTACAATCTAGGGCAAAAGTGATTTGCCGAATTGTAGAATTAAATGCAACAAATTATAGCGACAATCGCATGTAAAATGAGATTTAATAATTATTAATTCTCATACACATGAAGTTCAATATATATATATATATATATATATATATATATATATATATATATATATATATATATATATATATATACGGCTGCATGTTTAATATTTTTTAATGTTAATTATCTCGTAATTACCTGACAAGGAATTAATAAAGCCAAATAACTATAGAAAATTATTTATTTAATCCTTTTATAAACAGTTGCTATTTTAATGGCTTTCTTCTCTATGTCTGACGGGTTTTCTACCATAAGTTTTCCAGTCATTCTTTTACACAATTTCGTTATAAATTTATATAATGTTTTAACAAAAGTTTCAATAATATTTTTGTTAATATCCGCTGCATGTTCGCATTCGTAGGCAACAACGCTAAATTGTTGTAGAAATTATAGCCCATTTGCAATGCTATCTGTTCAGATAAAATATTAGAAAAAATTGTTATATTGATCACAAACCCTACTCACTTGCTACATCTCTTGCGGATTCACAAACCTCATTACTTGGAGAACGTCTCTTTCTTGGAGATTCAAAGATGTTTTTGGAGGAGATATGGGCCTATCTTCCAGGGGTGTGTGGTGTTATCTTCGTATCATCAATTGGTATATCTTGCTGTGGCAAATCTGTCGATATTTTGATATTTCTTAGAGGATCTAAAGTAACAAAAACAAACACATTATATTTTATAAGTGACTTATTTTTCTAATATACAGGATATGCATAAAATATATACCTGGTAAGTATAAAGTAGGAACAGCATTATACTTTAATCTAATTTCCAATATAAAATCGTCTTCGGAAAAGTAGCGGCTGCAAACTGAATTTTTGAGTTTTCACTTGGATCTAAATTCATTAATTTTAAGTTTTTTGTAGCTGTAACCAACTGCATGTGCCTATCAAAATTTCTTCTAGGATTGGGAAATGCAAAAATTGAGTGTCTATGTTCTTCTATAAGGTAGGCAGAAATTGTATATACAAAATTAGTCACAAGTCACAACCAAATATACTCACACACAAGCAAAAACATAACTGAACATAACCAACATGCAATATATTACAAACGATGTTATGTTACGATTAAATATGTTGCCAACTATAAATAAGAAAAGTATTGAAAATCTCAATGTGAAAACCTAAGAATACTAAAAACTTACAGCGCAATCTCTTATCATGGGGAACTTTAA
This sequence comes from Melolontha melolontha, assembly GCA_935421215.2. Lineage (NCBI taxonomy): Eukaryota > Metazoa > Arthropoda > Insecta > Coleoptera > Scarabaeidae > Melolontha > Melolontha melolontha. Next base: position 103,529,227 of record OW285236.1, on the reverse strand, counting down.
GAATTAAATGTAACGCTTAAACCTATGTTGCTTTGGCCCCCGTGGTCCCAGCTTTTGTGAAACATAAGCGCAAAAACTATGTACATATTTTAATAAATATTTTAGGAAGACAATAATAATGAAATAGAAATAATTTAAAACGAATATTTATATTATTTACAATTTCAATAAGTCTAAAATCATAGGTGTATGATGTCCTCTTTATTTGTAACATTAATATAGTTGCAAATAGTACAATTATGTTTGAAAATAAAATAGTTACGATTAATGAAAATTACAATAAGAATCTAATAATCATCAATGGTAACGATACGAGTATATACACCTAAGAATTTGCGTCGACTTGTTCCGAATTTCATATAATTGATATGTAGTTTATGCAATAAAACATAAGCTGTTAAGATAAAAGCAGTAACTAATGATAGTTGTATTTCAGAAAATTAAAGACTGTCATTATTATAAGTTGACTTACAATCAATATATAACAATACATTAGTTGATTATGTTTTTATGACGCGACATGCGGGGTAGGTTAGAGATTTATAGATTATGAACATGCAACGTTCCTTTTTATAGGGTTCAAATACCTGAATACATTGCCCTAATTTACTTACGGGTTATTTATAGACCGATATTCAATATATGGTCAATAAAAAGGGCTGTTTATTAAAAAAACTAGTAATTAATAATGTTTAATTGTGCTTGTTTAAGTAGCTATATGTTATACAAGTATTAACAATATAATTTCGTAATCCTATTGATTTAACAAAAACACGAAGTCTACCAAAAGTTTAAATTAATTAATTTTCATTGATTTAAACTTTCTTCACATTTTTCCTTTCATAGTATTACACAATATTTTCCTCATTTTTATTTATCTACATATGATTTTTAATTTAGTTTTTCTTAAAATAATTTGTGCATGTAAAACTTTCAAAACTTTAAAAAGTTAGTGTTATAATTTTTAATCTGCCGTAATAATATTTTGGAAATTTAATTTCTTTTACTAATAACACATATTTAGCAATGAATACGATGTAATAGCTAACCAAAATAAGAGGGTACCTAAATACATCATAATTTTCTTGAAGTATTGGAGAGTATGTGTAAAAATTTATCAGAAACTAGATAAAATTATATTTACATCTAATCTAACTAATATTTGGTTCTCCTAGAACACCTTGAACTCTTTTGGCATACTATCTAAATAGCTCCCGATGCAATCTTTAATTTTATCATTATTTACTTATACTACTTCCATGTTCGTTTTCAGTTGTTGTTTTGTTTTATTGTCTTTCGTAGAAACAATATTTTCATTTCAAATGTCTTCAATGGAGTTTAGATCAGGAGCACTTTCTAGTCACGGTAGCACGGTAGCACGGTAGATACATAACTTATTTTGCTATATGGAATGGAGCCTTATCAGACATAAACATATATAGGCTTTCATTAAGGCTAAAGTCGTTTACATATGGAACTAAAGAGTTATCCAGAACGTGCTTATACTATTTTTGCTCCATGGTTCCATCAATGAAGTATACGGATATATGGACCTTCCGACGTGACCAAATCACGACTAACGATGTACTCGCCGTTAGTCGTGATTCACAGATTTTATTACATATTTTACAATGAAAAATTTCTGAAAGATATCACTTTACGAATAGAGTTGGGCGTCTTGTTAGTGAATACCACCTAAGACGTTAATTAAAAAAATGATTAAAATGATTTAAATATTTATTTTTATGTTTTAAAAATAGACTTCTATTCCTCCTTTCACTGTGTGGTTTTTAACTTAATTAACTTATACAAAATGCACTTCCTTCCTTTGAGCAGTAATCTTTGTTTCAAGCACTTTCGTTTTGATTTCTCTTTGTATATTCTTCTTCGGATTGTCCGTTCGAATATTTATAATACGTCTTCAGAAAGGATTTTTTAAATTCCATCTATATAGTCTGCGGCTTTTGAAGATATTTTAATAATGCGGCGATTATTTTCTATTTTCTACTACAACTAGATCTTCCGAAATTTTTTTGTAGAAATGTTTTGTTTGAATAAATAATTTTGGAAAACAAATAAGTACGATTACACGACTCATAGCATAATAAACAGCTGTTTGCCAAAGATATATATAAACCCGTTACGGAGTGAAACCACATACATATAATGCGTATTCCTCGGAAATGGGATAGCATTAGGAGTATTAATTGCGTAATCATATTATGCCTATAAATTCGATGTTTTCGAATATCAATCTACAGGTAAAAATGAACAGAATACTACTTACTTTACAGAGATCTAGTTCCTGCTTATTTTTATGTAAGTAACTTCTCAGGGCGATTTAGATTCTAAAAGGTGCAATAGATACCACGACACTCCTTTTTAATACGCTAAATACAAACAACCTAAATCACCACGCTCAAATGGAGTCTGAAACCCTCTATTTAATAGTACGTAACGGTATATGCCATAAATCGAATAAACTGCTAAAATTAAGAAATAAGCAATTTAATATAACAAACAATAACAAGCAAATTAATACAAAATAAATGAAGATTACTATACATTGATTCAGATATATTTAGTGACTCAGAAGTATGAACAGCGACCTCTTTTATTACTCATTCATGTACTATCGTGAGCAAATGAAAGTGCACACTTTATTATGTTGGCATGTCGAAATTTCAAAATTTATCTAATGTATACAGTACTTTTGAAGTGTCAGTGTCAGCATTTAATCATAACATAAATGACATTTGCTTAACAATTTGGTAAAATTTACGCAGCTATAATAGTTCGTTTACTTTCAATTGCTCACGATAGTACATACATATATATACTTCGCAAAAATTATATATTTATAGTCACTTTAAATATGGCTTAAATAATTCCTAAAATCCAGCCTTCGCGTCGAATATCGTCGTCTAGAGAACGGAGTAGAGAGATTACTTTTTCTTTGAAGTGGTCGTCAGGACAATATGTACTGAACACATATTTTTTATTCTTGAGAAATGTAGAGGCAGTTGATTGGTTGGCTTTTATTATTTTTTTTGGAATCTTGAACACTCTTTTTATACTGTAGAATATTTTATACAGAGACCAGCGTATTTAATTATAGTTTCGTACAGCCTTTCTTCGTGTAAGAATGTATACTACATTAGTGCAGATTGAATTTTATTATGGCCTATGCACGTTTCTGGACTGGTTAGCCAATTTATTTGCAATCGCTCTTTGGGCTGACACGCTACTTTATATGGTACTGTTCCTTGGGCTATCCCGCGGCTGTGTAAAAGACCCCTCACACGTCTCACAATCTCTTTTTCTGCGCTAATTGTAGTCTTGCAAAAATAGTCTAAAAATCTCCTAAGGCGACTCAGCACAAGAGATGCGGTACTCATACTAAACACTTTCCTATACATAAATAATGAAGGCTATGTTATTGGACATGCGCAGAACATATAAAAATGCCAAACATATTAAAAATAAACAATACATATATGAGCGAAAATATATATAATAAATAATGCAATAATTAGGACTCTGCCTATTATATATAATTTAATTAAATTATACAGGGTTCTGAAATGGATGTACCATAACAACTTCTTAAAGAGGTCCTAATATTTTGACCAGATATTGTCTATTATTAGTGATTTTAGTGTTATTACTTTAAAATTTACTGGAAAAGACCAAAAATATTTAGTTTATAAGTAATTTTGAATAAACTAAATTATTAACGTAAACTTTGAAAAATACTGTGAAGCAACTGCATACACACTTGTACAAGGATATTTTAAGCTTGACTTAGGAACTAATTTCTATACACGGAAACCAGATTGTAGTATTGAATCGGTTATTGCCAAATAAATGAAATCTACGATAATAAATGAACGCGTATAAAAAATTAACAATAGTGGCAAAAAGGATACTGGAATGGCGAAAACAATTATAATTTTGAATACAAAAGAAATATTCATGTAAAGATAGGTGTAATACCTACGCGCTACGTACTATATATTGTTCAACGTGATCATGTCATTGTTTTTTGTTTTATTTTAATTAATTTCAGGGACCTCAATATTAATCATCAATGTAGGACACTCACGCATAATGGCAAAAATATTGAAAAAAGATTCTATTGTAATATTTTTTCTATGCATGTATGTATACATTAAATTATGTATAGACATAGTAACATGTGGGTACATAGATTATATAAAGGGTATATTATACAGAATGTAAAGCGTAGTAATACATAGAAGGAAAGCTCTGAACAATGGACGCAACCGTAGTAATAAACGCAAGGCGGATGTGTTAGAATTACTATAGACTCTCTAACTATTTCATATTGGGTGAGCGGCATGCTAACATATTAAATAGATAATTTAATAGACCAGATTTTATAAAATGCTGAAATAGTGATTTTCGTATGTTCGTGATTTACCTCACAATCTGAAAATTTTAGTGTGCCATTGATGTCAAATTTTATTTTATTTATACATATTTTTAATCTTTTATTTAAATTATATACCAGGTCTATCTGGAAAGTATCTCCCCCTTGTGTTATAGCAAGAAAAGAAATTAAATCTGGTCAATGGCGATGGTGTCCACTTCAAAGTACTCCCCATGGAAATCCACAGCTTTCTTCCAGCGATCCTCCCATTTTCGAAAACAGTCTTTAAATTGAGCATTCGGAATAGATAACAGTTGCTTCGTAGCATTGATTGTTATCTCCTTCCTGTCATCGAATCTTCTTTCTTTAATCGGATATTTCAATTTAGGTAACAGCTTGAAGTCGCAGGAAGCTCACTTAGGACTGTAAGGTGTCTGGCGTAGCTTACCAATGCCGTGTTTCACAAACGAAAATTGCCGGATAAGTTGCGACGACTCTGACGTGCTTCTAAACCGCCTAAACCACTCTTCAATTTGTAAATTTATTACCATATACTTGCTATCTGCTTCCTGTCATCGAATCTTCTTCCCTTAATAGGATATTTCAATTTAGGGAAGAGCTTGAAGTCGCAGGAAGCTAACTCAGGACTGTAAAGTGTCTGGCGTAGCTTAATAATGCCGCGTTTCAGAAAATAATTGCTGGATAAGTTGCCATGACTCTGACGTGCTTTTAAACCGCCTAAACCACTCTTCAATTTGTAGATTTATTGCCATATACTTGACAAGTTTGACTGATGGATTCCCGACACGAATGACCAAACTTATGTTCGCTACGTTCAGTCATCATGAATGCGACGCGAACGAGGTTTAAATCTCGCACAGTGATGTACTCTTGTTCACTGAACAGTAACCATGCCATCTAATGGGGGCACTTGTAAAGATCCTACGTATATGGTAAATTCAGAGAGAGTGATAGAGGGGGGGAGAATGGGAGGGAGGGAGATGGAGAGGGGAGAGAGAGAAGAGAGAGAGTTGATAGTTTCTAATAGACAAAATTTATTTTGAAAAGTCTTTCTTTGGAGACTGTAGTAGAGACTGTAGTAGAGACTGTAGATGATCGTATCCTAAATACGTATCTCGACAATTGGATTGTCATCCTCAGTAGGTAAAGTCAATAATCACTGTGTTGAACATGGGGCACAGTAATGCTAACTCAAAGAAGCGCGAAACACGTTGCAAAGAGTCCAATTTTATATCGCTTCAAGAAATAAATATCTGCACTTAAAAGCTTAACTTTATTATATAACTTATGAAATCTATTAATCTATCTATCTCATTGCGATAAATATTTCCTTGAAGACCGTGGTTAAGTAAAAACATAAGAAAAGTATAAAAACCCTTATCACAAAAAAGAAAATTGAATATGGTTACTATAGTTTCAACTATGATGTTTTATAAATATTGTTACTCGAACGTGTACAAAAACGATTCCTGAAATTTATGTTGTAAATTGGATGGCATATATCCATATCGTGACGCGAACTAGGAGAGCTTATTAAATAGGAACGACTTCATTTCCCTAAACAAACAAAGAAATTAGGCAATAATAATAATATTTATTTCAGAAGCATTTTTGATAAAATAAAATATTATTGTGGTGAGGTTTTTGCCTACTCATGTATGTTTCAAGTTGTTGTGCTATATTTATTTCACCCAACAGATCAATCCAATTACAGGCTAAAAAATTATATAATAAATAAAACCAAAAATTAATAATTAACACAGTACAATTTTAAATAAAGTATGCAAATAAAGAAAAAATTAAGAATAATAACTAAATTACAGAGATATGAAATCTAAACCTGAAGCAAAAAACAAAAATAAAAAGAAAATGGAAAAATAACTATTTCCTTCACAATGAATCGGATACAACCTATTGGCATTATGGCACATGTACAATAGCGGTGCCATTTGAAGGACATTCGCACGCGCTGTTGACACAAAGAACGTATCTGATGGCCTAATACTATACTTCCACACCAGAAATGTTATTTGTCGAAACAGTGAGGGTGAATCATCATTACTGTTAGCGAGTTTAATCAGAAGCTCACCGCTCACTTCATCTCTTCTTTGAGTTAAGGAACTAAAATTGCGCCTATTTAATAAAGCTCTTGCAGTCAGTACAGTATGCTTTTGTATCTCCCTGTTTCTAAATTTTAATATCACACTGACGATGAATTCTTGACGGCGCTTAACTTTGTTGTTATGTATTTTAGCGGTTATTTGCAAAACTCTGTATTTTTATATATGTATCGAATTGAAACTCTTAAGTTTTCCAGAAAAATTTATATTGTTTGGTGCGAGGAGTAAAAAGAATCGTTAAAACGTGCATGAAATGATTCACATGCATTAGTAGTTTGTGCTAAAGTGGCGTTGTTTTCTGCCCATATGTATAATGGAAAGTCAGAAATATGGTTTTCTAATAAATAATCCGCGTACGTATGAACTTCGGCGTTGTTGGGAATTTCTGCAAACACGTCCATCGCAAAAGCCTCGTCAATCTCTTCTGGTGGTAAATATGTCAAATCGAATGTTGTTTTGGGTCAAATTTTAATCTCGTTCTTTTCTTTATTGTTATAATGACTACCTAATCCCAATTGCTGCCTTTTTCTATACTATGCTTGACCCAGATGAAGTCTGCAGCCAATTATTTCAGTATTTGACCAAATTGCTTTTATAGCAACATAAATCGCTATTTAAAAGTCAGATACAATATTCTTATGGTCCAGAGTCACTTTATATTTGGCAAAACATAGTTCTTTGATAGCACATAGTTGCAGATTTTTGCTTATTTGTTAATAAGCGGGTTGGATTAAATATCAGCATTGTAAATTACTATTTTGGTAACAATGTTATTATAATATTCAGGACTGGGGACCGGACACGAATCGGCCCACGGGCGTACTATTAAAAATTTGTATTTTTAAAGAGTTTTTAATTTTATTTATATAATTGGAACACAAACAGATGGTGATCTATAAAATACGGAAATACATCCTTGTAGATAGAAAACTTCCTTTGCACATTTAATTTAAGATTTTGATTTTCAAAATAAGAGATTAGTTTTGACAAATTTCCAAAGTATTCATGAAGAAAGTACAACTGATTTTTTAAATTTGTAATTTGTATTAGTTCCTTGCACTCAGAAATACTTCGAAAATCGTCATCTAAACATGGAACGAAATTTTGTAAACTATCGGAATTCTCTGCATAAAAACTAGTAGCTTCTAATCATGTTCCCCATCTAGTTATTACTGGTGAGGGAGGCAATGACAAGGATGGATTTTTTTCCCTGTAAAGAGCTACTCTCAATGGTGCTTTTCTGAAAGCTTTTTAAAAAGCGGATACAAGTTTATCAACTTCCGGAGAGGTGTTTCTGATATATTCACAGACTTTGTGGAAAGTATGTGCTACACAAGTAATATGCAGCATATTAGGATATGTTTCCTTTAATAGTCTGCCTGTTTTTAATATATATGCAGCACTGTCACTCACAAATAAAAGTATTTTTTCTTTGTACCTGTCGTCCGAATGAAGCATTTGGTGCATATTCTCGTAAATGATTTTGGCTACTGTTTCCGCATCAACTGCATTTATATTTTTTGTTGCTATTACATATGCGTTATATGGAATAGCAGGATGTAGTATACCAGCTTTGCAGCTGGTATACTACATCCTGCTATTCCTATATATGTAGCATTTACCACACAGCGTCCTAATATATCGACAGTTCCGTCGGCCTTTATCCATAGGTACTGATTTGAAAGATGGCTTCTAATGCGTTCTACTGCTTTCGTGTAGCACTTAGAAATATAATATTTGCTTAAGGTGGATTCATCAGGGACAAACATTTCGACCACTATATTTTTGGAAAAATGTTTTGAAGGTGGGATTGTTAAGTTTATTTAATGAAATATTTGCCGTCATTAAGGTTCACAGTTCTTCGTTAAAATTGTCAGATACCAACGCATCTAATTTCCGTGTATGTATTTGCGATGCTAAATGACGTTTTACGTGCGATTTCTTGGAATTTTTTAACGATATTTTATAAATTTCGGAATCACTGGTAATGGACGTACAATCAGTTTGAGCCTTAATCCAACTCGTCATTGTTTCACGATGCCATTCTCGACGTTGTTCCATATCATATCTCAAAATGTAGCTTAAGATATGTTCTAGGTTTAAATAAATGACAATTAAAAATGTATGCTTAAGAAGTATGTAATTAACAGTTAAAATAATGGAAAAAAGAGAGTAACTCATTGGGCTTTATTTATCTTACGAAATATAAACTAATAAATAAAATAATTTATAAAAATTGCTCACGCTTCTATCTACGCCCATGAAGAAAGGAATTTAACTCTAATATTGAAGTAATTGTGTCACAATTCAAAGATAAAAAACAGATGTGCGGTTAACCGAATAAATAGTGGTATTGAATAGCTGCGTGTAATAGCGATGTTATAGGCTATTTATATGGTTCATCGTAATTTTGGCACCTCGTGTCCGGTCCCTATTCATGATATTTCAACACTTTGCTTGATGTCGTATTCCGGGATATGAGAATGCAAATAATTAGAGTGTAAGAGTGCATTTTACCTGTGAGATTAGGGCACCGAATTTATAAGTAAAGCTTAAGCGGATTAAATAGCGTGCAAATTGCCTGTACCCGTTCTAAGTATCTGAAGCGTGTACGAATGTCCTTCACAAAACTCGGTTATTAGTTATTACACATGTGCAATAATGGCAATCGAATATATCCTTATCCATTCTGGAGAAATATTTGACATTCTTTTTTGCCCGTATGTATTTAGTTTAATTATTATTTCTCTGTAATTTAGTGTAATTTTATTATTAAATTATAATTTTCAAACATTATTGTATTAAAATTTCAAATTCTACAAAAAATATAGAAGTTAGCAACAAAATAAACACATAGTAAAATTGCAGAAACTTATACCTTGCGCTCAAAATACATCATGGACATAATTAAAACGTGTATCAGCATCCCTCTGCTGCCTACGCAAATCTTTGATTCATTGAGACTTAGGTTTGTACCGCACATGCGTAGGTTGGTTTTGATATGTAGATGGTGTTAATAAAAATAATTAACAAACGCTTTTCTCATTGGCGGCTAATGCACAATCAAAAGCTCGCCTCATTTACTAGGCGATCTCGTAACTGATCTCCCACTTTCGATCTCAAAGGCGAAAAAGGCAAATGACTTGATAATTGCAGGTACTTTATTATTTATTACAAGTAATTGTGAAAAAATAATACAGTTACGTTAATTAGTGCAAATTATACATTTATTATAGAAATTTCTTAATGAGGAGCCTATGTATATAAGCCTATAAGAGTGGTTGTTTTATTCATTTGGAAATGCCATATTTTATTTTAAATATACATTAGAAATTACTTGATTTCTAAATTTATAACACCAATTACGGGCATACATAATTTATTATAACAAAATAATAGGATTCTATAGTTCCAGTTGTATTAAAGTTTTTAATTAACTAATTATTTATTTAAATTCGATTATAGCATAGTAATTTTACACAATCTAATGTAAAGTCAAATACACACGCTAAACAAACTTTATCTAAGAGTTAAAGCCTGTAACTATTTTCATTTCTTAATTGTCAGTATGTTATTATTAAAGACCGGACACATCGAGCGGAAATGGACGTCATTACGACGGACGATATAAATAGTCTACAACATCTGTAAGTACATCACGTTGAATAGCACTATTCATTCGGTTAACTGCACATCTATTTTTTGTGTGCGATTAACCGAATGATTAGTGCTATTCAATAACTGCGTGATGTACTTACAGATGTTGTAGACTATTTATATCGTCCGTCGTAATGACGACATTTCAGCCCGATGTGTCCGGTCTCTAGTTATTACTTGCTTTTCTAATTTATTGTGCCAATCTAAGTTATTATGATAAAGTATAGAGCTGCAGGGATTTAGTCAGTAGATGGCTAGATCACAAATCCGAAGGTATTGGGTTCGAGGCCCAAATTACCACCACCGAACGTCGATAGCTTTTTCAGGTCCCGTTTCTACTCGGGCTATTGTAAAATGAAGTGCCTGTAAGTACCTGACAGTATTGTAATTAAAAATAAAGAGGCATTTTAAAATAAAAATGGAATCAGGTTGACGCATAACTTCGTAACGTTTTTGGTTTCAAGAAAAGTCTTTCTTTGGAAACTGTGGTTAAACAAAAACTTAAAAAAGGTATAAAACTCCTTACCACAATTAATGATCGTCTCCTAAATACGTATTTCGACAACTAAGTTGTCATCATCGGTAGGTAAAAACTAATTAAATTGTTGAACAACTTTACACGGCGTCCACATATACACTGAATTTGAAACGAATATACAAAGTAAAATTACATCAACTCTTAAGAAAACGGCAATACCATGTGTTTATCTCACATCTTCAACTTTTTCTACCTCTTTTCTAAGAATGAAAAAGGGATAGGACCGTCGTCCGAGTTAAACGTATTATTTTTGTTTTTAACGATATAAATGCTTTCATATGCGTCGAGATTTCTGGTGTTGTTGATATTTTTGACAAGTTTTAACCCTTTTACGGTGACGTTATGATCCGTGTCCAATGCATGGTTTACGATGCTCGATTTTTCTGATCTATTAAATTTAATATGTGATATGTGTTCTTTAAAACAGGCTAATTATTGGTTTCGTTCTTCACTGTAGTTCGCTGTTTTCGATTTAAATGCCCATTGCTCAGTAGTATTTTTGTTTAATTTTCTTTCTATTTCTTGATTTAAATAAAAATTCGTTGTTTTGTTTGTTTTTGTTTCATTAGTTTTTCAGCAGGGTGTGTTATAACTTAATATACTATGTTTAACTGAATAAGATAAAATGTGATGTAAGTATAAATTATTCAAATTAAAATCGCTGTGTGCCTTCATATTGATAAGTTCTTGTTATGAAAAATTCATATTTAAAACATGAGGAAACACACACGAAATTGACTTATAGAGCAAATACTGCATTAAGCAATTTGACAGATTAGAATTTTCATGTGTTATTTGTTTTCCATGGAACGTATTGCCTTGGAGTGGATAGCTTTTTGAAAAGCGATTTTAAAAACGAAAAAATCTCTAAATCTATTGCAGATGGGTATATAATATGCTTAAGTAAAAATAAAATGCTTTACTATAGGAGTAAAATAACATAAAAAAGCACTATGCATTGCATTTAAAGAAATGGAGATTTTTCCATCTCAAATTTGTGTTGTTGCTTTCCCTTTCCAGAACACTTTGTATCAAAAAAATTAATTTTAGCAATTCGTAAAAGTTACCACAAGTATAAACTACTCACATACTAAAAATTTTGTTTCTGGGATTAAACATAAGTAAGACGTGACTTAGCAAAGTAGTACCTGCACATGACATTTATTAGAGAAAATGTTAAATATTTCGAAAACTATAATGGTTAGGAATAGATAATGGTATATAAAAAGCATGTATATTTTATAGCAGACTCTAAAAATGGAATAAAATATAGGATGTTTCGTTAGAAAAAATTAAGTTATATTCAGTACTACGATTCTGAGACAACCTGTATAAATATAAGTATTTTTAGACTATGCTCCTTTAAGAATTAAACAACATTTGTTTGAAAAGTTTTTTTGTACCTTAAAACGGTATCGAGATATCGACCGACACCGCACTATTGGGATACCGATATACAGTGTGTTTAAAAAAGATGCGGCAATATTAAAGGGGGTGATTGCCCAGATCATTTTATACAAAAAGTTCCTATAAACATAGGTCCGCATACGCTTCGTTACCGATCTACAGCGTGTTGAAGTTTAATTTTAAAAAACAGTAAAAACTTGATTTTTCCAAAGCGGCTTGAGATATAATAATGAAATTTTAGGCGTGTTAATAGCTGTGGGAGACACATACTTTGCAATACAACACGATGTTTCAGTCGTACCTGTGGCGCGCGTATTGGCACGTCACAGGCTATTTTTCAAGAAAAAATAGGACGCCTCTGATTTCTCTAAAAATACAAATATGCTTTTATTTATTGTTCACTTATGAAGAATAAAGCTCTCTTAACTTTTTATCGTACGACGTACCGTTTTTTTAGTAAAAAAAACATTTTAGTGCATGTCCATTTATTACAGAAAAAAAACAAGGTTTTATTCAAGGTCAAAAACAAATATTTTACCAAACCACAGTCCTGTTTTATTCACTGACATATTGAATATTGAATGAGTCTCGTGATTAATAATTTTGCATGTGTCGAATTTGTTGAAGTTCCTTATCATGAATCGCTATACGAATGCCGAGATGACCGACATGCACTACATTTATGGGCGTGCTGATGGCAATGCATTAGAAGCTAGGCGGTTGTATACTGAAAGATTTCCTGGCCGTATTGTTCCTGATAGAAAAACTTTCGAAAGTATTCATCGGCGTCTTTATGAAACAGGCACATTAAGACGAAATGGAGGAGCAGGAAGGCCAAGGACAGCAAGAACGGTAGAGCTGGAAGAGGATGTGCTAGACATGATTCAAGAAGATCGAGGTACTTCTACTCGAAAAATTGCTGACGCTTTGGATGTAAGCAATGGGACTATTTGGCACATTCTGAAGGAAAATATGTTGTATCCATTCCATATACAACGCGTTCAAGCACTTCTTCCTGCTGATTTTCCTCCTCGCATTGCATTCTGTCAATGGCTTTTGCACAAAATGGTTCAAATCCCTCAACTCCTGATGTTGATTCTGTTTACCGATGAAGCGAATTTTTCAAGAAATGCAATACGGAATTTCCATAATAACCATGTATGGTGTGACGAAAATCCACATGAAATTGTTGAAGATCGTTTTCAACATCAGTTTTCTTTGAACGTTTGGCTTGGGATTGTGGGTGACTGCATAATTGGACCGGTATTTTTACCAAGGAGACTTACCGGAGAGGTGTATCGCAACTTTTTGGAAAACACGGTCCCTGGATTTCTGGAGGACGTACCATTAGCAATTAGAGATGCAATGTGGTATATGCACGATGGCGCACCAGCCCACTTTAGTCAAGTAGCTCGTGATTTCTTAACACAAGCATACGGAAATCGCTGGTTAGGCCAAGGTGGACCTCACTCATGGCCTGCACGATCCCCGGATTTAAATCCCCTGGATTTTTTCATGTGGGGCCATTTGAAGTCCTTGGTGTACGCTACTCCATTGGAAAACGTAGAAGACTTAAGAAACCGAATCATTGCTGGGTGCAACTCAATTAAAACCGATCCTGGTGTTTTTCAGAGAGTTCGCCAGTCAATGAGGAGAAGATTGGATTATTGCATCCGAGCTAGAGGTGGTCACTTTACACAGTTTTTGTAATTTTTGGTTGATAAAATTGTTGGTTTGGTAAAATATTTGTTTTTGCCCTTGAATAAAACCTTGTTCTTTAATATTTTTTTCTGTAATAAATGGACATGCACTAAAATGTTTTTTTTTAATAAAAAACGGTACGTCGTACGATAAAAAGTTAAGAGAGCTTTTTTCTACATAATTGAACAATAAATAAAAGCATATTTGTATTTTTAGAGAAATCAGAGGCGTCCTATTTTTTCTTGAAAAATAGCCTGTGACGTGCCAATACGCGCGCCACAGGTACGACTGAAACATTGTGTTGTATTGCAAAGTATGTGTGTCCCACAGCTATTAACACGCCTAAAATTTCATTATGATATCTCAAGCCGCTTTTAAAAATCAAGTTTTTACTGTTTCTTAAAATTAAACTTCAACACGCTGTAAATCGGTAACGAAGCGTATGCGGACCTATGTTTATAGGAACTTTTTGTATAAAATGACCTGGGCAATCACTCCCTTAATATTGCCGCATCTTTTTTAAACACACTGTATAAACTCGCGGACAAAAAATTTCGGACACTGAAGTAAATGTCTGTTATAATAATTAAAATTACTGTTTTTGCTTTTGTTTTCACAAGGCATGAATATTATCTATGAAATAACAATTGGAAATTCAAGAAAATACGAAACATTTAATTTATCAAAACCTCCAAAAGAAAAACAAAAATAATAACGAAACCAAAAAAAATCCAGTCCAGCTCAAAAAATCTTGGTGTGCTCTTCATTCCCAGGATTACTGCCCAAGACGCAATACAGAGACATTGTCAAAGTGCGGAATACACAATAAGGCCAGGATCAGGTACACTTCGCGCCACAAACCGGTAAGAAGAACGTTTTATGGTGTTATCTATACTATGCGATCGTGTTTTACCATTAACAATTGTGTCACTCCAAGTCGAAGACGTTTACGGTACAACTGCAGCTTCTGCATGAACCGTTCGCCGAAGATTGAAGAAATACGGATTAATGCCAACAAAATCTGCTGCTTTTCCACTTTTGCTCCCAACTGAGTGCGTTCAGTGACTACGATTTACTCAATGGAGCTCCGTATTGTTCACGAATTTCGTTTTTGTCTGAGCTCACCATATGGACGAGAACGTGTGCAGAGAAGACCTGGTGAATGATTTTCAGCGTATTGCATACCTCCAGGAATGACATTTTGGGAGGCGGTAATGGTTTGACTGGCATTTCACTGAATTCGAAAACTGAGCTTGTTCTCATAGGAAAAAGTATCACGCCGGCTATTAGGTACATCTACGAGTGTTTAGGTGATCACGTCGTACCATTTGCTCCATACATAGGTGAGAACTTTACTCTAATGCAGGACAATGCGCGACCTCACACCGCACAGGTGGTTGAGCAATATTTGGATATGGTTAACTTTTGCCGAGCTCGAAGCGCGGACTTGAATCTTATCGAAAATATCTGTGGTTTATTAGGGCGACATATTCGGCACCGACAATCGTATCCATTCGTAACCATACCGGTAATCATCTTCGAATAGCTCTTCGTGAGGAATAGGAAAACATTACGCAAGGAGAAATCACCGACTGCATTCATAGTTTACCACGCCGTATAACAGAAGTCATTAAAATTCGCGGGTATTGGAGTACGCACCATTAATCGCTTAAATTTTATGAAAATGTAAATGTGAAACCTAGCCGATAAGACAAATGAATTTGTTAATTTTGCACAATTTACTGTTTCGTAACATTTTCTTATTGAATAAAATGTTAAGTACCTTTTCTTTTATTTCTCATTCTTACTTTGTAGATAATGTTTTATATTTTCAAATTTTAATTATAATAACAAACATTTACTCCGGTGTTCGGAATTTTTTGCCCACGAGTGTACATATAATTATAAAATGCTTCGAAATCTTTCTTATTGAAGAAGTTAAAGAGATGATTGATAAATCACCGCAAGATTACCAATGAGTTTTTACTATGTGTGTAGTAAACAGCATGGGCGAAGCATTAATAGTTAAACGCTCCATCAATCAGAAATTAATAGCGATAGTGTAATAGATAAAGTTCTTAATATAACGGTAATTATAAAGCTTCAGTAATTAAGTATAATGTAATTACTAACCATTATGTTAATGGAATCTCAATTTTTGTTTAAATATTAGTAATATATTGATTATTTTATCTAGAAGATAATATGAACCGTTCATCTACTAAGAAATACATTGCATCGAAAATATTTCACAATAAAAATTTGAACAGGAAATATAAAGTTAATTTTTAAATCAATGTTAAAAATAAATACTCCTCATAATCCTCTTCGAAACTTTGGCGTTTGCTTTTACATCGGTTTTATATCTTAAAAACTCTTATAATTTTCTAAATATTCCAGTATCCTATTAAATCTATTTGTAAAAACAGACATCGTTATTCTTATAATTACTTAAATGGGTAGTAGAGCTTCTCGTATTGCGCTAGAAAATCTTTCAAATAATTAAGGACAGAATTACTGAGCATGTTCATTTCAGCATAACTATATTCGTTATAAACATTTATTACTATAATTTACGTGTATTTTATTTAATATTTTCTTCTTTTTCTAACAGTGACATTGTTATGTAATTTATACATTCACTCTTAGACCCGCCACAGAATAAAATTCAAACAATTTTATATAAAAATATTAATAAAGAAATAATAATTACTGGAGTGGACCAATCCGGAGCGAAAGCAGAGGCGTGACTAACGAATTGGTTCACGATTACTTAGTATGTTGTTCACGGTCATCGTGTGTACACGAATAATAGCAGCAGGAAAGTGTATTCTGTGTATTTAATAATGTTGCACAGCTATGTTCGATAGAAGACGCAAGAAATGAGTGTATTTTAAGTAAGTTTGAAAGTCGCGCTTCTGCTTTCGCTCTAAATTGGTCCACTCTAATAATTACACTAATCAACAAATTTTTATTTTGTTTTTTACTTTTCTTTAGAAATTAAGTACAATTTTCGTTTCGTTTATAGTTTTAATAATAGTAATAATAACAAATTTATTCCGGCATGTCAGATTTTGAAAAAAATAATTGAAAAGTAAATGAAATAATTTTAATAAGGTTCGGCGGGGTCGTTCTTATATTCCCGGACTAGACATTTTTCAATTCGAATATAATTCTTCATTATAGTGTTTTATTATCATACATGCCTTGGTAACGACTTTACAAAACAATTGCGGCAGTATTAGTTCTTATATCTGTCAGTTTGTATCACGTATCAAAATGCACAAACTTGAATATCGCGCAGTTATAAAATTCTTGACAAAACAAGGAAAATCTCCAAAAATTATTTTTTAAGAAATCTTGGCTGTATACGGAGATGATTGTCCTTCAAAGTCTACTATTTGCGAATGGTCAAAATTGTGTAAACATGTCCGAGAATCACTGGATTATGATCCCCGTCCAAGTCGGCCTGTTGACGTAATCACCTCCGATGTTATTGAAAAAAAAACAATTGTTTGGTACTGGAGGCTGCAAGATTAAAGAAGCGACGATTAGCACCTTCATTAGGGTTTCAGAAAGCACAGTTTTCAGAATTCTACACGAATACCTTGGAATGACAAAAGTTGGTGCCAGATGGATTCCGCGAATGCTTTCGCCATTCCAAATGCGTGTGCGGATGGAGACGTGTGAACAAACTGTGGCGCTTTATAGAGACGATTCAGGTTTAATTATCAATCGACTTGTCACCGTAGATGAGACCTGGCTCCATCATTTTGACCCTGAGTAGAAATAAGAACCAATGGAGTGGCATATTAAGGGTTCTAGCTCCCCCCCCCCCCAAGAAGTTTAAAGAGTCATCCCTTCCGCAGGAAAAATAATGACAACAATTTTTTGGGATTGTCAGGGAATACTAATGGTTGATTATCTACGCAAGGGTGGCTCGATAACAGGAGAGTATTACGCAAGATTAATACATCGCCTAAGAGACTCTACTAAAGTGAAAAGGAAAACTGACGCAAGGTGTCCTGTTGCTTCACGATAATCCACCAGTACACAAATCCAAATTTGCAAAAGCTGCCGTTGCCGAATGTCGCTTCACAGAAACAGACCATCCACCTTATAGTCCAGATCTTGCTCCGTGCAACTATTTTTTTGTTTCCTAATCTCAAAAGAACCCTAAGAGGAACAAAATTTATGAACGATGACGAACCTATAGCGGCCGTTGAAATGTATTTTGCAGAACAACAAAAGGATTTCTTTATAATGTATTAGAGATTTTATTAAAACGTTGTAATACTTGTATACAAAAGTAAGGGGGCTATATTAATAGCTAATATAAACAATAAAAATTAATTTTTATTGTTGTTCGAAACTTTTTTTTCATGCCTAGTTTGGGAATATTAAAACGACCCCTCGTATGTACATTATATGTAATTGTATGGAGTCGTCCTGCTTAAAATCTTTTTCTTTTTAGTTTTCCTTTATAATGTTCTTCTGTGCTTTCTGATATCAATGTCCAGCAATAATCAACAAGTATTTCACTGTTCCTTTGTAGCATCATAATATTCTTCACTCGAAATACCTATGGGTCTTGGTACTGGCAAGGTCTCCGAATGAGGTACTGAACGAGTAGCAGACGGCAGACTAGCAACTAATAATTTTCTTATTTATGTTGAAAAGCACAAAAATTTTCGTGCATATAAAGTAGCAATGAATCGACTGGGCCATTTGCTCGTCCCTCAGAGTAACAGCATAGCGTGCGCAGCAAATGCTGGGAGCCCATAACTTGTTTTAATGTTCAAAAGTTAAGCCAAGATAGTGAAAATATAACTTTTCTATTAAAGGTGCAATATTACGCTTATACTGGTGGGTAGTGAATTCTCCACATACATAACAGAAACTTTTTCGATAATTTATACACTTAGGCAACATTATGAAATGAAAAGACGTTCAACTATTACAAACCGACTTACATTGAATCGAAAGAGCCGTGTGTAGCTATTTAGATACCCACATATCCAGATATCTACCAATTTTTAATTTGATTGTTCCCAGAGCAAAAGTGGGCGTAGTTTAAGTGCTCTGACGTAGGAAACATGCATGTTCAGACATGTCCACTCAAAGTTCGACAGAACAATTTTTTTAATAGTATCTTTGAATAGTAACTTTGAAATTTTATAAAATTTAATGCGTTTTTAAAAAAAACTATAAGAAAGCCAAACTGTATTGACCAGTGTTATAAATATGATCACCATAAATATATAATATTGTTATGGTTCAACCAGCACACTTATTCCAGCTCTATAAAAGGAAATGCAGATTATTACATATCATAAACACATGTATAAATATCGAATTAGTGGACGTAATTTGTGAAATTAGTTTCGAGATGTGTATAAATTAATACGACGATTACTTTAAAATTGATATTTAACTTATTTTGATTTTTAAACTTACTTTTTATATTTATATTTTTCCATTTCAAATTCAAATCATACGCGCCATATTACAGGTATTTAATTTACCCACATCAAGATTTATATCGAAGCGAGTTAACCACGCCCACTAATTTAAAATTGTCTCGAACCCCGCGAATGCGATTTTTACGATGCATTTTTGAACTTGAAACATTGAAAACCACATTATAAACATTTGTAAATTCTTTAATTAATTTTTCTATTATGTTAAAATTATAATATTATGAAAGTTCATATTATATTAGATGCAAATAAAGCATAAACTTAGAGGCTTTTACCGATATTTAACACAGGCTTGTGGGAAAAACAAAAGCCGAAGAAAGGGTCTGTTACTAAAATTTACAACGAATGGCCGCATTTTCTGTATCACAAAAAGTTTAATTAAAATTAGTATTTAAAATTCAAGAAAATCCTACGAAAACCATATACATTTAATACCTTGTAATCAGGCCGAACTTTTGATAGAAGAATTGGATCCGCAGCACGTCGAATATAATAAATATTGAACGAAGCATCTTTTCGGACTTGGAACTATATCTATACCGACAACGCCAACATCGAATCGCTTCCGACACGGACTTCCATTGGAGCAGACGAACTCTGATTTATTCCACAATTGCGAGCCCAGAGAATACATCTAAGCCTAGACACAGGAGAAATACCAGGTTCTTTCCAATTATTTCCCATAAAACCTAGAACATCATTTAAAGTTAATATTAAATTTATATCACATCACAATATCAAACATTGTTTGCATCAAAATATAATATTTGAATTTCAACATTTCTAAACATCTATTTAAATATATATAATTATTCATTCATTCTTAATCTTTTATAAAACTTTTATATGTAACTTACCTTTGTGTGTTTATTTTTAAGTAACTTTTAATATCTCTTTGCACTGTTGCATTATACATAACCTTAACTATTGTTATTAAACACATGTGCAAAATTACACAATACCGATTTTTACCGTATAGTCCAGATAATACGAGCATATGTACAGATTTCTTATTCGAACGTAATAATTGTTACAGTTATCTGTTTTTTAATTCTAATAAATTATATTACTTTGATTTTGATTCGATCTTTTATTTGATTTGTTTAAATGTTGAGTTTGTGTCGAATTAATATACCATTTACATTGCATTTACGGGAGATACAAACGACCGACTTTGAAACCTGAGATAGAAAATAAAGCATAAGTACTCAAGCTCTCCCGAAAGCTAGTGGGGTATTTAACAGATTGCGTTGGATCAACTAAGTACGTTAAAACTTGGCGCCCAATTTTCAAATTCAAATCTTTTAAGTTTTTCTCACATCATTCATTTTTTTAGTTTTAACGCTCACTTTATTCGTATATTTATTTATTTTACTTAGTCAGCGATCCTTCGTACTTCTTCAATATATAATATAATTTCAGTAAATTTCGTTTTGTACAATTTGACTATTCCGAACGGTACATCATATAGCGTGTATATTTACAAATTTAAACATTTTAGAAAAAAAAAGATTCAAAGCCTTTAACCAAAGCCAATTACATATCCTCTGGAAATAAAATATTATTTATTTACCCAACAGAATTTTATAATCTGTTGGAAATGTAAATGGAATTATTTCCATTTACAGGACAAAATCTAAATAAAACTGTACAAAAAGTACTACTAGTAACAAAAAGGAAGTATTATTATAAATACTAACTCCTCCTAAATATAAAAAGTATAAAAAACCATAAAACAATAAACAACATTGAGAAAA
Source organism: Melolontha melolontha (assembly GCA_935421215.2). Taxonomy (NCBI): domain Eukaryota; kingdom Metazoa; phylum Arthropoda; class Insecta; order Coleoptera; family Scarabaeidae; genus Melolontha; species Melolontha melolontha. The sequence goes on along the minus strand of OW285236.1, from coordinate 103,508,153 downwards.
TAATATATATGAATATAAACAAAAGTCTGTACATGTTAACAAAGGTAATAGAAACAAAAAACAAGAACATTAGCACAGCAATTAATTAAGTCAAGATGAATACTTCAGCGAATATAAATCGCAGGTGTCATAGAGAAGCCGTGTGAAGGTCAACAGACTATGGATTTCCAGATCTATATCTATATCCGAAGAAACCTGATTGAAGTTGCTGCTCTTAACGTAGACAGAAGAAATGACTAACGCATTGGTTCGAAGAAAATGAAGATAAAAAGTACGGAAAGGACGTGCGAAGAATGGTGAGACAAGAAAATTAAAGAAGGATAACAGCGTTGTGCAATCAACTCCGTTGCGAAGAAGTCTATCAACGAAATTAAGGTTGACTACAAAACGCCTAAAAGAGAGAGAAGGCAAGCGAAAAAGGAGCTGAGTGTGATAAAAGTCTCTATGGGAATAGACACCGTCCATCTTAAACCACATGTACTTCAAAATCGTTTTCAAATGTTTTTGTTCTTCATAAAATGGATACCATATCAAGCTAGCATATTCTAAACGCGACCTCACTAATGTGTTAAATAAGGAAGTTAATACGCTTAAGTTCCATATAATTTCATATAACGCATATGTAATAGCAAAAAAATTATAAATACAGTTGATGCGGAAACAGGAGTTAAAACCATTTACGAGAATATGCACCAAATGCTGTATTCGGACGACAGGTACGAAGAAAAAATACTTTTATTTATCAGTGACAGTGCTGCATATTTGTTAAAAACAGGCAGACTATTAAAGGAAACATATCCTAATATGCTGCATATTACTTGTGTAGCACATGCTCTCCACAGAATCTGTAAATATATCAGAGACACCTTTCCGTAAGTTGATAGACTCGTATCCGCTTTTATAAAAGTTCTCATAAAAGCACCATTAAGAGTAGCTCTTTAGACGGAAAGAGTTCCATCTTTCTCACTGCCTCCTTCTCCAGTAATAACTAGATAGGGAACATGGTTGGAAGCTACTAGTTTTATGCAGAGAATTTCGATAGTTTACAAAATTTCGTTACGTGTTTAAATGACGATGCTCGAAGCATTTTTGAATGCAAGGAACTAATACAAATTCCAAATTTAAAAAAATAAGTTGCACTCTCTCCAGGAGCACTTTGGAAATTTTACAAAACTAATCACTTATATTGAAAATCAAAATCTCAAATTAAATGATGAATTAACCACATTAGATTAATAATTTGCAAAATATTCCAAGTGACTTCGAATCTGGCTTACGGCAAAAGTTTGATGTAGTTTTTAATAGAAATCCTGATTTAATAACATTGCGGCAATTGTGTATGGGGACACTACCTCAAAATACAACTGCTAAATACGCTGAAATAGAAGAATATTTCCACTATGCACCTATAACAAGTTAGGATGTAGAAAGGACGTTTTCTATCTACAAAGATGCATTTCATTCAAAGAGAACAAATTTTACAGAAGAGAACCTTGAGAAAGTATTGCTAGTTAATATTAATACTCTTTTACTCAACTAGAACATTGTGAAAATTAACAAATAAAAATATATTTCGTACTTTACAGATCACCACCCGTTTGTTTTCCAATTATATGAATAAAATTAAAAACTCTTTAATAAAAGAAATTTTCAATAGTACGCCCATGGGCGATGGGCATTGGCCTCTCGTATCCGGTCCCTAATTATTATTAACATAAACTTTTAACTGTTTAGAAATCATGTCAGTTATCTGTTTTTTTAATGATTTCTGAGAGTTGAAATGTATTAATATTTTCCATAAATTACATAAGGAAGAACCATATCTTTAAAATTATTCACATTTAAATTTTAATTCATTACATATTTACATTTTCACGGTTTCCTGAAGCGACAGAAGAAGACATATTTTGAATCAAACACAGTTCATGTATAATATACAAAACAATTATTATTATATTAACACGTCAATGTTTATTATACCTATATATATAAGTAATTAATTGCCAGAGAAAATTAATTTTCTTTCTAGGGAATAAATAATAAAGCAATGAGTATATGTAAAAAAAAATAATTTATGTTATTATAACTGAAATAGTGATTTCGTGTATTTTCAGGATCGAGAGAAGCGGCCTTCACTTATGCGATATCGAGCGCCGGCGTGACGTACGCCGTAACCGAGGCTTGTTCACGAGGAAATATCTCAGCTTGTGGCTGTGCGCCTGGTCCCAGACCGCGGGAACCAACTCCGTCCGGATGGAAGTGGGCCGGATGCAGTGCGGACGTCAATTACGGGATGAGGTTCGCCAGGAAGTTTCTCGATTCGCGAGAGTTCGACGGCGACGAGAGGAGTCTCATGAACCTTCACAATAACAAGGCCGGTAGAAAGGTCAGTGCTGTTGTTAAAGCATTTTAGAATAGAATTGCAATGAACTTTTGATGTATACATAGTTAATGTTTCCTTTTTTAACCGGACGCTTTGAAGTTTCCAAAGAGTGTATGAAACGTATGAAAGTATTAAAGTTTAAATGGCACGCTGGAAAAGTTTTCACATTTATAATGACGATGTTTAATAATTTATTATATTTACTTTTTAAATATCTCTTAAATAATTATTATATAGATTTTTTATATAACTCATAACACTGAAATAATCTCTTCATCATTATCAAAAAAGGAAAATCCATACCTTTCTTAAAAGAACATGTTGGTCTTCATACACTAACTCTAATTCCTTAAATAATGAGGTTACAACTCTTGATGCTTCTATACCCCATTCAATCTAAGGAAGGAGCAGATGCCTCTGTAATCTAAGTGTAGTTTACAAAGAATAAATTTTGAAATTTAAAACGAGTACAACATATATTTGGCTGTCATATGTGACGGATATATACATATCTAATAAAGATAAATTTTTGACTTTTGCGTTTGTTTATTAACATATTTATTATTAAACAAAGATTAGATTGTGTTTAAAACAACCCCACACATTTAAAAAATGATACAACGGATTACGCTTTAATAATGTTATTCAAGCAAGAAGCGGAAACATACCAATGCAAATTATTAGACAGATGGTGGAAATATTTGAGTGAATATCTTATAAGTTGTTTTAATGTGTTGAAACTACAATAAATTTGTGCATAAATACAACAAATAATGTATGGCATTGCGAGTAATGATGTGTTAAAATTACCTCATAAGATATATTAATATCTAAATTCGATTTTAATGGCGAAAGCGACTTTGGCAAAAGATTGTGAAAATCACCGGTATATATATGTAACCGATAAATTGGCACTAAGATGTGACCTCTATATTTACAATAAGCATCTAATAGTAGTCAATAACGACGGTTATTATTCCCGAGAGCTGAATTTATGAACCGATCCTTGAAGCGGCGAAGGAGTAACTCAGTCCGAGGGAATAACAGTCATTATTGCTAGTTAGTATACACTACTTTATCTATGACTTACTAAAAATTACTAAAAGAAAAACAAACAAAAACGCTGAAGTTCATCGTATCGATGACAAGTTTGACAATTAGAATATCCGGGCTTGTTTATCGTTACTATAAGAACACTGGTGAGACTATGCTTTATTGGCGGAACGCAGGGAATAATGAGACATAACGTTATCATTATTCACTGCATTGCGCCAATAAGAACGGTCGCATTTCATTATTCCCTGCGGGAATTACGAGTCCCATTATTAACTAATAATCACTAATAAGGAGTGAGCCACAAAAAAAGTTTTCAGAGTATGCCATGGATTAAATCAGTTATATGTTAGATTGATTAAGTTATCTAACCTACATTTCGTACTATTAGTAATAGGTTAAATCGTAACTTGTCAATTTGACGTATGTATTATTATTTACAAATGACACTTCGTCAATTGTCTAAGCTCAGACGTGACTTATATGTCTATCTCAGTCGTTAAGGGCCTACATAGGATACAAATTTTGTGGCTCGCTTGATATAATAACTATTTTATTGTTTAGTCGCAAATAAATATATTTTTTTGAAAACTGTCATTAAAAGTTGACATTTTCTTTAAATTTTCAGTTGACAAAGTGAGCCTTTCTTGTCACCTAGCTGCGAAATACTTTTACGTTCTAGAACGAAAAAGTCTTTTTCGTTCTAGAATTAAAACAAATGTCAAAATAATTTGTGATTTTTCCGAAGCTTATTTATGATTTTTTTGGGGATTAATTGCGAAACAGCTCTTTGTGCCGCTTCCAATACTTCCCCTGGTAAATGTTCGTTCACTTTCTGAGGTCATTTTGAATTAAACACTCTTAGAATATGAATTACAACATATAATTCTGAAACTACTTTTTCAAGCAACTAATATTTATTGTTTATTAGGTTGCTATCGTTATGATATTCCCCTCGCCTAAACTGATTTGATTCAAACACGCTTCAAACAATTTCAAATATAAATTAAATTGTTGTACATAATACAATTGTCTTATTTTATTGCAGTTTACGAAAAAATGTTTGTATGGAACTTCGAATGGAACTTCCATTCTCGAACGCAAAAGTACCATTTCGCGTTCTAGACACAAAAATAACTATTTTCTACGTTCATACAAAAAACAAAACTTTACTAGAGTTTGAAATTATCGGACTACCGGGATTTCGCATTTCGAATTGTTTGGCATTTAATTTCTGAGAAATGTCACTTCATATATAATTTTTTCTAAACTGCATTAATTTGTTAAAATGAGTAATGATATTAATGTAAAGCCCGAATAAATTATAAAACCAGCTAATAATGTATTTTCTAATTTAATCCTTCCCATGTCGAAACACATTTACGAGTTCACTTATAGAAAGTTTGTGGACATCTATGAATATATCCAAAAAACGATATAGCGCAGAAGTTATTTACAGATAATCAATCAACAAGCTCAAGTTTAGTTATTCCTGATGGATTCTTTCAAATGAATGCAAATACTTGCGATAAATATATAAATACAATTGGCACCAATTACACAAATTGCTCTATTATAGTTTATATACATCAAAAATAATAAAAATGGTTTGTTAACGTTTATTTTAAAAATATATATATATATATATATATACATACATATATATATTAAAAAAAAAACACTTTCAACGTTGAAATTTTATTTCAACCACTTGTCCCATAATATACTATTAAATAAAATATCAAGTGACGTTAACGAAAATTAATAAATAATATATAATATAATATATTTCGCCGATAGCAAGATTTAAATTTGAAAATATCAAGTATCAATGTGACCAACTGCATACTTTACATAAAAATAAAACTGAACCTTCAAATTAAATAATTTCAATTTATTAATGTAAAAATTGCAAAATAGAAAAAAAATAGTATAAAAAACTGGTTTCATAAGGCGTTTTGTCGCACTCGTTCTTTAGAAAACTCGTGCGGCAAAATTGTGCCTTATGCAACTTGTGTTTTAATATATCATTCTGATGCTCCTAACAACTTATTCTTAATGACAAAGGTAAACAAATAAAAAACCTAAAATCATAGAAGTAAATACCACTTTATTTCGTAGGTTGCATTGATTTTCGGAGTAGCTGATGTATTAAAAAAAGATGAATTGTTGAAATGACTTAAGGCCATCACTGACCGTCGCATTAGTGACCGTCGAGTATCCGAGTGTCGTTACTGACCGCGGTAATTTGGTCAAATTTTTAAAGGGGCTGCGGAAGATTAAATAGTTACATTACTGACCGTCAATATTAATAAGGGTTTAATTATAGAGGTGAGGCAAGCTTTTAGTAAGAAATTCAATGTTAAAATGTAAAAATAAGAAAATTCCTTCCCACTTTATCCAGGCTTAGGACTGGCAGAATTTGTAACAAATTTCGGCGTGGTTAAAAATTCTGCATTTTGCATTCGTCTGTAGTACATAATTTTTATAAGTATTTACAGTATTTACAGTATTCAGCATAAGCCATTCGTCATTCAAAAATGATATGTAGGTACAGAATATTTACAATCTAATCTTAAGTTTGCATTATAATGGAATTATATGTACTATCTGTCGTAGCGCAATATCAATTCTGTTTGTCTGCTCTAACTGCTTCATAGTCTCTTCGATTCTTCGGTCTAATAAAATATACTTTCCAGCAGGCGCGGCTCGTGATGATGTATTTTGGTTTGCAGTACAATGATCCGAGTGCTTCGTGTATTCTCATGTACTAACTGTAACGTTTGCTTATAGTAAACACCGAAAACACACGAGGCACTCATATCATTGTACTGCAAACCAAAATACGTCATCACGAGCCGCGCCTGCTTACCAGCTCTTTGTTTAGAACATAAATTATGTTTGATTCTTTGTTGTAAAATATCATAATGAGTAGCATCCTTTTTTAGAGTTTTGATTAGCTCTATAATATTCGGATGGGATTTTCCATTATTTCTATTAAGGCGGCTGTTCCATGACTCACATACATTCGTAGTTCGGTGTCGTTGATTGTAGCATATCCACATAAAATGATCGCGGTCAGTTATGGCACCGAAACAGGTAAAATTTTGTTGCGGTCGGTAATAAGACGGTCAGTTATGGGACTACCCCGTTGAAATTACAAACGGACGACATTGAAGATTTATATTCAAAATATCTAGTAATCATTAATGCATCTAAAATACACACAAACAGAATATTTACCACAGTAGATAACCAACAAGATGAGGTCATCGTAGGTCCCTTCCGCTGAAACTATGTATTTCTAAAAGCGGAGGCCATGGCTGCGATCCTGAGGCTGAAGGCCAATGGCGTATGGTGTCATAAAAAAGTGGTAGGTGGCCATACAGATATCACAAAAATTATGCTAGAAGAGCCAATATTTCAAATACCGGCGGACAGTATGGCATCTGAGATTATGATTACAGCTAAGCTGAACATATTTATACCGACCAGGGAATAGGCAAAAAGTCGCTCGAGCGATTGTGGTACAGATGGACCACAATCCAATTGTGCCCTGGAAGGAATTTATCGATATGTCTGGAAAAACATGAGGGAATTAAAGACAATGAAATAGCCGACGAACTGGCCAAAGAAGGTACTAATACACAGACTGACAGAGTGGAACTGAGAAATGTTTCGGGGATGGTACAAAGAGCACTAAGCTCAAGTGCCTGGACGTGCCGGTACCCACCCCAAAAACTAGAAGAAAAAGAAGAAACTCATATATAATAATAAAAGGATGTTTAGACAGTAAAGATATTTATATTGGAGAAAATCGTTAATGTGTAAACAAACTAATAGATAAAAGGTGGTCTCTTGTTTGTATGGGCCAGTACTAGCCCGATAGGGTATCACGATGATATGATCTACTATCTCTTTTATCAAACGCGTGTCATTAAAATGGGTAAACTCGTTGAGTAGTTATGCGCGAACATACAAAAAAAAACTCTTTTTTGGAAGTCTGTTAATAAAAATGTTGCTATAAAAGTCATTCGATTTAGTTACACACCTTTTTTTCTTGTTAGATTGTATATAGGAACTTGTGCAATTTATATATAATTTTACCCATATGCGAAACTAGATATTTGTTATAATCTCTATAAATGGATCAGATTCGAGGAATTTTATATTTGAAACCCATAAAATTTTGCATATATGTAATAAACTACATAATAATACATTTATCGAAATCGAACAAATTTATAATGTTTACCCACACGAACTAGAAATTATATTGATCTACGTTGATTAATAGTGCAACGATTTTCCGTAATCTGTTTACGCCCTAGGTCCGTACGACGAGATTTATGCGTACATGTACTAATACCAAAACACTAACGAAGTAAAGCCTATAAAACGCGGAGAAAATGCGACAAAAATGGTTCGGCTATCGTCTGCTCGCACACTGAATTTATGTTGTATATTAATTGTGTTAATTAAAGTGCAAATGAGATAATCAATTCTATTGTGCCATAAAGAAATGGAGTGACCAAATTCAGAGCGGTATGTGGGCACGACGAAGAAATAAATAAATTTGAAAAAAAATATTTCATTAAAATTACGAGTTATAGAATTCTTTACTTACAACTTGTCCTATATATATGACAGGAAATAAGTCATAATAAAACGCAATCATCATTATTTTCATTTTATTTGAGTTTTACTTATTAAGGTTAACCACTATTATTAAGAGTCATTAGGAAGAAACAATTTACCACCTAAAAAGTAATATTCGTATGTCATGTAATGTATCTAATTTGCGTAAATGATCGCTCCTGAAATTACAGTTTGTAAGAATCAGAGTTGATATACATTTAGTTTGAAGAATTTTGAAGAATTTGTAACTACAGTCGAGCCCGCTTCTAACGATGGCGCTGGTGCCAAAAAAAGTGCCCGATATATGCGAACTACATATTTATTTAATATAATATGTATGTATAAACAAGATACAAATTTTTAATATGGAATACATAATAAACACATAACACATAATACATAATAAAATTCATATATGGGTACATACATATTGCTGTGTATTTTTCTAAAGCAAGATAAATTAAATAGGTAATAGCAATAAAACGTATTTGAAACGGGCTGTATTTTAAATGACAACTGTCGATAGAATAAATTTAATATTTTTATGGAAAGAAATTTTCAATTATATTTTTGTAATAGGCATACTATGTAACTAAACCTATCGTGTTTAAAATACATCTTTGTTACATGGCAGATTTTGTGTTTAATATTCAATATCGATAGGTTATTGTTCTCATTACGATTTAGCTTTATAAATAATTAAGATTTAGAGAAAAAAACATGCCTACGTTCCAGAATTATTTTAAAAAGGATATAAAAGGCCATTTACAGTAGTATAATTTCTTGACTGGTATATTAAGTGTATACTGAAGTATGAAAAATAAATATATTTAATTTGATATCTTGGCGTCTTATTTCTTGCTCTTTTACAATGGATGCTAGGCCTAGTTACAAAGAACCTGAAAAAAAATCCTAAGGGCAATGTACATAAAAGAGTCATACATTATATGTATATGCGCGTGTAACGATTCCCGTTTTAATATAATTGGAGTCCGATTTAAGAATCAAAATAAACAGCAATATATATCTATATGTAATGTTTGCCTAAAGTAGTCCGTGACCTTTTTTTGAGCTGCACTTTTCTTCAATAGAGAATTTTCAATTGTTCTTTGTATAAAATTCAAGCTTTTGCCTCCCATTGCCATGCCTCACATTGCTTTGGAAATAATTAAATTCCAAACAAGTGGATATGGTTTTCATTGCACTAAATATTTGTTGAGCTGTTGGAGGTTCATAAATGCTTTCTAGCTCTTCATCTTCTTCTTACGATTCCGACTGTTCTTTAAATTGCGTTATTATTACTGCTGCTCCAATTTCAATTTCTGATAGGTACTCGCAAGTTACCAAACAGTAGTCGACTTCTTGAAATGCTTTAAGTATGTCAGAGTTTTAAAGGCCCTTTCACAAGATCGTTTGTGATAGCCCATTCACGTAAACGGAGGGAGTCTTCTTCATCTATCATCTACAGCTACTGAGTCCTTATGATTTAATATCCTCCGAGCCAAAGGAATCTCATCATTATCGTCAAATTCTGAATAAGGATAAAATCCAGCGTGTTTATAACAATTAACAATAGTTTTTTGTGAAAAACGATTTCATGCTGTGTTTATAACTAATATACCATCCAATAAAGAAAACTTAAAGTCCTGAACTTCATTCAAACAAGAAATCATCATACATAAAACCATTCTTTATAATGTTGTTTGAGATAGACGATAATATCTTGGTCCATGGATTATAGAGCTGCCGTTGTATTGGGTGGAAGAAAAACTTAACTTTATGGCACGTATATTTTCAATTGCTGGATGGGCTGGACAATTGTCGTTCATTAACACTATGTTTCTTTTTTGTTTTTGTAGATCATGGTCACAGTTTTTTATTTCTTTTCCGAAATTTTCCGATGTCATCCATGCTTTATTATTAGCGGTACAATTAACTAGCAGCACTTTGCATGTCTTAAAACACCGAGGTGTTTTTCATTTTCCAATGACAAGCAACTCTCTCTTTTCGGTACCCATTTTGTTGTCACAGACAAAAACGGTATTTTTTCTTTGCTTTTTTTGCCTCCTTGAAACTTTTCTGTTTTCTTTTCGGAACTTTAGTGCTTTGGTTTGAGATAATTTTATAAATAAGGCCAGCTTCATCCCCGTTAAAAATATCGCTGTGGGAATAACCTCTACTTATTGTGGTCCAAACGTTGTCAATCCAGTTTTTTTGTAGAAAAACTTGCACCTTCTCCATGGATTTTACTGGATGAAATATGGCACCTCTTCCTAAAACGGTCTATCCAGCTTTTTGAACAAGAAGATGCATCGGTATCGGGTATAACAACTTGAAAAATTCTTCTGCTTTTTCCTGTAGTATTGTCCACTTGTGGGCACATTCTGAGTCCTTTTTTGCTTCAACCTGTGAAGTAATGCTTGATCAACTTCTTTGTTAACTCGTTTTTGAATTTGTTTTAACTTCGAAATGTTTGAATTTAATGTCCCTTTAATTTTATCTTTGTTTTTCCAAATTGTGGAAACCGTCGAAGTTGACAAGCTATACTTTCTACAAATATCAGTATTAGATTTTAATTTCATCAATAATTTTAATGTTTCGTTCTAAAGTAAGGGATTTTCTATTACTCGGCATGATGTAACTAAGAGCAACTATCAAAGATTATCGAATAAAAATTCTGTGTATGTACCGCATCTTCCGCACTAGAAACTAGACGTGTTATGAATTTTAACCCAACGTTGCATTCGAATAAGCGAGTGTTTTTATAGTAAACGATAGTAAAACACGGCGTAGTAAAAGTCTTCTCGCACCGGTGAAATAGGTAGTCATAAGAAGCGCAAAAATTTCTCAAATACTTCATTTGGTAGTACTTTTTCGTTACAAGTTGACGTTTGCTAATCATATACTCTATTTACGCTTATATATTGTCATGAAATATTAATGATAAAAAGGAAAATAACATTTATTTAATCTTGAATGAATTGTCTTATATGAAAACTTAAAATAATGTGTATAGGTCAGATGTAAATGTCAAAAAGATGAAAAACAATTAAATAAGTAGCTGGGTTTTTGAAAGAGAAAAAAAGGAGAAATTGCTTTTGATTTTATAGAGATGCCTCACTCACGTTCGAATATAGCCCGCTGTTCTCGACACGTAATCACAGAACGCCGAAGGAGATAAAACTGCAATGATCAAAACGTTTAGACGAAAATGAACATGTTAGGGTCGGAACTTCTCAAAGGCAGGCGGAAGAATCGGCAGATTAACAAGAAGAAAGACAAAGTCTTACGAGTTGAATCGAGAAGAAGAATAGCAGCACAATCGTCTCAATAACGCCAAGAACAATTAGATCAACAGCGAAGACGTATGCAGTTGCAATATCTAAATGATCGAGCTTCATATCACCGAATTGCTTTTTCATACGAACCGGATATTCAATACAATACCTCATGTAATTTCGTTCAAATCGGAAAAATGGACAAAGTACAAAGCACACGAAGAGTAGTTAAAAAAATTATGAATAATCTAATTGAAGCATCAATTCTGATTGGTCCTCATGTACTACTTCAACAAATACCACTCATTCCGACCGACATGGCGTTTGGTTTCAAATGACTTCAATTTTCAATACGCCTTATGTTCGCTATGACTATTAATAAAGCGCAAGGGCAATGTGCGTTTCAATTTAGAAAACGATTGCTTCTCCCATGGGTAATTATATATCGGATGTTCCAGACTCGGTAAACCGTCTATCTCCTGTTTTTGTAGTTACAGACAAATAAAAAATGTAGTCAATCCACTAAGTTTACAACGAAAATTATTTTTTTGTGAAAAACATGTTTTCTTCCTTTGCTTTCTGTCTTTTCGTTGAATCTATGTTCGCTACAATAATTTTAGTTACATTCCCATTCATTTCATATCAGACTGAGCTACAGCGAAACGTGGCCGGGTTTAGCTAGTATTTATAATAAAAAAAACTGTTTCAGGCGTATAATTTCAGCGCCGTATAGCGCTCAAACTACGCAACTTTGTACTAAGGTATGTTGTCTTAAATCTGCTCATTTTGGGGCATGGAATATGTGGTAGGTTTTCTAAAGATCTTTTACAGACACTTGTAATAAAACAAAATTAAGGTTCCGGCTTTCATGAATTGACAAAATTGTTATAAAGTTGTTTTTTATTATCGAAACGGTGCTTAACTAAAAAATTATGCCACGCTCCATATTTATCATATTTATTATTGATTGCAATACAAATTATTTCTCAAAAATGAATTGTAATAAAATCTAAATAATTTATTTTACCGAAAACTATGTGATTGAAAACAAATTCTCCGTTCCATAAATAGCAAAGAAGGAAGTGTCATATTGAGCAATGAATTTATAACTGAAGGTAAAAATTTTGTAGCGCTTTAAAAATTCCCGCGTGCACTTTGTAGGAGGTTGAAATCTTGATTTGTGCCATCATTAAGTACAGTGAATGTAAATGCTGCACGTATGCGTTATTTCTAAGGAAATTATAAAGTGGCAGGCCAAAAGGCGTAATCCGTATACATTACAATGGCACTTCCATAAATTTGTGGCGAATACCGACATTACAATTTAAAATTAACCGTTCCAACGTAACAAAACGTCATATTATGCAGACTCTTTATTTAATCGAATATTGATGTAAATTTCGCGTACTACCACAACACATACGACATAAAATAAAACAAACAAGAGATATAATCAGCTTTGATATGTAAAGTGGAATACATTATCCATTTGTGTGACCGTCACCATTTCAAATTTGCGCAAGGTGTTTTTATTAGCTGTAATACATTCAAAAATTCTTATTTAATTAATTTATTTAATATTTAATTTAATTATCATACAACGAATGTCCATAGATATTAATGTATATATGTATATATATATATATAAAGATAATTATATCGTTCGTATCATCGATGAATTCGATGAATTTCAGATCTGATACGAACAACCTAAGTGCAAATTATGCTTACTTGCTAACAATAAACATAAACTCTAAACAACAAACCACACAAAATAACTTATCTGTTACCGTTTAACACATTGGTCCACCTCAAATTTTTTGCTCATTTATTAATTGTATAACACGTTTTTGTTCTTTTTTCTTTTCTAATGTAAAATTCTGTGAGACGACACATTCTGAAGAATAGCCACATTGACTTTCGCACACCAGTGTATAAAATTTGTGACCTTGATTATGAATAGTAACTTTTTCAAATGCGATGTTACACACCTGGAATCCAAAAAAACTTTACCGGATCTTTTACACTATTATCCTCTAAAATTTTAAGTTTTAACTTTGTGACAAGAACATGTGTGTGTACGATTAATTCTTCTGTTTGTCAATATTGCACATGTGGCTTTCCTTTTAGATGTGGCTGTCCTGTGTTTTTTTAAATGTAATTTCAAAACAACTTATTGGTTTTATTAATTTACACTATTACAAACATATGGGTAATTTCTCCAGAAAAAACAAGTTCACATTTGTAAGTATTAATTTCTTGTGTTAATAAATAATAAATTTATGTCCATCTACTCTTAAATTGATCCCCTGAGGCAGCACTCGAATTCGGTGCGAAATATCGGGCTAAAAAATAAAGAACTGACTTAATTAATAGAGTTTAATTTTGCTGGATTCCCCCAAAAAAACCCTTTCATACATGTTCTAACGGCAAAGACTCCTGGTCTATATATATATATATATATATATATATATATATATATATATATATATATATATATAAAGATAATTATTTCGTGACCTTTGTATGTTATGGTAAATTCAATTTGTTTGCTGTTTAAGGTCTTGTTTTACTTCAAAATGTATATATTTAAAACAATCCTACTTGTTTCGGCAAATGATGCCTTTTTCAAGGAATATAAAATATATATCATTTATATTTTATATTCCTTGAAAAAGGCATCATTTGCCGAAACATGTAGGATTACAAAATCTTGAAGCACAACGCCTCAATTATCAGCAGGCAATAGTTGATCAATACAATTAAATATCAACGGAACATCAGATCCGGACTCTTCCAGTTTGCTGTTGATTCTCACAACACCTTTATTTTACCCGCTCATGTTTTTACCACTATTCGTGGTGACATTTGTTAATTTTTCCTTATTTAATCCCAATGGCCCAATGTACAAATTGTGGAATAAATCTTCTCTCGTGGTAGTTCCTTTTATGCTGTACATTTTTACAAGCTCCTTATAAACAGTACCTTTTTTTTGCCAATGTCTCATACAAATGTGAGAAATTGTACTGTATTCGACGCATCCGTACTTTCCTCCATAACTAGAGACAAGCTGCCAAAAAACTTTACTTTATCCCTGAGTTGTTCACAAAAGTTAGCGCCCAAGTCTTCGGTGTGTTGGGTGCAAGTTCTAGCAGAGAAATTAATGTCTCTCTAACATTCATTCATTTCGAAAGCAATCTCGAGCTATTGAGGACAATTTATATGAATGCCTTGTTACGCGGAATAAATATGTGAAATGTCAGAAATATCATAATATTTGCTGGGTAATACTTACCCAGTAAATTGATAAGTTTCACAAAAATGATTGGTAGTGATTATAAGTTACTGCGCTGCGAATGCAAGCGATGTACTGCCCGAGCGGGGATCAGCGACATAATGAAGGAGCACCTCTCCCTCCACTGCCAGTAATTTTGATACGCCGAACGCTTCGTGCAGTTGAGGTGCGCACAGAAACTAAGACAGTCCAGTAGTTTTGAGATTTTTATATGGAATGTCCGGGACGTGCTTACGGGCGGCACCGAGGCGGATCGCGGACCGCATACGGCCCGCGAGCCGCTAGTTGCCTACCGTTGCTCAAGAGCGTACTTCTTAAATATAGACCTGTTAAATATAAACAAAGAATTTTGCAATCCAATTTACTTGTGTAATTATCAAATTCAAGCTTACAGAATGTGCAGTCAAATAAATTATTATAAGTAAATAAATTTCAAATAAGCTGCTCATGTTTACCAGTGATTTTTAAATTAATTACATATTTATAAAGAAATATAAAACTGTAACACTGGAGACAATACGATACACAATTGGGATTTTAAATATAATTCGATTAGATAAGGCCGGAAATCTCCGTTAGAAATTTGGCTAAGGAGGGTTGGAAACACTCTTTTAATTGTCTATTGCTGCGTTTCATCAGAGTAAAGTAACGGTAATTAAGTTGTAGCTAATACAATATATTATATAATATCTATACTTTCAAATTGAACTAATGTGAGCAGCGATAGCATATCCATAATGAAATGGACAAGATGTTTTCTATACAACAGTCAACATATAATTTTTTTAGTTTACATTTTATCTGTTGTTACATGTTGTCGCAAAACGTTTATATGTAATATATTAAAGTTTATTTTCTTGTTTTGTTACGTGTCCGTAACGCGCAACGTTTTATTACTTTATTTCATATTATAATTAATTATATCTTCAATATATTTCGTTCCATTTTCAACGACCCTACCTGTATAGGTATCGTTATTCGATATTTAAATATATATCTAATTTCTTTCAAGTTTTTTTTCTTTTTTCTTTTGACCTTTAGTGCCCACTTTTTTTCCCGTTGTTAAGAAAAGTACGACGACTCGCTCTCTACACTTGGTTGCTAGCTTTCGATCTCTGAACGTAGTTACGATCTTTTTACCTAACACGGATATCGATCGATGTAAGCCGTATTGTTATCCTTGTAATTACGGCCCCGTAGGGTTATTTATCGATCAAGTTATCGAAATTATTCGCTAAATACGATATCTCCCTGGGAGGATTGAAAGTGTTGGGAAGAGAAAAAAACCTGGTAACACCTTAAACAATCATCGTTTTAATTTTAACCGCCATCAAACGCAATATTTGGTATGTATAAAGCTATCTCTGTTGTACCTTTATTTTCTCTTATTGCCGTTGTATTCCTTATTTAGATGGTGTTCCCGACAGGTAAGCAATCCCGAAACATCACCTGAGTGCTCCCGCCAGTGACGCTTCTTTTTTTTCCTGGAGGTAGAAGGACAGGATTGCCGTTATTCCATCAGATAAGCCCTAGTTTCGCTAATTTAAGATGTTTTTTTCTTTCAATTGTCATTCGTAGCATTCTTATTTCTTTAATATATATAAACTTTATTATTAATAATTAATAGATCGTCGTCAAACACGCCCAGGAGTTTTCCAAACGAAAAACCTGTGTCGCCTGACTTTCCTTTTTTGTAGATCATTTCTTTACCTTTACGTTCGCTTCACGAACTTTTTTTTTTGTTGTCGTTTCAATTTAACCTTGCGTTTATGTATAAATATAATTTTAAATACTGTAATTATAGGCACTACGTATTTTTGCTAATTAATTTTGAATATTTTAACTTATGCCGACAGATTATTTTTGCTAATTGATTTAAATACTGCAATTATAGGCATTACCTTTTTTTTTGCTTACTAATTTGGAATACTTTCATTATATGCCTTGCAGATTTTTGTTTTTTTTTTTGAACACCTTAATCGTCTATATTTCATATTTTGCTAATTGATTAGCATACTTTTTTATACGCAAGTACATATTTTGCGGAATCTTATGTGAATTTAAAAACGTTCTAGCTAAAGATCGTTTTATTTCAACGAATTGTTGAACCTGTGTTTTATTGTGAACCAATAAGAAGGTTTTTTTTTAGGGGGTACTAAGGCCATCAGCCACTCTGTTGTAATTATTTTATTTATCGATCTATTTGAAATTAAATAACATTGTCTTAATTAAAACTTTTTCTTATTTTTTTTACTGGCCTTCAGCCGCAAAATAAAATTCACTATTTCAATTTAAATTTTCTTTTACTGTCTTTAAATTTATACTATACAAGGTCTACGCAAAATTATAATTTAATCCTAGTTCGCATTTCACGATTTGTCACCAGTTTGTTTTTCTTCAAATTTACTGTAGTTAATAAATAATTATTGTTTAGTTGAAACAACGAATTTTTCTTTTTCTTTCCATCGTCTCTCGAACCTCGAGAGTGGAACGAGTCTCGGTCTCGGAACCGGCCTTCTGCCCACGCAACTTGCCTTTTTTTTCTTTTTTATAGTATAGCTTTCATCAAGTTTCCGAGTTTGCGACGTCCAGCGGCATAAATTCGGTGGCGCCCTTTTACACCTCTTTTAGATACCGAACTTACCTCTGGGTCTCCCCACCACTGGGCTGAGGCAGACTCAGAAGCCGGGTGGGCCGTTGGACGTTTGGCAAGAACGGACAGGGGTAGTTTTAGTTGGCCGAGACTGGGTCTGCTCCGGGGAGCGTTTTATTTTTTTTATTTTCTTTTTTTTTAAGCTCGACATTTGATCGTAGCAACTTCGACATTTGATCCTAGCAGTTTGCTATTATTTTTTTTAAATATTTCATCACGCATCATATACGCTATATTACAATAAATATATTATGTACAATTTGATAAAATTTATGCAGTTGTTTTAATATTTCCGCAAATTCAGTGAAAAGCCATTACTAATTCTGCGAGGTAATTAATACCGATTGCTGATATAATAAGGCCAATAAGATGAATGCCAGCACTAAACGTTAAACTCATACTTATGTAAAATGAATATGTACATGAATCAAAGTATCAAAGAAATCAAAATAGTCAAAGTAACGAATATATTTAACGATTACTCAAGGTTCGAGTAACTAATATTAAGGATTACTTAAAGTACCGAAAATTGACATCTCTATTCGATTAATTGAATTGCTGATTTGGTCTTAATAGGTAGACTTCGATATTGATTAATTCCATATTACAATTCGAATGTTTTATATACGTCAAACTGGCAATTATTTTGCGATTTGTAGTTACTCACCAAATTTTATTTGACATCTATTCGTTTATATTATTAGCAAACAAAAGCTTTAATTAATCTAAGAAATTAACTTTATTTTCAATGATATATATCAACACTGTGTCATTAATGTGGATACACGGACATAAAGAGATTAAAGGCAATGAGATGACCGATGAACTGGGCATGGACGGTTCGAAAGGGAACTTTATACAACCAGAACCTTCGTGCAAAATCGCCAAGGATTCCGCTGGAAGCGAGATCTAGTTATGGCTAGAAAGAGAACATATGGAAAAATGGAGGCCAACGAGTCCAACTGCATCTATACTGCATGGGCTTGGTCAGCGAAATTAATTGCGATGATTGTAATTTGAAATATATACATATAAATATATATTGGACATGGATCATAAAGTCTCGGTAAAAGGGTTAAAACTTGTCAAAAACATCAACAATCCTAGAGATACCGACGCATACGAAAGCATTCATCTCTTTAAAACTAGATTTAATACATTTAACTCGGACACCGGTCCTCTCCCATACTGTTGTTCTTTTTCATTCTTACAAAAGGGATAGAAAAGGTTGAGGGCATGGGAATAAACACATGGTGTTGCCGTTTTCTTAAGAATGGTAAACTGTCGTAATTTTAGTTTGTGTATTTATTTTTAAAGTCAGTGTATACGTGGATGCCGCGAAAAGTTGTGCGCCATTCTATGTGTGAGCTTTACTGTACCACATGTGCGACACATTGATTGGTGGTTTTACCTACTGATCATGACAACTTAGTTATCGAAATACGTATTTAGAATGCGATTATTAATTGTGGTCAGGAGTTTTATACCTTTTTTGAGTTTGAGAAAATGTCAAAAAACAGTAGAAAATACTAAAAATAAACATTTGCATTAACACTAATAATCTTTCATCTAGGGCACAGAACTAACAGAGTGTGATTTAAAGGGTGGTGCAAAGATTATTTAGATAATCTATTAGAGCTTGATTTGCAATATAAAAAAGTTAAAAAAAGGTGATAAGAATTGTCTCTATTATCGTAACTGTATAAGTGTCTGTAGAGATGTTGGCACTATAGCATCAATCTCAAAAATTGGAGAGAAGTGTTGCAGATACTGCTCAAGAAACTGAATTTAAAGAACGACCTCATTAGAGACTCTCAATTGTAAATCAAGATGTTCTTTGTCAAAGTGTTGAAGTAACTCCAAGAGCGTAGAATTTCATTTTGCATATTCGAGGTAGCACACGATATAACAGCGGAACGGCATAGAAGCGTATGTACATCTGCATTGAACTGCTTGCAATTACAACGACGTTATCTACTTTGTACACATGTACACAATTTTCCGAGAAATATATTTCGCATTTTTGAATAGGGACCGTGTACTTTTCCAGGAAAAGAAGGTCAAGCCGCGTACTGTTCAAAGAACCCTCTATAAACTAGGAACTCAATAGAATAAAGTTGTTACCACCTTGTATACAGTATTGACTTATAACCATCTATTTGTTTTAATAACTTTAAGATTATTTAAAATAAATCATTCAATACCAAAGTTTCAGTTACTTTTAAATTTATATTTGCGTAATTTACCTTAGCCTTCAATTAAAAATATTGGCCTCGACATTTTCGTAGGTAGAATTTTGCTAATGTAAAAATTTTCCCCATTCCTGAAGATGATCGTTAATCTCCATTATTATTACAAGGCGTTGCTACACCTTCCGCGACAAAATCTAAATACAAGTAGTTTTACGTGGTAGCAAGATGTTCTTGTGGGCCACCTCCTTTGCCTTCTACTTACCTAATGGCAAACGTCCCAAAGGAATAACTCTGCCGGCCAACTCAATCGTTTCTTGGAGAGCGTCGCGGGTTAAAGTCGCGAGGTGTAAAGTGAGCGCCACCGTATTCCTCCGCAGAGCACCCCCTGTAACACGGAAGCGGGTGGGATGTAGGTAGCTCCAAAAGCAAAACTTGTTTGGCCCCAAACTACTTGATACTGAATAAATATACCTGACACCGCAATTGCCTAACTCATACACCTGTGGATAAGGTATCAAACAAATGCAAGACATCAACTATAACAAGTTTATTATAAAAAAAAACAGAAGACTAAAGCCGGTCACGCAGACACACAATGTCAGAGTCCCAAAAATAATTAAATTAGAGCTCACATTCGGAGCTTACAAGCTCGTATCCACAAGTATTTCAAAATACACAAGCTGTAGGCTTAAAGAAAATTAAATATAGGAATAGACTTGTGTCGGCTTTAAGAGCAATTAAGCTTGACCAAATGTCAGCGAAAGCACAAAGTTAAAACTCTAAACAAATATCACCAAGACAATAATATTGATTTGAAATACTAAAAATAATGAAATAAAACTACCACGCCACTGGCGAATATCAGTGATTACAATAAACAATATCCATTGAAAATATAACACCCTGTATAAACAGGTAAGAAATTAAAGTAAACAAAATATGAATTAGGTTAAGTACGTGTCTGAGCAAGTGATTCTCCAGGACACAACTAAGTATACTTAATTCTGGGTCCCTTATAATAAAGTTATAAAACTCATAATTAAATTAAAACAGCAACGTACCTCAAAATAATACTTAACCAGTACGAAGGCTCGTCTGAAGGACAAGTGCCTCGTATAGAAAAACAATACAAGCTTCACCTGGCCGCTAATGAAGTTAGCCATCCAGTATAAATAATACTACAAGAAAATAGAACTTAACTTGGTGTGTAAACAACCTATCTACTAATCAAACATTGATATAGCCTTGAACGGCCAACTAAATTACATGAAATTAATAAGAAAAACTGAGCGAATAAACTATTCGCTGTACAGTAATGAATTAACTGTAAATGGCTTAAGAATTAAATCAATTGAAATGCTCATCACTATCACCGAGCTCTATTCTAAATGATATATTAAAATTACGATGCTAACATTTATGTAAGGTTCAAATTGCATCGAATGCACAAAATAACTAGTAATCGGCTTCCTCTCGAGCCTTTACACAAATGAAATGTCAACACATAAATAACCACAAGAGGTTATGAATTGCACTTATCTTATCGACAAAGCAAAAGAAACTATAACACCTACTTTAAATCGTCTTCGCTACTGCCTCAACTACAACCTTTATGGAAATGTCCTCAAAGGGATCCAAGGAAAATTATTGCATTAATTATAGTATTTCCGCCCAAACACTCCGGCCATACAATTCAACGGTAGTCGTCATGATGCTGAGGTCCATAAATGTTCTAGAAGCATCCTTTTTTTTCTTCAACCACGCCTCGGGAAAATTCCACAAACGGGAATGAAATGAAGCCGTTTTCACACGGTTTTCATCCAAAATTTAACACCATTTGAATTATCCGTGGAGAGATTGAATTACCCAGTCAATGGAAACGAACTCGCATACCACTGGTATTTGCGAAGTTCTACCTGAATCGATACCGTAGGCGAAGGAAAATACCTTAACGGGTATACGATAAAAATATATCCTACAATGGATAAAGGACAACCATTAGATAAAGTACAAATGATCAAGATATTTCTTACCGTCAACGCCCTATTCGTACCTAATTAATGTACCACTTGCGCAGTCAACGATCACCGAACGAATAGCGGATAGATACAAGCAAGCCGGACATGCGCTAAAAATTAAGGGCGACATCTATTGTCGAATTGGTAACGTTCTGGACGATCTTACGCCAGCAAAACTGGTTCGAGAACGAAAGATCGATTAGATTGATAGGAATTGAAGGTTAAACCGCGCGATGTCACTACTAAATTAATTTAAAGGGAGGAATTCATTAAAGAAACCACTACGTGCTAATTAGGTAAAATGTACAGGAATGGCAGATGGACCTTTTTTTCTCTCAACAAGTAACAGCGTGTTCCAACTATTACCCTGGATGATTAAAATAATAAATTATGAATAATTCACTACGAGTCCCTTGGGTGAAGTCTTCAAGATATCCACGATTATCTACCGAGTCATTGGATACAGACTATGTAACGGGCAAAACAGATTGTCTTGATAGGCGATTTACTATATAGTCACAACTTAGTATGTTAATATTCCGAAGAATATATTTTATTTGAATCAATGAAGCGAACATAAATGACGTAGCTCCAGAGACTTTGCTTTTCTGAATACGAAAGTGTATTGACTGCAATGAGAAATATTTTATGAAAATCTAATAAAATTTTCAAAATGAAATAAATTTTATTGTATTAGACTCAATACTAAAAGAACACATCTTATAATCCTTTGTATGCATTCAAATATAAAGGTCAAGATGATCAGGCTAGTCTAACTAATTTCTAATTATCTAATTACTAAATTACTAAATAAAATTAAAATATATTAAAATACTGTTCCCTAAAATAGATTGCGGTCGCTGATTTACTGTAACTTTATTTCGTAATCTAAATCCATTCCAGGAATAAAAACTGAAATGCGGAGAGTAGCTATTTAAAATGTTTGTATACGAATGCAACTGATTTCCTTTTAAAACAAGATGTTGACACTGAAACCTATAAAAAAACCAGTTCAGAGTATTATCTTTATCCTTATTTATATTTACGGAATTAGCAAGTACGAAATTATCCCGAAACAAGAATGAAACAATGTAATCATTAGTGCCATTAAATACTCAATTTATGATCATTAGTTCCCCAGAAAATAAAACGAAATATTCAATAAAAATAACGTAAACAGTTTGCGATTATTTCAGTACTCAGTAAGTATATTTTATTTAAATAACGATCAGTTAACAGCATCTCATATAAGGCTAGACCAAGGCGAGCCGACAGTCGTTTGGACATGAGCTTTTTAATAAAACGAGAAAAACCATCACTTTGATTATTATATTTACATCGAAGCTCGTGCACCAGTTAGCGACAACGACCACACAGACAACTTAACTATTCCGATTTCAATTCAAACGAACTGATTTTATATTATAACGAGGCGTATGATAAAACGAGAATTCGTTCCTTGCCAATGATTTCATTCTTATTGTATAAGTAAGTATATATCTACTCACTTTGATTTCCAAAGTTCGTATAATCGAGAAACTTAAGACTTGCTGTTTCAAAGTTATATAATTTGTTTTCTACAAATTTAAAGTTTATTAATATGTAATGAATATAATTTATAAGTGTGACTCAAATAATCAAGTCCTATTTATTAATGGATGTCCCCTTAAATAAATTGAGCAGTTGTATTATTTGTAGGTTTTGAATAATCCGACGTTTTGGCAATCAAGAGCTAGTTCTTATCAAAAACTAGCCCTTCTTAGGGTACCCTGAAGGCGACAGTAGATTGGCTGCCGAAACTTCAAATCATTCAACTCCTACAAATTATGAAATATCCCGAACAACTACTATTCGTCAACAACTTCTCTTCACGAGCCCTTCAATAAAATCATCATACCTTAACATAACAACAATAGCTTCTTTAATTTTAATTTTAATTTTAATTTAAGTTTCGATTGAATCCCCAGTACCGTCATGTTCAAAATTAAATATTTTAAAAGATAATTAAGTAACTAAATCACACTTAAACTAGAGTTTGAGTTACATTCCCTAACAAGTAAGTACTAAATATCCTTAAGTATCGTTCAGTTACAGCACTTCACTTCAAAAAGAATATTGTCATTTCAGTCTAAACTATAGAATACGAACAAATACCCTGTCGGTTCCAGAAAAAAGTCGAATAATTCTTTCAAGAAAATACCAGTGGTGCCACCCTATAGCAGCTAGCGGTATTGTTTATTATAAATTCCAGCATATTATCCTTCGTTTGTTTTACTAAGAAAGGTGTAATAGTGCGTATACAGTGATCGTACAAAGTTTATAGTTTTTCTTGTGCTGTCTGTTGAGGATATATTTAAATCTTTTTGTAATATTTTAATTTCAAACATATTTTATTGTTAAATGTAAGTAAATCTAGGATATAGTTTCAAATGTAACATGTGCAATTCTATCAGTATGCAACGTTTATTTTCAGGTTAAAACCGCTTAAATAGAACTTTATTTTATCATATTCAAATTGTAAAACTTTCTCTGGGTTCTAAGAAGCGGCATCTTTTATATTTGCAAATTTATTTATTACTTGATACATTAGACCGTTCGTTTATTACTTAGTTTTATTAGTGAACAAAGTGCTTAATCATCTATTCTAAAGATCACGTTTCCTAAATAGATATCAATAAATTCCATTACTAAACTATGGAATTTATTCTCAACTGTACACTTAGATTTACAAGCAATACTTAATTAATAATAATATTTTATGATCAAATCTTTAATACGGCGTAGGTTATTATTTCCAGTAGACATCATTACCAAGAAATGTTCACTTGGAGGTAAAATTTTCAAGTGAACAATTCTTCGCTCCGTATCTATAGAAACAGTATTAACGTGTCTTCGCTTCCTCTCGTGAAGCCACGTTAATACAGTTTCTATAGATAGGGTTGTTATCGTCTATGGAAGCACTTTGCTTAGTTTTGCATTTGTTATTGAGACAGTGTTAGCTGTTTCGGCGTTTTGTCAATGATCAGCGCTGAACGTCCTTCTGAGTTCTGTCTTAATAATTTCTGTAAGATAGCGAGGTTGTTATGTTTGTATATGTATCTCTTTGTGTATTGGGTTCTTCACACGCGATTTTTTATATAATATTTTATATAATTAAAAATACTTTTTTTAAATAAAAAAGTTTATTTTCGAGAACTTTTTCTTTTTAAACTAGTTTTCGAACCGACTGTGTATATTACATTAAAATAGATCCAAGAGTCTTTGGCATTAGATTTGAATGTTTTATCTTTGCGTGAAATTCGAATTTAAACAATTCTCAGGGATACTGTAGGTAAGCTGGGGCACCAGATGCTGAAGAAGAAACAAATATAAACTGACTGTGAGATGAATAAACAAAGTTACAGTACGGAAGACATTCACGAAAATAATAGTTAGGGAAATAAGATAGCTAAGCACAATGAGTAAAGGTCATCCAGATAACGAACAGTCGCCTCCTTGTAACAAAACCGTAAAGACACCATTAAGTGCTTTTATTACAAGAAAATCTATATGAGCGGTATAATGGATCTTTGAAAGAACATTCAAATTTCCCTCTATTTATACGAGAAACAACTTAAAGGATGAGGACCCCACATCAATCAAAATCTAGAAACAAAAAGTTATACAAGCTGGCTAATATATAAGTGACTGGTTTGTTTCTTTAATATTTTCAAAATAAAATAAAATACGTAATTTTTTTTATCTTAATCTTTTATTGAAAGTTAGAAATTATGTATGCCTCTGGAAGCCGCACATACTTGAGCCCATTAATTACATTTTCCATCATATTTTGCTAGGCTTCGGGAGAAATTTTTTGAATCGCTGCCCGAATGTTGTTCTCCAAATGCTCTATAGTGTTTGGTTTGTTTACATAAACATTATTTTTTTAGAAATCCCCATAGAAAAAGTCTGGACCCGTTAAATTGGGTGACATTTGGGGCCAGATGACATTGACAAATCGAGAGAGTAAACCTCCCGGAAACAGTTTTCGCAAAAGATTCATTGTTTCCCTAGCTATATATCAAGTTGCTCCGTCACATGTTTTGTCAGAAAGTTTTGCAGCATATCGCGGTAGCGCTCGCTAGTGACAGTAAGAGAATTACCTGCAGCGTTTTAAAAAAAGTAAGGTCTGATGACACCTTCACGCCAAACACCGTACCAAGCTGTGACTCGACTGGCATGAAGTGGTCATTGATGGATGACATGAGAGTTTTCTAATGCCCATGTACGACAATTCTGCTTGTTAACAAATCCGTTAATATCGAAATGGGCTTCATCGCTCATTATGATTTTTCGGCAAAAATCGTTCGTTTAATTGTTAAGCTACAATATTGCGTAACTGTATTGTCGGCGAGTTTCTTGGTCTCTAAGCTGTAGTTCTTGGGTCAAATGAATTTTATATGGCCGAAAATACAAGTCTTTTTTTTAAATAGTACCTAATGACGTGCGACGAATGCCCAGTTCTTCTTGAAAACGATGTCTAGTAAAAGTCGCAGGGTGCTTCAATACACTCTCGCGATCTTTCTAAACATTTTCCAGAGTACGAACAGTTCGAAAACGACCTGACTTTGGCAAGAGTAACTTCACCACTTTGTTCAAATTTAAGCACTAATTTATGAATGGCGTTGATACTGAGCACTTTCTTACGACCGTAGATTCCGTATAGTTGCAATCATTGACTCACTATTTAAATAAAACGTCTTACCAATAGAGTGCACGTTGTTGGATCGTGTAGCGTTCCATTATGAATTTGACACATGTGCTTTAAACAACTACTAACAGCGCCACCTTCGGAAATGCGTGTATCAAAAATGGCGCAAATTACGCAAAAATCACTCAAGTATACATTACCCATCTTGTACATTTCATTGTAATAATTTTATGAAAAATTAAAATAAAATAAAAGTAATTAATTTCATAATAATAATTAATTGCATAATTTAATAATAATTTAATTTATTATTAACTAATTTATTATCTTAACCTATATACATTGATTTTTTATTTTTGGCATAAATTTTAATTCAGACCAAGTGAACCTTTTCACGAAAAGCAAGCTTGATGCATCGTCACAGGAATTCCATTACAGTGCAAAGACACAAAAAACTCAGGAAAGGTGCTTTTGCGGCTTTGGAGAAATTTAACACCAAGCTTATAGTCCAAATTTTTCGCACCCAGTGACTACTTTTTGTTTCCAAATTACAAAAAGTCACTTAGGGACAATGACGAACTTATAGCAGTTGTAGAGAACCATTTTGCAAAGAAAGAAAAAGGATATTTTTATGATTGATTAAAGATATTGTTGAAACGATGTAATATCTGTATTCAAAAGCAAGGAAACTATATAGAAAAATACATTTTTACTGGTGCTCTAGTCTTTTGTTTTATTGCCTAGTCCGGGAAGATAAAGATGTCCTCTCGTATTACTCAATATAAGAAAATTAGAAAATTGTCGATTATTTAAAGTTTTTTTTCGGTTTTCGCTTTCTATTTTTGTATACTAATGTTAATAACTTTTGTATATAGAGAGAGTGACTAAACAAATTTCAACTTGTCCGCTGCGTAACAGTTACTATGTATTAGTTAAATTATGTGTTTAATGAAATGTTCAATGTTAATATTGAAATACTTCCAGTTTTGCTATATGATAATTTTTAGATACTCAATAATAGTGATTGGTAGTATTTTTGTATATCCTTCAAAAGAATAAAACTAATCAAATTTAGTACGAAATTTTATTTAATTAAAATTTTTCTACTTGTCGCAGTGTTTTGATTTTTGTTTTGATAACATTGGTGAACAAATTTTAATTTTTCTTTCATTAGAAACTATGTACAATTTTCGTTTCTTTTATAGTTCTAACAAATAACAACAAATTTATTCTGGCACGTCAGATTTTGAAGGATAAAATTGAAAAGCAAATGAAATAATAATTACGTATATATATATACAGCTGCGGCCACTACAAACTCAGACAATGTGACAAATAATAAATGTTGGCTTTGTAACATGGTCTTAATATTAAACTATTAAAAATAAAATGTCATCTAACTGAAAGAAAGTCAGTGGCGTATAAAATAAAAAATTTGAGAAATCGAAAACTTCAAATACTAACATTTTTGCAACAATATATGCGTTTTAAAAATGAAAAAGCATTCCAGTTTGTTTTTCTTGATGAAATCTGGGTTTTTCAAGATGAAAGCTCTCAAAAACCACGGCGAGATGAGAATATTAAATCTGTAAAAGCAAAACAAGTAGGTGGCAAAAGGTATTAATTATTTTAAAAGTATTGGCATGTACAATATATCGTTGCCTTTTGTTATATAGATACATAGTTGTACATACTGCTGGCAATAATCGTTTTATTCCTGGAGCAGAATTAGTCTTTGCAACAAATAGTAAAAACATAGATTAACATGGTGGCATGAATCGAGAAAGTTTTCAAGATTGGTTCGAAAATCAGTTGCCTAAAAATTTAGAAAATTTTTCAGTTATTATTATGGATAATGCGAGCTATCATACGACAATAATAAATAAATCTGTTACTTGATCTTCACCTGTTAGTACATAAAATAATTACTAAGTTATCGTGTTTTTATCAACATTTATTTCATTTGCGATGTGCCTAATTCTCATGCCGTCCTCTAGCCTAGTTCTAATTATCGACTTTTACACTTCCTTTAATTGAGGTATTTTAAAAATTATGTATGCTTCTGATTTACAATAAACTGACACTAAGTTTGTAGAGGCCACAACTGTACATTATATGGAGCTACATGGTATCCCCCTGTTTCAAATGTTTTCCTTTTTACTTTTCTTTTATACTGTTCTTCGGCACTTTCTGATGTCAATGTTTAACAATAATCAGCAATCGTTTCATTGTTCTCCTTGCTCTGATAACGTTTTTCAATAACAGAAATGTCTTGATGAAACCTTTAGCTTTGTTCATAACTCACGTCGCCGAGGTTCGGGGAAAAGAAATCAAGATGCCAGTGCAAAAAATGTATTTTAAGGCTCATACTATGGTGACTTCTAAGAAGTTTATTAACAAGTGCTATATAATTGTCAGATTTTCTGTTTTCTAGAATATTGTGGGTCACATTTTTGAAAGCATTCCAAGCAACACGCTCCAAGTCACTTAAGGTTTCGTCAAATCTGTTATCTTGTTGTAGAAGTTTAAGTTGGGTTCCTACAAATATTCCCTCTTTAAGTTTTGCATTTGATATTTTGGGAAATTTTTGTTTAAGGTATTAGAATCTACGGCCATCTTTATCAAATGTTTCAGCAAACTTAATTTTATGTGTAATGGTGGTAGAAGTTTTTTATCATGTTCAACTAATGACTTACTAACTATATTCTTTTGCCCAGGAATATACTGAGCCCTGACTCGCCAGCCTTTAACAAAGTAGTGAGAATTTCTTGATCAAGTGTTCCACTCACAAAGAAAACAGCAATTCTTTGTATACCCTCATTGTAAACCGAGCAGAATTGCTACAACTTTGAGGTCTGCCCTAATATACCATACGTATATTTTGTCACTAATTCTGCCTAGAGGAAAAGTCATGTTTTCATACGCTTTTTTAAGTAGACTGCGTGGCCAATGGGAATGAATAAACGTTTCCTATGTGAAGAACAGCTTTCAATTTCGCAGATAGTTTCCCTTGCTCTGTTATTTCTGATAAAGATGGACGAAATTGGGTTGAATTTCTGCATGTCGAAGGTTTTGACATACTGGATGTTGCCACCGATGTCAGAGGATCTTTCCTATTCCTCGTTCTAACTGGTGTTGTTTCTACACATGGTGGACGAGAACTAGATGGATATCCCACTGAAGAGAGAGTCAATGTCCTAAGATATTTGGTCCCTCCTCAGTGAGATATCTAGTCCTCATCTATCATCTGTAGAAACAACAGCAGTTAGAACAAGGAACAACCGCTCGTCAAACTTTCATGATAGAGTGATGATGAAATTACTGGTGAAATCGTTTTCTGATTCTTCGTTAGCATCGACATCTGAATCCATTTCATCCGATAGAAGCCCATAATAAAACTATAGCATCTACTCATCATTTTTAAAATATTTCAAGGACAAAAAAATAAATAATTATTAAATATAATAAATTAATAAAATTGAATGATTATCTTTATTGACAAAAAATATTTGAACATTTTCCTTAGCCCTATATGAACCATGACAAGCCACAAGAAATGACAACCATATAACAACAAACTGTAAATATAGTCAACTTTCCATAAATAGATCCCTAACTAAATAAATTAAATGTAAAAATAGCAATTGTACTTATATTTGGTACATGGTAGGTAATCACAGTACAATCTTCTCCAAGTAACAGCAAAACTGAGCTCCTGACATCCCCACATACACTATTTTCTGATTAAAACGGTGATAAATGTCAATATAGCAACGCTGAAAATACAGATATATACTGATGTCTCCGATAAATGACTACACATAATAGATGTGGGATCGCCTCGTCCCTTGAGCCCAAGTACAGAGAATGTGATTTGGCAATACCTATTCCCGTAGCCCGCGAAAGGGTTAATACACAAATATCTATTGATACAATTTTGACAAATATTGACAATTGGGAATGATAAAACTACAAATGGAGAAATATCTTAAAAGCTACAGAAAAACATTCTACATTTAAAATTATTTGTCCTTATGATATTCAATATAATCCTCGATACATTTTCAAGTTAATTTTATGACCAATAATGATCTCTAAAGATTAAAAAACACAAAAAAATATTCGCAGTTTATTGTGAATTGTGCGAAATTTTCATCAAACATAGTTATTTCCAATTGCTCGATATTTCTCTCTTTTACTTCATTCAATTTATTGCAATTTTATTCAAAAGTAAAATTTTAATAAACAAACTCGTTATTTTTCGCTATAAGTCACATATTTCTCAGGTATTGTCGATTTTATGTTCTTGTTCTCTCCATTGTATACATCGATGATGATGACGATGACAACGTAATTTTAATCCTACACATGTTCAAATTTATCAACGACCACACAAGAAGTACTCTGAAAACGCTCATTTCGATTAATGAATTATTATGACCACCAATACCAATATATTATGTAGTATTTTTATCGAAGGCAATAAATTTGACTTAAGGCGTTTTTTTTTTACATAAATGTAAGGCATAAATTTCAAAATGAAATTGAAACAAACAGGAATGATAAAAGAAGAAGTAATATATAACTTTCAAAGATAATTCTGAATTTATTGTAATATAAAGCGATTGCCTTTAAGATCAGTAATAGTGTTGAGAATAGAAATTACTTTTAAAGAAAAGCCCATGTATTTTGTTTATTACCTTGAATCATGCTAAATATAAATTAGGATTCTATACATTGCTGAGGTAACAAAATGACAAATTCGTTTTAACTGTGTAAAAGTTGCTAATATATTGTATAAATATATCGAATTATTAACGAAAATTACTACGATAATTTTCATACCAAACAAAAAATAAATAAAAAACATTTTTATGTAAGCATATTTTTAATAACAATAGCTGTAATGTAAATATATAATATACTATATTTAATTTATTTTCTTTATGCTATGGCAACGTTTTCTTTTACTATAAAAGGATTTCAAAAGCGCTATTTAATGTATAATATTCATTACAGTAGACTCGCTATACCGTACCCAAAGGAAAACAGAGCGGGGTTGTTCGCGTCAATGAGAGGCGAACTTGAAGTCTAAAATGATGCATAGAAACCTATCATAAAATTAATAAAAAAACAATGTTTTACGAATGTAAACACTTTTTTATTACTTCTTTGATAATTCCCGTATACTTTGTGGATAACATTTCACTAATGACTTCAACATCACTTTATCATCGAAGTTTGCCGAGCGGGTTGGCCTAAATTTATCTTCTAACCATCTTATACTTACCGGTCAGTGTTAACTCCTTCACCATAAAATATTTTGTATGTCTGTCTATCAATCTATCAATTATTAATCTATCAATCTATCAATCTATCAATTTTAAAGCTTAGAAATTCTTTGTTTGATTCTAATGTATACATTACCTCTGCTGTAACAAAGCTGGGATATACTTAACTAACTAACGGGTTCAAATCTGATTTTGATGTGTTAATAGGATGACAAACGCATAATTACAATTTGTTCAAACCTAACAGGAGGAAAAAAAGAGGCATAATAACAGACACCAATTATTAGAGTTCGGATTTTATGTAAAAAACATATTTTTGATTATTGGGAATAACCCCAGTATTGTGGATATATCTATTCTACACTGAAATAATGCGATTAACGGTATAAAAAAATTACATATTTTTCACAAAATTAAACTTTAGTTCATATTTTTAGTTTGTGTGCATAAAGTGAATATTTTTTTTACATTTTCAACATAAAATTGCTTATTTTTGATCTATTAATTAGTTTATAATATAATCAATCAGATGAGAAATGAAATCATATAAAATACATTAGATTTTCTAATTCCGCTGAAACAATTATAAAGTCCAAAAGTTTATTCGAATAACGCGAAATTCTAGATCAATTGTATATTAAAGCCCATTATGTTTTTTTATGTGGATTAATTAAAAAAATAGAGACTGACCAAATATCTTTATTAGAGTCAATTTCTATTGTAGAACATTGTGAAAATTTATTGAAAAAAAATTATGCTAGATAAATTTTATAGTCTTACAATAATGAATGGTGGTTTTCAAAAGTTAACAGAAATATTAAAGATTTTATCGTAATAATTAAGTTCAACTGTTAAAGATAATAATTTACATTTAAACCCCAACATTTGGCTTTATTAAAATATGCAACTATCACCTCAGTTGAAGTCGAAAGAACGTTTTCAACATATAAAAATATTTTAACCAATAGGAGAATTTTAGTGTCGAAAATCTAGAAATGCACTTAATTATTAATTGGCACAATAATAGGTTAGGCAAATCTCAATGGGAAAGTGAATAGTTATTAATAATAATAACTATACATATAATTCTGTGGATGGTACTTAATAACATAATAACTTAGTATGTTATTAAGTAACACCCATAAAATTATATGTATATAGCTATTAATTGTAATCTTTTACCATATTATTATGCAATTATCATATATTTTAAAATAATAATAATACTTTTTATGTATAAATGTAATTTAGACTACATTTTGTTGTTTTCCTACTCTTTCCTTGATTTGTAGTAAGCGAAATACATAAAAAATAAAGTGTATAAAAATGCATAAATGGTGAAAATGAATCATATATTTGACATATTTTTGGGAGGAATGTGACAAATTTATGCGCATATTTAAAACATTTCTTTTGCATAAAAAAACAACTTTAGCACTTATACTACTATTAGTACAACAGTATCACCATTATTTTATTAAAATTTTTATTAACGAGAGGAACACCGAAAAAATCTAGAGAATAAAATAAAGTACAAAATAGTTACGTACTTGTCTTCTGGTTATACTAATGAAGATGCTGTTGAAGCCTCCAATCGCATCAGTTACCGTATCGCCAGAAATTATAAAAATCGCACGATTGGTGGAAATTTGATGGTGCCCAGCATTAAAGACGCAGTTTTTTGTATGTTCGGTAATGAGTATATTCACAAAATTAATGCTATCCCACTCTCGAATAACACAGTCTATCGTGGAATCAAAGAAGAAATTTCTGATCATATGGAGGAGACGATAATAAAAGAAATCAATAGCAGTAAATATTTTTCCATTCAAGTTGATGAGAGTACTGATGTACAATTTGCAGTTTTGATAGCTATTGTAAGATACTTAAAAGGAATTGAATTTGTAGAAAGACTTTTGCTTTGTCATCTTCTTTCTGAATGTACGACAAGTGCAGATATTTGTCGTGCCATTGATTCCTACTTTACTAAAATTGGAATAAAGTGGTCGGAGTGCTGCGGTTTAAGTACTGACGGTGGCAAGTCTTTGTCAGTTTGTTACTCTGGTCTCCTCAGATATTTCAAAATAGTAGCTCCCTTAGTAAAATGAACAACATTGTTGCATCCATGGACAAGCTCTAGCCTCGAAGCTTCGAGTACTCCCAACTACTCTTATGTTTTGGGTTGGACGCCATCACGTCCAGGTACTTGAGCACACTGCTCTTTGTAGATCTCTCAGTTCCACTCTGTTAGTCTTGTGTCCTCGATAAAAGCTACTATCCTCCTCAGGGGAAGTTTGAGTACACTCGAAGGATCCAATAGATCTCCCCCGAAATATTTCTGTCTGATTTCCTTCAGTTCCTCACACGTGCATATTACATGAAGGCTAGTTTGCTCCTGTTTTTCACATCTTCTACACCAGGGCTCGCTAACCAAGCCCATGCTGTACATATGCTTCCTTAAAGGACAATGTCCGGTTATTAACCCGGTAATTATTTTAATTTCTTTCTTGTTACTACGAATTAGGTTGGCTGAAAACTTTCCGTCCAGCCCTCTTAGTAGTGTTTTGGTATGGAGTTGACCTTCCGTTAACCTCCATTTGTTTTTATGTTCTTTTTCTAGCCATAACCAGATCTCCCTTTTAGCGGAATCGTTATTGATTCCACATACAGGTTCTGGTCCTATGAAGTTCCTATTAGTACCTTCTTAGCCAGTTTGTCGGCTATCTCATTGCCTTTAATTCCCTCATGTCCTGGCACCCATATCAGCGACACTGAATTGTCTTGGGCCACTTTATTGAGGACCTGTTTACAATATTTCACCAGCTTAGACCTGGTGGATGGGTTCATAATGGCTTTAGAGCCGCCTGACTATCACTCATTATGTTAATTTTTTTACAAAAAGGTTTAAGTATATCAATACGTTATGCACGTATTACGCATTTGTTACAAATGAAACAGACATGCAATATACATATCTGTAACTGTACATATGGACAATACACCTCGTATTTTCAGCATTTACTTCTGCTTAAGACACGTGTTTCTGCCATCTATAGGCGTCATCAGTCAAGCTAGTGAAGCAATGTAATACAAATGATACAAATCTTTTTAAGAACAGATTTGTATCTGTATATACATTTATGCTGAAATCGCCTACAAGATATAGCAAATTCCGTCCTATAAGGTGGCACTATTTAATAAGTGACATCTGACGGACGAAAGAGACTATGCCGAAAAAGGCGACCTTTCACTTGACCAGCTATGCTGATACATAAGCGAAAAAATACGAATAGGTGTAGTCCATTAACACGAGCCAGATGGCGGTAAATATACAAAAAGGTTTAAGTATATCAATACGTTATACACGTATTACGCATTTGTTACAAATGAAACAGACATGCAATATACTATATATATTATTAATATTATATTATATTATATTAATATTAATATAT
The DNA here is from genome assembly GCA_935421215.2 of Melolontha melolontha. Classification (NCBI taxonomy): domain Eukaryota; kingdom Metazoa; phylum Arthropoda; class Insecta; order Coleoptera; family Scarabaeidae; genus Melolontha; species Melolontha melolontha. The sequence continues at coordinate 103,473,207 of OW285236.1, read as the reverse complement.
ATTATTTTTTTTGTTTGCGCAGCCGGCTTCCCGAATTTCCTCGGCGCAGGCTGCGACTGCAAACAATTCGGCCTAGAGAACCGTAGTATGTTTCCCCAGACATATCGATGTCTTCCTTCCAGGGCACATTCCGCATATGCCTGCACCTGCCCCCTGACTAGATTGCGATCCATCAGTGTACCAGGTGCCGGCACCACAATCGATCGAGCGACTTTTTGCCTGTTCCCTGGTCGGTATAAGTATGTTCAGCTTAGCTCTAAACATAATTTCAGGTGCCATACTGTCCACCGGCATTTGAAATATCGGCTCTTCCAGTATAGTTCCTGTGATATCTGTATGGCTCCCTACAACCTTATTAGGACACCATACGTCATTGGCCTTCAGCCTCAGTATCGCAGCCATTGCCTCCGACTTTACAAATAGTTCTAGCGGAGGGAGACCCACGATGGCCTCCATGGAAGCGGTTCCCGTGCTGTTCATAGCTCCCGTGATTCCCAACAGGGCCTGTCGCTGGAGAGTCGTGAGAAGCCCCACAGACGATGTCCGCTCCGTCCTCCTCCACCAGACAACTGCTCCATTGGTAATCGTTGGTCTTATTGCTACTGTGTACAACCAGTGTACCACATTTGGTTTTAGTCCCCAGGTCTTGCCAACAGCTCTTCTGCATCTCCAGAAGAGCTGCGCCACCCTGTCTGCCGCTTTGACTAGATGTCTGCTTCAATTCAGTTTCGCATCAAGTGTTATGCCTAGATACTTCACTTCATTGGATAGTTCTAACTCTTGTGCCTTACGCTACCCAGATCATTTAGATTTCTCATGTTGGTAAAGGCTACCTCCTCAAGGCACCATTTTCCACAATTCGCAGAGCATTTCGCTTGATGCTCGCCACTGTCCACAGGAATTTCCCCTTGGACACTATGACAATGTCATCGGCGAACCCCTGCGTCCATATTCCCTGCGCATTTAATGTCCTTAGGAGATTATCAACTACTAGACTCCATAGTAGCGGTGACAATACGCCTCCTTGAGGACACCCTTTTATTTTCCTCATGGAGATCGTTTTGTTTTGCATATGGGCATGAACTACTCTGCTACGCAGCATGTTATGAGCCCAGTTACATGTGGTGCTTTTTATTTTTCAATCTGTTAAAGATCGAATAATAGAACACGTCGAGGTATTATCGAAAGCTCCCTCTATGTCTAAGAAGACTGCAAGTGCAATTTCCTTGTAGTGTAGGCTCCTTTCGAGCCCTCTCACCATGCTATGCAGGGCACCCTCACCTGATTTTCCCATCTGATATGCCCATTGCAGTGGGTGTAGAGGATATCTATCCGGAGCCCCTTCTTTAATATTTAAATATATCATTTTTTCCATAGTCTTCAACATAAAAGAGGTAAGACTAATTGGTCTAAATGATTTAGGGTGGGTATATGTTCCTTTTCCGGGCTTCGGAATAAACACTACCCTAGTTTCTCTCCATGCCCTAGGAATATAACCCATAGCATGGCTAGACCTGAACATCTCCAATAGAGGACCCATAATTTTCCCAATTCCCTCTTGAAGGAGCTTGGGAAGCACTCCGTCTGGTCCTGCGGATTTATATGATTCAAACGATGCTATCGCCCATCTAATTAAATGGGGCTTGAAGATCTCGTTGGATATCTCCCAATCATTCCTAGTCGCCCTCCAAGAGGTGACAACTTGATTGGTATCACAATCATCCATACGCTCCGAATCTGGAAAGTGTACCCCCAGAAGATACTCTAAAGTTCCACGGCACTGGTACACCTCCCGTCCGATTTTTGTATAGATCTAATTGCGTTGGAAGGATCTTTTTGAGAATTCTGTTAATTCTGGCCATGTCAGGAGCACCTTCGATGTCCTCACAGAATTTTCTCCAGGCCATCCTTTTGCTCTCTTTGATTTTATCATTGTATTTATTGAGGACATCGTTGTAAGCTTCCCAATTACCTGTTTTCTTCGCCCTATTAAATGACCGGCGAGTTTCTTTCCTTAAATTGGTTAACTCTGCATTCCACCAGGCAGACCGCTTAGATATACGGCGCTCCCTAAGGGGACAGTTATTTTCATAGCAGGAAAGAATGGTCCGTGGCAACAATTCAATGGCCAACTCCAGCTCTTCCACATTCCCTATTCTAACAGGGATATTTCGGGTTGCAGCTAACAGATCTTCCTTGTAAGAGCCCCAGTCTGTTCTCTTGGGATACTTGTATAGTCTGGGTTTCGTTAAATCTGTACATAATTCATAGCGGATATACGCATGATCAGAGAGCGACGGCTCATCGGATACATGCCACCCCCTTACAATATCCCGTATTCCCAACGTGCATAAGGTTACATCTATAACTGATTCCTCCCTTGATGTCTTAAATGTCGGTTTATCACCTTGATTCAGACAGTCAAGTTCAGTACCACAGAGATAGCTAAAGAGAGACTTACCCCTATAATTGTTATCCTTGCTGCCCCAAACCTTATAATGAGCATTGGTATCTGCGCCGATAATCAATTCCAGATTGTTCTTACTGGTATATGCCACCAAGGCCTCAAGGCCCTGGTAGCTCTGGAGGGTCAATGGGTAGGTATAGAGACGCAAATGTCGTCTCCAACATCCCCCCATCGACACTAAGTCTGATCCTGGCTGCCGTCATGTCCCCACTGCATAGCGTCCAGGTCGTCTCTGAAAGAGATACAAGTTCTAAATTTTAGTGTCTGTGGCACCAACCAACACCTACCTTCCCCTAAAATTTAGTCCTCCCACCTTACCTCTACTTATCTATGGCTCTTGGATAAGAAGGATGTCAACATCTTCCGCCAGCGTCCTTTGACAAAGTGCCGCTGTGGCTGTTTTCTTATGTTGAAGATTTATTTGGAGAATCTTCAATATTTTGACCCTTAGAGGTTGATGCCTGAGGTTCTTCTAGAGTCTCCTCATCCTGCATCACCGGTTTCTGGTCTTTTTTGTTTCGGTTGTTACAAAGCTAGCCCTCTGAAAGCGATAGTAAGGTCTCCAATCAGTCCTCACCAACGTTTCCTCAGACTCCTTGTCAATCCGAAGGCCCGCATGTAGGCCCTTTTCGGAGGACCTGGAACTGATGGTAATCCATCCGTCCACTTTAAGCCCTGGATTTTGCCTCTCGAGTCTTTTCAAGCCCATTGTCAGATCCTCTTTTTTAGTCTCTGGCAGAAACGCTAAAACTCGTTGCTGTTTTGGTAGCTCCTCGCTCTTCATGAGTTTCCAAACAGTTTCCTTTTCCAAGTAATCTCTCTTAGTGTTATACGAGTCTTCATCTGCACAGATGACTCTATAGCAGCCGTCCATGAGACGGGAGGATTCAAACCTCGGCGCCTTCTGCGCCGTATCTGTGGGCCTCTTTATAGCTCCTACATTTTCCTCAGTCACTAAGCTGACCGGGTAGTCCTTAGCAACTATTTCAGCCTTAATACCTTTAAGAGCTGCTTTGTAACTCACGCCCGAAGCAGAAAACTTCGTGCGCTTAGTTACTTTATCCTCAGGAGTGCCCCTAGCCCACGGTTCGCTTAACGGCCCCTGTTGGCTTGTATTCTCCCTGAGGTTCTTTTTGGTCCTTATTGTACTCGTATCCACCCCCTGTTTCCTCATCTTCTTTAATTTCCTTCTTTGTGCTCCGGAAAGATGTTTTCTTTCCTTGGGTGCACCCTCTGTTTTCGCAGTGTTCTCAGTTTCAGTCCGTTGCGTTTCAGTTTTGTTTTTTGGAGTCTCATCAGTCTCCATTGCCAAGGGAGTCTCTATAGACTCTTTAGGTTTTGGATTCTCTTCAGACTCCATCTTTTTATAAATATTTGGTTTTTCTCTTGGTTCATTTGATTCCCACGAGTATGTATGTATAAGAATATTATAATGAACTTGTATTCTTCACACCAAATTTTTAATAATATTTTACATTATTAAAAATATTTTTGTATTATACAAAAATTGGTGAAGTTTTTGCCTACTCAAGGATGTTTCAAATTATTCTGTTACACACGCATGCGATTGATCCGTATAGAGTAGTGAAGACACTTTAATACAGTTTCCAGAGATACGGCAGTTCCATCTGATGGAAACACTTTGCTAGTTCTATAGTTGTTATGTAGACAGAGCTAGTTGCTTCGGCCGTTTGCTAATACGCAGCGCTGGATGTACTTCTGCGCTCGGTCTTAATAATTTCCGTGTGATAGCGAAATCGTTCTTTTTTGTGAAGGTATCCTTTTCCAGCATGGGCCTACTGAGAAATCTGTAAAAAGATCAAATACGTATAAGCATCTCTGAAGTTCACAAAAAGTATTAATAATTAACTTATATTGTATTCTTCACACTAAATTTTTAATAATATTATATATTATAAATACTTTTGTATTATACAAAAATTGGTGAGGTTTCTCCCTACTCAATGATGTTTCAAATTATTCTGTACCATTAAATGTGCTTATATATATAAAGATAGTTTTTTCGTGACCTTTGTATGTTATGGTAAATTTAATTTGTTGGCGATTTAAGGTCTGGTTTTACTTCAAAATATATATATTTAAAGCCGTTTTGATAGCTATTGTAAGATACTTCAAAGGAATTGAATTTGTAGAAAGACTTTTGCTTTGCCGAAACATGTAGGATTGTTTTAAATATATAACGCGTGTTCATTTGAAAAGTCAATCTAGGTTACTTTCAAATTTTCATAGAATAAGACGCATATATATTAGTATGTGTTTGTTGTTCGGTAAACGTAAATCCAAATGACATTTGATAATGTCAATCACAAATATCAGTTAGTGTATAAAATAATCGTGCGTCGATTCTGGTTTAAATAAATTGCTTCTCGGTTTTAAAATGGCTTTCACTTTAGAATATAAAATTTTTTTAGTCCAGGCTTATTTTCGAAGTGGTAATAAAATTGATGGTTTATGGGTTTATTCAGTTCAAGATTGCATGGTAGAATTTCAAGTTGAGTTTCCACATTTTGTAATAGATTATATACAATTTAAGAATACTTTGGATAGAACTTTAAAATTTTTTCTGAAACTGGTAGTCTCTTAAGAAAATCAGGCAGCGAAGCAGTCAAGAAACGTATACCTCAAGTTGTCAATCGTGTTGAGGAAATAATGGAAACTGAACCACAAACATCTGTTAGACATTTGAGTCAACAAATAAACCTTTCTGTTGGTACAACTCACAAGTTATAAAAAAAAGATATGCAACTTTATCCATACCGTGTCACAGCAGTACAAGAATTGTTAGAAATTGATTACCCACGTAGACTATAGTTTTGTAATTGGTTTGTAAATATGAACAATAATGGAGAACTTTCGCAAAGAGTCATCTGTACTGATGAAGCATGGTTTTATAAAACGGGATATCTAAATTCACAAAATACAAGAATTTGGAGTAGTGAAAATCCGCATGTAATTAATGAAGAATCGCTACATCCAGAGAAAGTTGGTGTTTGGGCAGCGATAAGCCAAAGGCGAATCATTGGACCAATATTTTTTCAGGGAACGTTAACTGCTCAAAGGTACCGTACGGAAATTTTACAACCATTTGTCAATCAGTTGCATGATGATGAACTACAAAATGCATATTTCCAACAAGACAGAACACCTTGTCACTGTACTGCAGAATCTATGGATTATTTAAGAGAATTTATTGATGAGCGTATAATTAGTCGAAATACTGAAATTGCCTGGCCTGTACGTTCATGCGATTTAACACCTTGCGACTTCTTTTTGTGGCCTTATCTAAAACATAACATATTTCGAACACCTATATTGAATTTGAGTGATGTGCTACAGAGAATCGAACAGAAATGCATGGAAATTAATAACAATCTAGTAATGTTGCAGAATATCATCAGAAATTTAGAACGGAGGATTTTAAAGTGCATTGATCTTGAAGGACAACATTTTCAACATTTGTTATAGTTTTCAATAAATACCTATTATTTGTTATTTATTTGTATGTGTGAAACTGTTAAAATATACTTCGTAGGTTAAGTAGTAAATTTTAATTTACGACATACTTCAAAATGTTCTCAGTGAATCACATGCTACTAGATTGACTTTTTAAATGAACACTTGTTATATTTTGAAGTAAAACCAGACCTTAAATCGCCAACAAATTAAATTTACCATATATATATATATATATATATATATATATATATATATAGTAAACTCAATCAGCCGGCGATTAAAGGTCTGGTTTATTACTTCAAAGTATATATATATTTAAAATAACCCTACATGTTTCGGCAATGATGCCTTTATCAAGGATACAAAAAATATAAATGTTCATTTATATTTTTGGTATCCTTGATAAAGGCATCATTGCCGAAACATGTAGTGTTATTTTAAATATATATACTTTGAAGTAATAAACCAGACCTTTAATCGCCGACTGATTGAGTTTACCATATCATACCAAGGTCACGAAAATATTATATTTATATATATATATATATATATATATATATATATAAGGTAAACTTAATTAGTCGGCGATTAAAGGATATTTTTTATATCCTTTGTCAAGGATATTTTTTATATCCTTGACAAAGGCATCATTGCCGAAACATGTAGGATTATTTTAAATATATACACTTTGAAGTAATAACCAGACCTTTAATCGCCGACTAATTAAGTTTACCTTATCATACCAAGGTCACGAATATACTATATATATATATATATATATATATATATATATATATACATATATATATATATTAAATTTAATTAAATGTGTATAATTATCAATGTACATACACCATTTTTGCATAACAGTAATAATAAAATAAATATATTTATTGTTTCACTAAATAAAAGCCACATAACAAATAAAAACTCGAATCATCCAATATTTGTGTTACACACCAGCATACCATTAAGGCCTCAATTATAGGAGAAAACAAAATACCTTAGGATTAAGACCCTTACCAAAACGTAAGACCCGCGTTAACGGAGTTTGCATAATTGGTAAAAATAAAAATATCTGATCTAAGGCAACAATTTATAATTGGTACAACGCATTGAAAAGGGATCGTTTTTTTCTTAGCGATGAATTTCATAAGGATACCAAAAACTGCTATTACTGATGAGAATATTTCCACCGTTCGATCAATGCTTAGCGAAGATCGACGGACATCATATGAATTTATTCGGGCGACATTGGGCTTTAGTATAAGTCAAATCTAAAGCATTTTATATTAACAGTTAGACATGAGAAATTTTTTTTGTCGATGGATTCCACATCAACTGAATCCCGATCAAAAAGAACAACATATTGAATGGTGCAGAGAAACTCTGTAAAAAGTGGCAGTACGAATTTGGTTTGGAGTATCGTTATTGGTGATGAAACATGGATTTATTATTATGATCCTGAAAAGAAAAATAAATCATCTTAATGGGTCTTTCAAATAAAACCTAAGCCTACAAAGTACGACGAATTCCGAGTGCTGGTAAGAAGATAGTTACTAGTTTTTTAATTCTAAAACGGGCCATTGCTGCTACTATAGCATTAGAAAATAGACATACCGTTACTGCCGATTGGTACAAAAATATCTGTTTACCGCAATTTTTTGAAAAAGTTTGTGAAAAACGCCCAAAAGAAAAAATAATTTTACATCTTGACGACGCACCATTATAAAAAGCAAAACTAACAACTGAGTTTCTGAGTGCCCTAAACGTCAGCACCATGGACCCTCCACCATGCCGCCCTGACCTAGCACCTTGTGATTTCTTTTTGTTTCCATTAATTAAAGATAAAATGCGTGGAATCACTTTTACGTCATCACATATAGCAATCGAACATTATTAAAACCTGACTTCCTAAGTATGTCAAGAAGCATTAAAGACTGGTTTCAACGAATGCAAAAACGTATCGATGTTAAAAGAGAATATATATTTTGAAACACAATGAAATCGCTTAATTTTTTTTAAAAACGAATCTTGTTTGATTTTCTACAAATTTTCAATGTTGTCCTTGTAAAAAAAATACTTTTTTCTATTTTGCGTTCGAAATGAACTCATTATGAAACCCAAAACAGTATCGAAATGAGCTTCATTTCGACACCCTTTTTTTCATTTTTCAATGTTGGTGTTGTTCGAATACAGAAATAAATATCATTGCTGTCATTTGATTTTAAGAATTTATGTACATTTGACAGATATAATATATATCCGTATTTTACACAAACAACGTATGTTGTATACAATTGACAACAACATATATGTGTTTCTATGTCACTCATGTTTATATTCTTAAATGAAGTATCAAGTAATGTTAACGAAAATTAGTAAATAATATGTAATATAATATACTTCACGGATAGCAAGATTTAAATTTGAAAATGTCAAGTATCAATGTGACCAACTGCATGCTTTATATAAAAATTAAACTCTGAACTTTCAAATTAAATAATTCCAATTTAAGCAATTTATTAATGTAAAAAACGCAAAATAGAAAAAATAGTATAAAAAACTCGTTTCATAAGGCCTTTTGCCGCACTCGCTCTTTAGAAAACTCGCCGCTATCGCGGCTCGTTTTCTAAACTGATCTCGTGCGGCAAAATGGTGTCTTATGAAACTTGTTTTTTAAAATACTATTTTCTATTTCGGTGCTATAAAGTGCACTTTTCGACACCCGTTTGGGTTGCATAAAGTATTACTTTTTCGCACGCAAAATTTTGTTTTTAGAGGTTGGTCATTGCATAAATCAATCTAAATTTCAAACTTAAAATGACATATAACACCGCCGATTTTCTAATATTTAAAATGCTCTAGTTAAACATCAATGCTGCCAACTTCAAAAAAAGAAAATTTCCACAATTTTCGTACAAAACATGCCTCTTATTTTAAGTCTTTTTGATTTAATGTCCGAAATCGAAAAATAGTATAAAATACACGTTTCATAAGACATTTTAGTGCACTTGTTCTTTAGAAAAGTCGCCTTCGGCTCGTTTTCTAAACTTGAACGCGAACACTAAAATCATGTTTTATGCAACTTGTATAGCAAACGCTAATTAAGTTGGCGCGAAGAGGGGGTGAGCAGAAGTCGTGTTTAAAAACGTCCACCCCCACTACTCAAGTAATTGTCAGAATACATTTGTCATTGACGTTTGACAGAACATAATGTCTTTGCTAGGGCATCATAAAGTGATACACGCCCAGAGGTTAGAATTATCTGACATTTGATGTAAAACCAAATATAAATCTCCCCACTACTTTTAATCCTGCGCGAACTTACCCCTTCTCGCGCCAACTTAATTGGCGTTTGCTATACTTTAATATACTATTCTGAACTCCTTGTCAAAAAAAAAAAATATTCCTAGTTTCTATTTCTAACTTTACGTCTTATGTGTATTAAGAGTAATGAGATATAGTCATAGAAAACAATTTCTGATAGAAAAAAGTTGAAGATTTTCCTCAGATTTCTCGTAGAAAGTGCTTGATTAATAACTGTGGAACACATTCCAGTATGTTTTATTTCAAAATCTTACTCAATACATTGTAATAATATATTATTACTTTTATACTCAAGAACAAAATTACACGGAAATATAATAAACAATTATCATCGCGCGTGAAGACATTTCTGTGATTTATTGAGCATTTTATCCGGAAGACAATCGGTTGTAAAGTTTCACTTAATACTCTTAATTGGCACCGTGAAGTTTTGCTACGGAGTTTTCGACATTAAATTTTACATTGTTATTGTACTGTTCAAGAGAGGTAATTCAATAATCGTTGAAAACATATTCAGGCGAGGCAGTAAGTTCTTGTTCTGCATTTTATGTATGGAGTAAATTACTAGAATAGTAAATTATTTTTATCACTTAAGGTTAAATGTATATATTACATATCAAATATTATTTTTATTTAGTAAATTGCATAGCATTATATTGTCGCACTACAAACTATAGAAAATAAACCCTGTAACAGACAAGGCGAAGTGACGATCATATTTCGAATAGATTTAAAATATTCCATACCAGACATTCTCTTCTTCTTCAAGTACCGTCTCCTCTACGAAGATTGGCAATCATCATTGTTATTTTCACTTTTTAAACTGCTGATCGAAATAGTTGGTCCAAAGTACACTTAAATCATTCTTTAAGATTCTTCAGACATGAATTTATTATTCTTCCGACACTTCTCCCTAGAAGTTTCCCCTGCATAATTAGTTGCAACAAATGGTATCTATTTCCCCTCCCTGGAAGTTTCCCCTGCATAATTACTTGCAGCAAATGGTTTCTATTTCCTCTCATGATATGCCCCACGTTCTGCAATTTCCGTTTTTTGATAGTAACTATAATTTCTTTTTTCTTTTTAATTCTTATTATCACTTCTGTGTTTGATATATCCATAATTCAAATACAAGCGGCTCCAGTTTTCTAATATCTACTCGTAATTTCTTTAATGTCCAAGTCTTTTGCCGTAAATTAGTACCAACAACACTTAGCATTTCAGCAATCTAATTGTAAATTCCATTGTTAATTCTTTTCATTGTCGTAATGGTTTATCTTGCATTTACTATCCTTATTCTTATTTTTTGTGAGCAGTCACTTAGTAGGTACTTAGTTTTCTTAACACTTAGAGATAATTCGTATTCCTCGCTCGCTTCTGTGATCCATTTTATTGGCTGTTGCTTGTAACTCCTCTAGACTAATTACTATTAGTGCTGTATCATCAGCATATCTTATATTATAGATTGATATTCCATTCACCTTAACTCCTCTTGTTTCTTTTTCTAATGCATTTTGCATTATTTCTTCTGAGTATAGATTGAATAATGTAGGTGACAATAAACAAAATTATCTAGCTCCTCTTTCCATTTCAATTTCCTCCGTGGTGTTGCTTTCCAGTTGTACAACTAATATAAATTGGAAATGATTATGGTGTCTCTCGTGTCTAGATTTTTATTTCTAAGTTGCTGTATGAGGTGATCATGTCGCACTTTGTCAAAAACTTCGGTATAGTCACTAAGCATTTATATAAATCCAAATTCATGTCCAGACAACGTTGTATAAGAACATTTAATACAAAAAGTGCGTCTCTTGTTCGAGGCCCTTCTTAAATTCAAATTGTGTCTCGCTGATATCTTGGTCTACATTTTTGTATATTCTATGATGTATTATTTTTAAGAAAGTTTTCAAGGTATGACTTATTAGACTTATTGTTTGGTGGTCCTCGCTTAGCTTTGGTTTCGTTCTCCTTCTTTTGGGATTGTCATAAAGGCTGATACCAACCAATCATTCGGTATTATTCCTGTTAAATAGACAGAATTGAATGAATCTAATATATTCCTCGGCAATTCATTTAAGAATCTCAGCAAATAGTTCGTCTTGACCTAGTACTTTTCTGTACTTTAACCCCTGTATAGCACGGATTATTTCTTCCCTAGTTATTGCTGGACCATTATCTTTATTGCTATAGACTATTTCTATTTCTTTTTTACGTTTTTCGTCATTGAATAAAACCTTAACATATGTTTTCCAAGTCTTTAATTTCTTTCCAATTTCGAAAGCTGCTTTTCCGTTTTTATTCATTAGTATGCCAGCTTGTTTACGTTGTTAGATTCCTGCTAGTTCCTTTACTTTTTTATGTATATTAAAATTATCATGTTTGAGTTCTAATCTCTCTATTTCTCACATTTATTCTTACACCATTCTTCCTTTGCATTTATTATTTCTGTTCTAATCCGTTTTTGAATTTTCTTGTATTTCTCGTTATTGTTTTTGAACTTTCGTCGTTCTTCCAATAGTTTTAGTATTTTAGTAATAATCCATCTCTGTTCTTTTTTCCTACACTGCTTAATGAGTATTGCCCTACTAGGTTCCATCAAGGCGCTCTTAGGATTCTTTCATCTACTGCTTGCATCTTCTGGTGTTATAGATTATGCACTCTTTGTGTCACATGTCTTCATATCTCGCAAATTATTGCTGATATGTTCTTGTAATTTTTGTTTTATTTCCTGTTCTTTTTCAATTGGGAAGCATCTACCTTATATTAATTATTTTCTTTATTCTTTTTTAATTTAATGACGAGCAACTATGGGATTGTTACCAGATGAAACATAGGCACATTGGTAGATTTTTTCAGACATTCTGATATTCACTATTCGGAAACCTTATATTTCGTACTTAATACAAACAATACCTAGAATTCAATGCGTATTATTAAATTGTGTAATATATTGGTCCTAGTTCGGTATTTTTGGTGTATTGTTAAACGTTTCATATTTTTACGTGTATATATGTTCTTCAATGGGCTGACGTGCAAGTAACCGTATCTAACACTACTTTGATGTTTTCAATATAAATATCAAATAATTTTAATACTTTCATATTCTAGATTGCTATCTACTATTTCTGGGTTCTGTAAATATTTTATTGTTGTTGTAATGCGTCAGTGTATTGTGTCTTTTTAATGATACTGTATCATCTCCTGATGAAGCAACAAATATAGTTACGAAATATAGAGACATGAAGAAATAAGTTAGTTGTATTAAATGACGCTTGCCCGTTAGAAATTATGCGTTTTATACATACACGCACACATACACACACATACACATAGATAGATCGATACCGGATGTCCCAATGTCGGTCGATATTTCGATACTGTTTGAAAGTACAAAAAACTTTTCACACAAACATTGTTTAATTCTTAAAGGGGCATAGCCTTAAAATATTTTCGTTTATACAGGTTGTCTCAGAATAGCAGTACTGAACCTAACTTAATTTTTTCAAACGAAACACCCTATATTTTATTCCATTTTGAGAGTTTGCTATAAAATCGACATACTTTTTATATACCATTGTCTATACCTAATAGTAGTAGTTTTTTAAATATTTAATATTTTCTCTAATAAAGGCCATGTGCAGGTACTATTTTGTTTAAAACTAAGACTGCCATGGAAAACAAATAACACACATCAAAATTCTAAACTGTCAAATTGCTCAACGCAGTATTTGCTCTATAAGTCAATTACGTGTTTGTTTCCTCATGTTTTAAAAATGAATTTTTTACAAGAACTTATATATATGAAGGCACACAGCGATTTAATTTGAATTGTTTATACTATAACTTATGCTGCTTAAAACTAATAAAACAAAAAGAAACAAAATAAAAAATTTTTATTTAAATCAAGAAATAGTAAGAAAATTAAACAAAAATAGTACTAAGCAATAGACATATAAACCGAAGACAGCGAACTGTATAACGACTGCAGCCACTTCCAAGGCTACACAAAACTGCCGCTAAATGACACTCACTACACTAGGTGTTCAATATGTCCACCATTTTATTCTTGACAGATAGTAAGCCTGCGAATAAAATTTTGATGCACCCTTTGAAGCATATTTTCATCAATAGATTCAAATACACGTCTTATTCTAAATTTTATATCTGCCACTGTGGTTGCAGTGGTTTTGTATACCTGTGCTTTGGCGTAACTCCATAAAAATAAGTCTAATTTCGTCAGATCTGGAAGCCAGCAGGGCCAGTTCACTGATCCTCCTCTACCGATCCATTTATTTTCAAAATTTATATTGAGATAATCCCTCATCTGTCTGTTAAAATGTGGAGGAGCTTCATCTAATTGTAACCACATTTGCTTGGTAATTTGTAATGGTAAACTATCAATCATATCTTCAAACTAATTTCGTAGTAAAAATGATTCTTCGTTTACCGTGTTCTCGAAAAAGTATGGTCCTATGACAAAACGTCCAAGAATTTCACATTAAGAGACCACCTATGCTGATTGTCGAGAGGAATTATTATTCTAGGATTTTTATTATTATACTAATAATGAAAACTGTGGCGATTAACAAACCTATTTTTATAAAATGTGGCTTTGTCTGTAAATAACACGTTATTAAAGAAATTCGGCTCCTGATAATTATTATTTAATGCCCAGTTACAGAAATTGCATCTATTAATAAAATCTCGTTAGGTTAGTTCTTGTACCAGTTGTACATGGTATGGGTGAAATGTATGTTTTTAAGTAATTCTATTCGCCGAAGTTCTCGATATTCCAACTAAGTGCTCTAACATATTGCTATGAATTGTGATTTTGAAATTCACTTATTCACAATTCACGACAAATCTATCCAGCTAGGATACTCAGTCGGTTTAATTTAAAAAAATGGAACTGCTTTCCTCTCAGGGTTCCAATCGGAAAAGTGGTAGTCTCTTCTACAAAATTTATAATGCGCCAGTAAAAGAGTATTGACAAATGTTATAATTATATTTCTATAAGTTACTTGTAAACTTCTTGAAATAAGGTTTAATAATAATACACACAATAACATTTAAATGAAAATTTAATACAAAAATAAAAAAGAATAAAAAAAAATCTTTATAAAGTATGAAGATTAATATTGCCTCATTTAACAATATTATTAAGGTAAAAATAACGCATGGAATTGACAGCTGCATGCGATCAAAACTTCAAAAAATTACAAAGATGCTTTTTAATTTCTCCCACAAGAAACAAAATAAACAAACTGATATGACAGACTGAAACAAACTCTAACGCATGTGCAACCACATGAAAAAAAATGCCCTTGATATCCCAAGCGTACTAAAATTTTACAGTTACAGAAAAGTTTTTTTATATTAGAAATTTTAAAAACCTTCTTTGTCATTTATATCAAATAACTAAGATTAAATTTCAAAACGATAATAATAATACAATAGAAATTACAATATTCAATTCGTTCAATATAAAAATAAGATATATTTTATAAAATATATTACTTACGTAAAAAATATATTCATATACTCGAGACACATGAGTAAGAAAGTGTTAAAAATCAATTACGAGATTCACAAACTCGTAAATAAATCGATAATGATTTAAGCAAGCACAAAAACACAATTAAATCAAAAGACAAAAACCGAAATTACTAAAACAAAGATAAAGACTTATCTTTAAATAAACACACCTTTCTTACTTCACTCAACACTTGTGTCTGGTTAGCCCACATGAAGCACGTAGGCTTCGCATAAAAAAAATACAGTATTCAAAATTGTCCACATCAATGCAAACGGCTTTCTCAAACTGCGCAAGTCCAATCTACAAATATTCAAAATAAGAATACACTCATAAATAATTAAACTTTTCAAAATATTTGTGGGGAAAAGTTCATAGCATTATGTGCTGGTGCATGAGTATTTTCCATTACAGTCTCCAATAATATGTGTTCATTTTCTTCAGTGACCACCGGTTTCTGCGTTTTTAATTTCCTTTCATAATGCACGCTTTCTGTTCTTTCAAAACGTTCTTTTAGTTTAGCAAATGCATAAATATTAGGCTGTCGCTCGGAAACCTTTGCGCGTAAATGCGACTCGCAAGGAAACAATTCTGATCGAGTGTAAACCATATTGAAGCTTATTGTGAAGAATTCATTTTTAAAACATGTGGATACACACACGTAATTGACTTATAGAGCAAATACTGCATTAAGCAATTTGGCAGCTTAGAATTTTGATGTGTGTTATTTACTTTGCATGCCGTCTTAGTTTTAAGAATTTATTGCCTTGAAGTGGGCAGCTTTTGAAAGCTATTTTATTATTTACTTTAGGAGTAAAATAACATAAATAGCACCATGCATTCCATTTTAAAAAAATTGAGATTTTTTTATGTGAAATTTGTGATGTTGCTTTCCGTTTCCTGAACACTCTCTATCAAAGAAATATATTTTAGCAATTCGTAAAAGTTATCGCAAATATAAACTACTAGCATACCAAAAAATTCATTTCTAGGATCAAACATAAATTAGACATGACTTAGCAAAATAGTACCTACACATGACATTTATTAGAGAAAATGTTAAATATATCAAAAACTATTACGATAAGGTATAGAAAATGGTATATGAGAAGCATATCTATTTTATAGCAGACTCTAAAAATGGAATAAAATATAGGTTGTGTCGTTTGAAAAAATTCTGTTAGGTTCAGTACTACTATTCTGAGACAACCTGTATAAACAACAGTATTTTTAGACTACGCTCCTTTATGAATTAAACAGCATTTGTTTGAAAAGTTTTTTTGTACCTTCAAACGGTATCGAAATATTGACCGACACCGCACTATTAGGACACCCGGTATATATATATATATATATATATATATATATATATATATATAGGGTAAATTCAATTTGTTGGCGATTTAAGGTCTGGTTTTACTTCAAAATATATATATATATTTCAAACAGTCCTACATGTTGATTAATATACTGTCATTTATATTTTATATTCATCATTATATCATTTATATTTCTTGAAAAAGGCATCATTTGCCTAAACATGTAGGACTGTTTTAAATATATACATATTTTGAAGTAAAACCAGACCTTAAATCGCCAACAAATTGAATTTATCATAACATACAAAGGTCACGAAGTAATTATCTTTATGTATATATATATATATATATATATATATATATGAAGAACTTCATGTGCATGAGAATTAATAACAATTAAATTCTTATATTACGTGCAATTGTCGCTATAATTTGTTGTACTAATTTCTACAACTGACAAAATAACATTTGCCTAAGAATGCAGATACAACACGTCGCAACGCCAACCGTCTAGGTTGTTCGGACAAATGAAAAATGTGTGAAAGTCATATCCATTCGGAACGTGCAGATACCAGTATTTCATTGTTGTTACAAATCATCAGTACACGCTATCCGGAAATAGATATGACTTTCATTTCTATACTGCGTGTATACATACGAACTGTGAAGAACTTCATATACACGCAGTATAGAATTATTAATTAAATTAATACAACAAATTATAGCGACAATATATATCAACTTCATGCGCATGAGAATTAATAACTATTAACTCATATTACATGCAATTGTCGCTATAATTTGTTGTATTAATTTAATTAATAATTCTATACTGCGTGTATATGAAGTTCTTCACAGTTCGTATATACACGCAGTAGAAATGAAAGTCATATCTATTTCCGGATAAGGTGTACTGATGATTTGTAACAACAATGAAATACCGGTATCTGCACGTTCCGAATGGATATGACTTTCACACATTTTTCATATATATATTAGCTATGGTTTATGTAGTCAATTACGACGCAAACCCAAAATTAAAAACCCCCTGAAAATAAAATTATGTGCCGCCTATGAATAAGAATATCTATAAAAAAGAACTCTACCTAAACATATTCTGAATTGTTTATATTTATAGAAATTCTAAAACATAACATTGTTTAGATGGCTATCGATGTTATGAAAACACTATAATGAAGCAGGTTTGTTTACATAGGATCCAGTAACCTCAATATAATTATGTACTAATATATCAGCTGTGAATCATTTCCGCGGCCTTCGTAATCTAGTAACAAACTACCTGTTTCTCTTAATCGGAACACGAAATTCATTGAACATGTGTAAGATGGTGCTCGACGATTTGGTGAAAGCACCCTACACATACGCCAAGTTTTACGAGCCTTCCCAGAGGTTTTTACCATAAATGTAAGTAATATCAAACAGTTCACGCATTGTGTAAGGCATAATCGAAATGTACACATACAACGATCGAAATTGACTGAGTCACAAACAAAATTGCTTCGCTAGTCCAAACAAAGTGGGGCGAAAAATTTATTTTCTAAATATCTTTGTCATTTTTTATCGCCTTTTTTGCGAAGGAAAGTGCGGAAAATATAAAATATTAATATTGATCCAATACGTCCATAAAAAAATATCTACACACAAACACATGCTGCAGTATTTATATTTATAAAAACTCTCGAGGATATCATTGTTAGACAGCTTTGTATGCTTAAGGTTCGAGAAAAGCTGTTAGAAATTTAAAGCGAGACCGACATTAATAAAACTATTCTTTTCCTTACTATCCGCCAGATTTAAGATATTGTCTCCGATAATTTTTATGATATAATCGGTCGTACAGTGACGTGACAAATATATTTTAAATATTTATGACATTTTCCTCGCTTATGAAAGGGAATTTTGAGAAAATATTTTGAATTAATATTCTACATAATTACAGCTTTCCATTTTTCATACGTTGTCTCTTTATTTCGAAGACACTCTATATGTTACGTGTAAAAGTATTTAAATAATTAAGATACCTCCCACCGATGGCGCAAGTGGTAATTCACAATCGAAAAGTGTGGTTCGAATCTCGCTCGAGGACAGAATCTATAAATAAATAGAAAGTTATGATAAATTTTCTAAATGTTTTTTTTCATCAAGTCTTTTCCTGTTTACGTTGTGTTCATGAATCATAAACAATTGCTAGAGCAAACACGTGTAGTAGCTTAAATTTCGTGCAATCTGTATAGAACACCAACACTCTTCCAAATTTATGAAGCAATTTCGAATATAAGTCTAAATGAAATATATATATGTTAAAATTTCAAACTTACAGCATTTTCTCCGACCACAAAGGCGACGTATTCAAATAAATATCTTACCACAACTAATACATTATTATAACTCATTATTCCTTTTACGATGTCTCAGTTAATTAAAACGAGATTTTAAAATATTTTCGCTAATAGCAGTTCCTGTACATATATCAAGTTAACAAGAGAGATAAATTTAAACATTCAAATTAATACTTGTTGTGTATTGAAAGAAAATAAAAGAAATGAGTCAGGAACGGAAGAGGTCGGACCACAATTCACCAATTCGAAATGATGATAATTATGGTGCCGCCTGCAACGAAAATAAACACTTCATTAGCATATGTTTCTCTATTAATGTGTGCATAATTATCCAATCGTACAATTAGCTGAACACTTTGGAAAGAGTAGATATACTTTGTGTAGAACTGAGGTTTTCTCTTTTTCTTTCATTTCTTCACCTACTACTCATGTACAAGGTCTATTTCATGGTACCGTCAGTTTTCGATAGAGGGCGATAGGCTTATCAAGATTAATACGTTTTGAACATTTGTTTTTATATATAACACAAAGATGCATACATTGTGAGTTTTTTCCGATGCCTAGCATGGAGATCTCGGAAATTAGCGGAGATAAATAGGGAAAGAATTGCTGTTTTACGAGCTCAATTTAATGAGCTTTTTGTTTTTTTTGGGAAAAATGCATGGCTAACTAAATATATCGCAAAAAATTTTTTTTTTATTTTGTCTGGCGCCTATATCTCTGTTATTATTGACTTTAGAAAAAATGTGTAAAGGAGAAAGTTAACTGTGTGCTTAATAATACTGTATAACCGAATTTTTCATTTAAGTTATAATTTTTGAGTTATGACAAAAACTCGTATATTTTCTAATGGAAACCATAGTCGTCCATGACTTTATAAAAAAGGCTTTCTTCCGATGATTGAAATGATGTACCACTTGACAGTTATTTTTATAAATAAACAAATTATTGCGATTTCTTTCCTTTAATTTTCGAACTGCTCAACTAGTATGCTATGAAAACAATAAATAAATACACATCGCGTTTAATAATAAAATTCAGTTTAGTTACTAAAAATATTCTTTTAATTTCGAAATTATAAATATAATTATTAATTCATAAATTAAGAAACATGACGTATTCGACTTTTATCACTTTAACTTGAAATACAACTTAAACTGTACAATCACTATAATTTAATTTGTATTTATTGCTATAGTGAAAGAATTACAAGTCAACCTAATTACAAATATTTGCAATATTTTTTCAACTTCTTTGAAATATATTTCTTAAAAGGTATAACATATGTATGTTCTTAGAAAATATATTCTTTTTTAAATTCTGACATTAAATTTATTTGTAATTATGAAATATTCGATTGTTTGTCTCATTTATGTTTCGCTTATCTTTGCCTAACAAAATTCTGTTTATATGTCTGATATAATTAAAAATTAATTCTTCCACAAATTTTCTAATGATATATTGTATAGTGTCAGCCATGTGAATACAATATTTAAATTTAAAATTAATATTTTTTATAATACAAATGTATTTTTAATAATATAAAATATTATTAAAAATCTGGTGTGAAGAACATAATATTTTATATTATTAAAAATACCTTTGTATTATACAAAACTGGTGTGGTTTTACCCACTCATGTATGTTTCAATTATTCTAATATTTTTTTTTGAAATCTTCAACCAAACAATTATAAAAACCTTGATTAAATATTATTTCTGGGAATCAAGATTTTGTCTGACTACATATTTGTATTAACGAGGTGAATAAATTAGCATTAATATAGTCCAATCGTTTTGTTGCACTCTACTCTTTCATTGTCGTAAATTTTAAATGACGTAAGCAGCAATATTTTCTTCTAATTTTGTGGTAGAGAGATTCATAGGTGATGGTGATATTTGGATCTCTTTTTTTTTCCTTCGCATCTTTGCTAACTGCCTTTAAACAATAAAATTATTATTATTTGCATGTAATTAAAGTATCATCAAAAAGTACTATCATTATTATTGTTATAAGATATTAACCTACTTGAACAAATTTTTCCAGAGTTAAGAAAATAACAGTGTTATCATTTTCGGAGTTGCTGCACACTAAGTGTTTTAGCGCAAAATTTTTAACCAAAAGGTGTAAATAAATTAAATGGTGTAAATGCTGCAGCTGTATGGTTCCTTAATCGTACTCCTCTTTGTACTTTTATGTTTATAAAAATAATTGTAAACATTAAAAACTACTTCTCGCGTTTGAGCGTGTATGACTTTATAATCCCCTAGCAAAGACATTCTGTTCCGTCACTGACAAATATATTCTGACAAATACTTGAGTAAGTGGGCGTGCACATTCTTAAAAACGACTACTGCGCACCCCCTCTCGCGCTGCTTTTCTATTTTCTTTTTTTAAATAAACCAACAAACAAAACTACAAATGTCAACTTAAAGTGACAATATGAACCGCTGTCAGCATCAAAATCATTTATCAAAAACCAAAGTTGTTAAATTGGTGACCCTTGTCGAAGAGGGCCATTCCCAAAGAGAGGTTACTGCAATTTTTAGTGTGTCACAAAGTGTAGTGAGCAGAGGGCATGGAGTAAATACCAAAAGACATTAGGTTATTACAGAAGACTAGGACAAGGCAGAAAAAGGAAAACAAGCACAATAGAAGATCGTTTTATATGTTTAACCGCTAAAAGAAAAAAGTTTTGGAGTGCAAGGGAATTAAAACAAGACCTTCAGCTGGTTACTGCTAATGTTGGTAGTGCTGATATGGTAAGAAGAAGATTAAAGAGCATAAGCATTTTAAGGCCTATAGACCAGCCACGGGTCCCACATTGATTGCAGCTCACAAGCGAGATAGACTAAAATTTGTTCGGCAACATGTTAATTTGACTATTGAAGAATAAGACATGTGTCATTTACTGGCGAGAGTTTTGCCCTTTTACCAATGATCGATGGGAAAGAGTTTGGCGAATGCCAGTGAAGCGAATCGACAGATTTGGTGGAGGGTCTGTTACGGTATGGAAAGGTATGAGTTTGGATGAACGTACGAATCTTGTAATGGCAATCCAAGGCACTATGACAGCAATACGGCATAGAGATGAGATTGTTACTCCTATTGTCGAACCTTTTGCAGCTCTTCACGGACTAGAGTTCATTTTAAAGCTATTTTAAAGGACGAGCTTATCGCTGCGATTACCAATGTTTAAAACTGACCAGTTCGAAATACGAATCTAAATTCTATATAGCATTTATGGGATAATATGGGTAGAAAGGTTCCAGCTCATGTCAATCCTCCTGAAACGCTAGCAGAGCTCTCAGAACGATTACAAAGGTGACACCAAATTTCAGATGAAGAGATTGCAACCCTAATCCAAAACATGCATTACAGGATAAGAGCTTGTATCGCAGCAAGAGGTGGTCATACATGATATTAATCGATTTTAAAAATATTTTAATTTTTCTGTTTCTTTGCAATTTTCTTTGTTTAAATTCTTAGAATACTCCTAGAATTATTATCTAATAATTGTTAAAAGCAACATTAGTACATCGAAAATTATATATAGCCATGGAAGGATGCAATTAAAAGTAAAAGAAAAACATTATAGTTTGGTCCCTTAATTTTGCGGCGAAGTGTACTTTGCGTAGAACTGAAGTGTCTGTTTTTATTTATTGGAAAAAATCAATTTCGTTTCTTGATAAAACACTACTTTTTGCATAGAAAAAAACATTAAAAAACCGACGAAAAGTGAAAAAAAAAGTATTAGGGGGATTCTGCCTCTCCGCATGGAATGATTCAAAAGTAATTAATTGTAATGGGTGTTCAAATTTTACCTTTTAATTTAAATTGGCCGCCATTTATAACAATTTAAAAACTTTACGATTAGTTGTGGGTTAGTCATCGTAGAGCACATGTTCAATGACGAAAACATATTTACTGTGAAAACTTATTAACAACATGGGGAATGTGTCGCTGCTAGTGTAGCAAGATGTCTTACGCAATTTGGAAGAAATTTGGCTCCATCTAGTAAATTTATTGAGAATTTTGTGAAGAAATTTGAAAATTTAAGTTTCTGGGTCAGTAGAAGCTAATAAACAACATGTTTACAATCGTTGTGCTTGAACAGAAGAAAACGATGTTTTAGTAATGGATAGTATTGATTGAAACCCGAAAATGTCAGTTTGTAATCGTTCACAAGAAGTCAACATTAACCTTCTGTCGGGCGCGCCTGATCCAATTGATACACACCAAACGGTTTCATTTGGTACTTGTAAATTATAATGTGTAGCGACATCTAATTTCTGGTAACTTCATTTTTCATAATGCCCTACATTATCAGTACATTTAGTTTTATGGCAACTGTTAGGCTGATCAGTTCTGGAGTTTTATATCACTTTGATACAATGCGGCCGTTCTTGTTATAATTTAAAAATATAGAATTTAGTTATTCTTGGGCGTAGGTAAGTACCTTTCTCTTATATGGATACATAAATGTCAATCATTTCATTATCGGTTTTATTTTTATTATACCACCGCGCAAATATCAAATTGATACACCGCGCCCGAATAATAATAATAGGAAATATTTTGTAAGAAAAATATTGATCTTTCATTTTACTTACACCTAAAATGGCTGGCAATGGCAAAAAAATATGATTTAACAAATGCGAAAGATGTAGAAGAATTGGAAAGGATGATGTTTGATGACAATGATGATTTGCAAGAAAATTTCAAGGATGAAAGTGACACTGATGGTGAAGATGTAACTGAAACTCGTGAAGGAGATTCAGGAACCGAAGAAGATGCATCAGACGACGATTTTTCAGAAAGTGAAGGAAACTGCTTCCTTGGGAAAGACAACACTACCAAATGGAATAAAACTCCTCCCTCACAAAGAGTGCGCTGCGGAAGACACAATATAATTCGAAAACTGCCGGGAGTGATAGGTGAGGCAAGAACAGCACGAACTTCTTTGGAATGTTGGAGTTGCCTCATATCTGATGATATTTTGAAAATCATTCTTCAATATACGAATCAGTATATTGAAATAATCAGACCATTGTTTCAACGAGAGAGAGATACCAGACCAATTGACGTTATGGAATTAAAAGCATTCATCGATCTTCTGTTTTTAGCCGGAGTGTATAAAAGCAATAGGCAGAGCTTAGAGGATCTATGGGGGGCCGATGGAAATGGTGTTGAAAAATTCCAGCTTGTGATGAGTATAAAACGGTTCAAGTTCATAGTGAGGTGTTTACGATTTTATGGTCGCGAAACACGAAAAGAACGGCAATGCCTAGATAAACTAGCAGCTATTCGTGAAATATTTATGATATTTGTAAAAAATTGTCAGAAATCCTACACAATGGGTGAAAATGTTACTATTGACGAAAAGCTTGAGGGGTTTCGTGGTAAGTGCGCATTCAAGCAATACATACCTCGCAAGCCTAATAAATACGGTATTAAAATATATGCTCTTGTCGATTCTCAAACTTACTACTTACACAATTTAGAAATATATGCTGGAGTGCAACCAAATGGTCCATATTGTTTGAGCAACAAACCCATGGATGTAGTTCTACGACTGGTTGAGCCTCTATATCACTCAGGGCGAAATATTACTGCAGACAATTGGTTTAGTAGTATGGAACTATTAGAAAAACTAACAGAAAAAGGCCTTTCATATGTAGGTACCATGAAAAAAAACAAAAGAGAGTTTCCGTTGGAATTTAGCTCTACAAAAGGCAAAGATCTATATAGTAGCCCTTTTGGATTTAGAAAGGGATGTACGTTATTGTCATATATACCAAATGCATAATGATAATTGTATAGATTATGAGAGTGGCCATAAGCAAAAGCCTTCGATGATTACATTTTACAATCATACGAAAGGGGGTGTTGATACAACAGATAAGCTATGCGCCTCTTACAATGTGGCTAGGAATGTTCGTCGTTGGCCGATGGTAATATTTTTTGCCATGTTGAACATGAGTGGGATCAATGCCCAAGTGATCTATTTTGGCAATGATCAGGACACCATCAGAAGAAGTCAATTCATAAAACAATTATCAAGCGAACTAGTTTTACCTAATATAATTAGAAGAAGCGCAAATACTTCGGGGATGCATATGGACCTAAAACTGAAACTTCAGCGGTACAGACCAGTGGAAGAAAACGAGAATACGGAAGCAGTTAGCGAAAGAGGAAGAGGAAGAGGAAGATATGTGAAATATGTACTGAGAAGAGACGTTTAACTAAATATAAGTGTGTCAAATGGAACAAATCAATATGTCTCATCCATTTACAGAGCTTTTGTTCAGAATGCAGTCAAATAGTTTGTAATTTGCAACAGGACGACCATGAGAGCTCAGATTGAAGATTTAAATCTATATCCTCCGTTCTATTTTACTTTCTTTTTAGTTCTTGAATTTATGTGTATTTAGATATGTCACTATTTTCATTTTCAAGCACAATCAACAAGTGCTATTATATATTCTTCTGTTCCAACATTATTGTAATAAATTCCTTTACTAAAGTGCGCATGTTCATTATTTTCATTAATTTCAGTATTCTCAGTCAAAATACCTATACCAAAAGAGAAGTATGTAATTACTTTTTGTTTTAACACTTTTTTTCGCCGTTGAAAAGAAAGAATGATCATAGTGATCATTTTGATACAGCGCGCCTGATGTTATTACGATTATGACAGCGCCCGACAGAAGGTTAAAAGATCGAGTCAGCAAAACATTTTAAAGGAAATAAAATTGAAAAACACTTCATATAATTGTTTCACTTTAATCTGAATTAACTAGACACGTGTTTCGACCTCTTTGTCAACAGAAAAACAAGCTTTTGCTGAACATTGCATAGATTATATACATGTCTTCAATATTAGCAATTTCAAATTATTGCACAACAGTTTTAAAGGGAAAAAACTAGATACGCTGGAAATCTTAGAAATCGAGAAAGCCAAGACAGCCAATAGGAACGTCACGAACACACAATTGGACATCGGAAGCACCACCATTATCGACGCTGTAATTAAGTCACTAGCATAGACTTACAAATATTGGTAGCTTTAGATTTTAATTTTAATTTGTAAACTCTTAGATAACAGCTGAGAGGTCGAAACACGTGTCGAGTTAATTCTGACTAAAGTTAAACTATTATACCAAGTGTTTTTTAATTTTATTATTCATAATTTTCACCAAGTGCCAACCGTGAATTCCATACAGTCTATTTTAAAGAAAGATCTGCATTTATAAGCTTATAAGATACAGTTGACTCAAGAATTATAACCAAACGTTACGTGGTGCGTTTGTTAATTAGGCCTTAGAGAGAAGGTAAAAAATAACGATTTTTTTTAATTAACGCAGAAGTCCATTTTTAAATTGGTGGATATGTAAACAAAGAATTGTTTGGGGAAAATCTGAATGAAGCTGGAAGAACGGATGTATTCAGAAAGAGTGACTGTATGATGGTTTTTGTACGAGAGGTGTAATTGGTTCTTCTTTCTTCCACAATGAAGTTGGTAATACGGTTATTGTAAATAGAGCTGGATACAGGATAATGTGTTTAAACTTAAACCACATTATCTTAATTAAAACTACAATGTAGTGTTAATTCTGAGAGTTTATTCTCAATTAAGTCTTATCCAATCTACAATTTAATCAGACTAAGAATTAAACTAAAAACAAAATATATTATCAGGATGTCTTATACTGCTCATACCTAAATCAAGAGTTTTCTGTTGAAGAAACTGGTTATGACAACTCTATGCATCAGCTAGCTTACAACAAATATTACGATATACAAAAATACTAACATGTTGTCATACAAAATTTATAGAAAACCTACATGTACAGATAATAAACTAAATGCGAAAGCAAAACAATCACTTAAAATAAAAATGTCAACATTCCATAGTTACCTGCATAGAGCAACAAACATGCCATCGAATACTGAGGACTTTAAAGAAGAAATAAACGCTATTAACATGATAGCAGAAAATAATGAATATAATCCCAAAATCATTGATAATATGCTAAAACATAAAGCAAGAAATAAGATCAAAAAAATTTATACCCATAAATAAAACAAATAGACAAAACTATATGGCATTCGATTACCTGTATTGCTCCCCCCACCCCCATCTCAGTTAAATTAAATAAAATATTAAGAAAATTAAAGTTATATATGTAATAATATGGATTAATAAAACAGAATTAGGTACAATGTGTTGTCCCATTAAACAACAACAAATATGCCATATATTAATAGTTGTAACTTAATACCAAATTTAGTAAAAAGCAAATGCTTAAATCTATTAGAAATTTTAGAAATCAACACATGATTTGTCAGTGACTAATATACAGGAAGATGTCTCGAATACCACCTTCGTAGACACTATTGTAAATATCAATTAACCACCCACCCGTAAGAGCGTTAGGTATATAAGTCTCGCACTTATAACCAATAAGTTAGATTAAAGATGTCTCTTTGATAATGGCATACCAGCTCAAACATATGTTAGACTTATTCTAATAAAATTAGGGAAACAGCTGCTACTCGTATAAAAGAATTGCAATCTGGGTGTACAAGAAATTACACATAACCCAAACTTCTTCAATAGAATCAAACATTTTTGATTTGTAGAGTAGTTCAACATAAGGACAGTTGTGATTTTCCCTGATGTCCAAATTTTCCATTTTCCATGACGAGGTATTCATAACTAACTTCCTTAACAGTTAAAAATAAAGAAACAGGTACTGATGTGGACAACGGATATCTCTTCATTTTGCCCCGAGGAACTATGAATTATCTCCATTTTGTATGCCTGAAAATCTCGCGATGCCGCTATCCCCTTTTTTAATTTTTCGCTAGGTTTAAGTAGTATACAGGGTGTAAATGAAATATCCCGCCGTACGCTAATGTATAATAAATACGTAAGACAGTAATTCAAATCTACAAAAATTTTATTTATGGAAACTTTAATATTTACAGAAATTTAGGAACACAGATTTTTTAAATCTGGTTCTGTATTTATATTGACTCCAAATGAATAGAAGTTATATATTTATATGTTGTCGATTCAACAAACAAATACGCATTTATTTGTTCAAGTTCACAAAAAAATCCCCTTCACATTTTGGTAATGTAATAATACCACTTTGTGTGAAAAGTTTTACAGACATGTATTTATTCATAAATTGTCTTATGTATCAGCTGTTCTGTTGTTATTTATAGTAGTAGGTCAATGGCCTGACCTTGTAATATCCAGAAAAAATGCAATATTGAGTTTCTTTAAAAATTGTAAACGGTATAAGAGTTTTGTGGTGATTATGAATTTGTAATATAGTTGTCTCAATATTTCATATTTTTTGTGTTCTATTTCTTTCTTTTTTTAATGGCAATTTCTTTGTCCTAAAAAGGGCAATTTTTTGTGAAACAGGTGGAATGCTTAAAGTAGATGTTGAATGTGGCTGTTATTTGAGAAAAAAAGGTTCTAACCGATCGATAAACTTTGGACGTATGTACACGCTTTAACACGGCTCGGTCTTCGCTGATATGGGTCGCAGCTTGAAAAATACATTGCCGAAGATCGTCTTTCACGGCAACAGCCTTCATTACTTGAATGCAATGTACCGCGATCTCTCAATCTGTAGACGGTTCGGTTCGGAAACCGACTTTATAAATACGTCTAGTAGCTCTAACATTTCCACTTGTTTCGCCGTATAGTAAGGCGATATCTGTTAATTCGTGATTTGAATAAGCCATACTTCGTGGAAATTGATAACAGCCCTGACTTCTGACTGACTTACAATATGCATCATCGCATCTACAACTCCCACCATTACGCTTCAGTAGGGGCAGCACTGTAGCTATAAAGGTATACTAAATTTACCAAAGTCAGATTGAGCCATGCATATTTACTAAATA
Organism: Melolontha melolontha; assembly: GCA_935421215.2. NCBI lineage: Eukaryota > Metazoa > Arthropoda > Insecta > Coleoptera > Scarabaeidae > Melolontha > Melolontha melolontha. The sequence goes on along the minus strand of OW285236.1, from coordinate 103,444,791 downwards.
TTTCTTTTCTTTAATCTCGTTCGAGATAGTGTTTCCGTGCATTAGCATTTTATGCTTAATATTATTACAGCTATAGCATATTAAAGTAAGTAGGAATATTTCGTTTGCACCTTGTACAAAAGTTTGTTTTTAATGTTAGAAATTTAGTGTCATACCACTGGCGTTGGCTGATGCAGAACATATCTCAAAGGTGGTACCTTAATCAAAGACGCTACGTTTAACACTATTTTTCTTTTTCTGATTTTTCGATTATTCTACTGAAGATGGCAACTTAGTTGCCGAAATGCATATTTAGAGTTTATTAATTTATATCGTGTTTAGAGATTTTTCTTAGTTCTGTCTGTTTGCAGTAAGAAAAGTTCTAATATACTCACAAATCTGAACTATTTCTCAATGTAGTCGCCATCGACATTAAGGCATTTAACATAACGGGGAAAGTTTTGTACATCCTCTTCATATCACGCTGCCGTCTGGATCATCAGCCACCCAGGGTTTCAGGTCATCATTAGTACTGAACCGCTGCTTTCCCAAACACACTTTTGTTCTGACTAGAACAAATGGAACTGCCTTGGTGCCAATTCCGGCCTGTCAAGCGGCTGGTAATGCAACTCCAATCTGATATTCTTCAGCAGTTCTTTTGTTTGTGCTGCTGCATGAAGGCGTACAGCATTATCACGAGTAAAGATAATTCCCAATGACAACATGTCTCTCTTTTTGTTTTGTATTGCTCTCCGTAGACGTGTAAGGGTTTCACAATATGTTGCTGTTGTAATTGTGGTCTCAGCTTCTATGAACTCCACCATAACCCAGTAACCATAAGCTTTGTGTTGGGTACTGTTAGTTTGAACTTCTTTGGTTTATTAAGAGAGTTGCTGCATATAATATAATTTATACATACATATTCTAAGTAAACTTCTAATTTAATTTAATTTAGATTCATTATATTTTTATAGTTATTTTATAGTAATTTAATTATAGGAAAAAATATTTTACTATAATTTTTTCAGATGTACTCTATAAATATTGCTGTATGTTTTCGAATATATTTTTCCTATATTTAATATATTCCATATATTTAATAAGTTACAAGCTTTTAAACTTATTATATAGATCAACTAAATAAATAACCTCTCTCGTAATTTTATAATCTTCTTTAAATAGATTATTTAGAAATTTTAAGAATTTTATCTTGTTACTAGTCAAACTAGAAAATTTTTATTGTCACAAATTTTAATATAAACTGGAATTACTTAAATGTGCTCTGCTGTTTCAAATGTAATAAAATATTGTTATAATAAATCAACAATATTTATCTCTTTCATCGTCAACCGACAGTAGCTCTGAATTTACAAATATTATAATAGGTATTAAAAAAATACACAAATTTTCCAAGCTGGATTATTTCCTTGGGAGTTAAAGGAACGAACTCAAAACGAGGGATTATATCTTTTATTATTGTTATGTAAGATAAGCTCAGAAACCGTCGTCGCTATACGTTTTATGAGTTAAAATAAAAAAAAGTAAGTGGGCTAGTCAACAGTCGCCAACGACTGCCAGTCCATCACTCAGGTCCTGTCAATTAGCGAGACTGTTTCGCGGTTTCTGCCGATTCTAAATAAGCTGACCGTTCAAAGTAAAAACCGAAACACTACATTCACACACAAAAAGTATTTGAAAGATGCTAGGGATAAATTCACCCACGTTGATTATATGGAGCAACGTTGTCTGCATAGTGATCGTTCTACCAAGAGTAAACGTCACCTTTAACAAGAGAATTTTTTGTTCAAAGTCGTGTGTATCTTTTCAATCTATGTAATATTTTATTCAGAATTTAAAGATATGTAAATAATAATCAAATTAATATTTAAAAAAATGACTTTATTGTTTATTTTTGCATGTTTGTACTTCCTATAGTTTTATTACCATGAAGATAAATTTATTGTTCTTTATCCTTCTTTACTAAGTATTTGATATAATGGTATAAAACGAAAAGGTATTCCAATTTTATCAATATAATAATTGATAACAATTACAATTTACTCATAAAACTACATTTCTCGGTCTCTATTCCAGGAAAATAAATTATTTGGAAAGAGAAGCCTTAAATATAATTGTTGTAGAGATTCCTAGATACTTCGATTGAGTCAGAATATAACCAGAGTACTGCAGTTTTATTTGCAAATGTTACTTGGTTGTTGTTGGTTATCTGTTTGGTATAAGATGGGCCCTAAGACACACCCTTAAAGCACTCCAAATATGATTGTGTGTAATTTAGATGCCTTGTTGTTTTGCCTAACAAAAAGGATCTACTTTGAAAATTATATTGAAGTCCACGAGGTAAGAAATGCTGTCGCACATACGTAAAACTAAGCTCGAGTACTGTTACTTTGACAATTGGTTTATTTACATTACTAGCTTTATAAAGTGAAGCTTAGAATATTAATTGTGATGCTAATTGCTGTATATACTCAAATCTAGCAATAGCAAAGCATTGCCGGGTTCAGCTAGTTTTATATAAAACGATCCAATGTGCTATATTTTATCCAAACATCTGACTGATATCTAAAAACTGCGGAACGATATCTTTATGGTTTTCCCAAAGTTCTCCAATTAGTTATATTTAAAATAAAATTATGCCTTCGTCAAAATGTTTCTACAACACTTTTCATAATATATCATCTTCTTTAAGTATGTCATTTTCAGATATGCAAGAAAACAATTTCAAATCATTATTGGCAATACATGACTCAATAAGTCAATTACCTTTTACTCTGCCAATCTTCGAATAAATTTTCTATTTAACCCTTTGTGTCCTAGCATATTAAATTTTTAGATTTACCAGAAATGTTAAGTATGATATGTTTGCTTATGATGTAAAACAAGTCCCTGAATTTTTTTAGAATTTTTTTTCTTAAAATACTTGGAGGGGGGGTATCGGGACTTTGAAGTCCCGTCAAAGCTAAAGATAATAAAATTTGGTTGATTTACAAAAAAATATTTTGTTTAAAATATTATTTTATGTGATACATCTGTTAGAGCAATGTTATAAAAAATTATTAATAAATGTGTAGTAACAATACATTAATTTTCGGACAGGCTGTGATAATCCAAAAAACAATTTTTTCTCTCGTTGCAACACAAGTTAAGCACTTGGAGTGGGACGCGACTCTATTGCCATTGATGAGCATTGTTCACACCTTCTTCGTATTTTGGTAAAAATTGGCCAGTGACTTCCTCGATTATTTAGTCGAACATCGTTGCTTACACTATAGTTGTATTTTCTTCGTTTTGTTGGTGCAGGACTAAGGCGACTGCAGTTTGGACTGCCAGAACGTGGATTCGATCTTGGGCTACTACTTTCACCGCGAATCAAACGTTTTTGGCAAGTATATGAATTGAGAGAACTAGTCATAAGTCCTAGATTTACTCCACGTCTAAATTCTAAGAGAGACACATTCTCTTCTGGATGCATTGTTTTGTAAATGATGTAACTGTTGACAAATACTAAATCTAGTAAACCAAAAAAAAACAGTGCCACCATTTCTTTGAACCTCTGCCAACAGCATAAGCTTGTCGTAAACGATCAGCATGATCAACACCCCCCATGTATTGATTATAATCCACAATAATTTTTGGGCAATTTACATTTTGTTGCGTCCCATCTTTTTGTAGTCGCCGAACTGTGGTAAATTCTGTGCTATGGAAATTTGACAGCATATGAACGACTCTGTTATCATACCACTTAAAGTATGTTATGTCCATACTAGAAACTCTGTAATCGCAATCTCCTCTTTTCATGCTTTTATCTGTTTGGAGATCTTTTGGTAGACCGTCTCTTGTCTGTCTCACTGTTCCACAAGCCAGCGTATTTTCAGATTTTAATTTTTCTAATAACTTTACCGAGGTAAAATAATTATCAAAATACACTATTCTGTGTTTTCCCCAATAACTCTCTGATAGCGAAAGAACGACTCTTTCTCCTAGTCCAAATTGAGCAAATTTTTCTTGAGTCACTTCTTTCCTTGATAAATTGCAAATTTCTTAATGTATCCCTTTTCTTTGGGTTATACTGTTTAAGTGTAGAACGCCCTTTAACCAAATCATACTTTAGTCTACAGACAGCTCCCTGGTGCCATTATACAGTGTATCAAACTGAATATTTAGAATGTCAATGAGTGGTCTTAATTTATACAGCTTGTCTTTGTTTTCATGAGGTATTTATGCATTGTCATTAATATGTAGCATAGATAATATCTATTCAAATCTATTTTTAGTCATCGTTCTCTGCACTAAAGGAATCCCCAGATCTTCCGCAGATGACCAGAATTGTTTATAACTAGGCAATTTGTGATAATCCATAACGTAATTTATGCCTATGAAACCTAGTATTTCATTCGACTTGACGTTCAAAACCTTGTTTCTTTGTACGGCGTACAAATTACTTATTTCAACAATATCATCTATCATTGAAGATCCTAATACAGTTAAAAAATAATTTGTATAATTTTTACACGTAACAAAATGTTCCTCGATAGGACCTTCATCGAGTTGATAGGTAGGAATGTCAATAACATTTGTTCTTTTTTTCCATTTTCAATCAGTTTTTTCGGCTTTTTTCTTTGGTAATTTTTTAGTAACACTATTTGACGTACATGGTAAATCTTCATCTATTTCAGGAGCCAATGCAATGTCAGTAGTAGTTGTTTCATCATTTTCTTCAGACAGAGATGGTAATTTTTTTTCCAATTCCGTAGCAGTTATCTCCTCATCGTCTTCACTATTTTCCTCATCTATGAGGATATTATTATCCATTGGCAGTTCTTCCAACTCCATGGCCGCTGCATTTGCGGCTTCCAGAAGCTCTCCATCATTTACAAAAAATTTCCTTCTCCACCCACTCATCATGTATAATTGTCTGAAACAACAAAATTTAAATACTTTTCTCTGAAAAGTTACTATTATTTCAAAAAATAACATAAAGCATGGATTTCGTGCAATACTTACCAGATATTGAGTTTTATACGCTCTTGTTCACGACAGGACTTTTGAGTCCAGCACAGAAACTGCTCGATAACAACGAAATTGTTTATTATCACAACACTAACTGAATGTAACAACAAATTTTAAACCACCACTTCAGTTAATTATTTAACAAAAAGCACTAAACAAACTTAATTTTACTACCCCGACAAAATTAGAGCCGTATCTACGCACCAGCTGGTTGTGTACTAACGGTTAAATTGAAATTTACTGACAACTAGCGACACCTGTTGCCACCACAGTAAGACTTTAAATGTGTTCATTACAGTGGACTGTGATAACCCGTCAATGCAAAAGTGGTTTTTATGGATTTATGTAAATATTATACAATTTTAAAAATACGGGACTCACAAGTCCCAACAGGACACAAAGGGTTAAAATTCGTTGGTCGAAAAATGAAACTGTAACAAACAGATCCTTATATCATAATGTGTTAAGAATCTGAAAGATTACTTAGTACTTAGATACTAATTCCTAATGCATTATTCGAATTTTCAACATTCCGTCAAAAGCATTAAAAGCAACACGTATCTTCGCCAAATCAAAATATACAAAAATTCTCAAATATAAAATATCTAGTGAATCGTATGTGAGGAAAATATAATGCAATTTTTCGATCAATCGCGTAAAATCTCTATGATAAAACTAAATTACTTAATTTTGGAGAATGACCACTTAATTTCTTATAAAATCTAAAATTAGGGATAATCTAATTTATCTTTAATCGCAGTTTGTTGTAAGATACATGTTATGTCTACTCATATGAACGTAACTTTCACATTTCGAAACAAATGATAATTTGCCATGAAAATAAACTAACATATGGTCCCCTGTAGAAACATATCTTGTCTAATTGCTTTAATGACAATGTGCAAATACAGATGAAAGTGTATAAAATATTCATATAATGTTAGGTGTAACGTTAACACTAAATTGATTTCCGCATTGATTTTTCAGCAGTTAAATTAAATTATGGCATGATTTATTGAGACTTACATTGTGAAGCCGTAAAAGGAAACGACAAAACACATCTGCTACTACATCTTTAGATTTTAAAGCTATCTAAGTAAAATGTTTATTTTTGCGCTGCCACCATTTATAAAATAAAAAAGAAACACAACAGATAATCTAACAATATGAATGCCATTAGCTCATTTTTTATATCTTTGCATATTATTTTATTATTGGTTTCAAAATTATTACAATTTTTAGAAGTGTAGAAACTGCTATAATTTTGAACTATTTCAAGAAATGCAAATTTAACCAACCATGATTAGCTTTTCCTGACGTTATCTCATAAATATCGCTTAAATAAAATTAAAAGGTATCATTTCTCTATTGTCCTTGAGTACATAACAAAAAAAAAAATAAAAACAACGCAGCTTATTTGAACCTCAATTTTGGAAGTATAAAACAAATTTTCATTTTTTTTTTTAATTTTTCTTTAGAAACTATATAACGGGTGTTCAGAAACATTCGAAGTCAAGTGGGCTCTGAACAAAAAATCGTATATCTTTACTTAAGTATAGCAATCGCCAATTAAGTTGGCGTGAGGAGGGGGTGCGCAGAAGTCGTTTTTAAAAACGTCCACCCCCACTACTCAAGTAATTGACAGAATACATTTGTCATTGAAGTTTGACGGAACATAATGTCTTTACTACCGATCATAAAGTGATACCCTCTCAGAGGTTAGAATTATCTGACATTTGATGTAAAACCAAATACAAATCTCCCCACTACTTTTAATCCTGCGCGAACTTACCCCTCCTCGCGCAAACTTAATTGGCGTTTGCTATATCTGATTTGTAATAATTATTAAATGTCAACTGTTGTCTGTCAAAAATTGTCAGAATCTAATATCGAAGATACTAATTTATATTTTTTAATTTTGAAAATGGTATTTACTAACGTACACAAAGCATTCATGGTTGAAGCATATTTTCGAAGTGGTCAAAAAATCGATGGCCGGTGGAAGTATTCAATTCAAGCTTGTTTGGAAGAATTTCGAGATGAATTTCCCAACCTTGCTTTTGATTATAATACTTTTCAGTGTACACTAATCAGAATTGTGGGACGCCAAGAAGGTGGTGGGCGACCAAAAGTTCGGACAGAAGAAGTGATTGGGAATGTTAGAGATATAATGACTGATGCCCCTAAAGCTTCAGTAAGAACTCTTGCTCAACAAACCGGGTTGTCAGTTGGTTCTTGCCATAAAGTTTTAAAAGAAAATTTACAGTTATTCCCATATCGTATAACTTGTTTGCAAGAAATCCTCGATATTGATTATCCGCGACGAGTAGTATTTTGCGAAGTTTACAAATAATTTTAATGATGATGTCCTAGACAAAACTTTCTTTTCAGACGAAGCATGGTTTCATGTTAGTGGATATGTTAACTCGCAAAACATGAGAATGTGGAGTGATACAAAGCCCAATAATTTTTATGTTGAAGCTCCTTTACATCCTCAGAAAGTTGGTGTTTGGTGCGCTATAAGTAGAAGAAGGATTATTGGTGCTATTTTTTTTAATGGTACCTTGACTGCAGAAAGATATCGACAGGAAATACTTACTGCCTTTCTTTAATAAACTTCGCGATGATGAACTAGCTTTGGGATACTTTCAACAAGATGGTGCTAGAGCTCAGACAGCGGGCGCGAAACAATGAATATGTTACAAGAAGTGTTTGGAAATCGTTTAATTAGTTTGAACAGCGATCATGAATTTCCTCCAAGATCTTGTGATCTTACACCGTGTGATTACTATTTATGGCCTTTTTTAAAAAATTCAATTTATCAAGTACCAGTGCAAGATTATATAGATCTCCAAGACAGAATTATAAATAAAGTTAGTGAAATTAGAAATAGTCCCATACTGCAAAATGTATTTAGTAGCATTCGGTGGAGGTGCGTAAAATGCTTGGAAGAAGGTGGTGGACATTTTCAACATCTTTTATAATTATGGTCATTATTGTTGGTGATTTATACAACTACAATTTATGATATTTATTATAAAGTTGTAATCTAAGGACTCTACAAACAATTTATTTGTTTCAAATTTATTTTAAGCCATTTCTTACAATAATTTGTTGAATGTTAATATATTAAACTAGTACGATAACTAGATACTATTGTCACTATAAGATGAATAAAACCTTTGCTTGTAAAGTTATTTCCTCTTAATCCTTCATTGTCTTTTTACATGTTACTACAGATTAGATGAGCTAACAGATTAGATGAGCTAATTCAAACAATAAAGCAAAAGCAACGTGGGATGTAGTAAAGAATATAAATGGTATAAAAAAGAAAATGAGTTTTAATATATAAAAATTCTGTAATTGTAATAAAAGTACAGAAGAAGTATTGACAGATCTAAATGAATATTTTATGAACGTTTATGCAAATATAAACAATAATAATTGTGGACCTATGTATGAAAACATCAAACACATTTCCGAGACATGTTCGCTTCATTTTACAGATCTGGACGATATAAAACAATTTACAGTTTGAATGATACAAAATCTGTAGGAGATGACGAAGTACCTACTACTCTTATGAAATACTGTGCAGAGAGTCTAGCAGTACCGCTGCAACATATAGCAAATCTCTCTTTTTTAAAGGGTCAATACCCAGATAAGATGAAATCTAGCATAATAAAACCAGTGTTTAAAAAGGGTGATAGGTCGGTATTTGATAATTACCGTCCTATAGCGTGGGTCTCAAACTTATCAAAAATTCTAGAGAAACTTATGTTTTCCAGAATGACAAATTTCATTAATAAACATGGAAACTTAAATTACACACAGAATGGATTTATAAAAGGCCGATCAACCTCAAGGGCCATGTTTCAGCAACTGGAGGAGATTTCGAATGGATTAAGCAGTGGAGAGACAACTATCTGTATGTTCATGGACTTGTCAAAGGCAGTTGATAGCGTGGATCATGGAGTGCTTGATAAGTTGGAGATCATGGGTTTTCGTGGAAGGGTATTTGAGTGTATTGGTTCATATCTTTCGGGTAGGAGGCAGTGTGTCAGTGCCAATAAAATTTCTGGACAAGAGGTACAATCTGAATGGGGCAATGTTCATTATGGCGTGCCACAGGGATCAATTTTAGGTCCATTATTGTTCCTTTTATATGTAAATGACCTGCCAGCAGTAGCTACATGCCCAACTATACAATTTGCCGATGACTCTTCATCAGTAGTAAAAGCAAAAACAGAAGATTGCTGAATTGTTAAGGACGCACTTGTCACGCTTTGAGGATTGGTTTACAAGAAACAATTGAAAAATGAATATAAGTAAAACGAATCTAAAAAAATTTGGTGCCAAAAAATGAAAATTGATATCGGATACAGGGATGTGCAACTTGCCTTTGGCGAAGAGGCCGACTTCTTGGGATGGATCTTGGATTCCAAACTATCATGGAAGGCGTGCGTCGAACGGCTGGCATTTAAATTGAGTGGTTTTTGTTACGCTCTGGGAGTAGTTTCGCGTAGTGTTAGTGCTGATACCGCGGTGGTTGCATATTATGCATACGTGCATTCTAGACTTGCATATGGTGTTATCTTTTGGGGAAATTCAGTTGATGTGGGACGAATTTTCGCAATTCAAAAGGCATGTATTAGATCTATATTTAAAATCAACCCTCTGGATACTTGTAGAAACACTTTTAGGGATCAAAAAATACTTACCCTACCCGCGGTATACATTTTGCAGTGCGCATTGTTTGTCAAAATTCATTATTCTGATTTTTTTGCTAAATATGAACTCAAGCATAGTTATAGTACAAGAGGGACTTCTGAGTCATATTTGTGTCCTCCACGTTCTCATTTAACAAAAATACAAAGAAATGTACTCCAGCAGTGTATCAAAATATACAACCACTTGCCAGAGACTTTAAAATCATTTTATTTATTTATTATTTTATATATACAGATTTTGTGTTTTATTTATGCATTTGTGACGTTTCGTATACATTTTGTGTATGCGAATAAAGGTATATTATTATTATTATTATTATTATTATTAGGTAGAATGCGTTCGACAATGTGTAACAAAACCATTTTCTTTATTAAATTTCATGATTTCTTATGATTTAATTTACACAAATGTAATTTAAAAATTCTCAAATATATATTTCAATTGTTACTGCCATCAGGCTTGTAAATAAGCGGGTTGAAATGTTAAACAAAATTTGTAGCCAAATATTTACGTCTATCATGTATAAAATAACCATTCTTTGTTCACGCTTCTTACTAATATCAATCAAACCTTCATAGTACTAGAGGAAACTAGTGTTTGTAAACGACTAGCTATAATTTATAATTTTCAACTGTAATGTATTCTTTTAAGAAGCATAACGGTATGAGTCTCTGATTTAAATGGTGTCACTTCAGTTACTAGAACGTTTGGACATAAATATTTATTATTTCGTCTTTAAATTATACAAGGTAATAAAATAGATACACCTGTAGATTATTAATTTCGTATTCAACCTGAACAAATAAATAGTAATATTTTTTAGGTGATATGTGAAGATGAAGATTACAGATTATTTTAATGAATCACAACCAAGATACCATAGGATAGGGAAGAATTTCTATTCGTATAAAAATTATTTCGTGCAGTTCCTTCAGATCGACGTGCAACGTTGCGAAACGACTACCTACCATTATTACATAAACGGCACGTACGTGCTCTGCATATCCATTTTCTCAAAAAGATGAAACGAGACAGAGACATCTGAAGCAAACGTACGGACCTAATCCGTCCGTCCTGGCTAAGAGAAGCGACCCACTGCGCTCCAAATGAATATTTCGCATACCAGGCAGCGTGGCCGCCATAAATCCAATTTAATTGAATATATAATTTATCCGATGCATCTACAACTGCGAGATCACTCGTATCACGGAGTGGACTGACTCAGTTCATAAATATTTTATGGTGTTTTTTTGATAAAACACGTTTTCGACGACTACGCTACCTAGCGTACATCAAACGCACTTTTAATGTAGATAAAGTGTATGTTCCTGAGTCAGCGGTATCAAAACATTTTACGAAATCATTTACGCTATTTATTTAATCTTCTAAATTGTTTCTAGTGAAGTATGACTGTTATATTAGAATAATACAGTTCGATTTCTAAGATGCATATAAGCAACGATTCGTAATAGAATTTTTAACGCTGGAAGGTTGCGCGCCCATTGAAATTTACAGATGTTTGAAAGCTGTTGTATGGATGTGAAGAATGTTCTCCAGTTGGTTCAACGTACAAAACTCTGTATGTTTGACGAAAAGCGATCAGTTCAGACGCAAGTGAAGAATCAAAGAGAAACATATGCACTTATTTAGGCTGCTGTTCGCAATTGGATCAACAGTAAATAAGAAAGCTTTTTCATGAACAGAATGAAGAATAGATGTGTTTCAGTAAAAGGTGATTATATGGAAAAATTATTGTGTATATTGGTAGTACAATAAATTTACTTCATTTTGAGACTGGCTTCATTATTTCGTCTTTTCCTATTCGTATTTTACATAGCTGAAGACCTTATGTATCAATCCGCCTTTGCATATGATTTTAAAGCTCATAGTTTAAAAATTTCAAAGGTGATATGAATATGTAAAAATAGGTCCATGTTTTTAGTCAATCTTCATATATGGAATCATGTTTGATTTTTCGAAAATTTAACGTATGGTTTTAGGTAAGATCTTTATAACAAATATAATAGGTATTAATATAGCGAAATCTGCATGATACGTAAATTCCTTAAATTATCTAGTCATGTGAAAGTTTTTTCTATTTAATACAGAGGTATTTTTAATAATATAAAATATTATTAAAAATCTGGTGTGAAGAACACAAATATCTACAGGTTCACTATCAATTTTTTTTTTTTTGTGAACGTGTCCGAACATATCCCTCCCCAGAGACGTAGATTCGTATTTCACCTTCTACAGGCTCGTCGGTACGCCCCTGCTGGAGAAAGGATATTCTCAGACACATTCACAAAAAAGAACCACATCACCACATCACCGAAATTATCCAGACCGGGCGAAGAAGTAAATTCAGCGCTGCCTGTTGTCAGACAGCCGAAATGCCTCGCCCCTTCCACATAACCAATGTGAAGCAACGACGCCCTTCCAAAGGTGGCACAGCCAATCTCTCTAGAAACTGCATTTTGTTTGTGTCTTCACTCATACTACGGATTAACCGCATGTGTAATGTATCAGAATAATTGAAACATACATGAGTAGGTAAACCCCACCAGTTTTGTATAATACAAAGGTATTTTTAGTAATATAGAATATTATTAAAAATCTGGTGTGAAGAACACAAATACAGGTTCACTATTAATATTTTTTGTGAACGTGTCCGAACATATCCCTCCCCAGAGATGTAGATGGTGAAATACGTATATACGTCTCTGGGGAGGGATATATTCGGACACGTTCACAAAAAATATTAATAGTGAACCTGTATTTGTGTTCTTCACACCAGATTTTTAATAATATTTTATATTATTAAAAATACCTTTGTATTATACAAAACTGGTGGGGTTTACCTACTCGTGTATGTTTCAATATTGTGATACATTTTTTCTATTTTCTGAAGCCTTACCCACATACACCCAGAAATATCCTCTTCTCAGTGCCATTTTTCATTCTTGTTAATTTTGTGATTTAATTAATTAATATCATTTTATTCGGGCTTGATGTACCAATGTTATGGTTGATGGCTCGTGTACCAAATTTTTGCAATTACTCCGGTTTCTGTCGGTGACGCCTCAACGTCATTTACTAGAATCACGGCCCCCATGTTGCTTCACCGTGCACAGGTTGTAAGGCTGTATACACTTTACTATTTAAATCTTCGGTGATTGTTTGTTAAAAGAATAAATATACTTTAATCTAAACATATTTATTTACACTATATGCATTTATTTTGAATCTACAACGACTTATACTAACATAAAAGTGCTGCTGAAACTGGTTATGATGTTACGAAGAAGATTCTGTGTCTTGTACTGATGTTGAGTTGATACTGATCTAGTCTGTACTGTTTTACAAGTTGGTAAAAATATACAACCAACCCTAACTATTATATATTTACATACGCGGATTAGTTGGACAGTATATTGTTTGACGTCATAACGGGGAATTTTTGTGTTATTACTTCGTGGAAATTATACCTACAAGCAATAATTCCCAAGGTTTACGATAGGGTCTTATAGATCTTACTAATAAAAAAATAAAATATCATTACTAATTAAAGATTAGTAGGTGTCATAAACCTAAGTATGTAGTTTTGGTTAATTCCTTTGAATAATAATGGAACCCTGTTACACATATTTATTTAACAATGGGTGGTCAGATTAAATATCGTCTCTTGAATGCGTTTACTAGTAACGCTAGGCAATAGCGGTTTGATGTACAAAGCAATAAATATATTTGGAAAAAGATGCCGATAATTAATAACCCTAAGCAATAAACGAGTGATCTAAATTATAAAGTAGGTAATAAATAAATTTGTAAATGTAGACTTTCTCTTAATTAAAAAAAAAACTTAACGATTTTAATGTGCTAATAAAAGCATGTTATTCAGTGGTTTAAATTTAAAAATAAACGTTAAATACGAGGGTCAGGTGAAAAATTCTCAGCCTGACACAGAGATGGCGTTCCAATAAGCGAAAGTTTATGATTCCTGCCTGGGTGCACCTGTCATTAGTTCGTATGACACGTTTCAACCTGTTCTGTTAAGTAGTTTGTTTACACGAATTTTCGCAGTAGACGTCTTGCGTGTTTTTCGTTAAAATGAATAAACTTAAATATCGTGCGGTCATAAAATTCTTCGTTTTGGATGGATCAACCCCTAGGGAAATTCATTCGAAGTTGACAAAAGTTTACGGGGACTCCGCTCCTTCAATGTCAACCGTTAAAAAGTAGGCAGCTGATTTTAAACGTGGTCACACGTCCCTCGAAGTTGATCCACGTGAAGGACGGCCAAAAACCGCAGCAACACCGGAAAACATCGAAAAGGTGCACGATATCGTGTTGAACGATAGACATGTGAAGGTGAGGGAGATAGCTGAGATAAACATCTTGCACGAAGAATTAGGCATGGGAAAGCTCTGCGCAAGGTGGGTGCCACATTTGCTGAATGCCGATCAAAAGCAAATGCGCAAACGACTTTCACAGCAATGTTTGAACTGATTCAATAGGGCTGGGTCTACCACTACATGACAGAAACGAAACAGCAGTTGAAGCAGTGGGTGGAAGCCGGTGGTTCACCGCCAAAGAAAGCGAAGTCAATCGCATTTGCCGGAAAGGTCAAGGCCAGTGTGTTTTCGGATGCAAAAGGGATCCTGTTAATTGATTACCTTGAAAAAGGCAGAACCATTACTGGCGAATATTACTCCAACCTTCCTGGCCAACTGAATGCCGAAATTCGTGAGAAGAGGCCTGGATTGAAGAAGAAAAAAATCATGTTTCTCCAGGACCACGCAACTGCTCACAAAAGTGCGTTGGCATGGGAAAGCTGCGGGATTTGGGTATTATTTGCTCGGCCATCCTCCCTGTTCTCCTGATTTGGAACCCTCAGACTTCTGTCTGTTCCATGTCCCCTTGAAGAAATTTGTTTCTGGGAAGCGCTTCGCGTCCAAAGAATAAGTAGATGGATATTTTCACAGCTTTCCAGACTTTCACTTCCGGGAAAGAATACTTATGTTGGAGAAACGCTGAATCAAGTGTGTTAAAGTCAAAGGAGATTATGTAGAAATATAAAACCATTTTTTAAGTCCCAATAGGAAAAACATTTTTATTGTAGATTTATGAAAAAAAAATTCTTTATTGAGTTTTCGCTTGATCGAAAATTCACTAATAATACTAGACTTTTAAAATAAATTTCATAGTAATATGTAAAATAGTTGTTTTCTGCAAATTTTTGAGTAAATTTCCATAGTTGTACTAATATACCGATAGGTCCAACTCGCAACGGGCCATAGGCAACAATATACGTATGGAACGTAATGCAATGTGGCAACGTGTGTACGATGCCTATATTGAGTGACTTTCTTAAAATTTAAATTTATTTTGCAGAATTATTGATTTTTTTACTTTTATCTTTTAGAAAACGTTATTGTTTTTCTATTACTTAAAATTACTTTATATGAAAAATAGTATACCATAAAAGTGTAAACAAAGACAGTATACATTGAAACGAATATTCATTCAATTGTATTGTCATGAAATTGAATTTGTCAATCGTTGTTAAATTTGTTAGAATGAATAGATATTTATATTTATCGGAAAATACTAATACTTAAAGCAAACAAATAAGGTGTAGTGTTTTGTTATAGGAATGTAGGTATAATATCCATTTCTTCCTGCATATTGATTATGCGGCTGATGCTTTCGTAATATGCTCATATTTGTATTATTTCAACTTATACTTCGGTCGATACATATCGACTTCCTTCAAACCAGGAGGAAGCTACAGTTGTAATTAAACTATACTTCCTTTTTTTTTATTACCTACGGATATTCACAATTCCAAAATACGTTACAATGTTGCTTATTTTAGATTGCAATTAGCTGAATGCTGTCGCAAAACTGATCTCTGCATTTTTAAAAATGCCAGAATAAAATTAACCCCTGCCCTTATTATAATTTTACAAAGGAACAGACACGTACTTCAATTTCTACGAAAAACTAAGCCTACAGTTCATGTATAATACAGTGATAATGAAGACTGGAGCGTTTGTCGACCTACGAAGTTGTACTTTTGTTTATTGTTAATAAATGGCTGATGGAAATATTACGTGAGATTTTGGTATCTGTATTATAATAACATCACGATAATAGTAGAAATACAAATATGAGCATATTACGAAAGCATCGGCTGCATAATCAATATGCAGGAAGAAATGGATATTATACATTTCTATAACAAAACACTACACCTTATTTGTTTGCTTTAAGTATTATTATTTTCCGATAAATATAAATATCTATTCATTCTAACAAATTTAACAACGATTGACAAATTCAATTTCATGACAATACAATTGAATGAATATTCGTTTCAATGTATACTGTCTTTGTTTACACTTTTATGGTATACTATTTTTCATATAAAGTAATTTTAAGTAATAAAAAAACAATAACGTTTTCTAAAAGATAAAAGTAAAAAAATCAATAATTCTGCAAAATAAATTTAAATTTTATGAAAGTCACTCCAATATAGGCATCGTACACACGTTGCCACATCGCATTACGTTCCATACGTATATTGTTGCCTATGGCCCGTTGCGAGTTAGACCTATCGGTATAGTTGCATTGAACGTAATGCATTTCACATGTTGGGCATGTCCTAGGTGAACGACTGTCATGCAGCATTTATTTGTCAAAAGGCTGACTCACAAAAAATCTATGCGGTACAATTTTATGGTACAGACGAAGCACCAGCAAGATACGTAATTGAAAACTTTCACAATGAGTATCCTGATGTTGTTATTCACTGTAAAACCCTTCTCAGACTAGTAAGATAATTCGAACAAACGGGATCTGTCATTCCTAAAAAGAAATCGAAAAAGAACTATGATAATGAAAATCAAGGTACTCTTTTAGCTTTGAATTCGGTTAGACAAAATCCTAGACAATCTTCAAGAAAACAAGCGGCCAATCTACATATGAGCGCATCATTTCTCTGCCGTGTTTATGTGATGTAGTCAGCGACGTTTACAAGAAACAGAACACCGTCGGTAGAAGTAGCGTGATCTCGTAGTTTCATACAAGATATTTGTATTTTGACGTCGAAGTTTACGCTTCAACTTCGTGAAGAGATTTACTCAAATTAGATATTTAAGCACAAATTATGTTTTGGAAAACGATGTTTTTGTTTATTATTATAAAATTTACTCAAACTGGTCCCATTTGGAATTAGGAATTACGATGCTGTACATAATACATTCGAACCAATAACTGAACAAAATTGCAATAGTTATATTCAGCACATGGAATCCTATTTGGGAGATTGTTTAAACAGGAATGACTTATTAAATTAATATAGTTGTAGTTAGCAAAAGTTTATTTCAATTTTTCAGTAATATTAGCCAAACAGTTTTGTTTGCCTGCTGTATTTTCTTATATTTTTATGTAACACAATGTATTGACGTTCTCTACTGTTCAATAAATGTAAAAAGCATTTGATATAAAGTGTATCTGTTTCGGTAAAAGAGGAATATTATTTAACTTATAATGTCAATGTGACAAGGTAAGGGAAACTCATTTAAAAAATAGTGAAACACAATAGACAAAAGGAGAAAGCAAATGTAAAAGCACAATAATATTGATTATACTAGCGTCCTCTATCGAAGAATCACGTCACCGTCAAATGAATCTCGTTTGAGCTTATATATAAAGTATATAGAAATATTCCTCTACACGATAATTATTTAATTAAAGAATTTATTTAAGCCTCTTATTCTCTTGAGGTTAATGTTATTGTTTAACTAATAAAGTAAAAATAAATGCGGCAACTACAAGAAGTTACAACATCTAATCCCTAGATAAATTGTAAGTAAGACAATTACATACATTAAACTAAATTTATATACGCATTACAAGAGTAAGCGCCCCGGTACACTACCGGCAAATTGTTATAGGCACCATAATTTATAGTTTCATTGTTGATACAAACAGAGATACAGATCAGATAGAGTAATTTATAAAGCCGCCGGTTGAAACACACTAATAACTGTAATTATTTCCCTTTTAAAGTCCTTGAAAGAAACATTTATAATGACTTAATTAACATTAAGATCACGATCTCTGTAAAATCCTTTCAGTTGTTGTTAAGGATTTCCTTTATCATTATTATCCAACAGTTATATGTGTCTCTAATTTTGTGCTAGTGCTTTTAAATTAGTCATTAATCAATCCAAAGTTATAATGATAGAAAAGTACTTAGTTATGTAGAAATTACTTTGCTAATAAATAATATGTATCAGTCAACCTTGTTCAAATTGGTAGCAAGAGTAAAGGTGTAATGTTTATAGCTAAAATAGAAAATAAAACTGACTTTTTCATAAACCTTTTATTACTTCTAGCAAACAAATGTATTCAGTTTAGAATAGTGATATTCACAGTATCAAGAACTTTGTTATTATTATGCAAATTATCATTAGATTATTGATTTATTGCAAAAGAAAACTGCTTTCTCTTTTCAAATAACATTTCGCAACATTTCGGTATTTTACATTAACAATCATTAATCAACGATTAGATCTTGAGCGCCTCGAGAAAATTCCATGATGGATGAGGTGGTTGCTTTTTAATAAGTAGTTGTTGCAGTTGTCGCAGGAAATTACGCAGTCGATTATTCGTGTATGTGTCTCGTAATTTGTCAGATGAAATTAAACATCGAATTTTAAAAATTCTGACATAATGAATAAGTCATATTTTTCTGAATAATGAGGTCGTATTATTTTGCATAAACATTTCATTGGTATGCCAGCAGTAAAAGCATAAAATAACAGTAAATTGTATTGATTTAATTAAAATATTGCTCTGCAAGTTTTTTTAGTCGTTATTCTAAATTGAAAATTAGGGACTGGGGACTGGTTGGACAGAGTATGTTTCTTTCTTTGCTTGGTTATCCACCCTTACATCTGGATGATACGGATTTGTATCTAAACTCACTACCGTAGGGATATTATTTCAGGTTTCATCAAGCATAGTACAGATTACGATAATTTCAATCATTTTACTCTAGCAAAATTGTTGTTACTACAAAATCACTTATGCACAGAAATTATAAAATCTTTCTACCATCGTAGAGATATTATCTTTCCGCCGCCTATTATTATCATTACGATGATTTCAATCATTTTACTCTAGTAAAAAATTGACTGATTATTGGTACCAGTAAACCACTTTCGCACAGAAATGATAAAATGTTTTTAGTACTGGATGATAAGATGTAAACCTACCTTTCTTTTCTATGGTCAGTATTATGCTTGAGGTTGGTGAGATGTTCAATAGTAGTAGGATAGAGAGTGAAGTCCGTTGGACTGTGCCACCTTGATTTAGTAGTCAAATTTTTTGCTGATGAAAATAGAGGGTTGATAAAATTTGGAGTAGTCAAGAGAACACCGCAGTCAATTGTACCTTGATTGAAGCTGATCGTTGCCTGATTATGGATGCATTGAAAACTTGCGATTGGATACAAGATTTCCAATCTATTATCAAAAATTAGCTGCAATTCCATAGATCACGAAGCTCCTGAGCAAAAAAAGACCAAAACTGCGAGTCTTGGAATTTTTCAAACGATGTTGAAATGGATAATGCCATTCAATGAGTCCTATGCGCGCCACTATACGGATGAGTTCAAGAGTACGAAAATCCATTTGTCAGCAGAAAAATCGTGGCACAATTTCTTGGGACGATAGATGTTTTTTTTCTGTGGATTCTCTTCGAGAATTGTTAATGCCGTCTATTACAGTCCATTAATAAATAAAGAATCGTTAATGCTGTCTAGTACTGCGAGTTTTTGGAATATATATGTGTAGTCTATGGGTTCAAATGACGAAGCTTCCCCAAGTTAGACGTGTTCCTTCTTCAGAACAAACTAAGGCGGTATACCTCATCCTAGACTTAACAAATTGTTATAAATTTCTGATCAGCCATTGAATACTGGAATTTCTGCATGTTTGGATAACTTAACTTAAGAAGATACTAAGAGGCAAGGATTTCGATGATATTCAAGAGGAGGAGGTGTTCACATATGCAACTAGCTGCTTCAACGTCCTCCTTCTTCCAACTACAAAAGAATTCAGAAACTTGCGATCGGCTTCAGAAAATGTGCAGAGGAAGGTGGATATGTTTCCGAAGAAAATAAATATCGAAGCGTTGAAATAAGTTTTTTACTTGAAGAATAATTTATCAATAAGCCAAATTCCAAGAAAAATTAACCTTTTTTATATACATTATATGATTCTTATATGGTAAAATTCAGAATTTATATGTCCAAGTTTGTTTAAATAATTAATTGATTGTTTTTTAGTTATCATTCTATTTATATTTTCATAAAGTATGTTAGTATACATAATAAATTCAGAAAGAGTATTTGTGTTTGCTGTACGTCAGCCAAAGTTGACAGACAGTATAAAATTGTTTAAATTATCAATTTTAGTCACTGAAAGTTAATTTTTAAAATAAATACATCATGTATTAAATAAATTAACGTCAATATATTTTAGAAAGTCTGTATAAATTATTAATATTTAAAATTTTTAGAAAAATTGATATTTTTTTGACATAGCTATGGTAATGATTATTGACTGAGAGAATTTTGATATATGAAAAGTTTGAGAGGTATTTTTATTAAAAGATTTAAAATTTGGAAATATCTTAATATAATTAAAATAAAATTGACAAAAGTTCTTAAGTTTATGGTTGATAATATATTCTATCATATAATATATAAATTTATTAAGAATATTGTGGTTCCGAAGAATATATTTATCGTCGAAGCAAGAAACATTGAAGAAACCCATTTAAGGTGGTAAATTCTGTATTCTTCCAAGAATTAAACATGTTAAAAACTTAATAATCATCAAAATTACACTATATTTTCGAGAATTTCTCCAAGTTGTTTAATGAATAGGAATTCAAAACAGTGTTAGCAGCCGTAAATAATTTCATCCTATTAAGAACATTCACAAGAGGAAATTTTGCTGTCAGAGACCAGTAAAGAATTATATCATCTTACAAGATTGGTTTTCCGATAGACAATTTCATCGTATGTAGAAAGGATCTCCATTGAAACGCAGAAAGGAGCACAACTAATAATAAAAAGGATATAAATCTAAAACCAAGAAATTGAAGAAATATTTAGTAGCGTTTAGCCAGTATTTATTTATTTATATCAAAGCTTGATATTTCAGTAAACAAAATAGTCCTAAGAGTAGTAAGATTTTGAAAATAATATAAATGTTTACTTTTTGTTTCTGTAAATAGCGAAATTCAAATACTCTATCTTAGAGAATAAGTTTTATATTAAAATCTAAACTTCCTTGAAATAATTAGTTTAATTGTTTGATATTTGAGAACTTCTCATTTAATTTTCAGTTTTATGTATATAGATGTATGTAGATCATTTCTCAGCCGTTCATTTAATATATTATTTGATAAATTCTTGGAGTTTTCGGCTTTTATGTTAAATATTTTAAATATTTTCGAATTAGTATGTTATTTTGCGAGATCGGTTTCACATTAATCGTTTTTTAGATATCAATGTAGAAATAACTCAAACAATTGACTTCGTTCAAACTAAAATAACAATATTCACATAATCTGAAATATCCATTCATTCAATAAGTCTGCCGCTTTTATACTTACATTCTTACATTTTGTTCCGATATATATATTGAATGCTGCTCTTATCTCATCAAAACAAATTGAAAATTAAATTCACAGCATCCCTAATGCGATTCTTCAACACCTCTACATCATTTGGAATCCTATTCGAATATACTATTTGTTTTATCCGACCCTAAAAAAATTATTGTTAGATTAGGGTATTCGGGCGGCCACAAAATGTGACCAGCATTGGCTATCCATTTTTCTTGAAAATGCTCATTCAGTCATTCAAAACCTCTCAAAGTCGAATGAACAGGACGTCGTGTTAAAAATATGAAGAAAATCTTGGTTCGTATGGCACAAACCAATTCAAAATATATAAATATATATATATATATATATATATATATATATATATATATATATATATATATATATATGGCTGTTAAGTCCTTCCTCAATAAAATATGGTCCAATTATACCATAACGATAGGAAATTAACTTTATTAAAACGGTGACGCTTAGAATTTATTACACAATCGGGATTATGTTCAGACCAATATCGACAACTATATGAGGAAGGCACACCATTAGTAGTAAAAGTCGGTTTATCTGAGAAAATAATATTTTTATGTAAATCTCGAGCCTAAAGAATTTTCTCTCCAAAAGTAAGACAAAATTTCAACCTTCGAGATTTATTCTAATGTGTGACGAAATCTGCGACAGTTTGAGGTGTTCGCGTACTAAATCCATTGCTAACACAGTACTTATATTATGGGGTATATTATGTTACCTATATTATAGACACCGCCCGCCGGTAGTCAGAAATAATTTTTTAACCAGACTGGATGCTGTAGATGGGACCAATACTGTGTTTGGAAACTTCACACTAAATTGTTTAATAACCGATGGAATAGATAATTCACCTATACCATAACACTGAATTAGGTAGATTAGTTCTGGTAGAGTAAGCACAGCATTTGTGATATTTTGCAGTAGAATTTACAAAATTGTAAATCAATTTTAGAGCACAGAAAACATACATCAATTTAGAATTAACTATTTTTGACAAGTGCCAAACCGTTATTTTATTTTTATCTTCTCCTATCCATAACACATTTGCTATGCGTTTTGGAAAATAAGACTGATACAGAAAAAGCACTTTACTAGTGAGTAAAATTACATTCTTATACATTTTCAAGGCATGTTTGATTTTTCAAAACTAAAATAGGCACAAATTAGTTTGAGGAATTAAACTTTTTTACCTATTCATGCGTCGATCCGGGCAGAACTGTATATAGTTAACTCATTTTAGATCATTTTTGCAAATATTTTATATTTTGTCCTAGAAACGAAAGAGCTCTCTTCGAAAATATATGTTATTATTATTATTATTATTATTATTTCCTCTATTCACAAGAACCTTCAATTTGTCCTTGGTTGCCAATGTGTTAACCTATCGGTTCGTGAGAACAAGATGGCTGGCATAACTATCATAATATTATTATTATTGTTGTTTATTATTTCTTATTTCCAGTTATTTTTCCGTAACCTAACTATGCAGCTCTCCTCCATATGGCATGCTTCATTCTTAGTACGCAGATAATAACACCTCCCACCATGAAGGGGGGTTCATTTTCACGGCCCATAGGGTCCGGCGCTTTAGTTGTTATGTTGACGAAGTAGGTTGAGATGAAGGTATCTGAACAACATCCTCGCCTGCGTTCTTTGTTTCTACTGAAGCATGCCATGTTTGTGTTTCATTTCCAATTTGCTGTTTCGGTTTTTGCTGGTTAATCCTACCTGGATCCTGCTCCTCCGACCCACCACAGTATCCTTTTCATCCAGTGTTTGGAGCAAGCGTACCTCATTGGGGCTGCTAACCCAACCCAACGGTTAGCTCAGGAACCCGTGGGGTCGCTAGTTCCCAGTAACCTATCTCTAGGCCAGCCTGTACGGGTTTATTATTATTATTATTACTATTATTATTATATTAATATAATAAATCACATCGTCTATAACTACTTGGTATTTCTCTCCCTATATTTATTAATATTACTCAAAACCGACTGCAAATAAACCATTCTTGAGACCAGGTTTTTAATTTCAAGAGTATATTTGAATCTAAAAAAAGAAAGTTGAATATAAAAATATTAACTATAATGGACACGGGTTGTAAATCTCCGTTCAACCATGTTAAAATTATATACAATCGCTATCATAAACCTTCGATGCGAAACGATGTTGGAAACACTTTCTTATCTATAAAGTTCACTGAAATATATAAATAAAAGCTTTCGTTTATTATGTATTATTCAAGGTTATATACATATAAATTCTTTCGCTTACTCTAACAATAGATGTAAAATCAGTATCATAATGACAAATTAATGCAGCACTCATTCATAGCCACTAATTAACAAACTAATAAAATTATTCAAATAGCTTTACTATATGAGACAAGATTTAAAGACTGGAGAAAATAAGAATTAATAATGAATCATAGACGTTAGATTTCGACAGTTTCATAACGACAAATTAATACAGGATTCATTCATAGTCTTTAATTGAGGAATAAATAAAATTAATACTAGATGAGGCAAGATTTATAGACTGAAGGAAATACGATTTAAAGCAAACTTCAAAACACCGAAGTAGTACAAAACTTTGGGGACATTTTTTAAATTTTAATCAGTAAGAGTATACCAATGAAAATTGGGTACATCAATACAATAAGCACACATTACGCATTTGTTACAAATGTAACAGATATGCATTACACACATCTGTATCTGTACACGTGGACATATACCTTGTATTTTCCAATATTTACTTATGTCAAAGACACGTATTTCTGTCACAACAATAGACTCCGTCAGTTTGGCTAGTGAAGTAAAGTTTAATGGAACGCCTCATAGGTATAGCAAATTTAGTTCTGTCAGGTGGCACCAAATAATCTGGTGACATCTGGCCAACTGATAATAATTCAAACAAATTAAGTTTTATTTACAAATGTTCCATATGGCTTCCCCTGGTAATACAGCAAATATCTAATCCGTAAGTGAATTTGTCCCAAATTTTACGAATCATATCACAGTCAATGATTGCAACGGCTTCTGTTATCCGAACTCGCAATTCATTTAAACATGAAGGATAAATCCTGTTTTTAACGTAACCTCACACACAGAAATTCAATAGCGTCAGATCAGGCGACCTCAGCGGTCAAGGTCTCTTCCACTACGTCCAATCCAGGTTACTGTGCAATTGAAGTAAGTTATAACCTCGTGATTAAAATGCGAAGGTGCACCATCCTGTTAAAAATAAACTGTCTGTGCATGTGTTCTTGCAATTGTGGCATAAGATAATTTTCCAGCATATCAATATAGGTAACCACAATTAAAATTTTCTAGAAGAAAAAGAATGTAACGGAAAAGAATTTACGTTGAAGAGAAGTGGTTGATCGTGATTCACGAAACAACAAAAGCAATGAGCGCACTCCGTACATGAATATGATTCCATGATGATTTACCAAATGCTGGCATAGTGGCGTGATGCACGCTTACTCTAGCGAGTATATAAGGAACTTGAGGAAATTGCAGAACTATTAGTAGGTTTTGCAGCTGTAGAGTTATACTTTTGTATAACTATACCATGTGTTAAAGAAAGATTTTAAAATATTAAAGGAGGTAGTTGTACGAACCAAAATAAATGAAAAAGCTTTAATAAACATGGGTCCGCAAACTAACAGTTTCGAAGATATGAAACGTTGTTCTTTTTTATCTCCTTTATTGTTTTGAAAAAACTTGCAGTTTCTTATCATAGTTGGCTGATGGTTTGTGAAATAAACATTAAGTATTTGACTATTGTTGTCAGTGCACAAGTTTTCGGTTGTTATGTCTGTTTACTCTAACGCAGAATTAGCCGACATACATTTGATGTGTGGTCGTGCTACCGAAGCGTGACGTCTTTATGTTGAAGCTTATCCAAATCGCCAGATTCCCTCACATCGTATGTTTGGAAGAATTCACCAAAGATTGCATGATACTGGTTCATTGAGCAAACAATGTCATTTATCCGGAAGACCAAGGACGGTACCTACTCCTAGAACAGAAGAAGAAATTCTAGCACGGATAGAGCATAATCTGGGGACGAATGTGCGGACATTATCAGCCGAGGTTGGAATTAGTGCTCCTCCAGTTTGGAGAATCCTACACGAACAGCTGCTTTATCAGTATCATGTACAACGAGTACGAGCCTTAAATCTACTCTTTATCATCAAGCACGTATGTTTTTTGTCGCTGGTTTGGTCGCTGGTTGATGCTGAAGACCCCCTTTTTCTTGCCAATATTCTTTTTGCGGATGAGACCGTGTTCACACGAAATGGAGTTGTTAATTTTCACAATACGCATATTTGGGCCGACGAAAATCCCCATGCTACATTGGAATCCAGACATCAGACACCTTTTTTCATTTAATATTTGGATAGGTATTGCAGGCGACATGTTTCTAGGTCCTGTTGTTTTACCAAATCAATTAACAGGCGTTACTTATTTAAACTTTCTACAGAACACGATTTTTGGACGACATTCCTTTGAACAAAAGGCAACAAATGTAGTTCCAGCGTAATGGTACTCCAGCTCATTTTTCGATTACCGTTAGAAAGCATTTACAGCAAACTTTTTCACGTAGATGGAAAGGAAGGGGCGGACTTATGTTATGGTCTGCAAGATCGCCTGATTTAAACCATCTAGATTTTATTCTTTAAGGATACTTGAAAACATTCGTCTATGGTACTCCTGTAAATAGCCTCGAGGAGCTGCTGCTATGAATTAATAAAAAATGCAAACAAATCTGAACCAATGAAGAGGTTTTAGAAGGAGTTCGGACATCCTACATTCTAAGATATCGTGCCTGCTTGGAAAAGGAAGAAGGGCACTTCGAACATCTTATATAACTTTGTCTTTTATTTTTGCGGGAAGCTTCCGTTGTTTGTTTGTACATAATAAATAAATGTTAATATAATAAATGAGAAAGAATAAACTTTCTTATCTCCAAAACCGTTACTTTGCGGACCCATGTTTATTTATTAAGATTTTTTTATTTATTTTGGTTCATACTACTACCTACTTAAATATTTTACACACCTTTTTTAACACCTGATATATGCGAAAAATATTTTCGAAAAATCTAAAATTTTGTGATTTTCTATTATTTGTTCCAGAAAAGTCCTACCAAAAGATTAAGACCTTACCACTAAACATAATTTACCATTAACCTTAAAGCAACGTTTGTTTTTCTTAATGAAGTAAACATTTCTTACACTCATACTGTATGTGCTAAAACAACAGACATTGGAAGCTAAGGTTTTATTAAATATACAAATTGCAATAATTTTATGTACCTAAACTAGAACTTCCCCAATTTCAACATAAAATCGTTCTATTCAGTACTTGAAACGTGTTCGAAGTTTGTTAAACATATTTGTAAGGCTACTCGGTTTTCTTGACACAAGTAATCTTTTCACAAAGTTCGTTAATAGTTGTCAATAGTCTCTCTCGAAATACGAATTCTTTGAGTATATCCTAAACGTAAACATCAGGTAGAGTGAGACCTCTTTTTAAAGCTATTGTGTACCAAGCAAAAGGTTTTTGATGCGACCGAATCTTCTGAGATCTCTTAAGCATGATATTAGAATCCTATATTAAATAATTATTACATATTTCGTAACTGATTCACAGTTACAATATTTCTGTTTCAAAATAAGGGCCCACTATGCTGTTAGCAAATGGTTCACATCAAGTTGTAATACGCGCACGGGACAGTGGTTTCTATAAGGTTACATCTGATAAATATAAGTATATATATTATTACATGTTCATAGTCAAAAACATCATTTATTAAAAGCTTTTTTAATGTACGGTTTAATCTTTCTTTACTTTAAATTTTTTAGCTTCAATTTAAAAACTGTAGCTTCAGATGTAAGTAAAATTCGAAAAACATCCATAAAAGATCCTCCATTGTTATTGCACAATAAATAATTCCGTATCTCTTAATTTTCCACACATTTCGCTCATACTAGATTAAGTAGATTTGGGAGTTTCAGATTCATCCACATCACTATTAATAGAGTTATGTTCTTCATTATTATTGCACAATTCTTCAGCAATTTCCGTAATACTAAAGTTAGGGCTCTCTGTTGGCGCATAACTATGAACCGAAACAAATTCATCTAAATCCACAATTTCGTTACGAACTGTAGGAAAAAGTTGGGCAATGGGTACTTTTTCATCAAAAATTGTATCTTCTTGATATAACATCAGAGAATCCGGCCTTGAAGAAACATTTCTTAGCTGCAGCAGGAGATATCTTTTTCCAACCAGCTGTAATCCATATAAGTGCAATGACTAAATTTTTTTTTCAGAATTTTTAAAATAACATTCACTGTCAATAAACGATAGAAGCCTTTTAATTAAAAAATTTTCGTGAGTCAATTTGAAATTCTAAATTATTCCTTGATCCAAGGGCTGCTGACAGTAACGAAGTGGTGTTTAGCGGTAGGAATGCTAGTTTAACGTTTTCTAATGAAACTTTAAAATGTGACGGGGCAATATTAATGAAAAGAAGAACTTTTCTATTTTATTTTTTCAATTTATTCAGCCATCTTGTCATAGTTTATATTGTCATCCAAGTTTTTATGTTAGAAAACCATTCTAAGGGTAAATTCTCAACAACCCTTTAAACAGTGATGATTTTTACTTTTTACAATTATTAATAGATCTTCTTTCTCACCTTCCATATTTGCACACAGGAAAATAGCCAAACGTTGTTTTGCTACCTTCTTCCCTGCACAATTTTAATTTTTTAATGCAAATGTCCTATTTGGCATGGTGCTGTAATATAGACCTGTTTCGTCAGCATTATGTCTATAATGCTGCCGAAACAGAAGAATAAATCCTTAAAATCAACGGTAACTTGATTTTCCAGTCCTCTAAATCGTACAAATTAACCTCTGCGGACTCACCACAAATTAATTTAGAAGTTATACTGTGTCGCTGGCAGAAACTAACCAACCATCCTTTTGATGCTGCGAAATTTTCCATCTTTAAAGTACTTGCTGCCTCTACTGCTTTTTCTTTAAGTAGCGGTCCAGATATTGAAATTGCTCTATTTCTGGCTTTGCAAAACCAATTGGAGACGACTTGATCCACTGCCAACCCTTCCGACTTCGGAAATTTTTAAAATTGACAGCATCCTCAACCATCTTTTTTAATTCACCTGTATGTTTCTTCTTTTAGCGACATACATAATTAAGAAACTTGAAGAAGAACCTTAAGAAACTAATCAAGTAACCGAAAGAACCTTTCGCATACGGAGAGAATTTTGAACTAACCAAGTAATTGGAAGATCACATTATGTGTAAACTTGTAGAAATGAAGGCGATCTCTGTTTGATCAAACATAAATATGCACGTATGCGCCGGAAATTTGCTTTCGGTGCGCGTTCCGGACTGAAATCGCATTTATTTCAGCAAGTTTAATTTAATTATGAATACATACTAATAATACATAAACATGTTCAATTTCTCACATATACGAAATAATATTGTGTATTTTCATCAAAAAGATACATCATAAATAGTTCGGCCGATATTGGCATGTAAATTTCTATAAAGATAGGCCGTAAAAATTTGAGTTTATTTGGCCGAGATCGTCTTATAAAGGTGGCCGTAAATAACGGGTTTACATATATGGGAATTGCCTTACACTCGGTTCGGGGTACTTTCAAACTCTCCGTTACCTCAGGTGGCCGCTATAGACAGGTGGTCGTTAACACAGGATTTACTGTATATGCCATTTGATGTGTAAGCCTCGATATAGGCCTAGGTCTCGGTGTCCTTTGTTTTAGCTCATTACTAAAGATGGTGGAAAGCCGAAAGGTTTCTAATTTAATTTTAATTATTTATGCAAAATAGAAAAATATTTGGAAGGAAAATGCATTCTTCTTATGTAGTGATATAATCGATTGTCCAACTTTGGTAATACTTTTCATTACAACTCTTTAAAGGCTGTTAAACATTTAAATTATAAGTATCAACTTCATGACAAACAACATATTTTGTTCAGTGGGTACATTAACTATAACATATTTTCGAAACTTGTTTTCGTAATGTGATACTCCAATTAGATTTTAGCGTCACTATTTATAAAAACTATTACGCAAGTTAATAAAGCACTTCTTAAATTAAAAAAAAAAAACTTTCTGATTGCTTACGTCCTTTTATTCTGTTACATGGAGCAAATAAACGAAAAAAATATTTAGATATATGTTTCCCTCAGACGTCATTATAGTGTAACGCGTGATATAGATATAATTAAATTTAAATATATAATAGATATTTACTTGCTTCGCTATTCCTCTAATAATAACCACAAGTTTCTAGATGCATGCTCGGAAACTTCAATTTTCTACGGCTCGTTAGAGGTTTTGAAAGATATGCAATATTGAAGTTACAAGTTATTTTTTTAAATAATAAAGGGCAGCTGTTAACTACACCGCAAAGCCTTGGTTTGATATATAGTAGTTCTAATCTAAAAGCATTAAATTAACAGCATAATTCGATTCGAACAGTAAATGCATCCATGAAAATAATTAACTCTTTATATCTTGATTGGGTTCGGTTTCTTATTATTACATTTAAGATTACTTCCGTCAATAAGCTAGATAGCAAACGCTTTAAATCTCTTCTTAAAAACGAATTTTAGAGTCTATAAACTTCAATATAGCATATATAAAATAGTCCAATCTCTTACCCAATAAATATTCGCTGATAATAATAATAATAGCTCAATTACCAAACAGAATAATAACTATTTAACGAATTTATTAAAGAATGTATCTGATCCTTAATGCATACGAAGTTTGTGACTGAGAATTCTAAAATTAAAAACTTTGCATCCATATATGGAGTGTTATGCGCGCTCCAATTTCCAGTATGGTAGCACAATTAATTCTAGAAGATCTCGAAGAAACCGTAATAAAACAAATAAATTTCACTACTACCAACGATATGTTGACGATTGCATTTTAGCTAACCCTCCCCAAAAATTAAATTACATAGTAGAATTATTTAAGAGTTACCAAAAAAATTACAATTCACAATAGAAACAGAGATGAATAACAAAATAAATTTCCTAGATATGACTTTAACAAAAAATAATAATAAAATATACACTACCTGGTATGGTAAACCTACATCCTCGGAAAAATACATGAATTATCATACAATCCAGTCATTTTCAATTTAAAATAGCGTTATTATAAATCTTGTAGATCTAGCCATGAAATTAACCAGCCTTCAATACAGAAAAGACATATTAAATTAAATAAAAACCATTTTATCAGACAATAATTATCCATCCTCACTATATAATAGAATAATAAAACAAAGAGTGCACAAAATGTACAATTACCAACAATATAGAGTTAATAAACCAGCAAACACAACCTAAAAATATCTATCAATACCGTATGTTCAGCAACTATCTGAAAATTTAAATAATTTTTTTATAACAAAGTATGACCACCACACATGACATTGCTCACAAAAATTATAATAATTTAAGTTTCACAAAAACAAAATTAAAAGCAGCATGTCCACGGGCAAAAAAATCACATATAATTTATAGCATACCATGTAATGATTGTAGTCGTGTCTCGTATATAGACAACAACATTTAAAAGAAAGAATCAACGGTTACAAATATTCAAAAAACAACACAGCTTTAAGAAGACATGAAACTAAAAATAGCCAAACTTTCAATTAAAAAGAAGTTAAAATACTACAAACTGAAACAAATTACAAAGCAAGATTCGTATTATAGTTAATTCATATTAAAAAACATAAAAAAAACGCTAATGACTGTCATGAAATTTCAAGTCTCTCAAAATTATATCTCCCATTGATCTAAAACATCCGTAATATAAACAACGTAAAAAATCAAATCCAATAACTCTTAGATTTTTTAAAACTCATCCAAACCAAGCCGTGAGTATTAAATTATAGATAAGGACAAAACACAAAAATTAAAAATATATACATACTTTAGCCCTACTAAAATTCAGTCTAGTTTCATATGTTGAATGTGCAATGTCCCAATTTTATATTTTAAGTAAAATAGTTCAAACTGTTAAAAAAATAAAAAAAGAAGAATACAAATTGTAAGTACCATAAATATATATAAATTTATATTTTACGAAAAACAATAGTTATTATATTATTATTAGTTTAAATTTACCTATGCAGGAAAACACGTGGTATAATCATGTTTATTCTGACGAAGACAAAATAAAAGTGGAAACGTTAAAATGAGCATTTTTATTTAATGAATAGTTAGCAAGCCGAATTTCAAGAAATAATTAGCCATTTATAATTAAGAGAACGGCTAAGAACAATAGACAAAGAAATTATGTATATATATATTTATGTATATATATATATATATATATATATATATATATATAATATTTTCGTGGCCTTGGTATGATATGGTAAACACACACCACTAGGACCGGTCCTGGGCGGCAACCTGGCTAGGCTGCCGTTAACAACACACACACGTTCGACGTGTGTGCATTGCCCCCGCTTTTGCGGAAATCGTTAAGATGGCACAAAGTGTGACCGCCGTCGACTGAGGTAGCCACTAAGAGTGTTCCCTCAGTTGGCGATGAGCAACCCCGTGCAGGGTGCGCTTCGCGGGTCTGCGCCTTGCCTCGTTGGGGCGGGGATTGGTACGTCCAAGTACTGCACGGAAAAGTAAAGAAGTTGCCGGGAAAGGGTTGGCGGCCCTACACAACGGCTGGTTATCCGATCTCTCTAAATTTACGCGACCGGTCACTAAACACACGCACGAGCGCAACAACATACAAAACCCCTACACTTACGCGCTCCTACAAATACAACGCTACACAAATACAAAACCACACACCCAGAGAGAGACGCAAGCTGCCAGCAGCAATCAACACACAAATTCATACCCAGAAAGAGACACAAGCTGCTAACAGCGAACAACACATATTGCAGTGGAATGTGCTTTTGATTGCTTATTAATTTTTTTGTTCACACTACAACTTATGCTTCCGGCTGTTCAGTCTTGTAGATTCCTTGAGCTCACTTCCCACGGGTCGATCTTCTCAGATAAGGGCCAGGTTATATTTGAAGTAAAACAATAAACATTAATAAAATACACATTTAGCTAGTTTACAATATTTAATAAAAGAAAAAAAGAAAAAAAAATCCCTTTACCGAATGTACAGGGAGCTAAAGCAAAATTAACAGTAGCTTAGGAGGAAAGACTCTTTATGAATATGACTCGCACAAAGAGAAAAACCCCCTGTGACTCTCGAACAAACATAAAATTAATAAATAATGGAAAAATTTGTCAAGTTTGACCTCTACTTTAACCCCTACAAC
Source organism: Melolontha melolontha (assembly GCA_935421215.2). NCBI lineage: Eukaryota > Metazoa > Arthropoda > Insecta > Coleoptera > Scarabaeidae > Melolontha > Melolontha melolontha. The sequence goes on along the minus strand of OW285236.1, from coordinate 103,411,922 downwards.
TTAAATGTCAACAACTACAAAGTTATTGAAACCGCGTAACAGTCTTACAGTCATGCGCAAATAAAACACGACAAAATCAACCCACAACTAAAAAAATCCAACCTGAATTTAAAACGTTCTAGAATATTATCTTGAAGAAAAAAACTCCACTAACTAAAAAAAAACATGACAACTTTCTCTAGTATTCATATACTACTTTAAATATCAAAATTATCACAAATTATACACAAAATTATAATTATAAGCAAAATAATCGTAGTATCAATTATATAAATTAAATATTTTTATCGAACTTACATCGATCTAAGCACTGAAAAACTACGTGAGAGATACCATACTTTATTTAAATTCAACAACGAGATCACCAACTCTCGTAAAAATCGAAATAACGTTACATGCACAGGAATAAATGCATAAACTAAAATAAAAACCCGACTTTACTTAAAACAGAATAAAAATGAACTTCTTATCCTCTACAACCAGTTACTTTGCAAGTCTTGATATCTCTAACTAAATTTACCGCGAAAAATTCCTACATCTAATTCAATAGTACCACAACTGTCCGCCTCCATACGTTTAAACTAATAAACATACAGAGTCAGTCAAAAATATAATTACAAATATAATAAATATCAATAAAATTCAAATGTTGTTCAAAATTTAAATCTTCCATCTTTTTCTCTCTCTCTCGGGATAGAAAAATCCATGACAATATGTTCACACCTTGCTATCTATTTTTTGGAATACTAAGGCATGTTTTATTATTATTATTGGAATGTATCTTTGAATAATTTAAACCATAGCAACTCAATTATTTGACATTTATATTCTGTCATTTATATTTTATATATATTTTTTATATCCTTGACAAAGGCATCATTGCCGAAACATGTAGGGTTGTTTTAAATACATATATATACTTTGAAGTAATAAACCAGACCTTTAATCGCCGACTTATTAAGTTTACTATATACCGATAGGACCAGCTCTCAACGGGTCATACCCAGTAATAAGTGGCAACAGCGAATCCCCTCTACGCGCAGTAGCTTACATTACCATACATTGCAGAGTTATGAATTTAGTAAGACTTAAACCGCGCAAGGATATAGTCGTTTGCATATTCGTTCTGTATACGTAATTTGCCTATTTGTTTCAGATATAATAAGGTCGCTATATCTCCAAGTTATTATTATTGTATTCTTAGCTGCTACGGAAAAGTAATTTTAAGTAATAAAAAAACAATAACGTTTTCTAAAAGATAAAAGTAAAAAAATCAATAATTCTGCAAAATAAATTTTAATTCTAAGAAAGTCACAAAATATAGGATTCGAAAATACCGCCCTCTCTCCCCAAACAATAGCCGAGCCTATTGTAAAACTCCCGCCTCACTCCCTAGAGATTTCTAGGGGTTATTGTCTCGAAAATTCTAAACAGTTGAACTTGCAACTGTTGCAACCTTTACGTTTGCACAGCTAGATACGAATGACGGGCAATCTATTGCTCTCGATCATCGGACTTATGTATGCGCACGCGGAGTGGCATCGTACATACGTTGCCACATCGCATTACGTTCCATACGTATATTGTTGCGTATGGCCCGTAGCGGGCTGGACCTATCGGTATATATATATATATATATATATATATATATATATATACATTCATTTATAATTAATGTTGCTGTAGGTATTTATTTATATCGAAATGCCATTGTGTAATAATATTAAGCACTGACATTAGCTATAGTAACCAATAATTTGGCTGTCGTAAATGAAACCAAAAGTCTCTTTTAAAGCTGTTAGTTTACACAAGTAGTCTAACATATACGTGTACCTAGTTATGTAGGGCTTCTGTAAATCTTCTATTTTCGTAGATTACACAAGTATATACAGTGATAGTAAATATCCGTTAAATTTAAAAAAAATATTGTAATAAAATTTTAGACACGGAAATTAGGGATGAAGAGACATCATTTAAAGGATTTTTTAAATATACAGTTTATTCAAAAGAAATAATGCACTAAAGTTATGCTTTTTTCTAATTGAACGTGTGCACTGTGTTTTTTACATTTTAGGATTCCCTTCGATAACACGATTTCAACAAACTATAACATTTCGTGTATAAATTATTTAAATTATTGAGATTTGCATGCAAAAGAAAATCAGAATTTTCAGAATATATATCTCCGTTTTTCAAAATCATAAGCATTGCTTGATACTTAGGTATTCGAAATGTAAGTACTACAATTTCTTAAATAAATGAAAGAGAAAGGATACAAATATTAATGACGATCTGTTTTGTTGATAGGGTAAGAACACATGAGGAAGTGAAATCCTTTTAATACTATACCTCCCAATCGGCAGCCAATTTCGCATTCTGTTGTTATCAAAACTTTAAGGAGGTACAACATAAATGGCGGTGTTTGCAATTTGCAAAGAATTTGTCTTACAAATTTTGCTACAAATTATATTAAAGTGCAAGGTATTGCTATAGAGAAAAATCCTCGTTTATCTACAAATAAACTGGCACAAAGGCATGATATTAGTCGTCGTTCAGTAGGAAGAATTGTTAAAAAAGATAAATACCATCCTTATAAAATTCGCATCGTTCAAGAACTCTCCGATGATAATTTCGACAGAAGGCAAGTGTTCTGTGTATCAATGACGAACATTTGTAATCTTAATGACAATTTTGTAACTAATACAGTATTTTCGGATGCGGCAACTTTTTACTTTAACGATACTATTCATAGACATATGTGTCAGTATTGGGCACGGAGTCCTCCTCACTGGATACAAGAGTCGCATACGGAACATCCTAGAAAGCTTAATGTTTGGGCTGATATTTATAGAAATATAATAATAGGGCCTTTTTTATAGAGAAACTCTAAATGGTCAGAGATATTTAGAACTTTTAAATAATCAGATAATTCCTGCACTGGAGTAAAATGGCCAACTTCCACAAAACATCTGGTTTCAGCAGGATGGAGCACCCCTTCACTATTCAGTTATCGTTCAAGATCGATTAGATGGAACTTTTGCCCGCGGATAGATTGGATACACAAGCGAAATTTAATCCCGATCTCAATCCACTAGATTACCTCATGTCTATCTAAAACAAAAAGTTTATCTTACCCTACCCAGAAATTTGACTCAATTAATATGAAGAGATATGAAGCATTTCACCGAAGGTTACAGAAGTATTTACAGACAGATTAGTTTGCTGTCAGGAAGTAGATGGCTTTTGAAAATCTCATAAATTAAGTTTAACTTTGTTTGTATGACCAGTTTATTTTTTTCCTTACTACTAACTAGTAAATAAAAAGTACTTTGGAGCACAAGTGTTATAGTTTGTTGAAACCTTGTTATCGGGGAGAATTCCAAAATGTAAAAAAAAGTATAACTTTAGTACGTTACATATTTTTAAACACTCCGTATATTTAAAAATATTTCAACTTGTAATTATCTCTTCAAGGACCTGTAAAGTCCTCTATTCAAGTAATATTTAGACTAAAGAAAAATTAGAAGAAAAACATATTTATAATTGATCAGTATTTAAACAAATATCTCATTAATGTACATAAATGCTTTAAATGTTTACTTAAGTTTATTAAGATTTAATTACATCTTTTAATATTTAAAAACTTATAAAAGAATATTGTTTCTTACAATTTAGTTATCAATATATTTTTTATCGTAATCCTTTCATTTGACGATACACTTTCATATTAGTTTTTCTATTTTGCGTTCGAAATGAACTCATTATGAAACCCAAAACAGTATCGAAATGAGCTCCATTTCGATACGCTTTTTATCATTTTTCAATGTTGGCGTTATTCGAATACATAAATAAATAGCATTGCTGTCATTTGATTTTAAGAATTTATGTACATTTGACATATATGATATATGTCCGTATTTTACACAAACAACGTATTTTGTATACAATTGACAACACCATATATATGTTTCTATGTCCCTCATGTTTATATTTTTAAATGAAGTATCAAGTAATGTTAACGAAAATTAGTAAATAATATGTAATATAATATACTTCGCGGATAGCAAGATTTAAATTTGAAAATGTCAAGTATCAATGTGACCAACTGCATGCTTTATATAAAAATTAAACTCTGAACTTTCAAATTAAATAATTCCAATTTAAGCAATTTATTAATGTAAAAAACGCAAAATAGAAAAAATAGTATAAAAAACTCGTTTCATAAGGCCTTTTGCCGCACTCCCTCTTTAGAAAACTCGCCGCAAGCGGCTCGTTTTCTAAACTGATCTCGTGCGGCAAAATGGTGCCTTATGAAACTCGTTTTTTAATATACTATTTTATTGTTGCAATTAGACATTTATGTATATAATATTTATAACACTTATAATATATTGAAAAGATATTTATTATCAGTAATAAAATAGAAGTATCATTATATAATGTATTTTAATTGATTATATTATAGAAAAAGATACATAGTTATTGTTAAAAGAAGTATCTACAAAAATATAATAAAACAAAAGTTTCTAAATGTATGAACCTTTTTATATGCTTAGTTACAAAATATGTGTAGCATATTAAGTTAGATTCAAGATAATTAGCGAACATAAAATCGTATACAATTTTAAATATTCAATATAAGGGAAAGGTTCCATTTCTGTATCGCAAATAATATTACACAAGTATGAATAAACATATTTATTCCATGAATTCATTTAGATATCTGAATTTCCTTTTTTTTTATTCGTTAATATACTGTCAAAGTTGCTCCTCATTCTGTTGTGCGCACTTCCGTATCACTTCTTAACCTGCTTCAAATTTTCGGCATCTATATAATACCATCATTACTAAATGCAAAAAAAAAAACTGAAAATATGCGCATAAATATGCAGATGTTTTAACCTAAATATGCACTTCCTTATGAAAAATATGCAGGTAAAAAAATACGAGGAATGTTAGAAAGAGGAATACTGTACTAAACAATATAATCTATTGTGTTTACCACAAGTTTATTTTAGAACATTTTACGACGTAATTAACTATGAAAGCAATTTACGATCACATATTTCTCAAAGTTTTCAACAGAAAAATTGTGACGCTTGTCTAAAAATATGTATTTATATATTGAAAAGGTTCGTTTTATGTCGACGCTTGTAATAGGATAAATAGGAGCATATTTCAATTAGAAATATCGTCTATTGTCAACTCAATATTTTCTATTGAATCACCAAGCAATGTCCTTTAGCTTTTTAAAACCCTCATTTTTTCCTATTACACTTAAAAATTTTTCATACACGAACTATCCCACTCCTTCTTTAAGATCAAAACATGACTTTTCAAATTTATTATATCAACGCTCTCTATTAGCGACATAAATTATTTTTCCAACTGGAATATAGAAGTGGAAATAAAGCTGTAATTAACTTTACTAAACGCCAACTGTTGAGGTATTTCTTTACTCGAATACACCTTTTGGGCGTCTATCACAGATTGTGCGTCCCTATCAAGATCCATAATAATTGTCTTTATTCCCTCATAAGGATTTGCATGAAAAATAACAACCTTCAACCACGTTCCCCATTGTGTGATTACTGGTTGAGGAGGAAGCGAAACACCGGGTAGATGTTCTTTGTAAAACCGAACTCGTAATGGGGGCCTTTAATAATACTTTCTTAACACTATTAATTAAAGTATTTACTAAGGGAAATGGGTTCTGACTTCTTCTGCAACACGATTTAGTCCTTGCGCCAAGCAAGTTGTGTGAATTAAATTTGGGTAAAAGATTTTCAAGTTGAACGCTGCCTCCACCATGTATGGTGCAGCGTCCGTTTAAAACAATAGAATTTTCTCTTTTGGAATCGATTCCAGTAAGAAGAAAGTTGCTAGTTCTTCCTGTATAAACCTTATTATTGTCAAATTATTCGCCTTTTCCAACTGTTTGGATGAAATTAAATAAGATTTTGCTGGAACTGATACGTTAAGGATACCAATCATTAAATGAACTATGTAACCGGCCCACACTATCAGTAGTTTCATCTACGCATATATAAAGATAATTGTTAGCAACAACCTTCTTAATGCTATTCAATGTTTCTGCATAGATACAGCGAATATAATTTTTTCTTAACGTGCTCCCGTCGGGAATGTTATATTTGCTGATGTATTTTTGCAAAAATAACTTGACATTTAAATTGTTTAATTTATGTAGTGGAATATTTCCCGGCACAAACATGTGACACAAATCTTCATTAAATTGTTCTTGTTCCGATTTTTTGGAAGTTGATAGCAAACATTGCGGTAATGTTTGCTGACTCTTCTTCGCCAATTTGCTAGTTTTGCAAAATGAGATGGGGTTTTCATATGTTGATCGACTTGGAACTTTCTCTCACTTGTAATTTGCAAAAAAAAATATCACAACATCGGTTGTTTTCTTATAAAATAAATGCTAGTAAAAGATAAAGGAATAATTAAAAACTTAATTAATTAATTAATTAATTAATAAGAGGAAATAAACTTAAAATTTTACTCACAATCTCGCAGCATGCTACGCAAAACACTTCTCCATCCATACGCAATTCTGAATAAGGTGCAATCCATCCAGGAACAGACGCTATTTTCGGCATTTTTGCTATTATATATCACAACTCACAAGTTTACACTTCGAAAAGTCAACGTAAAATGACGTTTAAAATAAGATTACTTTCGAATATGGGAATAAATTTCTCCGAATAGCAAAGAAACACATATACCCCTAATTTTCTGGTAAAATGATTTTTTGTGTTTATTTAGAAGTCTTAAGGTATTAGCTTTTCCTGGAATCTTGTCTCGGCCTGGATGTATGGAAAGAGCATTAATAAATTCTTGGAGACGCTTATCGGAAAAGTAACGGGAAGAGGCTTAATAAAATGATATTTTTAGTATAGTTACATCCACGATATATTTTTAGTAATGCCTATAATAAATTTTATTTAGTAAATAAATAAAATTCGGATACTTAAAATATGCAAAAATGCTGAATTACCACAAAATATGCAAATAATATACAAAATGCATATATGTATTATGCAAATACGCAAATTTATGCAAACTGCATGTAATCCGGCCTTTAATCATTACTATACTGCACCTCAATACAATATTTCGAAAAGTTTGTTTGATATAAATATTTTACTATTAGAAAGATAAAGCCAAAACTGAATACTGTACGTGTTTTGGAGACCGAATTATCAATTAATAGTTAATTTTACTCAAGCAATTAAAAAAATTTACATCAAGTACATTTTTCGAAACTTAATATGTAGTCTGTGCTTTAGTTAAGTATTTTACAATGTTCTTACATGGTATTTGATTTTCGTTCAATGTTACTAGTAACTGTATTGTTTTTTCTGTTTGTATAATCTATGTATGTAATTAATTTTTATATGCTATTATTTATATCGTTTCTGAACCTTTTACCAGTTTATTGCAGTTCCTTCTACTGATTGTAAAATATTGTAGATATAAAGTATATATAAGATTACAGCACGACACCCTAGTATCTATGCCTTCATTTTGTGCGAAATTAACTAGCTACTACTCTTTTCAAACAATTTTTGAAACACAAAACCATTTCCGCAGCAGATTATTGAGTTTGCTCATCATTTCACACTGCCACACTTTAGTAAATGTTTTTTAAACATCCAAAAGTTTGTCAAGGACATCTCTTTTTTTAATCGCTTCTCATTGCATTCGCACTGCCATAAATTTGAACAATAATCGAATGACATTCCGTGAAATAAAAATATTTTGTTAGACATGTTAACAATAATAATATATATTCTCTCTGCCACTAGATCATTTTCGTATATTATTTAATAAAATAAATTCATTCATTTAAGATAACTTCTTGTAACTGTGGGAAGGAAAGACTACGAAAGAGTCTATTACAAACAGAATGAATTCTAATCGCTGATTAATCACCCAGGTATAGACTTCTCTAATCCCCAGAATAATCGAAGCGACCAAAAACCCGTGACAATAAATTACGTATTAGAACATGTAGTAAATACCGTTCTATGATGTTTACCAAGACAGTACTGCATTCTGGACAAAGTACCCAACTTTAAGTCCATGTCTTTACAAACAAAAGATATGTAAAAGTCTCGACTGCGTTTGTAAACAAAAGAAACGAATACTTAAAACAGAAACATTAGTATGCCGAATTTACACAGCTCGCAGTACATAAAACTCCGTTGAAAAGATAGACAAATATAACAAGGATCGTCTATGTAGATATAACTTACGGATGGCTAACAACTGAATCACGTTTGGTAATTGAAATGGGGCAAGCATGATACAATACAATAGAAGTTAATATATTAGCAATTTAATATAATAACTAGCGCTAATAATTCCAAAATTACAACTCTAATAATACTAAAACTGCGTATACTAATAAAGATATTATTCGCAATAACAAACCCAGATTCTTCGAAGAGAAGTAATAAAGTTAATTTTATTTCATGATATCATCTACTTTATATTGAAGTATTATTTATAAATACATACTAAATCAAAAAGAAAACAATATTCCCTTTTTTGTAATGTATTGTATTCTATTCCTTTTTATAGGTTTACAACAGATTATAATATAATGTTATTTATATATCTTATATCTATATATGTATATATTATCTAGATCATTAAAAATAATACTAGTAAGATCAAGAGTGACAGATACTTCTTACATTTTACGCTGAATTTCGAATGTCGAAAACCCTAAATTTGTCACAAAATTCAATAAAAATATATTATTTTAATTCATAAAGTAAAATCAATCAATCATACTAGGGACCGGAAACGAGAGGCCGATGACTCATCGCCCTCGGGCGTACTGTTGAAAATTTGTATTTTTTTAAGTTTTTAATTTTACTTATATAATTGGAAAAAAAAACAAACAAGTCTATAAAATACGAAATACTTTTTTATTTGTACATTTTGTAGTTCAAGTTGAGTAAAGGAGTATTAATATATTAACTAGCAATACTTTCTCAAGGTTCTCTTCTATAAAATTTGTTCTCTTTGAATGAAATACATCCTTGTAGATAGAAAACGTCCTTTCTACATCGCAACTGGTTATAGGTGCATACTGGAAATATTCTTTTATTTCAGCGTATTTAGCAGTTAGATTTTGAGGCACTGTCCCCATACACAATTGCCGTATTTGCCAAAATATCTGATTTCTATTAAAAACTGCGTCTACATCCAAAGTCACTTGGAATATTTTTCAAATTATTAATAGCCACATCTAATGTGGTTAATCCATCATTTAATTTGAGAATTTGATTTTCAAAATAAGTGATTAGTTTTGGCAAATTTCCAAAGTGTTCCTGAAGAAAGTACAACCGATTTTTTAAATTTTGAATTTGTATTAGTTCCTTGCAACCAGAAACACTCTCTATGTGCTTTTCTGAAAACTTTTTAAAAGCGGATACAAGTCTATCAACTTCCAGAAATGTGTCTCTGATATATTCACAGATTCTATGGAGAGCATGTGCTACACAAGTAATATGCAGCATATTAGGATATGTTTCCTTTAATAGTCTGTCTGTTTTTAACATATATGCAACACTGTCACTGACAAATAAAAGTATTTTTTTCTTTGTAGCTGTCGTCCGAATGAAGCATTTGGTACATATTCTCGTAAATGGTTTTAGCTACTGTTTCCGCACCAACTGTATTTATAATTTTTGTTGCTATTACATATGCGCTATACGGAATAGTTGAATGTAGTACACCAGCTACAACATTAACGACACAGCGTTCTAATATATCGACAGTTTCGTCGGCACTTATTCATAGGTACTTATGATGGCTTTTAATGCGTTCTATTGCTTTCGTGTAGCACTTAGAAACATAATATTTGGGTAAGGTGGATTTATCAGGAGCATTTCGACCAGTATATTTTTGGAGAAATGTTTTGAAGATGAGATTGTTAATTATATTTAATGGAATATTTGCCGCCATTAATGTTTCACAGGGATCTTCGTTAAAATTGTCAGATTCCAACAGGTCTAATTTCTATGTATGTTTGCGATACTAAGTGACGTTTTACGTGCGATTTCTTGGAATTTTTAACGACATTTTACAGACTTTGCAATTAATTTCACTGGCAATGGACATACAATCAGTATAAGCCTTAATCCAACTCGCCATTGTTTCACGATGCTATTCTCGACGCTGTTCCATATCATATTTGAAAAAGTAACTTAAACAGTGTTCTAAATCTAAATAAATGAAAATGAAAAATGTATGCATAAGTTATTGAAATTCACTGGACACTTAGTCAAAATAATTGACAGAAGTAGATTCGATGAAACGATATTAAACAGGATCTACTACAAAAATTACGAAGTATGTAATTATAGTTAAAACAATGAAAAAAAGAAATTAACTCATCGTACTTTATTTATCTTACGAAATATAAACTAATAAATAAAATAAATTATATCTACGCCCTTGAAGAAAGGAATTTCACTGTAATATTGAAGTAATTGCGTCACATTTCAACGACAAGAAACAGATGTGCGGTTAATAACTAGTGCTATTCTATAACTGCGTGTTGTACCTAGCGATGTTGTAGACTATTTATATGGTCCATCGTAATTTCGGCCTGATGAGTTCGGTCTCTACTTATAACTTGATAATTATAGATTTAAAAAGTTAGGAACAATAGTAACATAATTATGGGAGAGCTGTATTTTTCAAATATGTTAAGGCGCGACATATATATACATGCGTAAATCTCATTAATTAATGTTACAATAAAATTATGCAAATTGATTTAAAATTAATAAGATATACTGTAATAAAATAAATATTTAATTTATTTATTATAAACTAATAAATAAATTATTTAATTTACCGATATTGTTAGTAGAATTACGCGGTTATGAAAAATAACAAGTGATATCGGCGTCTCTTGCCGAAAAACATAATAGAAGCAAGCCGCATTTTTATTCGGCTCCTAAAAATTTTGTAAAATCCCCGAAAACAATAAAAATAAATAGATACCTTTAAAGTTTATCTACGAGAAAATTCCAAACTCAGGCAACTTCTCAATAACATTTCAAACGTACATATCCTGAATTAAAGTTATAAATCTCGAAATAATCAACAACATCCTATATGATATATGTGATTCGTTGAATCACTTTTATCCTGAGATGTACACCCTATTCAGGTTGCTGAAGACGTTTTTTATCCCATCCAGAACCTTTTTCGATTCATATAGAATAATTATTTGACTATATGCTCAGCTATTCTAAGTTATCAAGATCATTAAGTAATATCTATATACAATTTAAAAATAACAAAATTATTTAAATATTTCATCCGAAAACAAGCTGAATTATATATGTAAATGATAAATACTTACCCTTATTTCTAAGTTAATATAAAAGTCGTTCCTTAATTAATTTAAATATAAATACAAAGATTCATATGTACGTTATATTTCATGTATACGTTAACTGATTTATACACTTTCACGTTACTGTTGACGATTAAATCTAATATATACATATGCACAGCCTGTATATATATATACAGTACAAATCTCTTCCCTATAGTCACCTACAAACGTGTATTACGTATGTGTGCGTTCAAGAAGGGAGGAGTGGGGATGCACGAAGCATGTATGTATGTATGTATCATAATTTATCATACATACATAGTATAAACGTCGATGAATGTGGAACTACCGTCAATAATAGGGACTTTATGTATTATGTAATAATAAACACAAATAAGTGTGGACTTTTTGGAAGATTTTAATATTTTTAACGTTTAAAACAATGTCAGATATACCTATAACAATAACAATAAATAAAGCGGTAAATCATAATAACTTCTATATTCTATACATAATAAATAAAACTAGAATTAAAAAAATAAAAAGTAAACTATTTAATGTATTGTATGCTCAAAACGGTCTCCTAATGCAAACAAGCAATGTCCTAATCTGTCATAAAAGTTTCTCTGAACATTTAAAATCGTTTGCGGTTGAATATTTAGGATAGATTCAACTATTTTCGCCCGTAATTATCGTTTCAAACGCAATGGTACGTTGAAAGTTAATTTGAAATACCCGTGCAATTTCTCTTATGCTGCGACCAAGATGATACTGTTTTACGACATATTTTTTTTGTTCAAGGGTAGAAATATCCATCGTGAATACGGACTATTCGCAAAAGTTGAGCAAACCATCCAACTTGGCAAGTAAACTGTAACTAATGGCATGTATCACATGTATGCATTACTATGCATCGCTTCGTGCGTCCCCACTCCTCGCTTCTTGAACGCACACATACGTAATACACGTTTGTAGGTGACTATAGGGAAGAGATTTGTACTGTATATATATTACGGATTATCTACGGCTGTCTTAGCCTCTCCGTCCCAGTTTCCAGTTCTTTCTGTCGCACATATGTCTTCCTCTAAATTTATTGCTTTCATAGCTGTCTATAAAAAACATTACCTGAAGGATAAATAGCAACAAGTGGCAAACATCAGATAGAAATCGGATCATTCAGTGTCAGGGTTTCTTTATTCTAGAATTGCAAGATTTAGCCATGGAATTGATCCGAAGCATTAATGCAAGATAAACATAATAGACTGAATTGCCTGTAAATTCAGGAATGAGATAAAGTTGTAATATACAATGTAAATGGCGCAATTGTTCATCGTACATCATACACTTCGAAAACTGACTGAAAGAATATTAGACACTCTGACTCCTAGCATTACTTTGCTTCATATTCAATTCACTCACTGGTATGCATTGAATTGGTTTGCAGCATAATATAATAAATACATAGGTGTCGTAGATGATGTGTCTTCTATCTATAAGAATGACTTTGCCTATTTTTGTCTTCATTTTCGAAATGGTACACGTCACATAAATACTTTTGCATAATCCAAAATTTACAGGGTGGGGAAAAAGTACTGTATATCGCTTACAACTTTTCAATGAGCAATTTAATTAAAGAATTTCTTATACAAAAGAAGGTTCATATAATATTTGCCATCACTTGGTTGCATTCGTTTTTTTTTGAGTTCGCTATTTTAATGCAAGCCAATTAATTTTTTTTAAAATAGCGTCATCTATTTTTTTTACATATTAAAAAGACATTTTTCCGTTAATATAATGATACGCAATTTATAGACGTTTTCTAAGAAAATTTTCAAAAAAATGGCCAGAAACCTTTACTATTATCAAATTATAAAATTCTAATGAAATAAACAACAAAAGCCATTGTTAAAATGTATTGTTAACGTAATGTACAAACAAAAACAGTGAGTTAATTTAAAACATATAAAAAAAAAACTTGACAAAATTAATTATTTAAGTGCTCAAAATGGACACCATTTACTACCAAACAATGACCTAGTCGGTCTCAAAACCCCTGCAAAACATTTTGGAGTGCAATCCTATTAACTTCAGACTGAATTATAAGCTGTAAATTCTCGAGATTATTGGGTCGATTTCGGTAGACTTTAATCTTTAAATGGTCCCACATAAAAAATATAAAGGATTTAAATCTGGAGACCTAACAGGCCATATATTTATTTTCTGGGGTGTATATTATATATTCTTCTGCCCAGAATTTTCTGTGGCCCAATATCGACAATCATGTCGATTTATTGAACCACTTAAATAAAATTATTTACCCTTTCCAACATAACTTCACAGAAGTATTTTTAAAATATAAAATATTATTAAAAATGGGGTGTGAAGAACACAATACAAGTTATATATTTGTGAATGTATCTCCTCTCCAGAGACGCAGATACGTATTTCACCTTTCTACAGGATCGTCGGTACGCTCCTGCTGGAGAAGAGATACATTCAACCAAACATAACTACCTTGCTATCAACCATAAATTATTAAGACAGAGCGTGAAAGAATATTCAGCGCTGTCTACATAATAACTGCCGAACTAAGCAACGTGTTTCTATAGACGGTAACAACCATATCTATAAAAAACTGTATTATCGTGTCTTCACTACTTGTCGGGCTAACCGAATGCGTATATAACAAAATAATTTGAAACATACATGAGTGGGTAAAAACCACACCAATTTGTATAATACAAAAGTATTTTTAATAATATACAAATATATAACTTGTATTGTGTTCTTCACACCCCATTTTTAATAATATTTTATATTATTAAAAATACTTTTGTATTATACAAATTGGTGTGGTTTTTACCCACTCATGTATGTTTCAAATTATTTTGTTATATACGCATTCGGTTCGCCCGACAAGTAGTGAAGACACGATAATACAGCTTTTTATAGATATGGTTGTTACCGTCTATAGAAACACGTTGCTTAGTTCAGCAGTTATTATGTAGACAGCGCTGAATATTCTTTCACGCTCTGTCTTAATAATTTATGGTTGATAGCAAGGTAGTTATGTTTGGTTGAATGTATCTCTTCCCCAGCAGGGGCGTATCGACGATCCTGTAGAAAGGTGAAATACGTATCTGCGTCTCTGGAGAGGAGATACATTCACAAATATATAACTTATATTGTGTCCTTCACACCCCATTTTTAATAATATTTTATATTATTAAAAATACTTTTGTATTATACAAATTGGTGTGGTTTTTACCCACTCATGTATGTTTCAAATTATTTTGTTATAACTTCACAGAATTGACTTCTATCGAAATCATCTTCATTCAGTTCATGTAGAAGATGTATTTTTTAAAAGGTTTAAACTGTTCTTTTTTTAGAATTTTCCGAACGGATTTTGGGCACATATCATTATTTAAAACTAGAGTTCGGGTGTAAATTTTGGGATTCTCCGCAACATCTAATAATACGGTCAGAGTCTTATCTCTTTCAGTTACTGTTTTCGGTTTGCGGGCTTTTGGAGCGTGCTTAACAGTACCAGTCTCATTAAAGGATTTTACGGCTTACAGTTGTTTGGCTAATCGACATCCGCTCAAGCTACTTATTATTAAATAAATCACATACCTCAGCTTGCGTTTCCAATTACCGTAACCAACCATAATCAAAACCTGATAAGTTTTCCATTTTTTACATAAACTGACTCTTACAACCGAATAAATGTCAAAATTTTTCATATTATGTCATGTTTACATTTAAAAACAGAATAATTTATTAAATCTAGACAACTGAGCTGTCACTCGGAATTATAAATGTTTTCGACCATTTTCTTGCAAATTTTTTTATACAACCTCCTATAAATGGCATATCATTATATTCACGAAAAAAATGTCTTAAATATGTAAAAAAAAATACATGATGCTGTTTAAGAAAGAAAAAATAATTCGCGTTGCATTAAAATAGTAAACTCAAAAAAAATTACTGTTACTAAGTGACGCCAAATATATAAACCATCTTTTGTATAAGAAATTATTTAATTAAATTTCTCATTCAAAAGTTGCAAACGATATACAGTACTTTTTTCCCACCCTGTTAATTACGAAAATCTTGTTTGAGGTTTTTCAATTCTTAGTATCATATATTTTGAGAATTAAACAATCAAACCAACACGATTTTTATTTTTAAAGTCAGAAACACATAGATTTAGAAAAACACAATTTTACACTTTAATTTATAAATACACCTCGCTTGTATTGTATAATTAATGAACGCGCTTTATCTAATTTCAGAATATCTGGATTGTACTTTCTATGAATTTCTTACAAAATATATATTTTATTTAAATTAGTATGTAATTAAAGATATTATTTATCCTTTACCTTTTATTGCAGGCCGTTAAATTAAATCTCTTGACTGAGTGCAAGTGTCATGGAGTCTCTGGTAGCTGTACCATGAAAACTTGCTGGAAGAGTCTTCCACCATTCCGACAAATAGGTGATAGTTTAATGAAAAAATACTATAGAGCCAGGCCGGTAACGTCGACGTATACCACAACGAAAGGAGAGAAAAAAGGACCGAAAAAATTGCATTTGGTCCTGAAAAAAGGAAAAATTCCAGTCAAAAAACCTGCGAAGAAGTCTGAACTAGTATTTTTGCAAATGTCGCCAAATTATTGCGAAAAAGATTTGGCGGCGGGATCTCTAGGAACCGTAGGAAGAATTTGTAACAGAACCTCCGAAGGTAAGGCTTTTAACTACGTAAGACTATGCCACTTTTGTCGCTAGTGTTACTGTATCTATTAGTTTAAAGAAATCCTCAGCACGGCTTTCTCTACACGTTCTAATTCAGTTAATATTTTTTATGTCATCGTTCGCCTTAGAATCTTATAGGTAATTGTCTGTAAATCATGAATACTGAATACCTAAGCCCTTTGCTTTAGAACTTTCAAAACATGGCTTCATTTCCTAAACAAGATCAATGGCATTTTGCTCCACGTTCAAATTACGCTTCAATTTTCTTTTCCTAACTAAATCTCTTATTAATAAATAAATAGTAAATAAATGCGTGATTCTACTTTTCCAATGATTCTAATTCCTATTTATTTTTATTATGTTAAGAATAATTAAGTTATTCCTTAAATATCTTAGAGCCAGTACTTTTACTTAATTTTTAGTCTTAGATTAGTAATGCCCAATGCTAAATTTAAACTGTAATACTACGAGGTTTAATGCGAATCATGTACTTTTGACACAATTTGAACACCTGTTAGTAAATCTCGATTTCTAAATATTGAATATGTGCGTTTAATAAACATTTATGTTTTTTGACCTATTTCACCAGAAATCTAACCTTACTTTTCACTTATTTATTTTAGTTGTCAGTGTCGGTTGAAACCATTGTTTATTATTAGATACGGTCTTTATCGTTGAATTATATTAATCCATTATTGTTCGATATTTTTTGTGGTTATGAAAACAAACTGTTGCAATATAAAATTACGTTTTATTTATTTTATTCAAATTCAATAGTTCTATAAAACAGTTATGAATATTTTTTATATTCATGTTATAATAAAGTTTGAAAATATTCAATGCATTTGCATTGTACAGCATTAAATCGATTATTTATATTTCATACAAGGAAATTAACATCTTCATTTTGATATTGAATTTCATCTTGAAATTTCTGCAATTCATTTTTTCACGGCAGTATTGTACAGAACAGCTGTTGCAATAATTATTCTTTGTGACAGCAATAGTTTACACCGAATTTCTATACTTAGAATAGGAAATCTCCTTTTCCAAATTCCAAATGTGCGTTCCACAACTGTTCGTGTGGATATGTAACTTCGATTATATCTTTCTTCTGTTGGTGTTCGAGGGTGTCCAATTAGTGTCATTAAATAATTTCATAAAGGATAGCCACCGCCCCTCGCAAAACTGAATCTCTGAATTCACCATTTTCAAAACGAATTTCAATATTTGCGTTTGAAAAATGTAGCTATCGTGGCAGGATCCTGGTGGTTTGCCACTGATATTGATTTCACTATCGCTGATTACCTACACAAAGAGGCAGGCTTTCCAATTTCTGAACAACTCTGAGCGATCTCTTCCTAGAACAGTATAGAATCACTGATCTGAACAAGGTGAAATAAAAAACTTACCTGGTGAACCAATTCTTATAACAAGTGTTCATTTGAAAAGTCAATCTAGGTTACTTTGAAATTTTGATAGAATAAGACGCAAATATATTAAGATGTGTTTGTTGTTCCGTAAACGTAAATCCAAATGACATTTGATAATGTCAATCACAAATATCAGTTAGTGCATAAAATAATCGTGCGTCGATTCTGGTTTAAATAAATTGCTTCTCAGTTTCAAAATGGCTTTCACTTTAGAACATAAAATTTTTTTAGTCCAGGCTTATTTTCGAAGTGCTAATAAAATTTATGGTTTATGGGTTTATTCAGTTCAAGATTGCATGGTAGAATTTCAAGTTGAGTTTCCACATTTTGTAATAGGTTATATACAATTTAAGAATACTTTGGGTAGAACTTTAAACACTTTTTCTGAAATTGGTAGTCTCTTAAGAAAATCAGGCAGCGGAGCAGTTAAGAAACGTACACCTCAAGTTGTCAATCGTGTTGAAGAAATAATGGGAAATGAACCACAAACATCTGTTCGACATTTGAGTCAACAAATAAACCTTTCTGTTGGTACAACTCACAAGTCATTAAAAAAAGATATGCAACTTTATCCATACCGTGTCACAGCAGTACAAGAATTGTTAGAAATTGATTACCCACGTAGACAACAGTTTTGTAATTGGTTTGTAAATATGAACAATAATGGAGAACTTTCGCAAAGAGTCATCTTTACTGATGAAGCATGGTTGTATAAAACGGTATACCTAAATTCACAAAATACAAGAATTTGGAGTAGTGAAAATCAACATGTAATTAATGAAGAATCGCTACATCCAGAGAAAATTGGTGTTTGGGCAGCGATAAGCCAAAGGCGAATCATTGTACCAATATTTTTTCAGGCAACGTTAACTGCTTAAAGGTACCGTACGGAAATTTTACAACCATTTGTCAATCAGTTGCATGATGATGAACTTCAAAATGCATATTTCCAACAAGACGGAGCACCTTGTCACTGTACTGCAGAATCTGTGGATTATTTAAGAGAATTTTTTGATGAGCGTATAATTAGTCGAAATACTGAAATTGCCTGGCCTACACGTTCATGCGATTTAACACCTTGCGACTTCTTTTTGTTGCCTTATCTAAAAAATAACATATTTCGAACACCTATATTGTATTTGAATGATATGCTATAGAGAATCGAACAGAAATGCATGGAAATTAATAACAATCCAGTAATGTTGCAGAATATCATCAGAAATTTTGAATGGAGGATTTTAAAGTGCATTGTTCTTGAAGGACAACATTTTCAACATTTGTTATAGTTTTCAATATATACCTATTATTTGTTATTTATTTGTATGTATGAAACTGTCAAAATATACGACTTCGTAGGTTAAGTAGTAAATTTTAATTTACGACATACTTCAAAATGTTATCAGTAAATCACGCTACTAGATTGACTTTTCAAATGAACACTTGTTATGTATACAGTCTAATGCTGGAAAGTTATGTAATGTAAAGAATTTTATATGAACTAATCGCTGATTATTCTGGTTATTTGTAATTATTATATACCTTGGTACTAATGTTAGCAAAGCGTCAGTAGCATTCTTTATGATTCTACTAGTGGTAATTTTGTGAATTTCCGCATAGTTCCGCATAGTTCCGCATAGTTCAACTGTGATGTAAAAACAACCAGTTGCATAATACCTTGAGTCATTACATCAATATTGTGATACCTACAATTACCTTATCGGATTAAATACTTACAGAGTATATAGTGCAGTCTATAAAGTGTTTCTTTGCAGTTCGTACTGTCCATGTGTGAACCGAAAGTTCCATTTTATCTCTTTCTAATACACATAAATACGTGATGTAATACTACACACGTTAGTCATTTTAAGGGAATCTTATGCCTTAACTTTGGTTATGTGGCTGTAAAGAAACACTTTATGAACTATACAAATTATACCTCTGCGTTTGGAAGGTTAATATTTCTTCTAACTGCGGAGCAATAGTATCTCTTTTCATATTTTTACGGAATCGAATCCTATGAAAAAATGTCGTTTCTGACAGTGTATTATATAATAATTTGGTCTTTATTTAATATTATATGTTCTTATATTACTTATATAACCTCGTATAACTCCTTCTTCATCATGAAATACTTCATCTATCTCCTCCAGTTCCATTATGTATAACTTAACACAACACTAATTGACTAGTAATACAAATTTTTAAGAAAGAAATATTGAAAATTATGTTCGAGAAAAAAAATACCTTTAATTAACTAACCTGAGCTCGATTTTAAGATAACTTTAACTTTTGTTAACTGAGCTAATCTAGTTTTTTCTCAATCGAGAACAAAAATACGCAAACGAGCCGGTTAAATCCGATCCTTAGTTGTTAGTTCAATTAACGATTAAGCATAAATTTAGGTTAGTTGGGCAAATATCTGTCAGAATTAATTTACGATACCTACATACCATGAAAGATACATAGAGGGAGACACTCTTCCCATGCCATTTAAATAACTATTAAGTAATAAGGGAGGTAAGTAACATTTACTAGTCGAGGACTAGTTTGCGTCCGAGGGCTTGCCCGAGGACTTGCAATAGAGTTCGAGACTGGTAAATGTTACCTCCCGAATTGCTTATAACATTTTTCCCACTCCCCAGACAATAAAATCCTCAAAAATTAAATGTAATCATGATAAACAGTAACGGTGAACAACCTCGGAATTTAATAAATTAGACACATCTGAAACGTCAATAGGAATTAAGTGTTGCTGATAAAGTAGGTGATAATAACATTGAATTATCAAGAAATATAAATAAATATCCCAATTTTGTTAATAATGTTACTAATTGTATAAACTGTAATATTACCATAAATATAAATTAATAGAACACGTGTTTTGATGCACTTTTTTTCCCTAAAGGACGTAAGTAAATTACTTGCGCCCCGTTGTCATAACAATCACAGTCATTTCTAGAGCTGAGGATGTTTGCGGTATAACCATGGTTATACCGCAAACATCCTCAGCTCTAGTCATTTCAATAAAACCAACTTACGTCTATAGAAACAATGTATTAATGGTATGCTCACTATAAGGGGAGTGGGAAAATGTATTTTTTTCCGCTGCACCGTAGAATAATAACGACAAAACTGCCACCGGATAAAAATGAACTATTTCTATATAAGGTTGTGAATAGTATAATATCGAAATTATTATACGTCCGAAAAAAAAGTTATTTCTCACATTTATTTAGCGTAAAAAGAAGCGAAAATATTACTTTTATATTCCAGAATCCTTTTTATTCTTCAATTCTAGTACACTTGAGTTGAATAACCTCTACCAGGACTTAATCAAAATGTAAATAATCGACCTTATTTATTATTACCAACCTCAGTATTTCGAGAAAAGCAAAGGGATAAGAAATTGGGGATATATAAATTAGCCCTAATAACTTCTATGTATATAAGTACTACTCATTATTGTAAGAATTATTTTACTGTGAAATATACTACTCGTTAATTAATATTACATACACCAAAGCTAATTAACTCTTTCAGGTGTTCCGATGTTCTTAAGTATTATACTCTCATTTATGTATTTATTACAACCCATATTGAAAATCAGGATTTTTCACTAGCTTTTGTAATCTACATATCAGACGATCTGTATAGACTAGACTAGAACATTATTACGCGTAATCACTAACATGAATACAATTTACATCTATTTTGACGACCACCAAGCATTTGTTTTTATTTTTTGCTACGTGTAGAGCCGTACAATGATGAACATAATACAATCACAAACGCATACATCATACCATAAATATTTGCAAGTTATGTTACATTGATCTCCTATGAATAAACATACTTTCCGTGTTCGCTATATTGTACAACTATTAATGTACATTCTACACATATAAATCAGTTTAGGTCGCCTAGCATGTACATTGTGCACTTATGTCTTTATTGCTAATGTATGATTGTGTGCTGAGAATATATTTCGTATATACATGTCTTGTGCATAATCTCTATACTAGAATTCAGCTCATATGAGAAGATATTCTGGTTAGTACGTATTTTAGATCTACGCAATGAATATATAGGATGCAAAGCGCATGAGATAAGTATATTTCACACAAAAAGGAAAAAAATATATGCTCGCCATTCAGAATACTGACACATACTTAAAAAATATCTCAGCACGTTATTATTACAGTCTGTGGAGAAACCTAGCCGTGTGTGAAGACGTATATTTAAACAATTATAAATGTCTTCAAATATTTTTAAATATCTAATTTCGGTTTATACTTAAATATTTTTTATTATGTAAAATTTTCCAAAACATAAAATGATTTAAAAAAAGATACAATGTCAGGTCAAGGCTCAGTTGCATAAAAATTATGCGAAATGTATTTTTCTAACCTAAGCACAATTAACCCTTAACAGTGCTGGTGAAATAAGCTAACACTTATCTGCTGGTGGGGTCCGTCCGAACCCCAATTTCCAGTTGATAAAAACAAAAAATGTTTACATTGCTTATTTATTTTTTTAAAGAAATACAACAAACAGTAATATTTATACGCGATTAAACGATATTAAAACATATATTGCAAACTAATCTGGTGTGATCTGGGCAAATGTGTTTGCCGCATTTTTTGCATACACTCTTAACCTTTCGGTCTTTGTCCCTGGAGCAGAGATCGCATCGCTTTTTTCGTGTTGGCTCATTGTTCGTAAAGGTTGTAGGTAGCTCTTTACCCAACTGCTTGCAAATTATTGTTTGCAGTTCACGCGGTAATCGGCTGAGATTTCTTCGTTGCATATGCGCAGAAATGAGGCTTTTTCCGAGGCTTACCAGCAAATATCGCCTTTTAAATGTTTCTTCTCGCCCACAGTTCAATACTACCATACTATTTACACCTGCTATATTTATCATAGCGTAAAAAATTACCATGGGCCAACGCCTGGTACGTCTAGCTACTGAATAATTGGCGCATAACTGATCTAATACATCTACGCCAACTTTGGTCCTATTATAATCATTGATCATATCAGGTTTTCCATTTTCAGTGCTTATTTTTTGATCGTGGTGCATGGTAGATATCAATGACACCGATCGGTTTTTTTTAGGCACATATGAAGCTATTGTTATATCATTGTTATGTCCAAATATCGTACAACCCACTTTTCTCCTTCTGTTAGGCTTAAACACAAGTGGTAATTGCGGTTTGTTGATTCTTATAGTTCCTAAAAGGGTCAAGCCTTGTTCTCTCAGTTTGTTACATAACTCGACTGACGAGAACCAATTATCAGTTGTGACATTCCGATTTGTGTTTTGTATGGGAGATATGAGCTTTAGGACGTCGCGGGTTGGTACAGATACTTTATCTATTGATTCTGTATTTTCCTTGCCAGTATAAACAAATGCATTACACAGGTAGAAAGTACGTGCATCGCAGAGGCACATAATTTTTAGACCATACTTCGCCGGTTTCTTGGGCATGTACATTTTAAATGAACATCTGCCTCGAAATGGTACCAACATCTCATCGATGGTGAGATATTCTCCTGGAGTATATAAAGATTCACAATTCGCAATAAAAATATCCCAACATTCCTGTATTGCAGCCAATTTATTATGCTATTTTCTTTGATCTCTTGTAAGTGCATCATCAAATCGCAAACATGACAAAATAAACAGAAAACGAGTTACACTCATTGTAGCCCGAAAAACATCCCGACCAGTTCCATCATTGGCAAATAAAGCAGATATATCCTCGTGATTAGATTTCATAACACCTGATAGATATAAAAGACCAAGGAAAGCGTTTAGTTCAATCATATCCAGTTCAGCTGTGTACGATGGCCGAGGTACTTGAAATTGCTCATGTCTGTTCCTTATTTTCACATTTGTATGCAACAAGATGGTCTCTAGCATATTATCAGTAAAAAATAACTTCCAGACTGCTGTAATGTCATTTTTATCGATATTTTTGGCTCTCCCTTTGGGGCCTGGTAGATGTATAATCAGATTGTGAGTGCGAGTACGTGAACGACTTTTACATGCCTTCTGCCATTTAAAATTTTTATCCTTACCATAAAATACATTACTATCATCGGAATCGTTATCAAAATGGCTTTCATCGCCATCTGAAGAAGCTTCTGAATTTGTTTCATGATCGCTAGCTTGAAATTCGTTTTCTTCAGCTGCGCTTTCTTCATCGGAATAAAAATTTTGGATCATTCGCTATTTCATTTAATTCTGATTCAGTCAAAGGTCTACTCCACTCATTCATTGACATGGTAAAATTGACAAAAATACACTAAAAATAATGCATTATATAGTTAGGTTTTTGAAGAGCTAATAATAATTTCACTGTACACTTACGTGTTGGTGGGGTCTTTAAAGATTCGTGGTCTTATAATTTTCAAAATAATTTAGCTGTTGACTTTACAGCTACACACGTCTCTTATAACTAACCTAATTTAAGATTACGTTGACCCACAACGCCATCTGTTTAATACTCTAAAGAATGCTAACAGAAAACTATACCGCCAGGTCCGCGCGGACCCCACTAGCACAGTTAAGGGTTAATTAAAAATACATATAACGATCTTTCGTGATAATCAAGAAACGAAATAGAAGAACGGGTATATTTATTATTTCAAGATTTAGATTTTTATGAATTCTTTAATACAACCGAAAGGCGCAAACACTTAGGCTAGGCGTATACTGACACACAAGGCAGTTCAGGACAGTACAGAACAGTTCAGCCAGTTCAGCACAGGCCAGACAAACTCAGGCCAGTTTATATGATGCGTATACTGGAAGATAGTTTTCAGTTGAGATCAGATCGGCGCGCTTACATTGATTAAATTATTTGCTATTTATTTCAGATAGAAAAAATGTCTTCGGAATCTGATGCAAGCACAGATCTTGAAATTGAAAATTTAATATTACTTTTCAATCTATGTAAACGGAAACGCTCCATTTAGTGATTATTTAAAAAAACGTGCTTCACATGGAGAATTTATTCTGACACATGAATTATCTGATACGCAATTTAAAAATTACTTCAGACTAAACAGACAACAATTTGCTGAAGTTTACAACATAATTAAAAAAGAAATTTACAAAGAAGGGTGTAATTGTCGAAAGGCTATTGGAACTAAATAAAAACTAGCAATATGTCTAAGGTAGGTATATAATTTTTAATATCTACTATTACAAAACAAATATATTAATTTGCTAATTTAATTAGATGTATGCCCGGTTGCACCGACCTTAATTAGAATGATGTTAGCTAACTTTGATTAGTAAACTCTAGGTTAGGTAAATAATCGTTGCACCAACCTTGATTAGCCCTAACAATGAATTACTTAACTCCGTTTAGTAAATCCTACAATAGACCACGATTAAGCTCTAAATTAACCTCTATCTGCCACATGTCATAATTTTGTCGAGTAAATAAGTAAATGAAGCGGTTTTGTCGAGAAATGAAGTTTGTAATTTATAAAAGTTGTTTGCCTTTGTGTATTATACATACAAAAAAAGAATATGTCTAGTGAGGATAGTGACAGTAATTCATCATTATCATCTAATGAAAAATTAATGCAATTGGTTAATATGTTGCCCAAACCAAAAGTGTATCGTCAAAGAAATAACCCCCTGGAGGAATTAGATGACGCCGACTTTAAAATGAGGTTCAGATTTTCTAAGGCTGCAGTACAAGAAATGGTCCATATATTTCAATTAAATAATTTAGTGGTAGGTTGTATTGACTGTACACATATTAAGATATATACATATGCATATATGCACAATTGCAGAACTAAGACGAAGTGACAAAATTTAAAAGAAACACCACGTGTTTACAACCAATCATAAGATGAAACGTCACCAGTTTTGACGACGTACCAACATGACGTCTCCAATATTAATGACGTGTTCAACCTGGCGTCACAAACACGAAGTTTACTAACACATGTTAAATTTTCGTCCGTGCAACTGCCAAAATATTTAACAAGGATTAACTCTTAACATAAGATTTACTAACGCTGGTTAATAAATTTAATCACGGATGTTGGTGCAACAGGGCAGTAGTGTCCTAAATAGTTTGAGAATGTAAATAATAATGTGGTATTCGACTATTTTGCATGAATATGCTATGATATTCTTCATTTCCTAATGATCCGCTAGAATTAGTAGAATATTCAGAGGAAGTAGTGCACTCTTCACCTGTTAATAACAAATACTCTTCATTCGATACAATATCGAAAATTGTTTTTCTCAATTTGTGTTGACTCAATAAAGACATTTTTCTAACACTTTTATACATTGATTGAAAAAAATGAAAGAGTTATCAGTATCCTCGCTATTATTGATTTGTACTTGTTTTATAGCAGCTCTCTCCAGCGCCCTTTTTTCATGATTTTTTAATGTCTCTATAAACATTTCGTTTACCTCAATTTTTTTTTCCGTCTACTTTTATTTACTACTCATTCGTCTTTTTGCGATTCGTCCAACATAAGCGTATGCGTAGTATTGTCATTATCACTTGTTTCAACTTCAATGCCACCACCTTCAAGTTCATTCGGTTGGTCATCTTCTGGTTTATCTGAATGAAGTGATTAATCCTTTTGCAAATTTACATTACCTGATAATTTTCTTTTGATCATATACTTTTCTAAAAATTCAAATATTTTCAAATTTCCATGGTTTAATATTTATAGCTGCGCAACCACTTTTGGAAATTTTTCTTCTTAAAGCGTCCCTCTGACAATTCCTTAATTTTAGCCATCTAGCTTTTGCTAATGCACCTGTAATATGAAAGGAATGTCATAGCCATAATTTTATGGTAGTGTATAATTTAAACAATTGGATTATAGTTTTAATAATAAGAAAAATCGGTTTAAATTATTATGTTTTCCCAACAATTTTATAGTCTTTATAATCTCCTATTTGGACATACTATAAATAAATTGATGGATTTTATGAAAAATATACTGCAGGCAATTCGCTTTTATATGGCTTTTTTTTTTATTATTAAACAATTTTTAATTAAAAAAATATTTTCCAGATATATGGCAAGTGGAGACTCTTACAAGAGCATTGCTTACAGCTACAGAGTGAATGACAGAACGGTGTAAAAAATAGTAAATGAAGTGGCTTGCGCTATTTGGCAGTGTATGCAATCAACCTATTTATCAGAACCAGATCTAGAAATGTGGTGAAATATTGCAAATGCGTTTGATACCAAATGGCACTTTCCGCATTGTGTTGGTGTGATCGATGGGAAGCATATTACTATAATTCCGGAAAAATCGGATCTCCATTTTATAACTATAAAAAGAATTTTTCCATCGTGCTTATGACAACGGTAGACGCATATTATAGATTTATCACCATTGATGTTGGTTCAATGGGCAGATTTAGTGACCGTAATATTTTTGCTAATAGGGCTTTAGCCAAAAATTTACGAAATGGAAATATTCTTCCTTCTGCAAAAGCTTTAAATTGACAGAGAGAATCGGCGCCGTATGTTTTTGTTAGCGACGAGGCTTCTCCTTTATCAGAAAATTTAAGGCGACCTTTCCCAAAACGCCAAATAAGCAACAATATGTCCGCAAAAGTTTTTAATTACAGGTTGTCACGGGCAAGACAATGCGTTGAATGTGCTTTCGGACTATTAGCAAATCGTTTTCGTGTATTCAGAAAACCGTTTGAAATTAAAGTTGAAACTGTAGATAATGTTGTTAAAGCTGCGTGTATCGTTCATAATTATTTGAGGTGTCAAACAATTTTATCCGAAAAAGAAAATACCGAAGAATATGATGAGATGCCAGTAAATCAACTACTGCCATTACAACATACAAGATGAAGATCTACAGCATATGCGTTCACAGTAATAAATAATTTCAAAGATTATTTTAGTAGTGAGTAGGCTCTTAAATGGCAACAAGAAAGGGTTGGAAGGGGGCAATATTAGTTAAGTGTTTTAATAAATATTGTCATTTTAGGTATAAATGCATAATATAATCAATTACTGTAAAGAAATTTAGATTTAATATATTGTTTACTTACCGTCTTTGTATCCTATTTCCTTTGCAATTACTTCCCAAATTTCATCTTTTAATTTTTTTTGGGAATATTCTGAATTACTTGTATCGAACAAAATTGTCTCTTTTCTTACAAGTTCGATAGATAATTGTTTTGCCATATTACCTTACGCGCGTATCTAATTTCATAAGTAACAACAGTGCATGTAGGAAACTGTGTCTCTCTTACAAACTCGCACGTCTAGGCACAAACACGTTAGTGCCTGCAGGCGCCTATCTCGCCGTATACGCGGGAATGACGAATTACATACATTCTATAAATCTGCTCTTTGCTGTACTGTCACCTGTGCTCCAGTATACACTTAGCTTATACTTCTATCGGTATTAGTGATAAAAATGCACGCAGGAAACTGTGGTAAACTTGCATGTGTAGACACAGACTGCTTGGACGCGCCTATCTCGCCAGTATACTGGGGAATTAGAAATAGCATATGCTACAAAAATCTGTCCTGAACTGTACTGCGTTACCTGTGTCAACAATGTCTCAATATACGCCCAGCCTTAAAAGCTGGATTTATAAACTTGACGCTGACGTTCCGTTCAGTTCCGTAGCCGTTCGCACTAAAAGGTGGATTTATAAACTTGACGTTCAGTTGACGTTGAAGTCGCGCGCGCATGTTTTTTTTGTAGCTAAGCGCAGACGTTTCTCAGATGTTTATCAGTACGTATGCATTCACGCTAGAGAACGAAATCGGTGAATTGGAATTCTATTGACATATTCAACAAAATTTATTAAAATGGACGAAAATCAATATTTGGCTGGCAGTTTGGCAATTTTACTGTGACAACAAGAAATCTGCGCAAACTCGATCAGCACAATTTCATTGGTTGGTTACCTACGTCAACGGCAAAAGATAAAAGTTGGTTATGTCTGAACGGAATACGAACGGCAACGAACGTCAACGTGACGTATAAATACACTCATAAGTTTAACGTATTTTATCAGCCGTGAACCTCAACTGCTGCGGTGCGGAACGTCAACGTCAAGTTTATAAATCCAGCTTATTAGAGTGTCAAACGACGGGAGTGGGAATCTCGTTGGTCAAGGAAACGGCGCCCTCTGCAGTTACCTTTAAATGTTGAGGAAGTGAAAGTCGAATCAACATTTCTACCCTCTTGCGGCGAGGAGGCGTAGTAACAAAGTCATGAATTCTTTTAGACATATATACCACAGAACATACAAAAGCGACACTCTAGTCGGCACCTTTGATCTTTTAGAGTCCAATTTTTGTTACCTTCGCCATCTTTTTGTAGGTACTTTTAAGCGCCAAGTTTAAATGTTATTGATACATATTTTAATATTGTAATAGTCAACATTATGAAATTATAGTATTAGTGATATTTAAGTATTGTTTTTTTTTTTATTAATAAAGTGGAATACATAAAAAATTTAAATAAGTCTTTCCAAGTACAAATAAGCATAAAAAATAACATTTATTCAGTACATTCAGTAAGCATTTAATTCAAAAAAATTAAGAAACAACAGAGCAACTTAGGATAAATAAGCAAGTACAACATTTTACTACATATTTATTATTATACATATGATTGGTTATGCATACAATTTGTAATAGATTATTTTCTATTTTCACAAATATTTATTAAATTTTATTTCTCTATTTGGAAATGAAAAAAATCCCTAATCAAAGAATTAATTTAATGAAACACATACAACACAAATTTAACATGTAAAATACCGTTTTATATTCAAGATATGTATACATTTGTAATAAGTTCGTGAGTTTTTCAAAATAGAATATCTGAATTTGAAAGGCATACACGTAAATAAATATGACGGTAAAAGCTCATGCTGTTAATTAATCTCTACAATTAAATATGCTGGCTTTAATGATATAATATGGACAATTTTCTAATTTCTAATTCTTTATTTAGGAATTTTAAACTATAAAGAATCCGTAGTTTAATAAATAATTTATTTAAATATGTAATGGAAAACTTAGAACATGCTGCATTGAATTTTACAACTCTCATAATATGAAAATATGTTTCCAACATCCTTTTTTACAATACAATATGCCTGTGAACAGATTGAGATTTGTGATTGAGAGAAATGCCTACAAAAATATGGCGTATTTCGTACATGCGTATAAAATTTTGTTCAGCGCGGAAAGAGAGAGTGACGCTACTATATGTTCTGTGTATATACTCTCTAAGTTTTCCGGAAATAGTCAGATATCCATTACACTTACCATAGCACATGTTTAGGAGAGAAAGAGAACGGGCGCCGCGAAATTGCGTGTTACGGCTTTATTTCAAAAGATCAAAGGCGCGTACACTAAGTGACACTACTACTTAGGTATATACTGTGATTATACACACATCATAAAAAAATAAAAGTATTGTCATGAAGGCTGTACCACTGTATAAACGTAAGCAGTAAGATCAGTTCTTGTCGGCACATTTGATCAATTGAAGTAAACCGTAATACGCGCACGTATTTGCGCATGTTCTCCATGTTTTCTTTCTCTCTTAAACAGATGCTACAGTACGGGATGCAGTAAGGGTTATTAATCTGTTTGACTTTTTGAATAAGCCGTCCAATTTGCATTCCTTAATTACTATCTAGTTCAGTTGCAACCTCCATTTAACATTAGGAAAGAAATACATGGGTTTTACCATGCGCGAGTTATTTCAATAATTTGGGTTAGTGATATTGCTGCTCATAATGCGTTAATAATATAATTATAAGAAACTAACTTTAATGTGTTTACAACCGTTGTTGCACCTCCAGTAGCGATAATTCTCTCATTGTTATTGAAAGGATACGGTTCACTTATATGCAGTATACAAATCCATCGGACGTATTGACTACATATTAGGGCCCTCTAATTAAAATAGAAAAATAAAATATAAAAAAGAAATACTATTCGTCAGTTTTATTTGTAAAAGAAATATTCCAAGACGTGTAGTAATATAGATATATCAAACACAGAGGTAAATAATTGTACTCTCATTGTTATTAAAAGGATACGGTTCACTTACATGCAGTATACAAATCCATTGGCCGCATTGACTACAAATTAGGGCCCTCTAATTAAAATAGAAAAATAAAATATAAAAAAGAAATACTATTCGTCAGTTTTATTTGTAAAAGAAATATTCCAAGACGTGTAGTAATATAGATATATCAAACACATAGGTACATAATTGTATCGAGCGAGCCACAAAATTTGTATCCTAGGTAGGCCATGAACGACTGAGATAGACATATAATCATAAGTCAAATTGACAAGTTACGATTTAACCTATTACTAATAGTACGACATGTAGGTTAGATCACTTAAACAATCTAAGACATAACTGATTTAATCCATGGCATACTCTGAAAACTTTTTTTATGGCTCACGCATTATATAAGTCACGTTCCGTATATACATAAGCATTAAACGTAAAGTGACATTAAGTTAACAAACGAACATTGTCACTGGGAAGAACCTTGTTTCATTAATCATCGCCTGTGCATGAGTCGTCTGATAAAGTGGCGTCTGTGTCTGAATCATATTGCAAATTTATGATTAAAGGTGCTACAATATTATAGATGTCTCAATATTCGTTCTCTTTTGTAATTGCGTGTTTAACGGTATTTGTCCAATTTTCAGCACGTGTTCCATAGCCTTGCTAGTGTATGTTATGGTAGTTTTACTAAATTTCAGTGTTTTATTAGTTCGTCTTATGGTGTTTTTAAGTTGGGCTAATACCAATTCTATTGGGTTGAAAGTGATACGGCGGTAAACGTAAAACAGTATGTCCTGCTTTTAATAATAATAATAATAATCCCTCACATATTCCTTTGTGTTCTTCACCTCCAATAATTGATTTTTCGTATAATGATCCTCATAATATAAATCATTGGCTTCTAAAAATTCTTAAATACTTTTCTTAGTACTACATTTTGTAGGAACCTTAGTTTGTTGTCGCTAATGATATGGAGCGTTGTCCATCACTATCACACTACCTTTTGGTAAACTTGGTAACAAAGAATTACAAAACTATTCTTCAAATAAAGATAAGGTCATATCTTCATGGTAATCTAAGCTTGATGGTTTTTGCTACATGTTTTTGCAGATAATAAACACTGTCCAGTCCATCTTTTCTTTGACCTATCATGATAAATAATATAATAGTTCTCTTCCGTCTCGAAACAGGCACATATCTGACACATACTTGAACTGTCCACCAAACCTTTGGTAACAGTATCATGAGTATCATACCACGTTTCGTCTAAATAGCATATTAATCTTTCTTCCTCTCTATATTTTTTAACTGCCATTAAGTAGTCATACCGAAGTTTTTGCAACCTCGGGGTTTCCATAACTGTACGACGTTTGTTTATAGTGCCAAAAATCCAGCTTTCATTTACAAGAGTGAATATTGATAGGATGATCATTAATTCTATTATGCAAGTTTATTAATGACTTACGATAGTGTAATTTTAATGTTAAAATTAATAATATATTTCTAATAGACAGGGCTTCTGTAAATGTTGAAACGAAACCTTTTCTCTAATGATTTCGAAGCTCATCCCTTGTTCAAAATTTCAGTTTGGCAATATCTTCATTACTGATTCCAGCCAATTCTATAAATACTAGTTCTAGAAAGCCTCCTAGCATGTTTTGACCAACATCTTTGCCACTGTAGACTAGCTCAATTTAATCTCTGAAAATTTAGACCAAAACTTGCTTTTATATCATAATTTAATTAGTACTTAATAGACTTGTCTCAATTAGTGCAGAGAAATATTCAGAATTCTTTCATCTATCACAAGTATAAAAATAAACTCTATTGCAAATTCAAAAGAATTTGAGATTTAACATTCTTAATTAATAATTATGTAATTATGTTATATCTAGTATAATCTAGTTAGTATTGTGTTGTACGTACAACCACAGATAAGTTATAACAGATAGCGATAAGAGAATAAGAAACTTGGCACAAATTTTAGTCGAAATAAAACCCTGAAGGAACCCTATCGCGCACAGAGTGTGTCCGCCAATCATATGCAATAACAGTCTGTTCCTTTTCTCCACTCATTCCCGCAGAGCTCTATATATTTTAAAAGTTGTAATAAAACGCCTAGCATGCATACAACCTGCGTGATGATACGTTTTTGTACGGCATCAGCTACCTGCAGGGAACTTGTGTATGGTACAAACCTTTGAAGATATGCTCTTCACCAAATCGCTAGTGCGATAACACTGGCGATTGTTACAGTGTTCCATTGTTACAGTTATTAAGTGTTAATCACGTATCACGTTAATCATTTGTTGATTGGAAATACTATAAACAATTTAGAAATCAAGTTATACAGGCAATTTTACGGGAAAAGCGAGCATACTACAGTTTTCTGGGTAAAAATAAAAATGTGAAGGACGTTTGGAAGGGTTTGCGCCTTCTCAGCGTTTCAAATAGCAGGGTTGCTGATTTATCTTCGCAATTACGGAATGCAAGTGAGATAAATAAACATTTCATTGATTCGGTTCCCAAAACATTCCATAATAATGAGAATCTGTTGAATTACTATTCGACACATACTAAGTATAATGGTGGTGATTTCAGCTTTAAATTAACAAATGAAGAACAGGTAGCTAGTATTATATCCGGTATCTCTTCCTCGTCGTGCGGAAGTGGTGGTTTAACAATTAAGATGATAAGGCTTTCCAGTCCTTTTATTTTGAAGTATCTCGCACATCTTATAAACTGGACAGATTTAAGACCTATATGTTTACTTTCAGTTCTGTCAAAAATATTTGAGAAATTGATATGCATACAGTTACCTGAACACATTAATAACTTTAATATCTTGCCTACTTATCAAATCAGATTTCCGGTCGGGGCATAGCTGTAAATCGGTATTACTAAAGGTCTCCGACGACATATTGTCTGCATGTAATAGAGGATATGCCTCGGTGTTGGTACTTTTGGATTTCACCAGAGCTTTTGATACTGTTAGTCATAGATTACTGGCTGCCATTTTTCACTATATTGGCCTTTCCGACTGTGCTATTGACTTGCTGAATAGTTTCTTGCATAAAAGATCACAATCGGTAAAAATAAAGGACGTCATTTCGGATAGGCTTGAGTTGGACTGGGGTTGCTCAGGGATCTCTTCTTTTTTCTATCTATACTTGCGCCTTATACGAATCCGTTGAAAACTGTGCAATTTATATGCATGCGGATGATTCGCAACTTTATTATTCGTTTTCGAGGGAAATTTATATTGAAGCGTTAAACGCCATTCAAAATGATTTGGATGCCATTAATAATAGTTGTTTACAACATTCACTGCAAATAAATTCTTCCAAATCAGCGGTTTTATTCTTTGGTAATCAACGGAGTCGTGGTGGTTTAATAAATGATCATACATTACATATAGGCAGCGAAACTATACCTGTTGTAACAGAGTGTAAAAGTCTTGGTGTAGTGATGGACAATACATTTAGGTATAGACAAAAGTTGTCCAAATACGTTCGAAAAGCATACAGTTCATTGGCAGTCCGTTGAAATACTGCAAGCCCATATAAAATATTGAATCGCGACTCGCTCTTGTCGCGGGCTTTGGTAAATTCAGAAGTTGGCTGCCGCGTGAGTCATACGAATGAATATCAGACCTATGCTGGATATTACTTTGCTTTTTAAAAATGATAGACAATGATTCGTATAATAACAATGCATAAACCGTCATGATTCCACTATCCGCAAACAACGGCCGACAGTGGGCGTCCGCTGCCGCCCCGCACAAGAGCCGCACCGCCCGCTTCTGCAACCTAAAAATCGAAAGAAGATTCCCAGCGGTCGTGAATCCCCAAAATGCTAGACAATACCGTAGACGAGACTCAAACAATGAAAAATATACTGTCCTAGCCGTGGACTCTCCCAGGCTACGACGCACCACTCCAATCGCATAACAAGCAGATGAGAGCCTACAAGAAAGGCGACGAACATGCCCGGTCCAACAAGGGCCTGGCTCCAGAATCAGACCAAGGAACTTCACGGAGTTCACAGGCTCTAAAGTGATGCCACCAATCTCAATATTCACACTTACATAATTGTGTCTGTGAATTAAAAGTTGTGTTTTACTTAAATTTAGGGTAATTCCATTGGCATTAAACCAATTCTGAAAAATCGGAATCTCTTTGTTCATCAGGCCCTCCAGAGATCGCGGGTCCGCAGCATGCCAAGTTAATGACGTATCATCGGCAAACAATGCAATGTGAGCCCTGGTGTCCAACAGTGCAAGATCGTTAATAAATAAGAGAAAAAGCGTCGGACCCAAAACCGAACCCTGCGGCACACCACATATAACATCCCTGACCCCAGACTCCACACAACCCGTCCTAGAGCCCAGACTAACATATTGTGTACGCCCAAGCAAATAAGATCTCAACCAGTCATTCGCTCCTCCCCGGAACCCGTAATATTCGAGCTTCCGGAGAAGAAGCGAGTGCGGAACGCAGTCAAATGCCTTCGCCAAATCACAAAACATGGTCGCGACGACCTGTTTCTCGTTAATAAAATTGTACGCATTCTCGAGATAATAATAAATAGCATCGGACGTAGATGTGTGGGGCCTGAAGCCAAACTGACAACCAACCAACAAATCCTCCCCCCCAATAAAGTTACGAATTCTTCTGTTCGCGATCTTTTCAACTATTTTAGATAATACAGGCAATATGGAAATGGGCCTGTAGTTGGATGGCGCAAATCCACATCCTCCCTTATGGACAGGAACTATTTTTGCAATTTTGAAACAAGTAGGAAATACAGAGCTCTGAAATGACAAGTTTATTAAATCAGCGAATGCCATAAGGGCCGAAGGAGGCAGCCACCGGACAATATTCATGGGAACACCATCCGACCCACCCGAACTCTCTTTCCTAATTTCCCGAATCGTATGTTCAATTTCAGTTGCATCTGTAGGGAAGAAGAAGAAATTTTTAGCCCTGTTAATTTTCATATAAGATAGAGGATCAATTGCGTTATCAATTTTTTGCGCTAAGTCTGCAGCTATTGTTGTAAAATAATTATTAAGTGTCTCGGTGACAACCTTAGCGTCGCCCTCCAATATGCCATCCACTTCGACACAGGTGACTTTATCGTTTTTTTTGGAGGTATTGGTCAATTCCCGAACCGTTCTCCACGCTTCCCTCGGTACATTATTGAAAGAACATATCCTGGCAGCATAAATGTTCCTCTTAGATAATCTAATTATCCCCTTAAGAATTTTTTTATAATTTTTAAAGTAAGCGACGAAATGTGGACTACTGAAGAATTTAGATATATAGTACAAACTTTTTTTATTGTTAATTGAAGTCTTTATTCCTGCTGTCAGCCAATGCTTGGACTTCCGCGGCTTGATCTTAACAACTGGAAAAGAAGACCCAAAATTCCCTACGATACGGTTTACAAACGACAGAAAGTTATCATCCACCGACACGTCACCGTTCACCGACCAATCAGTGTCAACGCAGGAATTGTAAAACTTGGAGAAGTTACTGCTACTATAAATACGGCCCTCGCTTCGGGACACAGGCAGAGCCCCAGCACACACTCGGAATGAGCAACAGACCGACTCATGATCGGAAAAACTGACAGACTCAGTATCACATGACATTATATTTGCACCAATGTTGGTACACACGTAATCTAGTAATGTTCTAGAAGATTTTGTTATTCTAGTAGGTTCTTTATTGTGCACGCGTAAATTGTAACTCAACAAAACGTTATCAAGCTCAGCGCGAGGGCCCGACAAGGACGACACTCCCGCGTAGTCGAGATTGAAATCCCCCATCAATACAATAGAATCTGAAAATTTAAACTTAGAGAGCAACAAATCCAATTTCTTTAAAAATATACTAAAATTTTCATGCTGTGATCTATACACACACACTACATAAACTTTAAGATCCGGAAAGTATGCACACGATCCCTCAAACTCGAATTCAGCATTAATATCATCACAGTAATCAATTGCACAATATCCAACATTTCGCAACGCGAGAATAACACTTCCCCCGCGAATATGTTTGGACCTGCCGTAGAAAGAAGCGACCTTGTACCGTTCCACGACACAAGATTCAAGCGCGTCGCACCAATGCTCCGTTAAACAAACAAATAAGGGAAAATTCTTATCTTGCAATAATGAAAACAATTCATCGGAGTTTAAACCCTGCGTATTAAGTAGTAAAAAAGACGCTATACTTCCCAAAAATCCTGTCCAGTTCGAGTCCCAAGGCTCTCCAGAGATGACGCACCGGAAGACCCCTCACCATCGGCAGCCCGGACCGATGGCAGCACCGCGTTTCGGCAACCAGCCGTCATGGATCCCTCAGCATTCTCTTCCAATCCAACAGCATCGTCTAGTGCAGGCACAATTTTGATATCAGCGTCGCCAGTATCATCGCCAATCACAACTTTTATCAAGTTCCCTACATTTATAAACTTAATTTGGTCCTTGCCATTGACAAATCCCCTGCATTCAATATCCCTAACACTCCCCACTAAACGTTCAGCTAAAGCAGCCTTTCCGGCCCCCGTCAAATGAAGTCCGTGCCCGGTAAAATGCGAATAGTTGAGAAATCCATTCCCATCCACAATGCACACATTATCCAATGACAGATTGTTATAGATATTTTTAGTAATCTCAAATATTAGAGTGTTTAATACAGGGCGACTATGCCAATAAGGTACATATGATAAAATAACATTAGTTTTAAGAGCCAAGTTTTCGACGTTTTTATAAACACTGTCCTCAATTTTTCGTCCAGTCAGGGCATTGTTAATACCAGCCATTACAACAACAATGTCATTAAAATTTAAATCATCAAAAACATTTCCGACATTGTCAAAAACGTTCTGTAATGTAGCATTAGGCTTGCAAATGCAAAGTATGTTGTAATTTTTACTTAACTCAGGTTGTTGCCTCAACATATCCGAAAGGCCCCGTACATGACTATCTCCGACAATAATTATGTTTCTAGTTTTCTTAAAATTTGCTCTATCTTTCTTATTATTATGCCCATTTGCAGCCAGCACTCCGTCACACAATTCAATCATTACATCATTACTTACGACTTCGTTGGTTTTGCAAGGCGTCGAGTGTGAGACACATGTCGCACATGCCACTCGCGAATTACTTGTGTCGTTCCTATTACTCAATAATTCTGCATTTTGCATTAAAACAAAGTTCAGTTTGCGCTCCAAAGCCTGTATTCTATTAATTAATGTCAACGTAGAATCAGTCTTTATAACCTCTTTACTAGTAATTAGTCCATTACAATCATTTAGTTCCTCATCACCGTCAGTATATTTTACGTGAATAAAACTTGAATTAGTTAATTTTTTCAGTCTATGAGCGAGCACATTCTTTTTACCGGCACAAGAAACATTGCGTTTTTTTAGTTCCTGTTTTATATCTTTAACTCTTAGATCCGATATTGGAACTTTACTCATGGCTATAATTCGCCTATAATTACACTCAGACCAATGTCATAACAACCAAAATCACACCGACCACGCCACACAATTCACTCGACAATTAGCGAAAATTTGGAGTTTATAGAACCACTACAACCGCTTCTTTTAAAGAAAATTCGAAGAGCAATACACTATGCTTTCACACACGTTGAACGTATTGAATCTATTGAATTAAGTTAGATTAAGTTAGATTAAGCAATGATGATTTGGTTTCCTATTTACTTATTGTTACAAGGGAAAGTGGAGAAATGGTTATGGCACTATGTGCCCAAAACCAAACTTTGCGTTGGGATTTTTCTTTTCAACTTTACTTGTATTATTTTTATTTTGTTTTTGTTTTTGAAAGGAAAAATAAAGTTCTTTACTATTATTATTATTACTATTATTATTATTATTATTATTATTATTATTATTATTTCTACACTTATGCATCAGGAATTTTAGTATTATTTTATACTGATGATATTGAAATAAATAAAAACTAAATGTTATTAAATTTTGGTGCACTAATTCACATATTAAATTAATATATTCGAAATTTAATTTTCCTTAATAAAACAACATGAGAAAATCTGACATATTTTCTACTGCATCAGTCATTCTATATTTATTATCTAAACATCCATTATGAGTCATAACGGTCATAATAAACTTTACTAATATAGAAATCCTCTTTAAGTAAAATCAATTCCAACTGACCTATATTTTCTATAGTTGGGGTGTTAAAAATAGCTTTTTTTTCTAATAAAATGAAATTAAAACATTCAATAAAAGGTTGTCTGCGCTAATTATTGCAAAACCGTTTCGATTTTGTGCAAAAATTAAAATTAATTTTAATTATTCAGGTAATTAAATAAATAATATTAAACCGGTAACATTATCTGGGTGTGAATCCTAAAAAAACTTGGATTTAACTTTTGCCAAAATTTTATGCGACTATAAACTACTTGATATTACAGCCTAAATATAATTTAATGTCAACTAATTTATTCTTCTCCTACGCTATTATAGTTCAAAGTGGACCATTTGAACAATTTTTATTACAGTGCTATGTAATTTAATCGTTTTTGTATAAAATTTACATCAAAAATACTATAATTAATATTACTTAGTTATTAGTTATGCTGTATGGGTGGTATAATATTATACATATACGAGGCGTGTTGCTTAATTAAGTATAGTTTTGAAATTCGGAATTTCGCGCATGCGCGTTGAACATATTTATTGGCTAGCTAAAAATGCCATTTCGGAAGTATTTGCTGGGGCAAATACTTCCGAAATGGCATTTTTAGCTAGCCAATAAATATATTCAACGCGCATGCGCACTAACGCACATACGCACTAACAACCGCAAACTGGGGTTTGCGGTTGTTAGTGCGTATATAAAATGCCTCAGGCCATTGAAAGTGTGGCCGAATGTGAAATACACACTGTCATTCGTTTTCAAAATGCCAGCGACGTGAGAACGACCGAAAATTATCTACATATTAGTCAAGTGTATGGAGCAAACAGGAGCGTTTTAAACGAATTGTAAGAAAATAAGTTATATCATTTAAAGATATCTGTTCAAACATGCACTATAATGGACGAAGTGCGGAAACGACGAGGAAACAGACATTTTAGGATTTCATCATTATCTAAGGAATTTCCCAATTTTCAAGAAGTATTGCATGAAGTAGGCGATTGATTTCTACGAGGACGAGATACAGAATTGTGTTGTACAATCGTACAACACACTAAGTGCCTTAATATGAGTGTAAATTATATTGAGAAGTAAATTAAAGTCTAGGTTTTCATGTAAAAATAAAATTGTTAAAAAGTGGTCTTGTGTTTTTTACTATCAAAGTCAAAGTGGCACTTAGAAAACACACCGTGTATGTTATTTTTTTAACTTAAATACATCACTAATCTACCCTATCTTTATTTTGTTTTGACAGTTCTTACTTACGTCAGCGTATTTAATTTAAACATCATTTGCCTTCATATGCTACCAAATTGTCTTCATAGCTTAGAAGGAATGATTACCATATGTTACAGATATTAGAACCTAATTGTTTTATTATAATTGTTTACTATAATGAGTTTATATTTCATAGTTGCTCAAATATTTTCGATCGCATTGGCACCTAGCAATTGAGAATACCAATCTATTGTCATAATGTTGTTTTACTCCTATCTAATCGATTCTAGTCTTTGAAATTACATTCTTCTTTTTGAACCATAGGGCCTAAATTCTCCCTAATCGTCTGTCTATACGAAAACTACCCTTTAAAATGTACTCAATCTAAATGCAATCATCCCGAAACCATACATACTCCACATGTAGATTATAACAATGTATTATACAGTGCACTTAATAGCGCGAAGCTATTAAAAAGATAAGGCTTTTTTCTAAGTGTCCTAATATGGAAAGAATTTGTCATTAAACACAATAAAAGTTTAAGTATATCAATACGTCAAGTACGTATTACGCATTTGTTACAAATGAAACAGACATGCAATATACCCGCCTGTAACTGTACCCATGGACATACGTAGAAGTAAATGCTGGAAAATACGAGGTATATGTCCATGTGTACAGTTCCAGACGTGCATATTGCATGTCTGTTTCATTTGTAATTAAACACCATGTTTTATCAAACGTTATTGATATTTTGCTTCCTATAACTGAGGTCTAATTTTGAGTAAATTGTACCGTACTTTGAGTCATAATGCCAATAACCTTCTAAAACATTATAAAAGGTTACCCCAAGTTGCGCAATATTAAGTAAAGGTTTTTATTTCACAGAAAAAGATATCACAATATTACACAAGTGTTGCACAAGTGTTGCCTCCGACGGTCTCTACACCGCACGAAGGTAAAGTGTTAATCAAAGTGAATTCATCAAGCTAATAACACGGTTCATTGGAAGTAGTTACAGTATTGATATCTTACTAGGTGGTTTAAATATTAAGGATTCGATTCATGTTTGATTTAATAGTTTCGTATTCCCTAAAAAGGCCGTAGCAGTATTATAAATTTGCAATTTGTTACATACTGACAGAAAAGTATTAGTAGATTTGAAGTTAACATGAAACCTAAAGAAAAAATTCTAGAACATAGCATAGAAGATGGTAATTAATAAAATGAGAATAAACAACTTTGGCGTGCGGGGATTAAAGTGATAATTTTATTTACTTGTAATATGGAGAGAAAGCATAAAAACTACTAAATATCGAAAAAAAAACACAAATATGCAGGCACAAATGGTGTTTCTTGTGTTCTAAATTAAGATTGCGTTTTTCATCCACCTGATGAAGCCATTGTATGGCGAAACAATATTGTAGTGGTATTTACAATAAAAGAATTTTTGAAACTAGAAGTTTAATTACTTATTTCTTAGCGTTATAATGAAGTTTCAAGAAGTATCTCCTTCGTCAATTAACTATTTAAGATTGCGTAACTAACATGCCACCTAACATGCACAACTAATACCAAAGGAGGACGAAGTCGAACGAAGTCGTAAATACTATATTAGCGACGTTTCTTGACACACAGTTATTTTGTTGTCACACAGTTATCCTAAAAAAGCTTCGCATTATCTGCAGGAATACATAGACATCATAAAATTATGGTTTAAGAAGTGACATACTAAACTCAACGAAAACAAACCAAACAATGTAGCTTTCATCACACTTTAATTAAATAATGATGCCTCACTAAGAGAACGCAGTAAGTGTTCAACTTAATAGGTTCTATTCTCTCAAAAACAAACTAGTCGTCTATAAAGTCATTTTTCCAAACCCGTTTGGAGCTATGGAACACGGCTGTGGTGTATCAAACATTGAGATTCATCAAGAATTCCCACCAAAGACATTAAAAATGATCGCTAATGCTCCCAACTATGTTACTAACTGTAATTAAAACCTTCGTATTGTTGTGAAACCATTCATTATTTCTTGGTACTTACTGAATATAATTTTTAAATAAATTTCAACTTAATAGTTTTAAAATGACTTGCTTTAATAGCCGCAACTTTTGATATCAAGTTGTAACATTAGAAACCGCAGCTGATAGAAAGGTTGAAAACAATAGAACGCAGCTTCCATCCACATTCCCCATCAAATCAAAGTTGGATGTGGAGGTTCTAGAATATTAGAACTCTGTTCATCAAATTGCCAAATTCGTTTGGAAGATTCGAAAAATACTGTTTTAGTTTGTACTATTAGTTCATTTAGATCTGGATAGGAGTGGCGAATAGTTTCAGCTGCGAGATGTAAAGCATGTAGTATACACGTAACATGTTAGAAATTAGGAACGTGGGTTTAAGCAAGCAGCCAGCAGGAAGTATGGCTGATCTACTATCAGTAACAAATATTAACAATTGAGTTGTCGAAATTCAGAATTTTAGTGAAGTAGCTAATATTACATTTTCCATTACTTCTCCAGTACACGATCGAAGTCTTCTAATGACTATTAAATATGACGGTGAATATGGAGGGAACTTCGTTTTCATAAGTAATGTATAATACTTGACACTGTGTTTTCCTTAAATGTACTGATTCATACGGTCAGTCACAATTTTTTCTTATCGAGCACTTCACATTCAGTTATATTCTCTATGTTTTCATACACACAAATCATTTCTCAATATGAATTGACGTGGCAGTTTCTACTAAAAGTTATATTTGTCCCGAAACTTACGAAACTGTCCTTTCTAAATGTTATTAGATGTCACATTACGAACACCCATGACAAATATTATTAAATCCATTACAAATTCAGCACAGGGTTTTTGACTGGCTTTTTCATTTGTGATTTACGCTATTGGCATGGTTTTGGCATCATCATGGCCACTGTCTTTTGGGACAAGAAATACGTCCTTCTTGTAGACTTTATGGAACGAGGAACCACTATAAATACTGGACACGGTGTTACAGCATATCTTAATTCACAGGCGGCAGAGTTCGATGATGATGGCATTCAAAAACTCGGTCATCACTATGACAAATTTCTCAATCTTAATGGCAATTATGTAGAAAAATAGCTAAAAGCAGTAGTTTTAAGTTGTATATAATAAAAACCTCTTCGTGTATTAATGTTTTTTTAATAACCAAACGGAACTTATTTCGATATTACTAACTTCGATGTTGGCATTATTAGAAATAAGAAATTTATTTTGTGTGTTACCATCGAACAACTTATGGACTTATGGACTTATGGTATTACTAACTAGGGCTTGGCTAGGGATAATAATAATGAAATTATTTGATATTAAATATATTAGTGGTGTTGGTGAAGTTCCTTCAAAGGTCCAGGACGTGCGTGATGATGGTTAATTAAAATAAATACACAAAAACTTAATAAATAAAATAAAACACAGCGGCGTCCTTAAAGTTTGTATTTATATTTACATAATAATAAATTGAAATTCGTATATTTAAAAGTAATTAAAACAAAAGTAATATGTACACGAGGAGCAGTAAATAATTAATTAAAAATTAACACAGAAAAAATACTCTGAAAACGAACGTTAAATTGCGCAGTAAATTAAGAGTTAGTTGAATACGATTAATATAAAAATAATCTCTGTATCGGACAATACAGATTTACCTGTGAGTGGCGGCCACGTGGTCTTCGAAGATATACCTTGGTCAAGTATATGTAGAGCGGTGTTGGCCGGAGGAATAAGAAATTAATTAGTTTAAATTAATGTGAATTAATATGGATTCGCTTAAAAGAATAATATATATTGAACAATACAAAATTACCTTAGAAGCGAAGAGACACCGGACGGCGTGGCATCGTGACGTGTACCTGGACAGTACGATGAGAGATGTGTGCGTCACTCACGAACGTTCGAAAGAGAAGAAGGACTGATAGTTTTCGTGTCGATAGAAAAGTGTCTAGAAAACGGTCTGTTTTATGATCCAAGTCGGAGAGGGGTCGATAACTTGAATTATAATTAAATTAGAGCGCGACCTGAAGAGGACTTCTATCGATGTCATAAATATTATTAGAATAACCCTTGTGACATAAGCTTCCTAACGATATCAAACACAACACATGAAAGAAGAAGTATGTAATATTAATTAAAAGAATTTAAAATGGAATGTACTAGAAAGAAATTCGACCGTAACGTTAGGGTTGCTGAGACGGTCAGGTAGAAGGAAGGGTCT
Source organism: Melolontha melolontha (assembly GCA_935421215.2). Lineage (NCBI taxonomy): Eukaryota > Metazoa > Arthropoda > Insecta > Coleoptera > Scarabaeidae > Melolontha > Melolontha melolontha. The sequence goes on along the minus strand of OW285236.1, from coordinate 103,367,580 downwards.
GTCGGTCAGGAATATATAACAAAAGAAAAACTTTCTCTTTGGACACGAATATGTACAGTTGTACAAATGTAAAAAATGTCTTAAGTTTAATATATTATTTTAAATCGAGATATTCAAAGAAGAAATATATTTTAAAATAGATTAAAAAATTCCTATACGCTAAGCGTAACAATGGACTTAACAATCCAGTAAAATTGCTTGCCATTTAACTTAGATATATTTAATTGTACGAAGCCTATTTGTATTTAGTACATAAATTAAGTATGTTTTGATTTGAATTAGAGTTTTTGCCTAGTGTCCTGTAACTTCTACAAAGGTCTAAATAAATAAAAAAGATATATTAATTTGTTGAATTGAATTTTTATAATAATTTCTGGGTATAGTTTAAATTTTATAATTAAAATTTATAATATTCCCTATAATATTGTTCGATTTATTCAAAATTCTAATTATATATACTTTTTTTATAGGTAGCGACGGATGTGATCTAATGTGCTGTGGACGGGGATATAATACCCATCAATATACCAGAAAATGGCAGTGCAACTGCAAATTCTTCTGGTGCTGCAAAGTGGAATGTCAGGAATGCAGTGAACGAACTGAAGAATACACGTGTAAATAATAGTTTTAATGTGAAAATTAAACGCTTCGTGACTTAAGACAGTAAGAACTTTATATCGTAATATTTGTGAAATGAGATGAAATCTAATTTACATGATGTTACATTAGACGCAATTGAATGAAATTATCTAATTTATTGTTGCTGTTCATGTGTATAAAGTTACTTTATGTGAGAAAAACGTAATTTCGAACAAAGGAGATTCCAAAGAAACATGATTAGTGTCTATCAATTTAAAAATATAAATAGTTAGAAAAAAAATGTGAATTTAGTAATTTAAATGAATGTCTTTATGCAGCAGACATTTGGCCTAGACAGAGACAAGACTTAGTACTCTGATCCTAGAACATTTAAGTTAGAATATAATTGTGTCTACTAAAATGTTACAATATTTAACTTAATAAAAGGTTTCAAAACTTATTTGATACACTTAAAAAATCAATGTAAGTAACTGTACCAAGGTAGAAATTTTCTTGTTGTAAAGAATGCTAAGCTAATTATAGATCAATTACATTTCTCGTAAGACATGAATTTGTTTTTGAATATTTGTCGATTACTTGAACAGGCTTCCTCATGAAATATTAAATAATTAGCTCATACCTAAACTATGTGAATAATAACTAATAAAATTGTATTATAATTGACCGTTATTGATATAATCGATTTATCCTTTAAGTCGTTCCAATTGCTAAATAAATGAATATTAGACACGACATAATGGTGAAACTCATACGCGTTAATCAAATTTAGTTTTAAATTTGAAACAAATAAGGCGTCAACTCAAAAATAATTACTATAAAGCAAAGATAATATAGAAAAATACATACACTTATGAGATATACAGTGCATTCGTAAAGCTACTTTACGAATGCCCTGTATATCTCATTTATCCGCTACGGATAAATTCAATAAAAATTAAAAGGAAAGTTTTCGATTTTTATTTTCAGTTTAGAGTGTTCTTGCGAGAAACTGAAATATATAGGCTGTCTCCAAAAACCGATATGACGTAATTTTTTTTTCTTAAATATAAACGCCCATTTTTTATTACAGAATTCGAAAGGGCAGATTTTTTTTTACATATGACAAGGTCATTTTGGATGATGTTGACATAAGAAAATTTTGAAGTAATATTATGCGGTAAACATTAAAAATGAAAACATAATCATCTAAATTAAATGTTCGAATTCAGCACCGTTAACAATCAGACAATAGCCAAGGCGATTATGAAATTCTTTTTGAGCGTTGTCGATGACATCTGCGGTAATGTTTCTAATTTCTAATAATAAGCGCGAACAGGTAAAGCGTAGTGTTGTGGCGCTCCATCTATAGAAGACTTAAAAGCACGAATACGCCAAGAAATTAGAAATATTACCGCAGATGTTATTGACAACGTTCAAAAAGAATTTCTTAATCGCCTTAGCTATTGTCTGATTGTTAACGGTGCTCAATTCGAACATTTAATTTAGACGATTATGTTTTCATTTTTAATGTTTTCCATAGTATTACTTCAAAATTTCCTTAAGTAAGCATCATCTAAAACGACCTTGTCGTATGTAAAAAAATCTGCCCTTTCTAATTCTGTAATAAAAAATAGGTGTTTATATTTAAGGAAAAAAATCTGTTTTTAGTCACACTGTATATTTCACGCAAGAACACTATAAACTAAAAATAAAAATCGACGGGTCCGAGGGTTTTTTCAAAGACATCCCTTTTAATTTTTATTGAATTTATCCGCTACTTTACGAATGCACTGTATAATGTTATAGAACAAGTGGTTTAAGCCCTGGTATTTAATTATTTGGCAATTATTACAATGAGATTATGAAAAATATATTGTCGAATACTGAAACTACTTGAATAACTACGTTTTTTTTGAAAATGATAACCGGAAAAGTACAATTTAATTTTAAATCATCTTCTACTAAAATATTTAGAAAGATTAATTTTATGTATGAGAGATAATTGTTTAAATAATACACACTCATTTGAACTATTGCTTAGCAGGAAGGTTTTATGTTTACAACAAATACAACCTTTCAAATTAGCCTGTTTATACTTTCATTTAAGAAAACATTGATTTATGGCTTTCTTCAAACGCAAATCACTTTCTATGTTTCCTATATTTTTTGGCGTTTTTACGTTTTCTATTTATCTGTATACACGATGTCGATAGTTTCTGCTCTCAGGTATTAGTCGCTCAGTTTGCCTATATTTACCCACATAATAATAATAAAAATAATATTACAGTAAAACCTGTCAATAACGGCTACCAAAAAAATAAACCATATTGGGCGTTATATAAAGGTGGTCGTACCTGTCTTACAAATAAAATACATAATTGGTTTTTAATATTTTTTTCTATATTTTATTAATTAAAGTGAATATTATATAAATACACATATTGCTATGAACTGTTGTGTTGATCAAAGATTTGAGTTGGCCCACAATACACAAGAGCTTGCTCGGCTTATCTCAAGTCGGTTCAGCCTTCCAGGAGCTCTTGTATCTTCAGGTTACCCACGAAGGGGTATGGGTTAAATAAAAAGGTATTAGAAATGAAAGTCACATTAACAACACAAACATTTACTAATAAAAAAAAACTAAATAAAAAAAAACTCTCTTAATAAAGCATTAAGAGTGTCTTATGCAACACAAATGCATAAGACTGAGGAAAACTTGTATAAATATTGACTCGCATACAAGGAAAAAACCTCAATTTGACCGCGAATAAACCTAACCTAATTAAATAGTTAGCAAAACTTTCAAATTTAATTAATTACGTTAACCAAAAACTCAAACGTCAACCAGAAAATTATCTGTGAGCGCGCAACTCAAAATGACCAGATCATGCGCTTTATAACATGATCAACTTTCCCACCAAATACCCTGACCTTCATACAACTACCGCCAAAAGAAAGCAAAAACTTACAGAAAAACTAAAATATTGAAAATTTTCCTGACTATAAATATATATTTTAAATAAAATTTAATAAATTTATGAGCTCATTTCATATACAAATATCTTAAAGAAATAAATATAAATATAAATATACTTGCAAATGCACACGTACATTAATTAGAGAGAGATTTCAGATAGGTCGTACCAAATCAAAATTTACAAGTATCCAAAACTCGTAATTAATCGAAATTTATATTAAACACATCAAAGATCACTACTAAAAACACAAACCGAAATTAACTCTAATACTTTGAATAAAGAGGAAGTCCTTATTCAAAAAAAATTAACTCGACCTATCTATCTAAAGGATGAGAAATCTCTGCCTCCTACTCGGAAATGAAATATCTCCATGCCTAAAATATAAATCAAAAGACCGACTACGGTAGATCTGCAACCGGCAACGGTCAAACTGCCTGGCTCAAGACAACGTTCGGACAACCTACAGTCGTAGACAAAAATACACATTATAATCAAATTTTAAATAAAATATAAAAATCTCTAATTATGATCCTGGAAAATGTACATAATTATAAATTGTCTTTTAATGTTTCTTTTATTTTTCTTCGGGGAAAAATCCATGACACTATATATACGAAAAACTAAAAGTGTTTTAATATATGTCATATGTACAAAACATGGACTAGGTACACATTATAGGTAATACATATAACGGGTGTTCGGAAACATTCGAAGTCAAAGTAGTCCTTGAAAATATGAAGTCATGTCTGAGATAGATTGATTTTTGACAGAAAACAGTTGACATTTAATAATTATTACAAATCAGATACTTAAGTAAAGATATACGATTTTTTGTTCAGAGCCCACTTGACTTCGAATGTTTCTGAACACCCGTTATTTATTACTTATACATATTATTACAACATATTCATAGGAAAAAACATAATTTGTTAAGCTTGTTTAAAGTATGGTTCAAGCTTTGTTTGCTTTAATTTTTTTTGCTTCGATTAAAAAACTATCAACAGAAACAAATTCATCTAAATCCACAATTTCATTGCCAACTGTAGGAAAGAGTTAGGCACAAGGGGTATTTTGTCTTCTTCATCCAAAGTTGTATCTTCTTGGATAACATCAGAGAATCCAGCCTTGGAAAAACATTTGTTAACTGTACCAGGAGATACTTTTTCCATTCATTGGCCAAATTTATGTCTTTTCAGAATTTTCGAACTCACATTCACTGTCAATAAATATTAGAAGCCTTTTAATCAAAAAATTTCGGTAAGTCAAAAAAAATACGAATTTCCATATTTTTTCTTTTATCTAAGGGCTGACAATGTGTAGTGGCGTTTGGCGGCAGAACGACTAGTTTAAGATTTTCTAATAGAACTTTAGAATGTGACGTGGCATTATCCAAGAAAAGAACAACTTTTCTATTTTTTCTCATTTTATGGACAAATTTATGCAGCCATCTTGTCATAATTGCTGTTGTCATCCAAGCCTTTTTGTTAGAAACCCATTCTAAGAGTAATTTATCAATATGATTATCCTTAAAACAGCAACGATTTTTAATTTTTTCCAATTATTAAAGGATCTTCTTTCTCACCTTCCATATTTGCACACTGTAAAATAGTCAAACGTTGTTTTGCTGCCTTATTCCCTGAACTATTCTCATTTTTTTATGCAAATGTCTTATTTGGCATGGCGCGATAAAAAACCTGTTTCGTCAGTATTATAGACATTTCGAGAAGAATAATTCCTTAAAATCAACAGTAACTTGGCTTTCCAGTGCCCTATATCGTCCAAATTAACCTCTGCGGACTCCACAAATTGGTTTAAAAGTTACAATGTGTCACCGGCAGTAACTTTCCGAACATTTATTTGATGTTGCGAAGTTTTCCAACTTTAAACTGCTTGCTGCATCCAGTGATTTTTGTTTAAAAATCGGCGCAAATATTGGAATTGCTTTATTTCTGACTTTGCAAAACCAATTGTAGTTAACACCTTCCTCAACCATCTTTTTAAATTCACCTCTATTTTTCATTCTTCTTTTAGCGACGAGCGTATTCTTTTTAACTACATATTTAATTAAGAACCTTTCAAATATGGAGACAATTTTAAACTAAGTAAGTAACCGAAAGGACCTTTCGCATACGGAGAGAATTTTAAACTAACAAAGTAACTGAAAGACCACATTATTTGTAAACTTGTAGAAATAATGGCGATATCTGTTTGATCAAACATAAACATGCACGTATTACGCCGGAAATTTGCTTTCGGGGCGTGTTGGAGACTGAGATCGCATTCATTTCTACAAGTTTAATTTAATTATGTGTACATTCTAGGAATACATAATTATGGACAATTTCGCACAAATACGAAATAACATTGGGTATTTCCATCAATAAAGATACATCATAAATAGGTGGCCATTAACACAGGTTTTACTGTAACAGTAATAATAATAATAATATTGCACACCAATTCTTGAAAACCAAAGATACAAACTATATTAGGATATCACACGCAAACAATTTATATTTAACTGAAGTGGCCTTTACTTGATGTAAATCCATTGTAAAATTATTGAATTGCCAAATTGATTTTCACAAATACTTCTTCAGTATGAAGAAGCCACAGTGCAAAAGATATTTGCAATCATGGATTAATGAAAAATAATTTTTAGAGGAATGATGTGTATCTGTTGATTTCCACTTCGACTTCATAAATTTATTTCAAAAATTTTTCTTGCATTTTCACGAAAGGTGTCCTTCACAAGAGTTTATCCTGATATTTGATTACAAAACAAAAAATTAAAAATCGTATGAATGTTTTTCAATCTACAGGATTCATTCAAAGAATTTTTATTATATGTAAATGTTAACCGACACTACGACAATATAGTTAAGGTAAAGTTGTTGGAATTGACATAGTCAAATACAATATCATGGACAGTTGCTGGAGGGTTTACCAGTAAAAATAAAATTGTGACGACGTGAGTTTAGGCCCTCGACACCGAAAGGTAAGCGAGGAATACAGATTATGTATGTATGTAACGAGCCATCGAAAAAATTCATAATTTGAGTAGACTGTGAGATTGGGTTGATACTTTAACCACTTCCACATAATGACACATTACTTGATGCTTGAGAGTTTCATTTAGTTTCATTGTAAAAAAAGGTTATGGCATTGAAATTATACTACAACAAAAAAGAAAACAAATAATTTATTTAATATCGAAATCATCAAAATTTACATATAGCTACAGAAGTTGTTGAAAATATTGTCCATTTACATCTAAACACAAACAATTTTTTTAATAAGAGTTTTGAAAAATTTGACACAAACTTATTATAGTTTCAATGTCAAATAATAAATGTCAGTATGTGGAAGTGGTTAAAGTACCAACCCAATTTCACAGTCTACTCCAATTATGAATTTTTTCGATGGCTCGTTACATGTTAGCGGTATTTTTAAAAATGTTTAAAAAATAAAAATTCCTAAATTAAAATGTTAATAGTCACATTATACAGTATTTTTACTTTAAATTGCACTGATAATTATGATATGATGATAGTAACTCTAAAGTATTAAAAACTCGATTCACTTTACAATATTAATTTTTTTTTTGCATTTTACTGTATTTTGTATATATCCTATTGTTATTGAAACGTTTTCGTGTAATATCTAAGCGATGTTATCACAGCAAATATATTTTTCTATATTTATATGTACATAATCGTACAGAAAATCTAAAATTTACCTTTGGATATTCAAGCAAGTGTATTATTCGAATGTTTTTGTACATTTTATTAAATGGAATTCCAACAAATAACGACCAATGCCATCATAATGTCGCTATATATCTTAGTAAGTTCTCGACATGAATATGAATAATTTATTTTAAATATGTTTTGTAACGAATTCGTTTATTCATCATGTGAAAATATTCTCCTGTGAACATTTTGCTCTTATCACGGGTGTCCTTGAAATAAAAAGACAACGTCTGAAAAAATTGAAAGTTTAAATTATATGTAATAATATACCAAAAATATTTTCTCAAAAATCCCGCTCATAAGGGAGAAAAAAAATGACACAAATATTTAATGAAATTTTGTTACGCCACTGTGCGACTAAATTTATCATAAATATTATCGGTGACTATATCTTCAAGCTGACCCAGAATATAGTTTTGTTATTGTCGATTTCGCTTTAAGTGTTATTCTGTTGTCGATCGTTACGTACATTTGATACAATTTTTCGATTTAAAGATAATAGATTGTAATCAAATTAGACGCTAAGTGCCCGTATAGCACGCATCTTATATGTTGTTTTAATATATAATCTTCAAAAACTTGAATTTCGTGCCCGGTTATCGAACCCTTACCATAACAAAACTTAGACACGATGTTATCGGTTTTATAAACATAAACATTGTTGCCCTTAAATATAATAGCGGCTTTCTGAATCGATATCATGTTTTATATTTCTTACTTCTAACAAAAACAAACATTCTTGTATTACACATGAAATTTTAATATGATTTTTAATATGGGTTTGTCAATTAATGTAATACATATCTTCATTTTTAGTTATTTACTTCAATGTATAAAAAGCTGATCTTGTACGAGGTATTGACGTTAGCATACAGAATGTTATGGCTTTTATAACATCTACAGCTGTTACGTATGTAAACATACGGTGTGTGTGTGTAACTTCAATACAGGTAGATATTTCGAGTTAGAATATTTTGAATTTGTAGGCGGAACATGATACAATTTTCTGGGGGCATTTAGTTTTAGGGTTCGCGTCGTAGTTGATATTTTGGAGTCATATTCTATATAATTTGGTACAGCTTTCATTTTTCATACGTTGGCTTTTTATTTCAAGGACATCCTCTATTTCCCAGACTTTTGATAGTTATTTCGTGTATTTGATTAAATATTTTATCATACGGGAGCTATGTGTTAGCTGGTTATAAATGATTTGCTAAAACAATTTTTATTAATTTATAAAATAGTCTAAAATTTATTATATAATATATTTTACATTTACAATAAATTGCAACTGCTAATCAGCGCCTTATTTAATTATGAGCAGAAAAGCTTTTCTCGAAACTTGTGCTTCCACACTTCTATGTGTGGTTAATTTTGCGGATCTAGTTCACCAGACTATCGAAAATTCTGTGCATATTTAAAATTATCCAGTCAAAAATAATTTAAACTTTTGTCAAAGAAATCTAAAGTAAAGGATGACATTTCGTATGGAAGGTGCCTATTGAAAGCTATTAAATATTACATAATGAGTAATTTCATAAAATAATTATTTTATGAAATTAGAGAGAAAATCAGATCTATAAGTAGCTTTTTAATTCTATATAATAATATTTATTTAAATTTTAAATTATTGAAATCATCCAAAAAGTGAAACCATTTAGCAATTCGCACTTGATACCTACATTAACTTATTGAATAGTTCATAATAAAACATTATAGAATTACTATGCGATACATGATTATTGTTAATAATTAAACAATAACTTTCATATTTTATATTTTTAACATTTGAAGCTTTAGTGGAGATATATTCAATCGATGACAAACAAAGCTGTACCTTTGTACGAAACAACACGATAACCGTCAGAAATAAGGAAAAACAAATTAAATGTCGTTTAAGTTCAAACATTTTGCCACTAAGTATTTTTCTAGACGAGCGTTAAATTTAATTTCATTATCAACGTTTTCAAAATGCTAAGCTTTTTTTAACAATTATTTAATTATATGCAGGGTGTTACAAAATTCGCTGACACGAACTATGGGATGACGTTAATCTTTAAAAACTGAAACGGATGTTCCTTTACCATTTTTTAATCTGACCAAACCATTTCCTGAACTTCAGCAAATTTAAAAATGAAAAATTGAACATGTAAACTACAGTAGAGTCGCGATAAGGTGAACTAATTCAGACAAGTCCGGTTCATTTTATCGAAGGTGTTCACTTTAATGAGATTGTTTAAAAAACGACAACAAAATATAAATTATATTATTACATACTATGTATATTTCTAGTGTTTAAGTATTATATGGATATAACCTATTAACCATGTAATGCACATGTGTTTATTATATGTATACATATCATACTTACGACTACTAAACTGTATCGAAGAAAGAAGTTAATTTTGTTTGTTTCGTTTTATATTGTGTACTTCGTAGTATAGCTGCTTCTTGCAACCGTTTAAGCACCAAAATATCGTTAATATTATGAATATTTCTTTCTGCCCAGATCAGACACGCATCAAATGCTTTACAGGCTTCCGATTGTGATGGAATAATAACTGGAGTTTCTGTAACCACGTTGTCCTCCTCACTGCTAATTTGTTCAAAATCATTGTCTTATGTATCTGCTTGTAGATCTTCATTCCAATCCAAAACTTCTGTAGCAGTGTAATTTACCTGAAATGCAGTTTTGGAGATGGACTTTTTTTGCATGAATGCAAAAACATGAAGTGACTTACATTTGGAGCTATCATATCCAACATTCCAAGTGCCTGTTGAACAACACTGTTTATTTCACGTGGGTGATATCTTTCTCTTAAGGTGCTTAATGGAATGTCATCTTCATCTGGCTCATCAAACTCCAAAACAGGTTTCCAACATTTGACAATGGATTCCATTGAAACTTTTTCCCAGGCGTTCAGTAAATTCAATATAGCATTTTTTAAAGTCAAATTTTTTATGAGGCCCTTGACATCACCTAAATCATTTCTTATTATTGTTGATAAAAGAGAACTTCTATAATGTAACTTGGTAAGTCTGATTACGTTTTGATCCATTGGTTGAAGCAATGGCGTTACATTGGGAGGGAAAAACAGTGTTATTATTTTTCCATCGTCACTTTTTAATTGATCTTTTGAAGGATGAGAAGGGGCATTATCGATAAGAAGAATTGCTTTTTCATCTAAATGTTTTTGCTTCAAAAATTTTCTCACCTACAAATTTATTAATTTGTATTAAAGCAAAAATAAATAAACAGAATGAGGAACATTTTACCTGTGGCACAAAAGATTTGTGAAACAAATTTTTAAAAATTTCGGTAGTCATCCACGCATTTTTAGAGTGGTCTTAGTCTACTGGCAATACATAATTTCTGAAACTTCGGGGGTTTTTTGCAGTTCCAATTACGAAAGGTTTCAACTATGTCGTCCCGAAGCATTAGTATATGCGACAAATGTCACTCTTGCTTTTTCAGTTTTTCGACCAGGAGCAATTTTTTCATCTGAAGCCACGAATGTTTTATCAGGCAGCAGTTTCCAAAATAAGCCGGTTTCATCGGCGTTGTATATTTGATCACTTGAAATGCCCAATTCATCAATTTTTGCTTCAAAATTTTCTTGAAAAGGTCAACTGCGACGACATTTGATGAAAGTTTTTCACCCGAAATTAAAGTGTCGAATGCCGTATCTCTTCTTAAAATTCTGCAACCAGCCTTGACTACTAGCAAAAGTTGTATTTTCGTCAAAGGTCTCGTGCAGTTGTTTCGCCTTTTCTTTTAGCATTGCCCCAGAAATCGGTAAGTTTTTACTTCGTTGTTTCAGAAACCATCTATACAAAGCAGTTTCCATTTTGGGATTTTCTGCTCGTTTCATTCTTCTACGTTTACTAATTCCGACATATGTATTTGACAGAACTTTTAGAATTTTTTGTTGATTTTTTCTAATGCCGCATATAGTGGATTTGGCAACTCCATATTCACGTGAAAGCGAACTTATACTTCTACCATCATTAAGTTGTTTTATTATTTCACATTTCGCACTTAATGTTAAAGTCTACACAATAACTCAACTAAATACACGAGTAGAATGCAGGCGTTCAATCACAAACACGTTGTACTAACATAATTAGGGGGTTCCCCGATCGAGTCACTAAATATAGGAGTACAAATCTACAGTATGTAACTGGTTCATCTTATCGAGTTGGCTGTTGGGCTGTTGTTCACCTTATAGAATACTGTGTATAAAAGTTTATTTGTTCACCTTACCGAACTGTTCCTCTTATGGGGTGTTCACCTTATCGCGACTCTACTGTATTTTAATATTACACAATTAAAAGTCTGTAGTACTAAACACTTTATACATTTGTTCAAATTGTCTTCCGGCAACAGCTACACATGATTTGGCACGCCTTGCTATTGCCTAAACGGCGTTACGTAACATTTGCCATGTTACTTCTTGCGTCGCTTGAAGTACAAGATTTTCGAATTTATTAACATCGGCGACAAGTCTTTGGTAAACTAATGATTTCAAAACACAAAAAAAAAGAAATCTCAGGGTGTCAAATCTGGCGGTTCAGGTAGCCAAGGTATTAGACCACCCCTACCAATCTATCGATCATGGAAAGTATTGTTCAGATAATCCCGTATAATTCTTGTAAAGCGGGGACTTGTGTCGTCGTCTACAGCTAAATACGAATAAAGTAAAAATAATAAACAAAAAATATATATAAATAAAAAAAAATAGTTTTGTTGTAATCTTACCAGTCATTCGCCCAATAAACCACCCCAAATATTTAAATAAAAACGACATTTGCGATTTCTGAGCATAATTAAAGGTGGATTCTCATAACTCCAGTAATGAATATTGAAAATACCACCTTGGGCAAATAAACTTTCATCTCTCCAGAATGGAATTTTGGACGAGCGGATCGATATTTAAATTCCACCCACAGAACGCTTGTCGAAGCGGACCGTTATTATCTTCCAAATACTGGACTCTTATGAAGTGATATGGATGCTGTTGGTCACGTCTAAATACACGCCATACGCGAACTTGATATGTTCTTAGTTCCCTTGCAACTTGCTTGACTTGCACGATTTGAGTAGTCTTAAGCCATGATTTCATACCCTAAAATTTAAAATACGAACAGCGTATCTTTTTAATGACAATTATAGAAATGTCAGCTGGTTATTTACACTGCTCATTTATTTTATGTATTAATTACAAAGCCTTCTTTGTTCATGTTTATTCGTTGCCGGAAAACAATTCGAACAAATGTTATAGTGTTTCGAGTTATACGTCTTTAATTGTGTAATATTAAAAAAGTTTACATGTTTAATTTTTACTTTTAAAATTGCTAAAAGTCAGAAAATATCAGTCAGATTAAAAAATGGTAAAAGAACATTCGTTTCAGTTTTTGATGAATGAATAAAGTAGACCAATATTTAATAGAAAAATTTCTTAGTATTACTAACAATTGATTTTCAAAATTATCAAAAATTAACTTAGAGTTGACTTCCTTTGAAGTTTCTACTGACATCGAAAAAATCGTGAAAGTAAATTATAGATTTTTCTTTTAAAACAAGTAGTAATTATTAATAATCAAGAAGCAAAAATTAAAAAATATCCAGCTTCTAGATATTATCGATTTGATATTGTTTGATGATCTTAATTTTCTACCTCCAATGACATCTTTCTATTCCATAAACTACACGTATAAACGTATGAACTCATTCAAATATCTAATTAAGATAAATATATTCTTATTATGTGCATATTAGTCTTGATTTTTGGATCTGTCCATGATATTTATTTATAAATATTCTTATTCGTTCTATGTTTTAGATACTATGAACAAGAAGTAATTCAATTGTTGCTATCTCCAAGCTTGTTACATGTAAATATTTCTGGTGAATTATAAAAGTTATTGCTTTTTTGATTGAGAAGACTACATTGAAATGTAATTCAATAAAATCCTTTCATTATTCCTTCGTAGCGTGAAATTCCAAAGGAATAAATGGAACCAAGGGTGGATAAACTTAAACTTAATCCATAGAAATATTATTGTGGCTGTAACAAACATCAATTAATAAAAAAAAATTGACATATCTAAAATTTTTCATTTTCTATTTGGAGGCATGTATGTACTTATCTAGATCTCGTGGAATAATTTTCAAATATAAAATTTGCGATGAATTTACCTAGAATTAATGCACTTCTACATTCTCATCATTCGGTTATTCCCTCGCGATTATATCGTTTCGAAAAATATCCATTCCAAGTTCTTGTTAAAAAATGAAATTTGTTGGCACAAATTCGAATTACTGTTGAATTAACTATAAGTATATTTCAAGGAATCTTTCTTTTTGTGCCAACATAATTGCGACTTCATATCTTGGAAAATTTACACCAAGGAAAATTCTAAACCTTGACTTAAAAACTATGTTTAGTCACATCCTCTTATTAACTACAAATCTTTGGGCATTTATCATTTAAAATTTATATGTTATTTCAGTATTGTTGAATATAATTAATGAAATTATAGTTACAAGTATTAGTTAATAAAATTATATTCACACTTCGTCTCATCTTTCAAGTATTACAGAAATAGGGCTCTTAATATCGAAAAATTAGATACCGTCAAGTATTAATTAGACAATTTTGTACCGTTTATATCAACGCACATGACGAAATTATGTGACGATCGCTTGAAATGTATTGTAAGGAAGAAAAATTAACTGGATACTACCTCCGTAGTCTCATCGAAATAACCGTAATTTACATAATTATCTCTTTTTTAATTATACATAGATGTATTTTGTAATATGTATATACAGTATGTCTGAAGATAATCAAATATAAAAAATATATGCTTAATACATAGGATATTTGATGTCTAAAATAAGTTTTCGTATGCCACTTCAAAATATTAAAAATTGAAATTCAAAATATGCCTATAAAAAATAATTATAAGCAACATTAGTAAGATTTTTAGTATTTATATATCCCCTAATATATAAGGTAAATTACAAATATTTATTGACTCCTAATCAAATATATAGATATGAAATTCTAATTTAAAAAGAAAACGTTTTTCTTGGCATGCCATTTAAGAATTAGCTGTTTATCGACGAAGTTCTATAGTTACTTCTACTTTTTATTACTTATACTTGAAACGGAATCTATTTATTAAAAAAATTAAAAAAAAATAATAAGAAAAATATTTGAAGCTCTCATTATCCACATAAATTGTGTCAATATAGAAGAAAATGCCCCCTGATGACATAGTATCAAGTCTTAACTATGAAATCGATAAGAAGATTAAAAGGCAAACAGAGAAATCAATAAAAGGATCATACGCCAATTGTGATTTCAAAAGATCTATAAAACAACTAATAGATATAGCAGATAAACTAATAAAAAATACTTAATTCAAGAAATCTAGAAAATAAAACCTATAGTGTTTGAAAAGTTATCTTCAAAAAGATAGACAACTCCATATATAAAAATCTTCTTAGAATTAATACATTTAAGAAAACATTAAAATATAGTGAAGGCTTGTGAAATAGCATATAAATTTAGATACATTGCATAATCGAATGTTGGAAATTCATGTTGAGTGAGAAAAAAAGTTATACAAAACGAGCATTAGATCATTTAACTGAGATTATGTACAACAAAAATTTTAGATAATGTGGAAAAACATTTTTTCATAGAATACGTCCGGGATAACAAGACAAAAAATATTTAAAAAAGACGTTAAAATAAACTAGATTCTGCAGTGTGTCAACTATACCTTATTCCTTAAACGTATAAAGTAATCACGAGGTGTCCACGCCTGTAACGCGTGTACAGCCCAATTTACAATAGCGTATTTGTGCTATATAACAATAAAAATTTAAAATCTTTTGATTACGACATGATATTTTAGAAAAAAAAATATATATTATTTTATATAAAAGACTGAATTAGTTTATTAGTTTAAATTTACAAAATTAATGTGTTTCTTTTCATTCCAAGCCCAAATTTAAGGCATAATAAACCTCAAAATGACTAACGTGTGTAATATCACAGTGGCTTAGAGAGAGATAAAATACAATTTGCGGATGGCATTTTGAGCAGTATGAACTGCAAGGAAATACTTTATGCACAGACACATGATGATTTCCATCGTTTGTTGTTGGATTTCTATGCAGCTATAAGAACCAATAGAAAGGCAGAATTACAAATTACGCAGTGATCACGCTTTTTGCCACTCTATATAATTACATAATATTGAAAACTTATGTTCATGGAAAAAAATATATAAAACAAGAATTATTAAATTTATTATATTGTATTGAAGTGAGACATGTATAAGAAAAAAGAAAAAAAATTGTAATGTTGTAAAACAATTGTTCATAGAATACACCCAGAAAAGTAAGACATTACATTAGTATTAAAAAAGACACTAAAACAAACTAAATTTTGCTTGCAATCTATCAATTAACAAAGTTTTTACAAAAACGGCAACAATAGAATCACTAAAAAATAGTCAAAAGAAGAATAAAAGGTATAGTATGAACTATGTTATAAAATAAAAATAAAATAAATAAAATTTAAACTCATTACTAAGAGTATACATTCGGAAGCAGCATCCGAGTGGAAAGGGCTAGGGTTACACACGCATGTATTATAGGAGAAGTCATTTAAAAATAAAACAAGCGTACTTAAAAATAATAATTCGTGCATTATATTTACAAGGCGATAGTATTTTAATATATGAATAAATAAAGGTAAATACACATATACAACTTTAATTTATTATATTAAAATATATTTCCATATGTTAATCATGCATTTCTTGTTTAGCGAGATTTTTGTTGTGTTGTTAGTTTTGAATACGACACAACAAATGTTCCGGAAACACATGCGTTTCTTTTTGTCAAATTTCAGTTTAGTATTTTACAAAACAAATATACCTTTATTTACGTGATTTACGCACTTGTCGAAATAAAATTAACGATGACAATTGAAAGCAAAATTAGATTAAAGAACGAATTTGAAATACACGCACATATTCAATATTAGATTTTAGATGATATTCATTTAATCGGTTCGAGAATAAACATAAATTATGGTTTTATTTAAACGAGAATTTCAGGCATTTTATTTATGAAATTTACTCTGCTATTTTTTTGGCGATTCCTCGTCGGATACTGCAATAATTTGTACTGGCTTTTATTGTCTTTTACTTTATTCTGTTACAAGATTATACGTCATGTAAATTGATGCCTTCTTTCTAGTATTTTTTGTACAAAATTAGATGTCGTACACATTGAAGTTTCATTTCTATTATTCTTTTACAAAATTATATAAAGTGTAGAATTTTCCCTCTTTGCTTTTTTTAATACTTATGAGTAATACATGCGCGTGCAACCTAAGCCCCTACCACTCCGACGCTGCGTCTGCTCCCGAATGTGCATCCTTACTCATACCATAACCTACACTCGTATACTGTTAATACAAGAAAAATTAATTTTTTTATTTTTTTATTTTGAATAGTACGTGGAAACATCAGCTACAAAGTACGAATGAGAAATAAAAAAAGGTATTTAACATTCTATTCAATAAAAAAAAGGCAACGAAACTATAAATTGTATAAAATTAACAATTTACAGTATCCGTAATATTTTTCCACGAGTGTAGTATTGAAACATAAAGAAATATATAGAACCAGCACTAAATCAATTTTATTGTATTGTATTGAACTAAGAGTATGTACGAGAACAAAAAATATTTTAAATATTGTAATGTGGTAAAACAATCTTTAGGAAAACAAGGCATTACAAAAAGAAGAAAATAAACTACATTCTGCAATCAACTATCAAAGTTTTAAAAATGCGGCAACAATAGAATTATTAAGAAATTGTCGAAAGAACGAAAGAAGAATAAGAGGTACCTATAATCTGAACTAAGTTATAAAAGAAGAATAAATTAAATAAAAATTTAGATTCATTACATAACTTAATATTGAAATCTCATATTTATGGAAATATATGTATATAACTAGATTTATATCGATTTTATTGTATCGAGCTGAGATGATTGCACAAAAAAAGAAAAATTTTAACACAGAAAAATAAGACAAAGAGTATTAAAAAAACGAAAGAATAGAATTAAGAAAATCTCGAAAGAAGAATAAAAGAAATAGATGAACTAGATATAAAAGAAAACCTTCAAGGATATTAGAAATTAAAAGGAGAAAATAAATAGTGCGAAATGAAAAACTGGAATTATAATTTCAATAAACTAATGCAATTCATAATTAAATTATTTTGGCACTGTAATTACCGTATGTTAAAATAACAGAATATTGTAATATTTAATATATTTAAATATTAACGATTGAAACTATTAATAGCAAGTAATTGAATGCTATCACTAATGTTTCTATGGTACTCTTTACGCTATTGAATATGGAAAACGTAGCTAAATTAATTATCAATAATAGCTTTTAAGATACATAAATCAACAAAAAATGCTCGTTAAGGAAACGATAGAATTCATCATTCACTTTAAATGATTCACTACTTTGGCAGTTGTACTAAATAATTGGAAAACATGATTATGCAGTCTATAAAAAGAAATATTTTCTTGGGATACTTGAAAAATAATAATATCGTTTTACCACGTATATTTTTCTCAAATATTTTTAAATCCTCTATAACCTCTATTATTGATGTGTATGTATCAAATTGAAACTTAAAATATTCCAAGGAACATTCCATATATAGATATTTTCTAATTCTTCAGATATACTTATATACGAAGTTAATACTTTACTATATTCTATATGCAGCAATTTTTACTTCTAATAATAATTATGTACAACATGCAACAGCCGCGTTCTGCGTCAACAATGACTAATTTCAGTATTCAGAAATTGTATTATAAAAAAGATTTTATTCTGTAAAACAGTTTTATGTATACTTAAATTATTTATTTTTTGTAATATTTCTTTACCGATTTGTATGTGGCTTTGTACATTGCTAATAAATTATGAACTAATGCATTATATTTTTTATATTTCCTATTTACCTATTCCATTTTAATATCATTAATGAAATAGACACAAATGACATAATATTTTTTGTAAGTTATAGTATTGTAAAGTTTGTCTTTTCGGCTTCTTAAATAAAACTAAAAGTAACGTAGACACACACTATATTAATAATAAAAACGAATAACAATTTAAAAACTAATTGCTAACAATAAGCACATTTATGTATTTATATTTATGTTCACTTCGCGATGCTCTGGTATCGAATGTCTCAATCCCTTTCTCGACGGCTTATACCGTGTGTCCCAATTTCGATGCTCATCATTGGTATCTCGGTTATTAGAAGATATAGAACAACGGTTAAATGGGGAATGTTTTGCAGAATTCAATACTCGCGGCAAATCTCATTTCAAATTTGATCTAACTTTTTAAATTTTTAAAATATTTTGAAAAATCAAAAATTTGCCGATTTCGTTATTCCTCAATAACTAACTCGATAACGCTTTTTTTCTGACCTCTTTTAAAGTTTTGCATTATTCAGACACTTTTTTAAAACAAATTATTTGAAATGAGATTTGCCGCGAGTATTGAATTCTGCAAAACATTCCCCATTTAACCGTTGTTCTATATCTTCTAACCGAGATACCAAGGGTGAGCATCGAAATTGGGACACACGGTATATCGCTGTGAAATTCTCTTCTCGAGCGTTCTACATCCATCGAGAAAGCGCCAGAGATATGACGTGCGACGCATCGTTGGATGAGTTATCACAGTATTGAAGTTTACGGAATTTGAGAAAAGTTGTGGTTTTACAATATTTGTGCAAATTTTCGTATTTATTTCGTCGAAGCGCGGACATCGAAGAAAAAATACGAAGTGCTTAGAGCTCATCACAGTTCTCGTAATTTCCAGTTCTGTGCCATCAGTATTCCAGACTTCCAAAATATTTGTACGGTTTAACTTTTTTAAACACAAAAGGTACAATAATCCTAGAAGCATCTTAGCAACTTTGTTCTATTATATTTTTATTCTATCAAAGATATTCTTGAAAGCAACTACTTCGTCAAGAATATTTCTAGCAGAAGCCTTTGTTCCAGGAAATATTTCGACGATATTTTGCTTATGGTTTTCGTAGATTGATATTACGATTTTTTCTATAATGTTCGCATATTTTTTCCTGTGAAATATTCATTTCTCTTGCGTGATTCCGAATATAATTCATGAAATTCCTCCTCATTCTCATTCGGATTCACTCTCATCATTGTTTGATTCTATGATTTCTTCTTCTTCGTTAGAGTTATCGTCATCAAGATTGTCAAACTCATTAAATACTAAAAAATAAGTCCTTCATTCAAAGTCTTATTAAGTTCGTCTTCTGAAAAGACTTTTTTGGCCTAAAACTCGTTCCAAAAATTGACACCGTGTAAAACAGACATTTTACGTCTAATTTACCGGCAAATTAGCCTACTGAAATTTAATAGAAAAAGTTCTATTAAATCCATGTTTAAACAGCGCACGAGACATCTGCGCAGGAAGGTCGCCATATTTTGATGCTGCTTGACTGCCAAACATAACCCTTATGTTAGTTGATGGATATTTATTTTGTTAAAAATTATTCATATTGAATTTCTAGAAATGTCGTGGAGTCAGGAGCAAGTGTGGACGTTGATTGACGGAATACAAAATAATCCTTGTTTGTATAACGTGAGAAGTAAGGCTTACAAGAATAGGCATTTTCGGCAACAATGTTTGCAAGCGTGATTTATTTAGTAATTAGTAATTAGTAATTCTTCAAGCTGTTCATTTGTCATACATAAAAATTTTAGTACATTAGGGTATCTCCTACTAACAATTCGGTATTTAGCATGTTTAAAATTCCTTCATTCTGTAATATTCTGTTGATTCAAGACTTTATCCATACATCCCGTCTCCGCTTGCTGCGTTTTTTTTTAAATAAATTGCAATATTATTGTCGATGCTAATATTGTTGCAACAGCTCCTAATATAATATTAATGGATGTCGTCGCTAACGTAAGTTATATCAAATTTCCAAGACTAATAATTATCCTATTTTAAAAACACGCAAACCGTATAATATTATTGAGACATGTAAAAGTATGTTTGGATTTGATAGTACCGCGATATCATAAAGTTTCTGGGTCCAAGATGGCCATGGGGTGAAAAACGTCTGTCTTAATTTATATCATCCTTTTGAGAAAAATCTGATAAAATTTTCAGGTTATGTGTCATACTGACATTAAGATTAATATATTGACAAATTTTAACGTCAGCATGACACTTAACCTGAAAATTTCATCCGAATTTTCTCAAAAGGATGATATAAATTAAGACAGACTTTTTCACCCCATGGCCACCGTTGACCGATAATTTTTGATATCTCGGTATATCTATGGTGAAAATGTCAAGCAAGTGTATAAAAATAAATACAATAGATGGCGCATCATGTTCTGCGCATGCAAAAATATTACTGTCACGTGGATTTCTCTGTAACTTGGACAAATAATATGATATAAGTGTAAAACATAAATTTGCAAGATGTCAAAATTTTCTGTCCAACTACAGGCAAATTTTCTGGCAAAATAGACATCGTCTAAAACTTGCTTAAGAGGAAAAAATAGATAAAAAAGTGCCTGCATGACCAAGCGCGCAGCGCACAAAATATACCAAAAATAATAATAGCGTCAAACTTGCACAATAGCGGTTGCTAAACTGAGCAGTTCACCTCTATGTACACCAGACAGTTTAGCTGAAGCATAGATTGAGGCACTACGAATATGCCTAATAATTGTGTTAACTTAAAATTTGTAGAACTGGTTCACCCATGCAACAGCGTGGCCGCTGAAGGCTTAAGAACAGTGGCGTGTTCAGAACCTTACAAAAAGGTAAGCTGTAAAGTAAAATAAACCCCAATCAAAAATTTTTTGATAGGCGCGCAAAAAAAGGTAAAATTTGTTCCAAACTACAATAGAATTCTAATTTACCTAAAATGAAATGCCACACGTCTATTTTCTCTTGCAAACTCATCTATGACGCCATCATAAAAACATATTCTTGCACTAATTCCTTTTCAATTGGTATTAATCCCAAGGTAGAGTCATTCTTTTCATGTAGAATTCGTAACAAAATTTTTTATTCGTTCAAGCGCAGAAAAGGAACGTTCTGCAGACGCACCTGTGGCGGGGATAGTGAGTGTTAATTCACATAGTTTAAGAATTTCAGAGCAAGCACGATTTAGTCCCCAGTTTTTAAAACATTTTCATAAGTCACTAGCACTCGTCTTATTTAAGCCTTTTGAGGTGTTGTAAATCACTGTGACTTCTGAAAGTAATGCAAGAAAGTAAAAATATTCTGGATAATTTTGTTTAAGCGATTTAAGGCCCTTTATCCTCCTAGAAACTAGGTTTATCATAAAAATTAACTAAATCTAGAAATTTAAAGGTGATAAAGTTCTTAAGACTAGTGTCTATGTGGGCGGAATTCATAATTTATTCGTTTATTGTTTTGTATTAAGTGTATGTAAATAATAATGGTTGAGTAGAACAGCTTTGCTGGACTCCACCAAATAAAGTCTTTCATTATTATTATTATTATTATTATTATTATATTACCTACTATCCTAAGAAAATTATAAAAAATAAGTAAATTTAGTCAATCAAATAGCAATTAATAACGGCTATACAGATATTCTAATTGAAAATAAGCTGACAAAAAAACTTAGATTACAAACATACATTTGGAAGCTTAATGAACATATTTCAATGTATTTAAAAAAACTTAAAAACTGCAGTTTATAAGTTCACATGTGGACGCGGTATTATATATATGTTGGCGAATTCAAATAGGAAGATGATTTGAAAAGCTGTTCTTCGTTTAGAAATAAGAAACAAGATATAACTTTTACTAATAATCTATTAGAAGAAAACCACACATTCTATAAGGATTTTGAAATTCTACATTTAGAAAACAAAAGCAATAAGTTAAATTTACTGGAAAGTTTAAAAATTAATAAAAAAATAATAAAAAGTATAAATTAAATTTACCTACTCCGTAACGAAGAAAATTTATTTAGAGTGCAATGTATTGTAAGAATATTGAGATATACAGTGCGTCTGCCTAAGTTCTCTACACACGGAAAATTTTTTATTATTAATTTTACGAAAAAAGTTATTCTTTAAAAAAACATCTGCTTCTTAAGAAAATGTGATTGAACAACTCAAACTTTATTTACTATGTGCTCAAAAATTAAGAAATACAAAATTGATTTAACAGATACACACTATTTTTTTTTAGTTTGAAAAATGTGTAAAAATTAAATATGTTTAAATTTAAGATTTTACATCTCTAGCGAATCAATTTTTACAATAAGTATAGCAAACGCCAATTAAGTTGGCGCGAGGAGGGGCACGTTCGCGCAGGATTAAAAGTAATGGGGAGATTTGTATTTGGTTTTACATCAAATGTCAGATAATTCTAACCTCTGAGCGTGTATCACTTTATGATCCCCTAGCAAAACCATTATGTTCCGTCAAACGGCAATGACAAATGTATTCTGACAATTACTTGAGTAGTGGGGGTGGACGTTTCTAAAAACGTCTTCTGCGCACCCCCTCCTCGCGCCAA
Organism: Melolontha melolontha; assembly: GCA_935421215.2. Classification (NCBI taxonomy): domain Eukaryota; kingdom Metazoa; phylum Arthropoda; class Insecta; order Coleoptera; family Scarabaeidae; genus Melolontha; species Melolontha melolontha. The sequence goes on along the minus strand of OW285236.1, from coordinate 103,344,590 downwards.
CTTAATTGGCGCTTGCTATACTATCGTAAAAAATAGTTATTTATGTACCTAGGTTCGTAAGTACAGCTTTATGGTCGAGAATACGTTTGCAAACCGAGACCCGTAGTGTCGAGGTTTGCATATATTCGAAACCATAAAACTGTACTGTACGAACCGTGGTGCATATGAGATTTTTCGTCATACCTACGTTTTTTTTTAAATAGACGAATTTTGATTATTTTGCACTTTACTTTTATTATATGTATACACATTAGTAACATCAAGTCAGGAATGTTTGTCGTATCTATGGTAACCATGTTTGTGTCAATATAAATTTATATTTTTGATAAATGTCAAAGTATGTATATGCAATATATTCTCAAAAGTTTTTGCTTTTAAATAAACTTTATAAATATGGATCAAATAGAGATGGAGGCTATTATAGCTTGTACTGAAATTTTTCTGGAGAAGTTGTGAAAGATATCTTACAATTTCCTAAATTGAAAGGATTTTTGATCCATGAAAATGATCCATCGGCAACATTATTAGCAGATTCTGGAATTGATGTTCTTGGTCTGAAAAGATACGGCGGATGGAAATCTTCCACTGTGGCAGAAAGATCTAATTGTTCGTTTACATTTAATATTACAAAGTGATAAGTTTTTGTACAAGGTTCTACGTTTACTAGTTATGTGTTTTTGTTAATTAAAATTATGTTTCAAATAAATTTGTTATAAATGTTCTAATGTTGCTATTATTTCCCTAGGGTCGTAATGAAATATTACAGCCCGCTACCATAACTGTCAATACGGTATGTAAAGTGTCACTTACGTTTCAAAAAAAGGTGTCATAACTGTTTACTTACGCGGTAGGTATGACGAAAATAGTATATTGTTTACTGAGTAAGAAAAGCCTAACATTCCTGGACGACTGTGAAGATTAGCAACACAGAGTCCAGGAATGTGGCTTTTCCTACGAGGTAAACATACTATTTTTCCGCAAATCGTTTAAAATTCGACAGATATTAATTAATTTTGAAAAAATCGCGAATAATTTGATTCACTAATAAATGGTGTTTTGAAATTCGTAATATAATTGGTTGCGTTACTATGGAAACGTATTAATGTTGAATTGTCAAACTTGACGCATATAAATTTAACTGCTGGTGTTTTCGATAGCAAAACAGTGTAAAATGATAAGTGATGATGAATTTTCCATATCTGGGACTCCTCCAGAGCTGGTGGAGGTAGCGAATACTGCTTCATTAGAATTATTGCCAAAGAAATCAAGAGAAAAGTACGAATATGTATATAAACGTTTTATGGACTATCGCAAGAGTAAAAACACGAGTTCTTTCTCGGAAAATGTTGTAATGGCATACTTTCTAGACCTTCGTTTAAAGATGAAATCTTCAACATTAAAAGCCACCTAAAAAATAAATAAATGTGTAATCTAAATAAAAATTAAAACCTTGTAAATTACCTTAATCATTAAATATTCTTTATCTGGAGCTTCCTGGATATATTTTTCGATTTCTTCCTTCGTTAAAATCTAAGAGATTTCTTTGCCCTATAACCTTGAGCTTGCCGTTTCAATAAAGAACGAAGTTTTGAATATGTAGATATATCTACATTGTGTTTAATTGCAAGGGTTGACTTCAACATTTAATAATTGGTATTTCTGGGGCCTGTAGAATGGATGAGTTAGTCCGAATGACTATACACGATGTAGAAGACCTTGAATCTAAGATTTTAATTAGCATACCTGATTCGAAGACCAACAAACCAAGGTCATTTGTAGTTAATCAGATGTACTTGAATGTTTATCGGAAGTATGTTTCGTTAAGACCAGAAAATATGAACAGTGAGCGATTTTTCTTTAAATATCAAAGCGGAAAGGGTTGTAGACAAGTGGTAGGAATAGATCAATTTAGAAAAATGCCTAAAATAGTTGCTACTTATTTGAATTTGGTAAATGCGACAGAATATACTGGTCACTGCTATCATCGGTCTTCTGCAACAATATTAGTTGACTCTGGTGCTGACATAACTAGTTTAAAGAGGCATGGCGGATGGAAGTCATCCAACGTTGCTGAAGGATATATCGAAGAAACTTTTAACAATAAGGTTGAGGTGGCAAATAAAACTTTCACAGTACAAAATATTCAACAAAATAACCCTACTACTTCGCATGTTGTCCAAAATGTTTCTCATAGTTCTAATAATGTTCCTCCAATTTTCAATAATTGTACTAAATAATTGTACTAACAAATAACTGTAAATATAACAAAATAATTTCAAAATGTATTCTGCAATGCATTGAGGTTTTCGAAATATAAATTAATTCCTTATAAACAACGTGTTTTCAATCAATTATGTAGAACAATAACAACTGTAACGAAATATCATTTCCTTACAGTAAGGAAATGAATATTTCCTAACAGTTAGGAAATGTTGACTTTTTCTTTAAGAAATTTTGTCAGGAATGTCAAAATTTCCTAACGATTTGCGGAAAACTATTGTAAACTGTATAATTCTATGAAGTAGCTAAGTAGGACTCCAAAGTAATTAAATTACAGATGTCATTATGACAATTAGTTCTGCTTAAGTCAAAGTGTATACTTATTTAAATGATTAAATATGCCTATGAAATTGACCACACAAGATAAAATTGAAATAATTTTAATTGCTTGCGATAATTATAAAACGTTTCGGGAAGCAGCAATAATATTCAACCAAAGACAATAATAAAAATATACATTTTACAACTGGAAGAAATATTCGTTCTAAATTAAAAACTTTTGAAAGTGTAGATAATAGGTTTAGTAAGAAACAAAGATCAAGAATTACAAGTAAAGAAACCGTTCAACGAGTATTATTGTCCGTGGTAGAAGATGGGAAAAAATCACTGCGTAGAAGAAGACATTACCAAATAATATTTACAAAAACTCTATTTAAAAAAATATTAAAAGCAAATATGTAATATAAGCCAAACTTTGTACATACTTTGAAACCAAGAGATTATGATCGACGTTTTGAGTGCAGCAGTTTGGTACAAGGAGAGATTGAAGATGATCTCTTTATCGTGAGAAAAATTATTTTCACCGAGAGGCAACGTTCACATCAAATGGTACAGTAAGTTCATAAAATTGTCGATGGTGGAGTGACGTAAATTTCACGATACAGACTCGTGATCAATATTATTTTAAAACCAATATTTGGTGCGAAATATTTAAAGATCGAGTAAGTGGACCGGTATTTTTTTGACAAACACTAAATAGCCAACGACAGTTACAATTTTTGGAATAACTACTTGCACGATTTTATACATGGCGCACCTTGTCATAGCAAGAGAGATGTCAGACAATATTTAAATGTTCTCTTCAACGGGAAAATAATTGATCGGTACCCTAACATTCTTCAGCCCGCAAGATCTTCGGACTTTAACCCTCTGGACTTTTTTGGGGATAACTTGAAGGGGATACTTGAAGCAGAAGGTGTATTTACAAAAAAAAATATCAAAATGTTGACCATTTGAAGACAACAATTAAAGAAAGTAGACAGGGAATAACTCCTGTCATAGTTAGAAATGTATTGCATGAATTTTCTGCAAGAACAGCTACCTACCTGCATGGAGAAGGAAGGTGAATATGTTGAAGCAAATGTGCAATTACATTAAAAATTTACTTTAGTTAAATAAATATCATTATGTTCGTTTCTAAATCCAAATCCCGAAAACAAAAAAATTGTATTTCTTAATTTTTGAGCACCTGTACATGGTAAATAAAGTTTGAATAGTTCAATCGTGTTTTTATAAGAAGGAAAGGTTTTTTTTAAAGAATAACTTTTTTTTTTAAATTTTGTAAAATTAATAATAAAGAAGTTTTTCGTATGTAGAGAACTTAGGCGGACATACTGTATACATATTGAGGGACATTTAAAATAATAAAAATGTAAGACATTTAAATTCGTCGCAATTTTTAATTATTTAAGGCGGGTTATATTTTTGGACCATCTACTCTCAAACATCATAGTTATTTTAGTTATTTTATTTAGATTAAAATACAATTCAAATATATGTAAACTAAAGAAAGAATATTCATTTCAAAAACTGACTATTTAATTCAAAATTTCTCCTTTTAATTATACTTAGGGCGACATCTTAAATTTGACGGGATAACCTTCAATTACCGAGAACAGGAATCTTCTAGCGCATCGATATTTACGGTTCGTGTATCGACTGCACCAGATTCCTTCGTCCGATTCTCGAGGCCAAACGATTCCCTCCTTCCGCCTACACAATGACCTATATACGTAGAGAAGAGGCTTCTGCGCCGGCATAAGGATGAAAATCGCATGAATACGATCAGTTAATCACAAAATTTCCTTCGTTTTCATTGATCGAATTCACATATTTTTTGTAAATACATTCTAAACAAAGAAATACATCTAAATATAGCGAAATTATCGAATTATATGACGATTCGAGTAATTACCCCCTTTATAGTAAGATAAAGTGCGGGGGTGTGTATGCGTAAAATGAATTCTGTGTTCGTTCGGAATGCGTGCGCATCTTTACAATACACCCGTTCATTGATCAACTGTGGCCAGTGCAACGAGTGCGACCGACATCTTCAGCGCGCTAGTGATATGTCATGAGATGTCCCGAGACGTGTATGTGGGGGGCAGCCGGTCTCCGAGGGGCGTGAGATTGCCCACCGTGGACCGGTCCCCCAGTAGGGTATATCCCGGTGGTAGTCCAATCGGTAGGAAACCTCTAAGACAGACCCGTTCCGGTAACAACTCACCCGATCACGGATACGGCGGTTACCATTATTATCGCGACGAAGAGTTGGCCAGTCCTATGTTGGAGGAGCGAGGAAGACCCTTGGCCGTCGGTACGGGTCATCATAGATCGCGTAGTGCCACCAGGCCATCGAATCCAATGTCCGTACGTTACCAATCCCTCGACAGAGGCCCCACGGTAGACCACGAACGCGAATTTTTACCTATAAGGGACAGACGTGACCGTTCGCTGGAAAGAAGTCTTTATTTCGATGAAGAACCGTATAGTACTAGGTCCGCGCGTCAATCGCCAACCTCTCATCAACCGTTCTTGGGCGAATTACAACATCAAAACAGCGATTTGCAACGTGAGCTAGGTAACTTGAAAAAAGAATTGGAGCTCACGAACCAAAAATTAGGCTCGTCGATGCACTCAATTAAGACCTTCTGGAGTCCCGAATTGAAGAAAGAGCGGGCTCTGCGCAAAGAAGAGTCCGCCAAGTATAGTCTCATCAACGATCAGCTCAAGCTACTCAGCAGCGAAAACCAGGTCAATAGTTTTCCTTCTTTGCATTTTTGCGTAGGCTTTACGTTGCTGTTGGCTTTTATGATTCTTTGCATACAATAAAAGAAAATTATATAACATAAAATGAACGTTAAAATGATAAACATGTAGTATCTTTTTTGCAACAGTTTTTTTAGTGGTTTGCGTTAGATTCTTCTTCGTAGTTATATAATGAATAGAAAACAATATTTTTAACAAACAAAATTTTAAATTTCCATCTCTCAATCATGAAAGTAAGTATGTATAGTGACGAAATAATTATCTTTTAAAATGTCAATTTGAAGAAAATATGAATTCATATTAATATATATTATGTAATTTACTATAATATTAAATATAATAAATTTATTAGCACCTTTTTGTTTTACATGTATTCAATGTTAGATAAAATTTCATCGGCTTTAAATTATATAGTTTCCATTCATTTGAAAGAAAAACATTTGAATGTATTGTCAGATTAACGAAACTAACGCTATTGTACTAAATAAGAAAAACGTTGAGTATTCGTAAACTTTGATATATCATTTATCGAAATCTGTCAATAACTTTGCTTAAAAAAGAAAATCAAATAAATTTGACTTATAAACTTTCAAAATTCTGTAGGAAGCATCTTCTTAAATTATAAATACATATACAACAGAAAGAACAATTTATTATTATTAATTATTATTAATAAAGAACACCTATATTATGTAGAATAATCGTTCTTAGTTAATTTTGTATAATTTAACTCAAAATGGTTAAGAAAAAAAAAAGTAAAAATCACAGAATTACTCATTTTTGTCTAAAAAATATCGATAACTTAAAATTTATTATTTAAAATAACTTTGGATGATAGTTTACGTAATATAATAAGAAGAATATAATTTGTTAATATACAAGAAAATATATTCTAAAAATTCTAACCGCATAAATTATGTAATTTAATTGTAATCGTTGGTTCGTCCTTAAGGATTTAATATCTTCTATAAAATTAATGAATCCTCAAGTATCTTAACTTTAAGATATCTCGCTGAAATATTCTCTTCAAGTGCTCGTTTTATGTCAGCTATAAATTATATGCTCCAAATATGTAAAATCCATATCATACCAAAAAATTATATACACTGCTCAACAAAATTAGCGGAACACAAATTTAATACTGCAACATTTTTTAATTAAAAGAGAGACATATTTATCAACTTTGGAATATCAAATTTTCAACATTAGTTAGCAAGATTTTAATAACAAATATGCTCTAATTTAACAATTTTCTTGTAGAATAATACACAGTTAAGAATACTACCAAAATTAAAATGTATTTTATTACTTAAAATTATTAAAAAGTCTGTTTAAACCTGATTATCCAGATTTAATATCATGTGTACCCTCTGTTAGCATTAATTACAGCTTGGCATCATCGAGGCATGCTGCGGATATAGGTCTTGTGGTAAATTTTGTCATTCTTCTACAAGAATTTCGACTAACTCCTGAAGAATATGACGTGCAACAGGGAATTTTCTGATATTCCTATCAAATGAATCCCAAATATGTTCGATAGGATTCAAGACTAGACTCACAGCCGGCCACTCCATCACTTGGATTTCTTGTACTTGAAGAAAATTGGTCGTAAAATTTGCTGTGTGAATTCGGCAGTTATCCTACTGGAAGATAAAACCATCACCAAAATTCTCGGCAAATGGTACAGAATTATGTTAGAATCATCCATCAACAGCATGATGGATGATTCTAACATAATTCTGTGCATTGAGACGTTGAGAAACAACAACCAAGTCGGTACGACCATCTATGCTGATTACACCCCATATCATAACTGATCATGATCCAAATTGATACACTTCCTGTATACACTCTGCAATATGTCTCTCTCCAGGACGTCTGTACACTCGTACACAACCATCGCAACGAGTTAAAGTAAACAGGGATACATCACTAAAAAGCACAAACCTCCAGTATCGGAGCTGCCATTCCACACGTTCGCGAAAAAAGTTTAGACGGATCCATTTGTGATCCCTGGTCAAGCGAGGAACTCGCACATGCCTCCGATAAGTCAAATTTGCTTTTTTAAATCTTCTTCGAACCCTTTGATCAGAGATTGTTATACCGATGACATTTCGAAGTAGCTTTTGTAAGTCACAAGCGGTGAAAGATAAGAATTGCTGATGTAACGGTCATCCCTACGACTAGTTTTTCTTCTACATCATTGTTCAGTTGTCCTAGAGTATCTGCCCGTTTCTTGATAACTATGCCATGCTCTGCAGATAATCGGTGGACTGGTTTTTAGTTGATAGTCGACATATCGCATAGATCGACCATCTTCAAGTAAAGCAACCTCCTTCGCAACTTCGATTTCACTTAAATAAGGCATTTTAATTTTAGGATAATTGAGACTCAAAATTGACGTTTAAAATGTCAAAAAACTAATCAAATCTTAAAAAGTTTGGATTGTTTGTTTAAGGAAAAAAAACATTCTTTTTTTGGTAGTGTTTTACATTTAAACATTTAAGAAGAAAAAGAAAAAATTTATCAACGTAATTTTCTTTTGTTCTTAGCTAAAACATTCCAGACAATAATAAAAAACATGAAAGAAAATTCATCTTCTACTCACACAAAAGTTACAGGCGTTCAAAATAGTGTTCCGCTAATTTTGTTGGGCGCATATAAATTGTGAATAATAGGAATATAGGAATTGAAGTTGTATTTTTATACATATAGTAAGTTGTCCTTGTTTTTATTTTAAAAATACAATAGTATGGATATGAATTTCTTGTTTCTATCAAAATGTAAACGCTCTGAAAAATGTACAACTAGGCAATTTTTTTTACAAAAATTTACTACAAATTTTTAAATAAAAGTAAGTAGGAATTGGTTAATAAACAAATATTAGATTCATTATCTACAGAATTAAATACATCTTCAGATAATATATTTATGGTAAACGAAATCAAGAAATGAGAGAAAATAATCATTATATGGTGACAAGAACAACTATGAACTATGAGATAATAAAGTATAATATATAAATTTAGCGAAATAATATCGACTCATATATTAGTTAAATTATCTCGATTTTTACGAAAATTTCGGAAAAATGATGTTTAATTGTGATTAAGTCTTAAAATTATAACCCGTTTCTTTAAAATTATTTATAATTCGATTCCTTTCCAGTTCCTATTCTAGTGCGTGTTATTATTCTACTAATAGTTTTTATCTCTTACAATAAATACATTATCGTAAGAGGTATAACGACCATTGAACATATTACCTTTACCCAAATACTAATTTTTAGTTTGCATTTTATTGTAATTAAATCTTAAAATTATGACCCGTTTCTTTAAAATGGTGTCCGATTCGATGCTTTTCCAGTTGGTGTTATATTACGAGTTATTAATAATATTCTGCCAGTAGTTCTTAGCAAATATATTTATTGTAAGAGGTATTACCACCATTGAACATATTACATTTATCCAAATACTAATTCGTAATTAAATCTTAAAATTATGACCCATTTCTTTGAAATGGTTTGATTCGATGCTTTTGCAGTTGCTATTGCGAGTTATTATTCTATTTGTAGTTCGTAGAAAATTTATTGGTTGGAAAAGATACTACGGCCATTGAACATATTACCTTTATTCAAATACTATTTCTTAGATTGCGTTTTCTTATATCACATTTTGAATTGAAAAAATTAATTAATACATAAAACAAATTTAATGATAGCAATTCTAAACAATAAATTGTCTTAAACTAACTAAAAACATAACCAATACTATTGAATACACTCCTGGGTGTCAAATATATTAATGTTCCGAAAAATGATCTCTTAAAATCTCCACTTCTTTGGTATTGTAAAAAAGATAGGTATCGCAATTATTGTACGTATTGTAGGTATTCTTGGTTCACGTTTCATTATTGAAAAAGTTTATATCATTTCTTTTAGTCGAATAATTCATAAATATAAGAATAAAATTTCCAAACAAATTAATTAAATTGTAATAAAATAAGCAATAATATAACCAATACTATTGGATACAATCGATAGTCAAATATATTATTATATCTGAAAAATACACAGTTCTGCAAAAAAATATTTTTTTTGTACTCGCTTATCAAAACCTGTCATTTCACGATTCTATTTGCGTGCGTAAAAAGTCACTTTAAACACGAGTGCGTAAAAGTAAAGTTGGTACTTCCTAGAACTTGATTAATTTAGTGACATTTTGAAATCATAAATCCCTAACCTTAATAATATGCTACCCAGTTCGTTGTTTTTCTATGAAAATAAAAGGAAATGAAATAGAAATTGTTATATTTGGAAGGTATGTAATTCAATGTCAGAACAGCAACAAATATTATTTTTTAAATTTATAGAAAACTAAAAAAAAAATTGTCAGAAGTGGGATTCGAACCCACGCCCTCAGAAAGGACCAGAACGCTCGAGAACCCATATAACGGGCAAGGTAAACCTTAAGTCTGGCGCCTTTGACCGCTCGGCCAACCTGACAGATACTAATAATATTGTTAAAAATACTTATAAATATAAAAATTTTAAAATTATATTTATATTTTATATAAATATTATTGTTTATAGTTCTCCTACAAAAAATATTGTACAAACTTCGTGCGTGAAACATTTCGCGCACTTGGTTCGTAAATAACTATTTCAGTTGCATGAGATGTTTTTGGTAAATACATATTATGTTTTCTAGTCTGACGAATCCAGAAAATCCACCGAGATTCTGCCAAACTAATATTTATAGATATGAAAATACTCACGTTGCCATTAATTTATGTGTTAAGAGTGCATGTTGCTTGTAAGAAGAAATAATAATGAGTTTTTCCAGAAATTTGAAGTTTCAAAGCCGACGAAAGTGCTAAAAAAATGTAGTCTGTCAGTGTATAATAATCTACAATCACATTCCCAACAATATAGAAGACATACCTCATAAAATATTTAAACAGATACTAAAGACACACTTGTTCGAGAAAGCACTGTATTCAGTCGACGATTTCTTTCGGGAAGATATAAAAATAATTTAAATTTTAGTCATATTGTGGCAATGTTTGTCATCTCCTACCGTGTATTCATTATTTACTTATTTGTTATACACTATTTTAAATATGTTTACGTACTTGACATATTCTTTTGTAAGTGACATGTTCTATGCTCTTTGCCTGAACGAAATATTATTTCTATTATTATTATTACTATAAAACTAGATAGTAAACCAAGCGGTCTAGATCATAAAGTAATAAATTTGCAAATTTAGAAGATGCCGCTTCTTAGAATCTAGAGAAAGTTTTAAGGTGGTTTAAATTTAAAAATGAACATTGAATATTTATAAAATAGGAAATGTTATAGTTGAATTCTGTATCCTAGATTTACTTATATTTAACTCATTTACCAATATACTAAAGATGATTAATATTAATTTAGATAATTAGAGAAAAATTAAAATTGTATTAATAATCATCATTCTTTCAAGTATTTTCAACGAAAATTTAGTATTTATATGTAAAACGACAATTGTTTCGCCAGCACAGTACAGTGGCTTCATCAGATACTTAGAGCACGTTACTAACAGTTTGTAACTTTACAAACAGTATGTAACGTGCTCTAGTAAGTACCTGATGAAGCCACTATGCTAGCGAAACAATTATCGTTATACTAACAAATATTATTAAAGCGAAGATTTTAACTATTAGTTTTATTTATATTTTAGTTTTTATATTTTTTACAGATTAAGTATAATGCTACAACCCCATAGAATGCAGTTTCTAATGAATATCTTAAGCACTTATGCAACCATCATTTTTTAACGTTATCCTATTTTGCATATTAGTGTAAATAAGAAATATATTAGGAGCATAATAAAATACTGATGAATATTAGTAAATATTTCTAGTTTATTGTAGCGATTAATCTTAAAATGTGTAAATTGCTTTCTAGGAAACTATGAAAGAAGGAAACATATATTTTATTTAGCCAATGATAAACGCATTTATGAAAAATAAGTAACTCTATCTTTTTTCTTTGTTAAATTTACACAAAAGAGTTTAGTATAGAGGCAGATATTTGGACGTCCATACATAAGAGGCTTTGGTATATTTTAAGAACTGGCTGAGTTGTTTTTATTCTTTTTCTATTCTTATACGTATCTACAGTAATTCCAGATGAAAAAATCTCCATTCTTACAAAATACGTATATATTTCCAGTTTTATAATCCCAAAATAAAGAAAATAAAAAAGTACATTAAAAAACACAATGTGTAACAAACATAATCTTTATGAGCACCCCGCTTAATATAAAGCAGTTTTTTTTGTTTTCATATTTTTTTTTGTAATTAATTAAAGAAAAAAGCGTCAGCTTTGATTCTCATGTTTTTTTATTTTATATTAGATATTATTTTGTTTGAAAATCCATAATTGTTTTATTTAAAACATATACTGCACTAGCACAGAATCTTCAACCTGAACAGAATATATCATAGACTCTATAATAGTTTGCTTTATTCAAGCAAAAAAAATTAAAATCGAATTCGTGGTCCTTTTGTACGAAACCAAAATGGAAAAGTTCTATTTCTTTGTGGCTCAGTATTTATGTCTAAAAGAAAGACCTCTAAGCTATAAAAGTATATATGTTTATCCTTGAGGGATTTCTACCATGTATTCTGTAAGTTTTAGGGTCTGTCTACTTGTAATGTTAATAATGCAGTATATAACAAGTGTTCATTTGAAAAGTCAATCTAGTAGCATGCGATTTACTGAGAACATTTTGAAGTATGTCGTAAATTAAAATTTACTACTTAACCTACGAAGTCGTATATTTCGACAGTTTCATACATACAAATAAATAACAAGTAATAGGTATTTATTGAAAACTATAACAAATGTTGAAAATGTTGTCCTTCAAGATCAATGCACTTTAAAATCTTCCGTTCAAAATTTCTGATGATATTCTGCAACATTACTGGATTGTTATTAATTTCCATGCATTTCTGTTCGATTCTCTGTAGCATATCTTTCAAATTCAATATAGGTGTTCGAAATATGTTATTTTTTAGATAAGGCCACAAAAAGCAGTCGCAAGGTGTTAAATCGCATGAACGTGTAGGCCAGGCAATTTCAGTATTTCGACTAATTACACGCTCATCAAAAAATTCTCTTAAATAATCCAAAGATTCTACAGTACAGTGACAAGGTGCTCCGTCTTGTTGGAAATATGCATTTTGAAGTTCATCATCATGCAACTGATTGACAAATGGTTGTAAAATTTCCGTACGGTACCTTTGAGCATTTAACGTTCCCTGAAAAAATATTGGTCCAACGTACGCCTTTGGCTTATCGCTGCCCAAACACCAATTTTCTCTGGATGTAGCGATTCTTCATTAATTACATATGGATTTTCACTACTCCAAATTCTTGTATTTTGTGATTTAGGTATCCCGTTCTATAAAACGAGATACCTATGCTTTTTTATGCTTTATCAGTAAAGATGCGAAAGTTCTCCATTATTGTTCATATTTACAAACCAATTACAAAACTGTAGTCTACGTGGGTAATCAATTTCTAACACTTCTTGTACTGCTGTGACACGGTATGGATAAAATTGCATATCTTTTTTTAATAACTTGTGAGTTGTACCAACAGAAAGGTTTATTTGATCTTTTTCGAAGTAGTATTATACTTTTCTATTCTTAAGAAAAGCATATGCACTTTACTAAGTAGTTTTTCCTTTTTAAGAACCTTTAACAATTTTATTTATAAGGTGACCTATTGCACATAGCGGCAAACCTATTTTAATCACATTTTCGTAAACGTTTTGCTCGTTATGGACTTATACTTCTTTAATGCAAGGCATTCTTTTAGTCTATGCACTTATTTTGGAATCGTTCTTTAAGCAGGTTTGCCGATTTATTTTGGAATTGGTCTTTTGACTGACCGCCACTATATATAAAACCATTAGTTTTTCTGGTCCAACCCTGAATAATAGTCTCCTCTTTTGCTAATTCCGATCTCGTCAAACATAGTCTCTACTGAAAATCCGTTATGCCGAGTCAGTCATATTATCGCCGAATCAAACAATATAGATCTAGGACTCGTACAATCCACCTTTCCATACACAAATAATGCTCAAATGATACCTTATTGGGCACGTGAAGAGCATGAGAAATGGCATACATAGCAGAGATAAGCAAATATGAGTTAATACATACACTATAAATACAATATTAACATTCTGTCTATTATGTATAATTAAGTTAAATTATACAGGGTTTGAAAATAGATGTACCATTATATACCAAATACAGCGTGAGTATAAAAGAATCGTCGAATTTCAAATACATATGTTTCACAAACTATTGCAGATATAATATTTCAATGATAGATAAATCGAACGGGATACTGAGCAAGTTTAAAAAGCGCGCTTACAAAGTTCGTGAATTTACGTACAGGAGGCAGATAGAACTCAGTTTGTAAAATGGCAACGGTGCAAGAGATGGCGTTTTGTGTGTTTCGTTCGTGTTGCGGACGACATAGTGAAAACCGTTAGGTAAAGTTTTGTGTGTACACCATAACAATCAACGCGCAGAACGAGACCAGAACTTTGGTATCCACAGAAAACTGTGTGGAAAATTTTGCAGGAGCGCTTGCAATTTAAACCATACCACCTACAATTGATCCAAAAGTTACGTCCCGTTGACTATGTCAAACTTAAGGAGTCCTTAATGTGATATAACAAGTGGTTAAGGGGGACAATTAATTTGCGACCTGCCTGGTGTTTAGTGATGAAGCAACAATTCATCTCAAAGGAAAAGCATACCGACACAATTTGCAAATCTGGAGCTCAGAAAATCCTCATGTCACCGTCTCGAACATGAAGGAAATTCACTGAAAGTTAACGCGTTCTGTGCAGCTTCCAAAACAAAAGTGTACGGTCCCTTCCTTTTCCAGACAAACACTCTGACTGGCAGAACATACCTGGATATGCTGCAGTTGTGGTTGTTTCCGCAAATGAACAAGAATAGCAACAATTTCATCTTCCAACAACCTCAACTTCATTGGTATACTACGTACGTGACTATCGTAACGACGAACTCCTTCAACGCTGGATAGAGCGATGCGCTGAAGAAGATTTGGTTTTGTTCAGCTGGCCTCCGAGGCCTCCAAATCTTACGGTGTGTGCTTTTTTTTTCTGTAGGGGCATATTGAAGATCCAGTTCACGTGTCACCATTACCAGTTGTCCTTGCTGAGCTTCGAGATCGCAATGCTGCCGGCGTGGAAGCATCATTGGGGATGTGTGGAGTACGATTAAACATATGCCGGGTGACGACAGGAGCATATTGAACATTTGTGTTGTATGCCAAAAGAAACTGAAATGTATTTCGTTTATTTTTATGTATCATTGAATATTGTATCTGTAATAGTTTGTGAAATATATGTACTTGAAACACGATGATTCTTTTATACTCATGCTGTGTATTAAATAAATATTTATAGATTCTTAATATTTACTACAATGAACCAGATTTGCAGTCATACTTCTTATAAATTAGTATTTTTTACGGCTAAAGTTGGCAATGTGAGTTGAGCGTCGTACTTTTATTATCTTCCTATTTATTTGCTGTTTAATAAAAAAAGGTTCGGTAGACAATAACTCAAAATCATATACATAAAATGGAAAGACCTATGCTGTATAAAGTTTATTAACTGTAACTTACAGATCATTCATACATAAAAGAGAAAATATTACAAGTTGAATTTATTGCCGATTTCGATCAGTCTATATTATTATGAGCATTGATATCGAACCACGGCCTCGTAAAGCATTTATGATATCCTTTAAAAAACTTTTTAATGATTATCGGTTTTAGCACGGTGCAAATAATGCAAGTCCAAAGTATTTGAAATGGTTACGAATAAGCGCAGGCTGGCACATGTCGATCTGTAAATAAAAAACATTACTAACATAATCACAACACCAGCTTTTTATATAATTTGAGTGATTTATGATTTAATTATAATAGATACTGCTACTTCAATAGAAATCAGAGATCACTGTATCAGTTTTGTAAATGTGGATATTTATACAGGGTGATAAAAAAATTGGAGCTTTATTTTTAACTGAACATAGTACATGCAAAATAATGATAAATGAAAACAAATTGTAAAGTAACAGAGATATTCACACTTATGCGAGCAACACAGGAACACCTCCTAGAGCAAAAGTTACCGCCTCCTGTTTGAATACAAGCTTGTGCCCGCCGTATCCACGAGTTATAACACGCTCGGATATCTTGTCTGCTTATTGTGTCTGCATCATCTTGAAGACGTATGGTCCATAATTGAATGTATTCAATTTCATTATCGTTATTGCATTCAAAATCTTGCATATGTTCCCATTCATAAAAGTCCATCAGGTTCAAGTTGGGTGATCTAAGTAGCCATTCAATAGTCCCACCTCTACCTATCCATCGGTCACCAAACGTATTATTTAAATAAATGCTGACGCACTTCGTAACTGTTATGAGGTGGAACACCATCATGCAAAAACCACATATGTTACGCCCTTTAAAGGCACCATTAATTTCTGACATGTAAACAATGAGGTAAAATAAATGGTCCCATGAGAGGACCATTAACAATTCCTGCGAAGTCTCTTAAACTGTAAGTGTGACTATCTGTTACTTTACAACTTTTATCACTATTTTTGTTTTCATTCAATATTTTGTTTGTATTATTTTCAGTTAGAAATAAAGCTTCAATTTTTTGATCGCCTTGTATTTCTAAAAAAAGTTTTCGATTAATATTCAAACTGAATAAAAAATATATTATGTGACAAAAAAAAATACAAGTAAAAGTGTATATTTCCAAATTTTTACAAATATTTAATGTGCTGGGAATAATAAGAAATAATAAGTTTCCACTCTACGTAGAGGAATACAATATGTTATTTGTCTGGGCATGCTTCTAATAAGATGATCTATGGACTTCTGTGAAAGCTCATTCTAAGCAAGTTGTAGGGCATTATGTAGCTATTGTAAGTTCATTGGAAAGTTAGGAAGCATATCAACTGTAGAATTTTATGCACTGGGTTTGATCACTTCTTTTATTTTGAAACACGGGTTGTAAGCTGTGAGGACTATTATTTTAATATATTGTATTAAAAATACCTATGTACATTTTTGTTTATTTTATTTACATAAATGAACTAGTATATAAAGTAAAATGTTAATCGATGTGTATGTAAGAGATGTTTTCTCGTTGGTAGTGAATACAGAACTTTAACAAATGGTTTAAGGTTCATTCAAAGGGACCTTAAAGGTGCAATAAAATTAAAGTAATAACAATGATGAAGCATACATTATGGGTTCAAAATGAGATAACTCTATGCCTGATTTGGTTAACAACTATCTACATAAATATATTGGAAAAGATTTAATCACGGAATGGTAAATTTATTTTATGACAATAAGATATACACAGTAACAAAGGTACAGGCAATCTTACTTGTAATAGCATACGGAAATTCCAAGTTCCTCATAATTATAAACTAAAACGTGATATTTACCTAATCCTTTGACAATAATGAAAAATTCGTGAAAAGACACATCTATCCTGGAATGTGTTGATGTATTTCGCTCTTATTGGAGCTCGCCAACACACAGTATCTCAGACAGGCATGACTTTTCATAAATGGACTTATTGTGAATGAGAACTAATGAGTATTAAATCTCATTAGTTCTCATTTACAGTGTGTGTATAATCCTTTGACAATTGAAATTATTAACTAAATGCATGTACAATCAGATAAATTAATAAATTCTTTTCAAATGAAAGTAATAGTTTTCTCTTAGGGTTTTCCGAAGTATTAAATAGATTTATAATTCTAAACGTTTAAATAATTTATTGCAGTAATGGCAAAATAAAGATAAACTTAGTGTAAAAAATGTAAATAATGAAATAAACTGAACATTTTTATTATAATCCGAACACCAACCCTTCGACCTATCATATGCCATGTGATCCATGTTCTATGGGAAATAATTAAAATGTCAATTAAGGTACTACTCCTTAAGAAATCCTTAACTACCACCGCAAATAGATATGCGCTAGTGCACTTTAGGTTCTAAGATTTTAATATAAGTTAGACAACGTACACTGCCAAGATTTGTTAAAATAAAAAGGAAATGCATTCGGTTAAAAGTGACTTCGACAAACGGAGCCATTATTAATTTTAATGATTCTGATCTTTCTGTGTCATCTATTTATAGATTCTGCAGAGTTCAAAGAATATTTTGTCGGGCTAGGAATTTAGAAATATTTCTGTGAATTTTATTTTAATACTTTTATTATTTTAATAGAATTCACACAACTAAAAGAGAAAGTAAAAATAAGTAAAGTTCTTTATATATTTTCGGCATTATCGACTACAGAATATTACTAAAATGGAAATCTTTTTTTTTTGAAGCTTCAAATATATTTAAATAAATATCAAGATAAGTTCTCTTTTGGCTGAGCCTCTCTAACAGGTCGTTGTATTTTGCAGCAAATTTTATTTCACATTTTAGTCTAGCTATTTACAAGTGACAGAGACAATTGCAAAATAAATTTGAATACTTTTAAACTACAAACACGCAATGTTTAAAGTAATCATTGATGATAATGATAATAATGGTTCAAATCCTCAAGAAATAGTATTTTTGTTAATATTTCCTCAAATATTTTTCATTCAATACTTCATTCCACAAATACTTCCTCTATTAACAACTAACCGTTTAATATGCTTATCCATTAAACCTTTTTTCATGGGAACACAGTTTTTTTGTAAAGGATTGTACGGGGGTGTTATGTGAGCCTTTAACAGTTATTTTTAATTTAGTAATTAAGATATTTTCGTTTCTTCCCGTGTGGATGGTCAGCAGAGTTATTCCAGTTTTCAAGAAGGGGATCAGATCTAATCTTTTTAATTATCGGCCTGTTAACAATATTAACAATTTTGCAAAAGTTTTTGAAAGTTTGTTAAATCGACAAATTATTTGAAGTGTAAATCTGTGTTGGCTTTAGAACAATACGGTTTCATTCCAGCTAGATCCATCATTACGAATTTGGCCGAAGTAACCCAATGTATCTATAGTGCAGATTTAGATTACAAGTAGATGTAATTTATATCGATTTTACCAAAGCATTTGATTCCATTTATCATTTTATACTATTAGTCAAATTGGATGCTTCCATTTCCTTCAAATAATCTCCTCCTATATGAGCACAGATCTAGTTACGCGTACTACAATGGCTTTCAATCTAGGTAGTAAATTTCATCGTCAAGCGTTCCCCAAGAATCCACTCTAGGACCATTATTATTTAATATTTTTATTAATGGTCTCCTTGTACTCTTTAATTGTTAAGTGCTAGCAATCGCGATCACGCAATCACCTTGAAAACAGACAAATGTGCTATTGTTTCGCATGTTCGTGTGGCGAGTCCAGTCCTATTCTCATGTTCCAATTCCTAGAACGGATCAAATTAAGGATGTAGGTGTTCCATTGGATTCATTATTACGATTTAATAATCATATACATTAAATCATTAGATTTTATCTTGTAGGCATTTTTGGAATCCGTCAACAATAAAATCTCTTTATTATGTTAATGTAAGAAATAATTGGAATACGGTTCACTTATATGCTATTCCCATTACTTGCACTTGCGACGAATTTTGAAATATTTGTCATTTAAGTGAAATGAATCATGTCCGGAAAACGAATATACAAGCTACGTACCGGATCAGTTGGCCCACTAGCTAAAATTTTACTTAAACAGATATTAGTCATTAAAATTCAAAGAATATTTTTTTAATACAAACTACAGTTCAACATTCTAACACAACTTAAAATTGAATAATTTTGAAAACAATAACAATATTGAAAAGAAAGTACAAGAATAATTTTTATCTTAATTAAATTGTCATTAATTATGTCACCACTGCGTACCTTCACCTTTATTTTTAATTATAGCTTCAATTCCCCTTGGGATCATGTCCTGACAATCTTGAGATGTAAATTCATCTCAAATTTGTTGCAATTTTATTTTTTATTTTGGGATTGTTCTTGCAGGACTGGCACGCAACCGTTTTTTCATGTTATGTCACAATATTTCTATTGGTGACAGATCAGGACTATTGGACACTCACTCTAAAAGTGAAATATTATTGTCTGAGAACCATTTGAAAGTTCTTTTTGACGTATGACAACCTGCGCCGTGTTGTTGGAAAATAAAATCCTCTCCAGCGTCCAAAACATTTTCCATAGTTGGTAATAATTAATCTGTTAAAATATTTAAATATTTTTCTATATTGACGATCCCGTCAACAATGTGTAGTTCTCCGCCACCATTTACAGACATTGAGACCGATACCATAACAGAAGCTGGAAATTTTATCTGCCTTTTTAAGCATTCTGGATGATACGCTTCGTGTTTCTGTCAAGTGACTCTGCTTCGACTATCACCCACAGAAACTTCGAATCGAGATTCATCACTCCAGTGAATTCGATTCCACTGCACAAAAAGCCAATTTGTATGTTCTTTAGCCCATTTCAATCTTTTTTTTTTTTGTTTTGTTGTCAGTAATTGTTTTTCTTTAGCCTAAAGAAATAAATACTTTTTTTGTAAATTTTTCCTCGTAGAATAACAAAATACCCAGACCTTGTATAAACCAAATCCCAAATTTTGAGTTTCTCTATAGCATGTCGATCTTGAAACATGTTTTCCAATTGCTTCACTCCATAATATGCCTAGTTGTCCTTTGTTAGCCCGTCTATTTTCCCGAATTATACTTTGAAATGCTCTTCTGTTAATGTCTGTGCTTTCAGATTTTCTTATATATCGAGCCTTTGGTACTAACTAAATTAATTGTTTTATACAAACACACCATGTTTCTTATACTGTATCGTGATAAAGATAATTTATCTATTTCTGCTTCTGATTTTCCACTTAAATAACCAAACTATAATAGATCTAATCAGCTTGCCTCTACCCATATTTATCCTTAAATTCACTTTTAATGCTTTTGACAACCTAATGACAACCAACCGCAATTGCTTTCATATAATTTTGCATAGCCACCTCGATATTTACCTAATTTCTGAACAAAATGTAAATAATTTATAAATCCATAAAATACGCAAAATTCACAAGTAATGTATAATTTAGATTTTAGTTATCAAAATTAAAAAAACAACATACATATTTTTGTCAAGATTATAATAAATCAATATTGAGATTAATACATATGCATAAATTCATTAAATTTTACTGTTTCTTAAAAATGTTGGAATTTTAGAGAGTGGGCCAGCTGATACGGGAACGAGGTCCGTTTGTACGTCTCTTCTGGATCGCCAATTTTAATTTTTTAGTGACGAAGAGAACAATCTAGTGCTGGGCTTCTGTTTAGTTTACGTACTAAAGGACAAGATTAATTGCCCGTCTCTTCTATCACAGTTGAATTTTTTGGTTCCAAATCATTTGAACTGTTCGTCGAATACGTTCACCATCTCCATTGCCAGCAGGAATGTGCTATTTAATGTGGCTTTATCGCATATGGTACATACATATCCTGTATAAATATTACTCGAATCCCCTCATTTTTTAATTCACCATCCGGTCACTGTTTCTATTACTATAAAGTATTTGTTTTTTTGTTGTTTTTGATGTGAGACATTACGCCACGAGGGTAAACTCGGCTCTTGAATGCTATCACGCGACCACGTGACATCACCGCTCGGTCAGCGCTCCCCTCTCTTCGCCATACCGCTGGCGCTCCCCTCTCTCTGCAGTGCCTACGCTCTCTGTGTGTGTATATTGGTGAACGCTATAGCCTGTCTGTGTGTATGCTGGCGCCCCCTTTCTCCGCTAACCCCGCAAGCTATACACTAGGCGTTTGTCGCTTGTGTTTGTTCATCGGTGTGCGCTAGAGATGATCTTAACGGTGATTTGAAGAGCAGTGATTCTTAACAGTGATTGCATACACTGTTAACAATAAGTGAGCGCTTAACGTTCACCGTTTGCTTTGTAAAAATGTAGTATATTTTTATACAGTGAACGGTGAAAAGAGTAATTGTTTCTTTAATTGTGAATAGTGATTCTGATTATAAAATGAAATTTATGAAAATATTACTCTATGCACGAATATTGTAAGGATAGGAATTCTTTAATAGATAATTTTGCAATACAAGTCATACTTTTTAATTTCGTTTTATTGTTATCATAAAAATTTAATTGTACATAATTACTTACATATTTCTTATGTATTAAAACTAGGTACCTTATAAAGAATAGAAAAGCATAGACGTATGTAAAGTGCTATTTTGATTAATTTTTAAAATTATTATATTAAAATTAGGAATGATTGCAATGTTAATTTAAGATTTTCGGGTTGTGATAGATAATTTAGGTATATTATTACTAGAGACCGGACACATCGGGCTGAAATGGACGTCATTACGACGAACGATATAAATAGTCTACTACATCTGTAAGTACATCACGCAGTTGTTGAAAAGCACTATTCATTCGGTTAACTGCACATCTATTTTTTGTGTGCGGTTAACCGAATGAATAGTGCTATTCAAAATAGCGACAGGTGACGAAACTTTTATTCCCTTTTTGGACATTCCTACGCCCCAAGAGAGTCGTGTATGGATTCACGAAGATGGGGAAACTCTTACAATAACTAAGAGCAGAGAGCTATGAAAAAGGTTATGTGTGCGTCATTCTTCAGAAGTACGAGCTTAATAAATGCAATTAAGCTAGATGGACAAAAGACAGTTACAGCTAAGTGGTACTCTGAAAAATGTTTGCCTGCAGTAGAGTTTCAGACAAGGGAATTATGTTCCTCTATGATAATGCAACGGACCCCTACGGCAGTTTTAACTCTCCAGTTTTTGCTGGAAAAAATATAAAAGTAATAGAACATCCGCCGTACTAACCTGATTTAGTAGTGTGTGACTTTTTTGGGCTTAAACGCAATTTGCGGGGTAGAAGGTTTTCGTCTGAACAAAAGATTGATACCGCTGTTCACGCTTATTTTGAAGGTATTCCGGAAGAAAATTGGTTGGGTGTTTTTAATCAGTGGAAAGAAAGAATGGTTAAGTGTATCATTGCTGAAGGGAATTACTTTGAGCATATCTAATATAAAATCCTAGAAAATATTAACCGTGTTTTTTATTCTCAATAATTTCAGCTCGTCCCTCGTATATATAATAGTGAAGGTAATTCTAATTTTCAGGAAAATAGGCAAAAGCATTTTCACTGTTAAGTGCTTGGTATACAATTTTATAAATGCAATACTAGCTAAACGAGCGAAAATGGGATTTATCGAGTCTATTATTGATGCAATTAATTGTGCTAGTTCCTTTTATCATATCGGTTTGTATCGTAGTGTATATATTAACAGTAGTATCGATTTTAGTATTATATAACAAATTTCTGCAATCTGATAAATAAGAACGGCTCAATTACATTAGATTTATTACATTTACCTACAATATACTGTTATGATATAGATTAAATAAAACGTAAATAATGGTATATTAGCATTAAAAAGGGTAATAAATGTTAGAACAAAATTATGTGATTTGAGAATTATAATAATTACAATTGTAAATAGATAATATAATATTATTTTGTTAAGATAAACAAGTTTGAAAATGAAGTAAAGTAATTTAAAAAAATTATGTATATTTAGTGAAGTAAATTTTTGAAGAAGGTAAATATTGTTTTAATTACCTGGGCGTTACTCCCAAGAAACACTTACTTTTTATTTCATATTATAATTACGACCAAGGAAATAAGAAATTCCTTTATATATACATATATGTATAAAATATCTTTTATTTTTAAATTAAAACCGATATTCCAAATTTCGAACGAGTTGTTTATTTCCAATTGATATTGATTAAGTTAAAAAGATATAGTTTTGGAATTTTGGAGGTTATATTTTGTACATGTCAATGGTGATGAACAGTATATTAAATAGTGAAAGGAGGAAATATGACACTTAATAAATATTAATTGTAATGCAAGTATATGGCGAATAATTATTGATTAAAAAATAAATTGTTATATAAAAGGGCAACAAATATATCAGAATACAGTTTTGAATAATTGGAATCTCCAACAAAATATTTAAGGATTAGAACATTTTGAATAGGGATTATAGGAGTGACAGAAAGAAAAATTAAGATGAAAATAATAAAAGATAAGAGATTAGAATTAAATATTATATAATTAAGTTGATAAAGATTTTATATTATTGTTTAAATTGGAATTATCTACATTAAAGAAAATTATAGATTCGTATCAAAAAAATATGTTATGATCAATTATCAATATCAAATTCGATTTATTTCATTTTAAAAGTAAATTGCCGAAACATCTATGAACCTGAGGTAAGACCAAATTACAGTATTTAATAACTTTATTCAAATAAATAACGCTAAATACGTTTAATCTTTTCCTGCATAATAATACGTATGTATGTATATACATGCTAAAATAAGTCCTAAAATCGTAAAATTTGATCTCCGTCTGCAAACAACTTTAATTTAAAAGTACATACATTAAACAATATAGCATCTATATGTTTTATAAGGATGTCAATTGATCTAAATTGGTTGTTATTAAAAACATGCACAACTAAAATTAAATGATTTCAGTACATTGTAATACAGCAAGCAAAATAAAGACATAAATAGTAGTTACAATTGATATAAACTACTAATTCCAATAAAATGTTATTTACTGAAAAATGAAATACAAGAAAATAATAACAACAAAAATTACAACAAATTTATTGCATTGTATAAGTAAATTTTCAAAAACAAAAATTAACGTACGACGTGTGGCTATAAAATAACGAAACTGATGCTGTAAAACTTTTTATTTTAAATTTATACATATTTAATTATTATCCTCTTCAATATACGCCCCTCTTCTATCCCTACACCGCCCCATTCGAATATTCTATTGTGCAAAACAGTGCTGGAAGTCTTTTTCTGTGAGCTCGTTCATGACGTGACTGCCTTTTCTTTCACAGAACATAAGCTAGAATCGTCTAACAGACAATACAGTGTGCAGAATTTTATGTTTATTTTTTCCAACAAAAGATCGTCTACAAAAAAAATAATTATTCCTTACTATTCATTAACAAAATCATAAAACAAAAATTAGATCAACACTACAACACAAATCAAATAAATGCCACAAAAACCAAGGAAAACAACTTCCAAACTACTTATAAATATGTCCCAATACCTTATATAAACAACCTGTCAGAAAAAATAAACAAAATCTTAACACCATATAACATAAAGTAGCTCATAAGAATTCCACTAATCTCATCAACCTACACTGAAAATTAAACGACAAAATACTTATATTAAAGAAAACACACCTTATTTATGAAATTCCATGCAATGACTGCGAAGGCATATACATTGGCCAAGCAACACAATATCTACAAGAACGTTTAAATGGTCACAAATTTTCAAACAATAGTATTGCCCTTAAAAAACATATCAAACAAACAAAACGCATTTTCAATTACTATAAAACCGCAATAATTACACTGACAAAAAATAAAGCAAGAAATATACTAGAAAGCGTCCACGTACAAAAAAAATACAAATTCAATTAACGACCGAACAGATTTAAATAACTTGTCAGCAAGATATCTATCCATTATATAACCCCTCCCCCCTCCCCTCGTATAATAATAATATAAACATCACAAAGTTAAAATAAAAAACACATGTCCGAGAGCAGTTAAACCCACCCCTCCCGCAAAGCCAACATGTTCACAAAGCCATCATTCTTTTCACCTGTCAAAATAAACACATTGCCGAAAACAGTCTACCTGCCCCAAAGAGTTTAGTTTTACTTAGAAATGCATATCGAATACGTCACAATATATCAACACCACGAAAATTTCATGTAAGTATATTTATTATATCATCTCTTAACTTTTTCAACATTTAAATAAATTTGATAGTTTTTGAAAAGAATACTATATATATTGTATCGAAACGTCAAATAAAACATTGTTTTAATTACCCGGCTGCTACTCCCAAAAAATATTACTTTTATCTCGTATATATATATATATATATATATATATATATATATGAACTTCATGTGTATGAGAATTAATAATTATTAAATCTCATTTTACATGCGATTGTCACTATAATTTGTTGCATTTAATTCTACAATTCGGCAAATCACTTTTGCCCTAGATTGTAGACGCAACAAGCCGCGACATCAACTGTACAAGTTGTCAGTACAAATGAAAAATTTTGTGAAAAACTTATCTGCGCGGAATGTGCATATATCGATATTTCACTGTTTTTTACAGATCATCAGTGCACCTCACCGAAGACAGACATGATATTCACTTCTATACTACGTGTATATATACGAACTGTAATGAACTTCATGTGTATGAGAATTAATAATTATTAAATCTCATTTTACATGCGATTGTCGCTATAATTTGTTGCATTTAATTCTACAATTCGGCAAATCACTTTTGCCCTAGATTGTAGACGCAACAAGCCGCCGTATATATATATATATATATATATATATATATGAACTTCATGTGTATGAGAATTAATAATTATTAAATCTCATTTTACATGCGATTGTCACTATAATTTGTTGCATTTAATTCTACAATTCGGCAAATCACTTTTGCCCTAGATTGTAGACGCAACAAGCCGCGACATCAATTGTACAAGTTGTCAGTACAAATGAAAAATTTTGTGAAAAACTTATCTGCGCGGAATGTGCATATATCGATATTTCACTGTTTTTTACAGATCATCAGTGCACCTCACCGAAGACAGACATGATATTCACTTCTATACTACGTGTATATATACGAACTGTAATGAACTTCATGTGTATGAGAATTAATAATTATTAAATCTCATTTTACATGCGATTGTCGCTATAATTTGTTGCATTTAATTCTACAATTCGGCAAATCACTTTTGCCCTAGATTGTAGACGCAACAAGCCGCGACATCAACTGTACAAGTTGTCAGTACAAATGAAAAATTTTGTGAAAAACTTATCTGCGCGGAATGTGCATATATCGATATTTCACTGTTTTTTACAGATCATCAGTGCACCTCACCGAAGACAGACATGATATTCACTTCTATACTACGTGTAAATATACGAACTGTAATGAACTTCATGTGTATGAGAATTAATAATTATTAAATCTCATTTTACATGCGATTGTCGCTATAATTTGTTGCATTTAATTCTACAATTCGGCAAATCACTTTTGCCCTAGATTGTAGACGCAACAAGCCGCGACATCAACTGTACAAGTTGTCAGTACAAATGAAAAATTTTGTGAAAAACTTATCTGCGCGGAATGTGCATATATCGATATTTCACTGTTTTTTACAGATCATCAGTGCACCTTACCGAAGACAGACATGATATTCACTTCTATACTACGTGTATATATACGAACTGTAATGAACTTCATGTGTATGAGAATTAATAATTATTAAATCTCATTTTACATGCGATTGTCGCTATAATTTGTTGCATTTAATTCTACACAATTCTAGCGACAATCGCATGTAAAATGAGATTTAATAATTATTAATTCTCATACACATGAAGTTCATTACAGTTCGTATATATACACGTAGTATAGAAGTGAATATCATGTCTGTCTTCGGTGAGGTGCACTGATGATCTGTAAAAAACAGTGAAATATCGATATATGCACATTCCGCGCAGATAAGTTTTTCACAAAATTTTTCATATATATATATATATATAAGGTCACGAAATAATTATCTTTATATATATATATATATATATATATATATATATATATATAAAGATAATTATTTCGTGACCTTTGTATGTTATGGTAGATTCAATTAGTTGGCGATTTAAGGTCTGGTTTTACTTCAAAATGTATAAATTTAAAACAATCTTACATGTTTCAGCGTATGATGGTTTTTTCAAAGAATTTAAAATATAAATATGTCATTTATATTTTAAATTCTTTGAAAAAGGTATCATACGCCCAAAACACGTAAGATTAAATATATACATTTTGAAGTAAAACCAGACCTTAAATCGCACGCTATTTGAATCTACTATATATATTGTTCAAGCGCTGATGATCTGAGAATAATAATAATTTTAATTGAAGAATAATAATATTAATTGATGTAAATAATGTATTGATTAAAATATTACTGAAGCCTCCACGTTCGGGTGACTATTGATAAATAGCTAAAGAGCTATGTATAATAATAATAGAGTAATTATAAGTGATATAATTATTAATTGTATAGTACGGGAATCGTACTGTTGGTTGGGCGCCTTGTTTTGTTTTAAACCTATTACGTTAGATCACCAGCCCTTCTCATGTAATGTCTCAGGCTACGGCTAGATGTCGGAGAACATGTTTTATATTTTACAAAAATTGACTATCTTAGGATCCTCGTCGGTTGATTTATCCCTCTGTGTATGGTAGAAAATTGTTTAATAATCTTACTAAGTTATCTCCAGCTAAGCACTTATAAATAAAAGAGTTTGTTTAAAGTGATAAGTGTAAATATTTATTGAAATAAGATATCTATAAACAATGAATAAATAACGTGCCTAACGACAAAATATGGAATGAACATAGAGTGCACGTGTGAATTAAAAGGTTATGTTTTAATAGCAATGTTATGATCAAGTATATGGTAATATAAATAAATAAATAAACAAATTCAGGTGAGTACTACAGTTCTTAATTATAAATGTCTTTTCACAAATTCTGAGTAAGTTAGCAATGTAATTTAAAAGTAAAATCAAGAATTTGTAATTTAGTAAAGGTTTGTTTTGTTAAAAAATAGTTTTCTAAGACTTTTTCGAAATAAATAGATTTAATTGAACCTGTTTCTCGTAGAATGTGGGCAGGTATCTTGAATAAAAACGGCGTTGGTCAGGAAATTCGAAGTACGGATCAAATACTGTGTTTTCGATACTGCGATGCCGGTGTTGGCGTTGTTCGACGGCGTTGGTATTGCTCGGGCCGGTGTTCCAACAAAAGATGCTTTGCTCGATCACTTGCCGATCTTCGATATGATCGCCTCCAAATCTGGTTAAAAGTAGCTCCAAGGATAAATACCTCGTTTCAGCGTAATTTTAGGATTCTATTGCAGGTATTTTAGGTTTTATTAAATTTTAACTTTGGAGTAGCACTTTTTCCTGGCAATCGTTACAAAATTTTACTACTGACGTTCGATAGCAATTATTTCTTTCAAAGCCTATTAAAAATTATGTAAATAGCCTCGAATTTTACTTTAATTACATTTGATTATAATTTAAATATAAATGCAATATTAATTCTAACATGGAAAAAAATTAATATAATAATTTACAGTTAGTTGTTATGGGTTTTTCAATGTAGGGTTATGTTATATGAGTAGAATGAAAATAATCTATTCGCGGGTTTTAATAATTCAAAAAAAAGTGGGCGTGTCTAATTAGTATCGATACAAAATTTGAATGTAGATAAGTTAGCTATCTGTTAATTTCGCGCTAATGACTTTAATTATGAAAATGACAATTTAAAAATAATATAAAAAATAAATTTTGAAATAAATATAAATTAATTTGAAATATACAAAGTTATCGTAATATTAATTTATTAACATTTCGATACTAATTTTACAAATTATGTCCGCCAATTTAGCCATTCTATTGCGGGTCATTTTTATGTTAATTACTGTATTTCCTTTTGCAGTTGCCTGGAATAATGGTGCAATTTGCCCCATAACAATATATATATATATATATATAAATTGATAAATTATTGGAGTTTGTTATGTTTAATAAACGGCTAAGAAATTATATAAACACTTATATATATATATATATATATATATATATATATATATATATATATATATATATATATAAATAGAGAGATATCTATTTCTTAACCGTTTAATGAATTCTTGGATTTTCGGCTTTTTTGTTAAATAAGGAATGAGTCTGTTTACGTTTCGACAACTATTTATTACATATCGGCGATCAGAACACAGTTATTATTTAAATATATTTAAATTCCATTTTCATTAAAAAAATTTAAATTTCCTTAATATGAACATTAATATTCTGGTCATTTTGTCTATTTCGATTTCTATATATATATATATATATATATATGGTAAACCTAATCAGTAGGTAATAATATATATATATATGTATATATAGATAGATATAATGGTTTCTCGGTGTCTCCGCGTGTTGGTTCGTGGTCCTGTTGACAGACGTTTTGATGTCATCGCAGTTGTTTTTTTCTGAGGTTTCTCGTGATAATAAGTCAACGAGTATCATCACGAGGCCAGTGACCATGTCACAGTTAGTAACTTACTTGCGGCTCTAGCTTTTTGAAGTGGAATGTATGAACTTTAAAATTTACAGTACTTGGTAATTTAAATTCTCGATTTCAACAGAATGGAATCACCGCAGCACGGTGAATGGATCAATAGGAGTTTTTTGGAAACCCTTACAAGGTGACGTTAAGTGTTTATACGAATTCGAGCTAGTAAAGGTCATCATTTGAACGATGTCAAACCAATTTTGAAAAAAATGTTTTCATACAATTTTAGATTACGCACTACCATTTGGAATATAACATTTACAGCTTTATTCTTTTTCTTCTTCTATTTACTTAATATCTGGTTGATCTGTTAATTCCGAGCCTGCCTCTGTAAAATTTTCGGAGATGTGGATTGCCTGCTCTCCATCCATCTCTTTGGTGATCTTCCAGGTGGACGTTTGCCTGCTGGTCCACCTTCTAATACGTCGCATGGTAGACTCTTATCTGTTATCTTTTTTACGTGGTTATACCACTCTCTTCTCCCTTACCTTCTACGTCTCTTTATATCTTTTATATCACACTGCTGTCGAACGTCAATATTTCTTCCGTGATCTCTTTTTGTTTACCCGACTATCCTTCTCAGTACTGTAATTTCTGCGACGCGCAGTATACTCTTGGTTTTGCTGGTATTGTATATTTCAATCTTACTCTCCTTTCGAATATAAGGATTGGCCCATACAGTTTCCCTTAGGCAGCCCGATATTATAGCTCATTTGTTATCTGGCTCCTTAAGTCCTTTGCCAGGTCATGAGCACTAGAAAGGTCTATGTCGAGGTATTTAAATTGCATAACTTGCTCTACTGATTTGTTCTCTATTACCAGCTTGCATCTGAGTGGTTCCCTTGCGATAGTCATGCTTTTCGTTTTTTCGATAGATATGTCCATATTGAGTTGCTGGCTGATTTAATGGAATCTAAATAGCTGTCTCTGCAGGTCGTTCTCATTTTCTGCAAGTACCACTGCATTGTCGGCGTAACATACCGTGCTGATTGCCTTACTATTCATCCTGTATCCTAAGTTTAAAAGTGTCACTTTTGCTATTATTTTATCCATTATAACCTTTATTAACTTTTAAAATCCAAAGAATTTTTTACTGAACCATATAGTACGATAAGAGAAAATGTTAAGTTTGTAAATAATTTTAAGAAAATTGTGGCGAACTTGACTTGTTTCGTTCTCATTATTTATTTATCAGAAATATTTAATTGAATGTTCATTTTCTTTTCTGTGTTCGATTCGCCTCTTTTTTTAATGACAATGTCTTTTCCCTAAAAAAGGACAAATTTGTGTAAAATCGGTGGAATGCTTAAAGGAGATGTTCAATGTGGCAGCCATTTGCGTAAATACGAGCCTTTAACCGATCGGTAAGCTTTCGAAGCACACTATTTAACACGGCTTGGTCTTCACGGATATGAGCCGCCGCTTGCAAAATACATAGCCAAAGATCATCTTCATTCAAAACATCACTGCCGTTATAAGCTGAACCTTTCATGAAGCCTCATAAGAAGAAATCCAATGGATTTAAATCGGGACTCTATAAAGGCTATACGATTCGACTACCTCGTCCTATCTATCGAGCATATGAATGATTTAAAAAGTTGCGCACTTCACGAGAATAATGGGCAGGTGCACCATAATGCATAAGCCATATACGAGCTCGTGTTTCTAGAGGAATATCGTCTAGATAATCAAGTAGCGAATTCTCGAAGAAATCCAAGTAGCTCAGGAAAACGATGTTGGAAGCGACCTTGATAGGTGATGTGAGGGTTTACATCGGCCCAGTAATGAAGGTTGTGAAAATGTAGAATACCGTTCCTCGTAAAATTATATTAATTGGTAAATAACACCCTTGAGGCAAGGTGCTTTTGTTATGTAAGTTGTCGATTGAACCACCTACAAAAGCTAATTCGTGGCAGGTGATCGGCTTCTGTAAGTTCTTGGACACATTGCACGTGGTAGTGTTGATCTCAGAAACCGCCCTTCTTAAATACATTTAGTTGTTCTAATCTAATATCCACCTGTTTCACCTTATAATATCTGTTAATTTGTGACTTGAATAAGCCATACTACATGGAAGTTGATAACAGACTGACTTCTGACTTGCAGTATACATCATGGCATCTACAACCCCGACCACCCATTACTGTTCAGTTGGGGTAGCGCTGCAGTTATAAAAGAATACTAAATTTACCAGTCGGGTCCAGTCACGCGCATTTTTTAAATATTTTTTTTACTTTGATCTCGTTCGAGATAAAAGTTTTCGTGCATTAGCATTTTATGGCTAATATTATTACATATTAAAGTAGTCGCCGTATTTCCTATACAATATGTTAGCGATAAAATATATTGAAATATTTCCATCTATTAAACCATATTTGTAATGTTTTCGAGTTTTCGACTTTTCTTCTTTTCCATATTATTTCGTAAAGTTTTGGCTATCAGCAAAGCGAGATTAAGTAGTAACGCAAGTTATGTCTAAGAAATCTTTTAAAGATTTACAATGTTTTTCAGTAGATTGATTTGTGTAATGACTTTCAGGAAGCCGAGTTCTCGAAAAAAGTTTGAAAGAAATGAAATTTACGGATTATTTGCAAAAACTCCGAACGAATAGCACTGTTTAATTTAATTTGTAGAAAAACTAATAATAAATCCTTTTAATATACATTTTTCGAACACATTAGTTAAACGGCTTGTAAAATGGTAAACGTGAATCACGCTTACTTTTATCTATATTTAGATATTTCGATATCTAAGTGCAATGAACAAGTAGTTTAGAAAAATGTCTGTTGAATATTAATTAGTCATTTACGTGGAAATATATTTATTAATATTATTATATTATTACTATTGTATAACATAATAAGTTGTAAAGGCTACGGTCTTTGATTTATGCATGTAAATGTTAGTATTGTATTACATACGAATGAACACATTCTCCTTATATGCATACTAAATATTATGATAATGTAATGGATTTGTGCAGAATGCCATGGCTATTTCTACCGAGATGCAATGCTAATAATTTGTAAATTCAGAAATTCTTCATTATTGTTTTGATATACAACATCCACTATCATAAACATGACGACGATACTATAAGATATATAAAGACGAATTACATATAAAAATAAAACTAGGTATTCGATTTCACCTTAGTTTTACTATATACGATGGGAGAATTATATGTAATATACCTAGACATGAGAGAAAAGATAGAGAGCAATGAAAGAAATATTTTTTTTGTATATGTTTCTCCAACATTTATACATTTATTCAGTTTCTGCAATAACAAGTTCCCTCAGAAAAAATTATTTTGGTAACTGCCAAAAATAATCATTAATTATATAAAGACGGCAGACTATGTGCCCATACTGTTAAATTTAATAATACACATAAGGTGTATTAGATAAAAATGTAGATTTTACAAAATTAGGGCAACTTTTTACCAATACTGAAGATCCATTGTACAGATACAAAGAGCACTTTAACTATGCAAATATAATATCGAACAATCCTTCTCAGTATATAAACATATATATATTAAATTTATTATATTATATTAAATTTGACAGTGTGGGCACATAGTCTGCCGTGTTTAATAATTCTGCAGTTTCCAAGTCATCATCTGAAGAAACTATCTGCCTTCAGGAATTGGTTTTTCAATATCAGCAAAAAATAATGATCGCTAAATGATAGATCCAGACTATAGAATGGATGTCTCAACTCCTGGACACCACATAACGATAACTTTTCGAACATTTTAGCCCGTATGGGCCCTGCAATTTTTGTGTAGTAGTGTAGTTTATTCAGCAAAATTTTGAGGTCTTTTTGTTGAGACAGCTGCTCTGATCACCGGTAATTGTAATGACGGTTATTGTAGTACCCTTACAATAGAAACAACGAAAACACTTCACAGTCCCAAAACAAGGTTGCCGGAAATATACCTAGTCTTATTTTAGTATATCCAAATTTTTCTTGCAAACTTGTTGCCTGACAAGTTTCTGTTATAGTGTGAGAAGCCTGGCAATCCATCTGGCTGACTTTTCATTCCTAAATCTTCATATAAAATTTTCAAAACTATTGTCTCCGATATTTAACCGAAACTTTACTTCCAAACCTTCAATTTTCTCTATTGTTTCCTGTATTTTATAATGCTTCCATATTCAGGTTTTAAGTGACACATTGTTTACAATTCAATTCGCTAGCTAAGCTACAAAATTATTTTAATTTCAGCACTTGGTCAGAATACCTAAAAAGTTGACACTACTTGACATTTAAAAATTATTGCCATTTGTCATTGTTTTCATGGCAAGTTAGATTACATAAACATTTTCCCTCGTATATATTCACATACCTACCATCTACTGATTATATAGGACACTACGTAATTACAAATAAAGTTTACAGATTTTCATAGAAATGTAAGAGTATCAGCGCATATAAATTCTGTTTTTGAAATAGTACTACTTATTGGATTGACTGTACTATTTCTCATACTACGATTGAGTTTCCCTCTCATAAAATACGTAGGGAAACTGAGTACAGTCCAAACCTCTTGATTAAAGTTTCATTGATATGGCATTAACTTGAAACGTCTATATATTTTTTAAATATGTTTCGGATTATTATAGAATTAAAGAGCAAATTTATGTCCAGGCAAGTAATGCCACACTACATCGTCGCATCACGCAATGTAGTTGCAAGAATTCGCAGTCATACTAGTAATTTATTTACTATACAGCCCAGATCTTGCCCGCATTGTTCCATATGTTACCATTAATTAATCGATGCTTGGTAAGCAATTTCCTGACTTTGTTGAATTTCAGAGATATTTGGATGGGTTGCCAAAAGAAAGTTTTGTGCCAGTTTCGAGAAATAGTCTCAAAGAATGAGGCAGTGTAAACTTCGCTAAAGAGTATCACTTTAAAAATCAATAAAATTATTTTCTTTAAAACCCCGTAGCTTTCTATAATTAATTTTCTTTAGAACAATCCTCGTACACACCTAATACATATATCTCGAAGGTTAAAAGATTGTCTCGTTTCTAAAATTTGCCATCATGTATAATTATCAGAACTTTTTTGAAAGAACGTAAATCAGTTTCTGGATTTCAAAGGATGAAAGAAGCAGCTATCACAAACAGTCATGCTTACTCGGTTATAATCTGAATCGTTTTGTTTGTATGCGGGTTAAATGCGGAATTTAAAAGTAAGTACCTTCAATTACACAAGACGACGATGTTTAACAAAGAAATCTTATTTTCTCTTTAATCACAAAAGCCAAGCTTTTCTTATAAAAGTATTTAAAAGTTTTAATACTATCGTTAAAAGAATACGCTTGCGAAAAGAGGGTGAATTTTTGCAATTTGTTTGAGAAAACTTTATATATTCATTAACTGGTTCTTCCATATTTCTTATTGCAATTATATTATCTATTCTTGATAATAATAATTAGGTAATTTTCATTCCTTGAAATTGACGTTCCATGCCCTGAAACTACATAACGTATTATAAATGAAAATTGAGGAGATCATATTAACCCATAAAATATTTTTATACTAAAGAATTTGAGATATTTTAATTTTAACAAGAGGAGAAAATTCTATTCAATTTGGTACAGGAAACAAGTTTAAGAGAGAGCGGTGTCAGAAAGCGGCTTAACATGAGATGCTACCTAGAAATTCTGGGAATTTTAATGTGGCGTGCGAAGGGTAGTACAGCTCTACATGTGAGCTACGTCTATACTAATCAGTCTAACGATACTTTGCTAGGTCGTGGCAAGCAATTTTTATATTTATATTTATTGAGTTGTGTTTGAGGTATTCTGCGACATTACAATGTTTGATGTGAAACTTGATTACACGGCAGCGGAAACACTGAAAGTGCTTAAAGAAGCAATTGGCGAGGATGCTTTAGGCCAGGCGAAAACTTATGAATGGTGCAACAGTTTTAAAACTAGACTACGCCAAAAAATGTGGCAAAAGTGTGTGAACCTGCAAGACTGAAGGTGAACAATCTATGACATTTGTAACATTGTTGTTGGTTTGTCCTACCGCGTCTTCCAACGTATTCTATCCAGTTAGTTTAATATGCGTCGCATTGCTGCAAATTTGTAAAGGTTACATAGCATTGAACAAAAACGGAACCATGTTCATGTGTACACAGAGCTGAAAGTAACTAGCCGCAAGGGATGTCAACTTCAGTACCAGAATCATTACTAGCAATGAGCCGTGCGTGTACGGTTATGCTCCCGAAGCAAAGCAGCGATCATCGGCAAGTTCGAAACAACGTCGATGTTGCCATGCTTCTTTGACGCTGATGACATCGTGCACAAAAAATTTTTCTCACCGGGTGAAACAGCTAATGAATGATTTTATCGCGATCTTCTCTGACGAATAAGGGTTATTCAAGTATCTGTTAGTTACTTTTCAATTAAATTTACTTGGCACATTTACTATTTTTGGGTTTAGGCACTCATAAAATTTTAAAAGACGGTTAGTTACTGGAAATAACTAAATGTTTTTACAACAGTACTATGTTTAGATGAAAATAGAAAAAGATGCAACATACCACAAACACGTGGGATGGAGAAGGATGTATAGCCTTCGATAATTTGAAATTCAAGTTGCCAACATGATAAATTAGTGCATTTAATATAACCTTAAATCTCAGCGTTTGTTGCGTCTTTTCACGTGTCGTCTGTTTTTACATAAACAGTAATAATTTAATATAAGAAAAGGTATGTTATATTATTATCGAAATTATGACCTAATCCCAGGATATACGAGTTTGAATTTTATCGTCAAAACGTTTAATTTCAGAGAAAATGAAAAGTAAGAAACGTGATAGATCGGCCAATTTCTCTATCGAGGAATCAAGGATTTTAGTTGATCTGATTTTAAAGTACAAGAATATAATCGAATGCAAAAAGACTAACAGTACGATATGGAAGCAAAAGGAGGATGCGTGGTCTGAACTCACAAAAAAATTTAATTGTCAATTAATAACTAATAACTAGCGGGGAGAATTGTGTCAAACATGGTGTCCCGCAGAGTTCTATACCTGTTGTTCATAATTTATATTAATGATTTACCATGTAATGTTAGCGCTAAGACTGTATTATTTGCGGACGATACTACTTTTTTAGTAAAAAAGATATAAATAGTGCCGGACCCGGACTTGCTGATGTTCAGCAGCAGTCCAGTACGTGGTTTGCTGCAAATAGATTATTTCTAAATTCTAATAAAATGAGTAGCATATTTTTCACAAATAGACATGCCACTCCCTCAACAAATATTAAATTCCTAGGGACGCATCTGGATTAAGGTTTGGACTGGAAATATCATATTGAAAAATTAATCTCGAAATTATCTACTATCATTTATGCCTTAGGCAAACTTACTTACGCAGCAGGGGTTGAGTCAGCCACTATAGCTTACCATTCACTTTTTCATTCACATATGTCCTACGCCGTAGTTGCGTGGAGTAACTCAGCTGAAGGCAAAATTTTTTTTTTGCTTCAAAAAAGAGCAATCCGTAAAGTATTCCAGCTGATATATAATGAACATTGTAAACAATATTTTATAAATAATAGAATCATGTCCCTTCTACTCTACATTTATATATCATACTGTCCTGTATATACATAAACACATACATAATTTTAAAACACGTGGTGATGTGCACAGTTATAATACTAGGAATAAAGATGAACTGGATAGTCAGTTCTTTAGACTTACAAAAACTTAAAAAAAACAGTATTCAAACTGATTT
Organism: Melolontha melolontha; assembly: GCA_935421215.2. Taxonomy (NCBI): domain Eukaryota; kingdom Metazoa; phylum Arthropoda; class Insecta; order Coleoptera; family Scarabaeidae; genus Melolontha; species Melolontha melolontha. The sequence goes on along the minus strand of OW285236.1, from coordinate 103,307,011 downwards.
GTATAATAGACTACCTTTATAGTATAAGAATAGTAGCATAATAGTTATTTATGGTATAAGTGAATAAAGACAAATTTTATCCACGAAAAAATTGTTTAGCGCACGAGGTGCAAGCCGAGTGCGATAATGTTTTTGAGTGGATAAAATTTGCTTATTCACGTGTATCATACAAGATTTTTTCCAATTTTGCAAAAGTTTCAAAAAAATTTATTGATTAGGTAATTTATTTACATGAATATTGATTGTACTATTAATAATTTGATGAATTCTTAAACCAGGAAAGTTGACTCTATTTTCGTCAGAGTCAAGTACAGTGCAAGCTAAGTTGACTCTACTTTCGTCAGGGTCAAGTGCAGTGGAAGTTCCAAGCCTTTCATTTGAATTTACAGCTGTCAAAATTTTTCTTGACGTGGACATTTTTTGAGCAATTGATTCGTCGATATACTGTTCTGCTACTGTAGAAGACTTCCAGCCTCCGTGTCTTTTTAGAGTTAATAAGTCAGCTCCTGCATTTGCTAATAAATTTGCGGATGTTCTTCGGAAACAGTGTCCGGTATACAGATCATGATTTGGTAACTTCAGATATTTTGCTATCATTTGAGGTATCTTTGCAAAAGTGTTGATACCAATAGGTTGTATTGTGCACTTTTGATTACGATAACAGAGAAAAAATTTTCTGTGTGGTACGTTTCGTGGACGTAAATTTTTGTACTTCTCGTAAATTTCTAACAAATCAACTTGACAGTTTTCATTGATAATTGTAAATTTGCGGCTCTTATTTGTTTTAGTGTCTGGAAGCTAAATTATTAGAACAGACTCTTTCTCATCAATATCATCAACTCGAATTTTATGTAGTTCGTCAATTCTACATCCGCCAGCTATACCCATAATTAGTACTACCTAGAAAGAATGAAAATTAGGAAACGTATTTCAAGGATGATTATAAAAATTCTTACCTTCATACATAAGTACATTTCATTAGGGGCCTCGGATAAAAATTTGTAAAAATCAGTTCTTTCAAAAGTTTTCGACTCTTTTGGTTTGTAACCTGAAGATTGTCTTTTTATAAAAGCGATGAGCCTTGAAAACCTGAAGAACTCCAAAATAATTAAATGAAATTTTGAATAGTTAGGTTTACGTACTTGGAAATATCAATATTTTCATTTATGGATAGCGTTGCTCTGAGCATCGAGTAATGAGACCATAAGGTGGACACCTTTACCTTCTGCGACTTTTCTAAGAAATATGCTAGAAGTATTTCCTCGTTAACAGTTTTCACAGTTTTTATTGTCTTCCAGTCGCAAAATGTTTAGTACTCTTTTTCGTAAATTAATTTAGATTTTTCTGGCAATAAATTGGATACTGCAATCGCAGCTTCGTTCAGAACATCTTCTGGTATGCTTTCTCTCTGGTTATTTGCCATTTCAAACACAGTTTCGGACTTGAAATCGACAAATTGAAGAATTTGCGTGATATGTCACATGAGACTTGAAACAACGATCCTGGCAACGAAAATTTTAAAGGTAGCGCGACGTTTTATTTTTTTTTCTTTATTCGTGTTGTCAATAGCAGTGTGAATAAAGTGTTACTAGAAACATTTTATTCACTGTTTTGATTAATTTTATTCACCTTTATGATTACAATGTTGTTTTAATAATGAAATTCAATATATGTAATGATCATTTTAATAAGTAAAATTGGAAAAAGTTTATTAACTAACAAGTGCTACTATTCCCTGGATGAGTATCTGGGCGGCGGACTGTAACATTATCTCTCTGGGCGATCGGTCGTGCAGTCACAGTAGCCATACTTATGTTTGTGTCTTTCCTCATGAACAAAATTTATCTTTGACACATGTAGGTGTATACCATACATGTTTTTTTTTCTTTTTCTGTTTTTATTTTATTTTATACATATAATTACTGTATATTTTTAAGTATTGTAATGTATTGACATTTCTTTTTACCATGTAACACATAAGGAAGGAATAATATACATTAAACATTAACAGAAGTGTGAAAATGCTAAAAATCAAATACTATAAATTAAAGAAGAAAGATTGGTGTATTCATGCGGAAGGGTACTTCGAAAGGGGTGGCAGTGAATAAGAACAATTGTGTTTTTTTTCAAATTAATTTATTGAATTACTTGTCAAAGAAGAGCAAAAAACTGCAAAACTGCTTTGTATGTGTGACTAAAAAATATTTTTAATTGATTTTGAGGTGCTGCTATACCATATTTTCAGATAAATTCGCGGCTTTTCGAGCATATAGTGGTTAGGGTTCGTAATTAATCGATTTTTGAAAAAATATTAAAATAAGAAAATATTAAATAAAACAAATTTATGAAGAAATAAATTTTTTTTTCACAAAAGATTTTTATTCGCAAAAATCAAGTATAACAAAAGTCAAATAAATTAAAAAAGTATTTATATATTTTTTTTGTCTGTCAAGCATAAATCATTAAAATGGAAAAAACAAAACCGTCATTTAAAAAGTATTGTAATGAGTCATGACAGATAATATTTTGCCTACGAAATGGTTTTATCAGATGAAATGTATTATTCTACAAGTATAATCAAACCATACTCTATTCGCTTTATATTATATATTTTGCTTTATTCAATTTGTATTTTTATCAAATAATAGAAATCAATACTTCAAATATAAAACAGAAAATTTACAATTTATGTCTCCACATGAATATTCAATTCAAACTGGCGTAGAGTTTATGAAGTCTATCATGGTTTATTTTCACAATATTCTCGTTTAAAAATGTTTTTGGCTGGATGCCCAAACAGCTGATTTCGTTGTAGGACAAACACCGACAGTCCGTTGTCTGAACGAATAAAATGCACTTTCCGGTTATACATAGAGAATTGACTAACACAATATAATCCTTTATTATTTTAATTTCATCAAGAATAATTAGGGTCTAATTTAATTTTTTTAGCGAATTTAGTTTCAATTACTGTTTAAAGAATTTAAATATTATACTGCCTTAATATTCATACATACTTAAAAAATTTCCTGTGTATTAATGCTTATCAAATGTAAAGTAGAGAATAACCAGAATTTATTGACCACTTAAACTATTTTTATTAACTTTAAATAAACCTTGTGATTATTTTAAATACTAAAATATTCCATTACGTTTATGATTCATATTTATTTTTTTAATATCTGAAATTCTTTTAATCAAAATAACATTCGGCGAACATAACGTAAATTCATTAGTAAATATTAGTCAGAATCTTGGTTGTATAATAATCACCTAGACCCAAGTCTTTACTTTTATTAACTTTAAATAATGTATGCCGTTGCAATAACGTAATTTCGAATAAAACAATTCACTTAAAGTGCACGTTTAGGTTACACACACTATAACTTCGATAGTAATATTACCAATAGTTGGTCGAATACTTTACGTGATCCATATAAATTATATATACCGATTGGTTCAGCCCGCTACGGGCCATACGCAACAATATACGTATGGAACGTAATGCGATGTGGCAACGTGTGTACGATGCTACTCCGCGTGCGCATACATAAGTCCGATGATCGAGAGCAATAGATTGCCCGTCATTCGTATTTAGCTGTGCAAACGTAAAGGTAGCTATCATGTCAGTGTATACAACCGCAGAGAAGGTACATATAGTTTCGTGGTATCTTGCCGGCAATTCCTTTCGAACAACCGCTGATTTATTTGCTGTAGAGTACGTAAATCGGCCTATTCCTTCGCATTCGACGATTGAAAGGATCGTAAATGCGTTTAGGAAATATGGCTGTGTCGTCGGAAATTGCCGCAAATGCCAACAAATTGACGAACAGCCTCATATCCCTCTAATACCTGCCGATCGGGAGGAGAGAGACGTGAGGGTTTGTTCGTTAGTTGAAATGGGCGACCTTAAGTGTACCCGGCACATAGCAGACGAAATCGGTGTTAGTAGAAGTACAGTAAAGTGCATTCTAAAACGCAACAATTCTTTTAATTTAAATTTATTTTGCAGAATTATTGATTTTTTTTTACTTTTATCTTTTAGAAAACATTATTGTTTTTTTATTACTTAAAATTACTTTTCCGTAGCAGCTAAGAATACAATAATAATAATAACTTGGAGATATAACGACCTTATTATGTCTGAAACAAATGGGCAAATTACGTATACAGAACGAATATGCAAACGACTATATCCTTGCGCGGTTTAAGTCTTACTAAATTCATAACTGCAATGTATGGCAATTTAAGCTACTGCGCGTGGAGGGGATTCGCTGTTTCCATTGCTGGTTATGGTTATCGGTATATATATATATATATATATATATATATATATATATATATTTATTAAATTTAAATTTAATGAACGACGATATGTAAATATTTTTCTCAATACAACCATGTTTACTATACATAGTAGTGTTTCTGCAACCTGTTACAAACACATCATTCAGAAGCTGCCGGAACGTATAGTTCAAGGAAGCAGTGGAAGCACTGCTTTTTATCCTTTTTTGAAGCAAGACAATATAATTTACGAATTTGTTTTTTTTTCACAAAATTTTCACAAATTCGTTTTTTTCTGTAGTAGGTTAAAATTATTTGAAACGGATATGCAAAATACATATCCGTAACTGTAAACATGGACAAACACCTCGTATTTTTAGCATTTACTTCTAAAAATACGAGGTGTTTGTCCATGTTTACAGTTACGGATATGTATTTTGCATATCCGTTTCATTATATAACAACGGCGTAATACGTGCAAAACGTATTGATAAATATCCCTTTTTTGTAAAATTATTTATTTAATTTTCGCTTTTCATGATCTAATGCCAATATATTTCATAGTATTATTGCAAATCAATTTTCATCCCGGTGAACTTCATATATAATTCGACTGAAGTTAATCGAGGTTAATCGATTTCGGCGAAGACATTTGTCTGGGAAGCGCCGAAATAAACCGCTTCTGTAACATGACTGTGTATTAGATATTCAATTGAAGTGGCTCACGGCGTTTTCAATAGAATTACTATTTTCTTCACGAGAAGCGCAGTTTGCCCTCGTATCTTTGCACCATCTGTGTATTTATAATTTTCATTAATTTTGTCATTTTCCTCTGCTATGATTGAGTAAATAGATAAACCATTGTCTTTGGTGAAAAATAGCCTAATTGTGTTTCTGTTGCATGCAAGATATTAGAAAGATGATTTTCCGACTTCAATTATTAAGGAAAACGTGACTGTATTGTGATGTGAGTCATCCGACATGTCAGGCGAGCGAATCACGCGCCGAATGCGTCATCAAGTCTCGCGTATCTCCTAGAAAAGAGCTTCTGGAATGATCTCGAATAAGTTATACAACTATATAAAAACCATTCGAAGGGAGACCATTCAATCAACGAGTAATCGCTGTCCAGTGATATTATATAAATGTAAATAAATACTTATTGTGAAATAAATATTCTTTTTAGTTTTTAAATTGTTATTTAGTGCGCTTGTTGTTAATATAGTATGTGTTTAATTTACCGCTAGTTTTATTTAAAAGTACCCACAAAGACAAATACTTTACAGTATATAACAAAATAATATGAAACATACTTGAGTAGGTAAAACCTAACCAATTTTGTTTAATACAAAAGTATGTTTAATAATATAAAATATTATAAAAAATCGGGTGTGACGAACACAATACAAGTTCATATATTTGTGAACGTATCTGCTCCAGAGACGTAGATACGTATTTCACCTTTCTACAGGATCATCGGTACGCCCCAGCTGGGGAAGAGACACAATCACAAAAGCAACTACTTCGCTATCTCACAAAAATTATTAAGACAGAGCATAGAAGAATATTCAGCGCTATCTACATAGCAACTGCAGAACTAGCAAAGTATTTCCACCTGATGGAGGTCAGAGATCTGATAGAGATCAGATACACAGTTGTTACTGTCTGTAGTAACAACTGTATCTGTAGAAACTATATTACCGTGTCTTCACTCTTTAACGGACGACGGTGTGCGTATATAACAAAATAATTTGAAACATACATATGAGTAGGTAAGACCTCGCCTATTTTGTATAATACAAAAGCATTTTTAATAATATAAAATATTAAAAATCGGGTGTGAAGAACACAATACAAGGTCATATATTAGTGAATGTATCTTCTCCAGATACGTAGATACGTTTTTCACCTTTCTACAGCCATCATCGTGCCTGTATTTCTTCAGAATGGTTGAAAAGTCTTCTAAGAAATTTATCGAACACTTGAAAAAGGAAAAATAATTATAATAGTCCTTAATGTACTATAAATAATATTTTAATTACTGGACAAAATATAATTTAAATAAATAAATATGCCGTGTAATTGAATATAATTACATATAATGTAATGCAAAAATTAAAAACATTAAAAAATACAATGCAAAAAGGACGATATTTGTACAGATTGTGTACCATGTACGATAAAAGTGCAGCTAAGTAACACATTGGTCCTCGTGAGAGTATTCGACGAGTAGGTTAAATGATTTGGAACAAAAAAATTTACCTGCGATAGGCAATCAATTCTGCTTTTTAATCATTTAAACAGAAATCTGCTGTTCCTTTCTGTTACTAAGAAATTTTGGAGAATGGGGTTCCAGAAGAGACGTATATTCAATGTCTCTTTGCGGATATAATCCATCACATGCAAGTAATGAGGATACCATATAAGATATTATTCTCTACTAATCTACATCTTACATAAGCATAATACAGATATTTTAATTTTAACGGATTACGAAAATGCCTGTAAGATCTTATAATGAAACCCAAAGATTTAATAGCTTGTGTACCAAGCTATTAAATCTTTGGGTTTCATCATGGATATGATTATTAAATCGTAATGATGAATCAAATAAAGCACTTAGATCACTAAATATAATCATCTGGGAATTGAAATATGTTTCAGAGCATATGGGAATAGAACTAAATTCGCAACACTGACATATAAGACAATTGCATATTTATCAATATTCAAGGCGATTCCATTATGTATAGACCACTGATCAACCAAATGAAGATTACATAATAGTTCCTTGCAATCATTCAACGAAAATATTTTAGCATCATCTGCGTATACTGGCGCTACATCATTAATAAAAATATTAAATAATCCTAGAGTAGGTCTCTGGTGTACGCCTAACGATGGAGTATACTGCCTGGATTGAAAGTTCTTGTAGTAGACGTAAGTAGGTATATCTGTGACTCAAATAAAAAGAGATTAGTTGAAGTAAGCCAAGTAAAACAGTATTACAAGTAAATAAAATTAGTACTATAAGTAAGTAAATTTTTGTTTGTTTCTTTTTTTAGCTTTCAAGTATGTATATTTCAAAAATATCTTCAGTACTGATGAGTAAACCAAAAGCGCTTCCAAAATAAACAACGTGCCACTGAGAAGCTGTAGTTAATTTTTTATGTTAAATTAACAACTTGTCCAAATTAGACTTAATCGAATCTCCAAGGTGCGAATGCGGAAATGAATATTGCCGATATTAACAGCATCATTTTACAATTTAGTCATTATTTAGTTCAAAGAATGTCCTTTATTCCGATAATAATCAAATTAATAATAGTAATGTCTGTTAATACCTACTAATACGATGCTTGTATTTTGTATATAAAGCTGGAATGAAACAGAAGATAGCTTTTAAAGACTTTATTGTTTTTAGAAATACGCTCCATGAAGACTTATGCACTTCTGCATGCGCTCAAACAAACTGCGGAAGCAGTTATTCCATTCGTTTGTTGGTACATTCAAAATTGCGTATTTGAAGGCGTCGACTGTTCCTTCTGACAACTTGAACCTTTGACCACGCAGCCGGTCGTTGATTTTCGGAAAGGTAAAGAAATCGTTGGAACTTAGGTCAGCACTGTACGGAAGATGGTCTGACAATTCAACATTTTGTTGCGTTAAAAATTCAATTGTCTTGCGAGCTGTGTGCGAACTTGCATTGTCTAGGTGGAAGATTATTTGTTATTGTGGGTTGGTTTCTCAGATCTCAGCGATGACTTGCGGCAAACAAATGGTTGTATACCAATCGGCAGTAACAGTTCTTTGATCTTTTAGAGAAATTATTGCTACATTACCTGCTTTCGAGACAACTGTCGAGACAAATCTTTTTGGAGGCACTTCGAGAACGTATGACTTTTGTTGGCTTTTTTTCACCTTCGAACACCCAAACAGATGACTGGCTCTTATTTTCGGGGTCGTATGAGTTAATCCAAGATTCATCACCGTACACGTTTTTAGAGTTTAGTGCGGTGAGGTATAGTGAGTTTTTTACACCAATTCACCCAGCTGTTTTCTGTTCTTCGGTCGACAGATGCAATATCCAACGGGAAACTAATTTTTTTACACACAATTCTTCATGAAAAATTTTTTAAATTGAGGTCTATGAAACCCCCAATGATGCCTCAATTTCGCGATATGTCACATGTACCTGAGAAAGCCACTGTGCTGGCAAAACAGTTGTCGTGTTACGATTAAAGATTAAAAGTGAAGATTAGAACCGTAGTTTTATTTCTATTTTAAATTATGGATCTTCATCAAGTAAATGCCGAATCAATTCAATTATTTAAAGAATGTTAGATCACATGAAGTAATCTAGCATTTGACTCTAAAGTATTGTAATTTGGATACAAACCATTACCACTAATTTTTATGTATGCAGTGAAGTAAATGAGAAAAACAACAATTCTCGGGGTATCCTGTACTTCCCACGCAGGTAACGACAGCGAATTGATGTACTGAAATTTTGTAGATAATTGGTTCACTCGCCCTCGCTCATGAATGAAATGGGAAAGTATTTGCTTTATTACGGTGCTAATAATAACCTCTACCCACTTACATCTGTTATATAAATTGCAAATTTTACTAAAAAATGTTGCCATGCAAATGAAAAGCTTTGTATTTATTTATAACTTAGCAATTTTCTTTTTAAAAAATTTGCAGACGAACAAAGATAGATATTAATATATTTCTCAAAACAATATCCCACTCACACATATATCTTTATTTTTTCAAATAATATTAATAAATTGTCGTCTATTTAATTTTTTTATTAACTTAGTTGAGGAAGCTGTTTCGTCATAAAACGAAATTCATTATATTATATATACATTGCTCCAAGAAATTAAAGCATCACTAGGGAATCCTTTATAAAACTATAGTATATAACTAGATAGAGAAGTATATTCGATTCTTTATTCATTAACAACCTTTAATAAATAAACTTTGTTTAATCTGTTAATAAATTAGCCTTTACAAATTTATACAAAGTGAAATGCAATGAATATTTCGAAAAAATATTAATTAACATTTTTAAAGAAATGGCCTGGGTATCGAGTACTTCCACCTCTGTTTCTAATGATGTCTTGACATCGACGACTCGTACTCAAATAAGCGAACTTGTGTCATTTTACTCTAATCCGTTCCATATTTCCACAAGGTGGCGCCCTACCTCTTCCAGTTTGTGGCTGGGCTTCTTGCTGGCTAATCCATGGTGTTGATTCTAACCTCATCAAGATAATTTTGAACTATAGGGTCGTGCACCACGTCTTGTGCGCATTCCTCTCTCGTCAAATTTCGAAATTCACGTTGCATAATGACGAAACGGCAAAACAAGAAACAATAAGATAACTTTACCAATATGAAACACGAAATAAACACAAGTTAAAACTGAAAATATATTAAATGATTATTGGAAACGTTTTAATTTTATGTAGCTATCCACCAAAAGCTACATGAAATGTCAACACAAGTTGCACAACTGAACGTCAAATACCAAGTTCTTACAAATCAACGCCAACCGCAAATTATCAGAAAATAAAATAAACATTTATTCGTTTACTACATAGTACGTTAATTTCTTGGAATAGTATATGTTAGATATAAGTAAATTTAGGCTAAAAAATTAAACTGTAACATTTCCAAATTTCTAAATATTCGATGATTCATTTTCAAGGTTAAACCGCTGTATAAGATATTTCTATGACCTTATTCAAATTATGAAACTTTCTTTAATTTCTAAGAATTTATATTTGCAAACTTATTTATCACTTTATATATTAGACATTGTTTATGACCTAGGTTTATCAGTGAACAAATTCAATAGACGATGTTTAATCTGACCATCTTTTGTTAGGCTCGCGTTTGTTAAATATGTACAATAAACTCCATTACCAACAATGGAATTTATCCGGAACTAAATACTTAGATTCACAACACCAACTAATACTTAATTAGTAGTGATATTTTATTATATATTTACTAGTAAGATTAGATTTTTAAGACACTATCGTAAACGTTCATATTGTTTCCAGTAGGTACAGTTTCAACGAATTAATCATACGTAAAAACACAAGAGCTTTTTTTATCGGATAAATTTCTCTTTGTAGCGAAATTATTTTGCCAATCAGTAATTTGACGAGAAAAACTTACATGAAAAAATCGCGAGACCGAAAGGTCGAGCGATTTTGTCTAATGTAAGTTTTTCGAGCAAGATTACTGATTGGAAAAAATTTGAGTTAAAAAGAAATTTATCCGTGAAAGAAAAGCTCAAGTGTTTTTTGGCAAGATAAATTAACGACATGAATAAAACTCGTTAGATTGTCTCCATATTGACGATCTTGTATTTCTTGTGGATTGCGGTATTGATCTTTTGATATTTGTTGAAATTTCCCCAAACCGACTCATACATTTTACGTTCAACGATACTTAATAGTTAGTAACTGCCAGCTGCCAAAATTAATTAAGTGATACCGGGCCACTAGATATGTAATCCAATTTTGAGGAAGAAGCATTTTTATCGGTGATAAAAAGCTATGTAGGTTTTTATCGCTGTCAAAGTGACAAAAATGTCACCATCAAATGGACATTTTTATATAGGAGTTAATTTATCATAAGTAAAAACACAAGAGCTTTTTTTTTATCGGATAAATTTCTCTTTGTAACGAAATTATTTTGCCAATCAGTAATTTGACGAGAAAAACTTACATGAAAAAATCGCGAGACGATAGTCGAGCGATTTTTTCTAATGTAAGTTTTTCGAGCGAAATTACTGATTGGAAAAATATTGAGTTAAAAAGAAATTTATCCGATTGAAAGAAAAGCTCGAGTGTTTTTTGGCAAGATAAATTAACGACATGAATAAAACTTTTTAAATTGTCTCCATATTGACGATTTTGTATTTCTTGTGTTTTGCAGTATTGATCTTTTGATATTTGTTGAAATTTCCCCAAACCGACTCGTATTTTACGTTCAACGATACTTAATAGTTATTACCTGTCAGCTGCCAAAATAAATTAAGTGATGCAGGGCTACTAGATATGTAACAGGAAGAAGCATTTTTATCGGAGGAAGAAGCATTTTTATCGGTGATAAAAAGCTATGTAGGTTTTTATCGCTGTCAAAGTGACAAAAATGTCACCCGCATATGGACATTTTTATATAGGAGTTAATTTATCATACAGAAAAATTCCCCGTTATGCGTCAACTAATACAATATACAACCAATACGCTGATTTTAATTATGTAATAGTTTATAGAAGCGGTGGCATATTTTACCTACTGGTAACACAGTATCGATCAGTATCCATCAGAGTCTGACTTTAGCAACAAGAAACTCAACAGTATCATATTAACAGCACGAGACATACAGTCTCATACAACAGTAAGGCATTTAAGTTTACATTAAGCATTTCATTTCTAAGATTACCTTAATTAATTAGGTATAAGTATTTTTTTGTAAACAAATAAAATATTAAGGAAACACACCAAGTTTCAATATAACTGCCACTAACCAAAACAAATAGCCAGCTCACACGAAATTTACGCCTCATGAGCAGTAGGTCAGACACAAATTTATACAGAAGGTGTTATTTCGTGATGGATAGTCATAACCATACGCGAAAATATATATATATATATATATATATATAAGCACATATTATACAGACGTATCACTTGTCGGTCCCTTTGATATTTTCGTACCCGATTTTATTTTTGCGTATAAATTTTATAGTTCCTCCGCGCATATGAACAGAACTACATGAATCAAAACACTAACTAGGAACATATTCTTACATTTATACAGGTTTACCGCTGAATAGCGCCCAAGCTATGCGAATCTGAAGAATACTTATAAATATCTAGCTGAAAATCAAAAAAGATATTTCTTTGTAATTCATCGAATATTTCCAAATTTTTAGGGCCAAAATGTAGTTAAAGTCGGTCCATATTTTTGCTTATTCCTTATTTACCAAAATACAGCTGTAATTCAACTTCATTGACATGCAAAAAAAAATCGAGAATATTACTAAACATCGGTTAGACGATACGTCTATATAAAGTTCCTATTCATAAAAATAGTAAATGTTGATACTTTCATATCAAAACATTTATGCCTACACATATGGTGCTTTTATTACGATGGCTTTTTTTGTGGATATCGGTAATAGCCTTTACGTCGAATATGTCGACAAACCTATGCCCCATTAATTAAAATATGATTAAAAGTAAATACTTTTTGTTTTAACAAAAGCTTTAGGTGCATGGCGTTTCCAATGGAATAGATACCTGCTTTTTAATTATTTGTATGGAATTATTTATATATATTTTCTTTTTCTTTAAATTTGTGGCGGTAATAACAAATACCGATAAAACAATATAATTAGTCGGTAAAGAGAATTACTGATGAATTAGAGGTGGAAACTCGTATTGCCGCCGGTATATGTAACAGCGACAAGGCCGGACTCAAATAAACAAAAATTATTTTCGTGTTACTACGTTAACATTAGATCGCGATTTTTTGTATGAAGGCATTACTCACATATACCTTTCATCCCTTTTTTTCTTTGGTGTTATACACAACTAGTATTGTATATGGGCTCGTATATGATATGTATTTTTATGATGTACATGCAGATTATATAGTAAAGTAATAATTAGCTGTTATTGTTATTCTGTAAATTTAAACGAAAATTTTAAAATAAATTCACGCTTTTTTATAATTAAAAATTTAAATTTTCAGACCTCTGAATATATAAAATATTGTTCATTTGAAAGGAAGCATGTAATTAGCTAATTAAAACGTAATTTAATAAAAACACAACATAACATACATTTATTAATGTTGGTCATACACGAACACATATTTGTTGCAGGGAGAATGTATTTTTAAAAGTATATTTAAGTACATTTGTCGTTAATATAAGTGAAAATGATGTTTTTTTTACATTGTTATATATTCAAAATTATTATTAAGTACCAAAATTTGGTATTGGTCGCATTGATAACCTAAAAGATAGTAGCCAGCGTATTTTATTTAATTGTAGCAAATTGTACGTTTCCCACAATACCCTTATTAGAAAAAGTTGTTTCGTTTGAGGTCATTGAAAGCAGCCTATAATTTTTTTCCAAAAATTTTTGGTGCACGTATACATATTTGACATTAGCCAACATACAATCTTTGAAATGCACAGTATACATTATGTAAATGTAATAGTGAAAACGTTTTCAATCTTCGCGGCTACAGTTTTTTAGCCAAACTGGACATCTGAACCCAGCACATTAAAATTAATTTTACTAATTTGTAATTCTAAATGTACAATAGCTATTATGTCGAACGCAAACTTACCTCTTTAAGTCGTTAGAAATTGAAAAAAATTATACCCTCATTGTATTCCGTATTATTGGGACATAATCGAAAACAACGATATTTCTGAGACATCTTTAAGAAAAAATTACAAAAGAAAAACTATTAGAATAGTAAACTTAGTAATAGGTATACATTTATTCACTTACTTACTTATTACTTAAATGTATATGTACACTATTTAAACAAGAAATAATAGGGAAGATTGGAATACTTGGGTCAGTTTTCGAATTTTATAATTTTTCATTGTTTATTAATTACACTATAAATAATATATAATAAACACATAATAATAAACACTCAATAAATGCAATAAATTACATGTTGATAATGTAGCTGTTATTAAACAAAGTCACAGTAATTTAAAATGCCTAAAGGTTATGGTTTAGCTTTCACTGCTTTCACTGACTGAAATATGCACCCTGAAAGCTGACACATTCATCCCATATACTGAGAGGTTTGGGTCGGCTGTATGGTAGCTTTGAGTGGCTGGTATAAAATGGATTTTTATGTATATTATGGTTGAGAACACTTCGCGAGTGAAAGTACTTATTAACAAAAGAACTTTAAACCAAACTATAATTATATAAATTCGTATATCAATAGCGACATTAAATAAGAACAAACACAATGTGTATTCTATACCCAAAAAAATGTCAATAAAAACATAATTCGATATTCTAAATACATAGAAAAGAAGTTATTCTTTTCTTTAAAGCTGTGCCTATGATAATAGTGAAAATAAAGTAAAACTAGAATAAAGTTCAAAATCAGAAATGGTCACAGCATGGTAGGTCAGTTTTAACGTAAGTTTTTTATGGTGCTCAAATCTATCTCAAATGCCATATGAATAGCACGACTAGTTTCGCCTACAATAATTGGAGAAGGTGGACGCATAATGATTTTCTGTGACACGGAAAATAAAACGTCTAGTAATCAAGTCTTTTTTTCATAAATTTCACGCTTCATCATTTTCAATATCCTCAGTGCAACATAATGAACCTGATTTGCTCTTTTATTACCCTCGGGATAAATTTTTGAACAATAAGTAAGTAAGTGGTCGAAATCTTTTTCTGGTTCTTTCGGGTGAAAATCTGATTATGAGTACCTGAGTATGCAAAAGACTCTTGATCGCTCTCGCTAGATGATTCCACGAAGCTCTATTTCTTTATTTTTGTTGGTTTTGCCAGTTCGTTGAGAGTCATATTTTCTGATACAAAATTTTCGCTTTATTATATTTTCATTAGGTCTCACACAAACGATATACATGTAATTTGTATATTGCTTATTATCTTAATTTTGTTCGAAGCAGGTGTATGTGGTCGTGGTATCCTTTCATTCATTTCAGGTTTTTGAACGGAGTGTGATTCTAGATTAGCTCTGTTTGTTACCGATGGCATTAGAAAATCTTCTTCTTCTTCTTCTTTCTCTTTCCTTAAGACTTAGTCTTGTTTCTTCTACTATTTCAATTTTGTTCAGCCTCTTGGGAAGCAGATGTCCAGCTCTCGCGCCATCTCTTGGGAGCTCGCCTGGAGGTCTCCTTGAGTTCGGTTTTTCGTTCTTTGCACATTTTGCCCATCGGTCCCCCGTCATTCGGTCGACGTGGTCTCGCCAGTATCTTCGTCTTTTTCTCGTAAATTGCACCGCGTCTTGAATTTTAAGGTCTGTTCGTATATCCCTGCTTCTTACATGATCTCTCAAGCTTACTCCTCTGATATTCCTTAAGGTCCTCATCTCCGTTGCTCTCATCATGCTCTTCGTTTTTGTTGTGTCCGCTCGGGTTTCCACTGCGTATGTAATCACCGGTCTCACGGCTGTTTTATATATGCGGACTTTATTTTCGATGGACATGTATTTATTCCTCCATATGAGGTCCCTTAGGTAGCCAGAAATTCTTGACGCTTTATTCATTTGTGTTCTGACTTCTTGTTGTAGGTTTTTGGAGCTTGTTATCTCGACTCCCAGGTACGTGCATCGCATACATTGTCCGATGGGTTTGTCATCTACAGCCAGTTTACATCTAGTGGGTTCGTTTGCTATGACCATTGATTTTGTCTTCTCCACTGATATCTGCATATTAAGGTTCTTCGCTTTTGTTTGGAACCGATATAGCAGTCGCTGCAGGTCGTTCTCGTTATCCGCCATCAGGATTGCGTCGTCAGCGTAGCACAGTATCCGCATCGATTCCTGTCCCATTCTATATCCTCCATCCACTTCTTTTACGCCGTTGATTATTTGATCCATGATGAGGTTGAATAGTACTGGGCTCAGGCTATCCCCCTGGCGTACGCCCGTCAGTACTGGTACTTGTTCTGTGAGTCCCTTTGGTGTTTTGATCTTGGTTGTATTACCTTTACTGAGGTCTTTTATTATGTTAATGTACGACACGGGTGTCTTGTTTTGCTGGAGTATATCTATGATGTCGGCTATTTGTACTTTATCAAACGCTTGTTTGAGATCCACAAAGCAGAGAAACAGCGGCTTGTTGTATTCTAGGGATTTTTCGATCATTTGTCTAAGGATGAAGATTGCGTCAATTGTCGATCTATTTTGTCTGAAGCCTTGTTGTTCTTCGTTTATTGCCATTCTCTTCATTATCTTTGTTGCAATGATTTTTGTAAAGAGCTTGCTTATGCTAGGTAGGAGAGATATCATTCTGTAATTTTCCGGGTCGTTCTTATTTCCCTTTTTGTAGATCGGTATTGTGATGTTGTTTTTCCAATCATTAGGCACTTTTTGGTTCGAGATTATTTTTTGGAATAATAATGTGATTGCTGTTTCCAATTCAGGCCCCCCGTACTTGAGCATTTCATTTACGATTTGGTCTGGGCCGGGGGCCTTCCGGGTTTTCAATTTTATTAGTGCCTCATGTACACCTTCCCGTGTTATGTTGTCCTCTTCAAGGAGCTGTTCTGTGTAGGTGTTGTCTTCATTCTCTCCATTGTCGTCTGTCCGCGTTTCATACAAGCCTTTTACATACCTTTCCCATTCTCCTGGGGTAATGATGTTTATTTGTACTTCTTCGTTTACCGCTTTCCTGTTCCTCAGTGTGTTCCAGATCCTTCTTTGTCCTCCGTATAGGTCATGTTCCATGTCGGTAGAAAATTTTTCCCAGTATGTCTTCTTTATTTCCTTTATGGCATCATTCACTCGTTTCTGATCGTTTTGTATCATTGGTATTCCTCTGCTGTTCTTCTGCTCCTATATCTGACGTAGGCTTCTTTTTTCTTGCTCTGCCAGCGTTTTCACTTCGTCTGTAAACCATTGCTTTCTATTTTCTCTACCATTTATGTTTACCTTCCTCACTCCGAGTGCCTCTACGGCACCTCCCGTTATATTGGCTTTTATCTTGTACCACATTTGTTCGACATCCTCGTCCTCGGTCATTTGGTTCGTAGTCATTTTTTCCTTCAGTCTACTCTGACACAATGTTTTCGTTGAGGTGTTGTTTAGTGATTCCACGTTGAATTTCTGGATGAACAGTGGTGATTTTTTCTTTTGGAGGTTAGTTTTGAGGCGGTATTTACATAGGACTAAACCGTGCTCTGTCCCGACATTTGCCGACGTGAGTGTCCTTACGTCTAGTATTTGACCCGGGTGTATTGCCCTGCTGGTGATAATATAATCGATCATTGAGTTTTGATCTCTTGTGTTGCCGAAGGTATATTTTTGTTTGTTTTTGTGTGCATAGAATGTATTATTAATTCGCAGTTCGTTTTGCGTGCATGGTGTTTTTAGCATTTATCCATTTTTATTGATGACGTTTTCATTAAATCTTTGCATTACACCCAGTAGGGGTGTATTGCCGATCCTGGAGTTGAAGTCTCCCATTAGAAAATCGTCTTCAGAAAATATATCGGGATAGATATGGTGAATACTAGTTTTCATAAAACCACCAAGGATATGTTGCCTTGATAGGGCTTAATTGTAAGCAGTCTTTACTAAATTCGGTAGGTGATATACGGTTAACGTGCCTAGATTAGTAGTTATCAAATTATATGCAGCTGAATTGGAATTGTAGTAAGCCTTGAATGGGTCGTAGACGAATATATCAAGTGACTATAAACGGTGACTACAGTGTGGTGTAAACGTTAATAGCAAATATTCCATTTTCTTTTGCTAATACAACGACGTCTAAATTGACATGGCTTTTATGGTTGTCTAATTAAAGAAAGTATGAATTATCCTTTGATACTCCTGACCATTTAATAAAATGTTTTAGTATCGAAATAAAATTTTCTTTAGTCATCCATCCACTTGAATGGAGACAATCCTCAGGGCCGTTAATGAGCATATGACTTTGATATTTCTTAGACGGGAACACAAATGCCGGGGGTGGAGCATTACCTGCAGCATTAATAAAGCAACAAATAGTAACCAATCTTTCCCTTTCGGCAATGGTAACTTGACCAACCTGTGTTTGCCCTTTTGTTGCTAGAATTTTGGGCAGTTTATGGACAGTGGTATAACCTGTCTCACAGAAGTTATAAATTTTGTCTGCAGAAAATCGATAGAATTTAGATGATCTTTACAATAGTAAATTAAACGCGGCTATAAAAGAATGTTAATTTATACACCACTGAAAAAATAACTCAGTGTTCGAGGATTATTAAATGATAATTGACCGTTCGGTCGCTTTCCTTGAAAATATGTATCATATGCTACAAAGTGCCTTATGTATTTTGTAAATTTTTAAATCTGATTTATTTTGCGAATAATAGAATTTGAAATGGCCTTAGAAAAATTCTTAATATATGAGAAGTGTAACACTACCTTTCGACTACAATTAGTCTACTAAATATATTATATGAAACTTTGAGACCTAAATCACTATAACAAATATATACACTTATAATATAGTAATTATTACTAATGATTAACAAAAAAAAGATACAATTGTGGAAAATAACTACGAAATCAAATTTTTTTAAACAAAATTTTAACAACAAACTCTTTCAAAAACTGCTAACTATCAGCTGGCAGATTTCTAGTTGTAACTCGCTATAATTGATAATACGTTCTTCAATAAATTGAAAATTCTAAAATCAATAAAAGTAAAATTTAACCTGAAAAACAATTTTTACATTCCGAAAATTCATATTTTATTGAAATTATTTTCTTAATTTAGTTAATTTTAAGTCATTAAATATAATACAAATGATTTTTAGTACTGTACCGTACCGATATAATCTGCTTTAGTACAGTACAACTTCGTAATTTTTAATTCATTTAATTAAACCCAACTACGTCAGCGACTTTGTTTTCCAGCTGCCAGTAGATTTATACAACGCAGTGTTTTGTTTTTGACCGTAGACGAACTTGACTCACTTTGACGAAGTACTTGGATACAGAAACAGAAAGAACACGGCACGCAACACGTGTTGCAAGATATTCGTTGGCTGACTTCCAATGAATCCCTCTACTAAGAAATACGGAAATGCCTATATCGGTGTAATTATTTCAATTAATGCTTAGACGAGATTAATAAATACGGGCGTAAAATTAGAATCGTCGAGTCGCATATATAAACGAAAATTGTCTATTAAATTTATCGTTTCAATAGGCATTTTTTTATCAAGTCGTTGCTGAAGATTATTAATTAGGAGTATACATGAAAACGACTTCTAACAATATACTATATGTCTAAATATTTATTAATACAAATTTATAAACCATCTGACTGTATAATATTGGTTCAGAATTACTTACAATATTTACAAAGGAATGGAAATCGGCCGGTATGTGAAACTAAAAATATCATTCGTGCCGAGATGTTTCTTTCAATACACTGCAAACTATTCTTTTTATTTCATTACGATTTTACGCCGCTTTTTTTACGCGTAATTAACAAATGCGGCACCCATTTTGCGCATAATTTTTTCATATTCAATTCATTATGCAAAATTGAAATCATTGATCCAGATGAGTAGAGCCTCTGCTTTTCCGCGCACTATAATTCGACGGTCATCCAACACCATACACATCATAACACCTTTTTCAAATCATATCTGTACACGTGCCTTTTGAACATCTACTGTGTTGTTCGTCAAACTCACTGGACCACGTCCAAACTCAGCTGTTCATTAGTTATAGGCAAAGGGAAAGGACAAGTAAATTTAAATATTAAATGGAAGAATATAATAATATGATCGAAATTTTTTAAGTGATGTAAAAGTAAGCACAATGTATATGATGAGCTTTTTTTCAAAACGTAATTTCTGTCAATTTGGTAATCTTGAGAAAGTCGCTATTTACTGTAAAACGTAAACCGAGCAATACAAAAACACAGTTTTAATGTGACGTTTAAGTATCTTTAATGTAAAGAGAGCAACTACAATAGTTCTGTTCTAACTTAATTGGCGTAGGAAAAATACACTTTCAAAACAAAAGAAGCAGCGTTTTGAACACAAAAACTTGAGAAATTGTTATTTAAAATAGAAAGCTGCAGATATTGCATTTAGAAACTACTACTAACCTAAATTATAACTCCAAAACAAACAAAAAAGTGAATTTTTTAGATGGTTGAATCTTAAATTCTAACATAAGACTGTCTTCTGACACTCTTGACAGTTGCAGTCTTCTTCTTCTTCTTTTCCTTCTACTTCTTGGTTATTTCTTTGGTGTTCATTTTCTAGAAAAGTTAAAAAAAGTAAACCTCATATTTAGAAAATTTTCTCCGTCTATACCTAGTGTTGCCAACAGATTCTTATAAAAACCAAATTTCTCATCCTTTTCCCATTCTTGATCATATTTTACTAACAGTGTTTTAATATTTGTCATGATTATTGAGTGGTAGTGAATATTTTTATTGTATTGTATTAATCTTTATTCCTCTCTTTATGATAGTTTTGTAAATGTCTTAGATTGATCGTTAAACCTATAGTTTTCTTCCATTTTAACTTTCACAACTTTAGTTTTGTCTTTTCCGATTTTGCGAATATCCTTTTCATTACTAATACCTAATAGCTTCTTGTAATTGGTATCTCTCAGTTTCTTCATATCAAAAAGGTTCCAATTTGTTCCAATTTTTTTTTTACTTCTCCTATCTCCCCCAGTACTTTTTCGTAATCTTATTTTAAAATTATTTCTCTAATCTTACGATACTTTTTTCTACCTGCCCAAATACGCGATCGGCTAGCATAAACGAGTGCTCCTTAACAGGGAATATAATAGTTATCTTATCTAAAGTTGTTGGTGCATCACGGTATAGCCAAACACATGGCATGTACTACATAACAATTTTTATTTTGTCCGGCGGACCCGTCGCAAAAATCCACAGTGTGTTGATATGTCTTGGTATTTCTAATACACTTAAAAAATTACTAGTAGCAGACGATACTTCGTTTGCTCTCCTGCTAGCTTCATTTTCTGCCCAGATGCAAAAATATTCTGTTTGTAATTTAAATAACGCAAAGATTATAGAGGGATAACTGCCTGAAGTAATGTGCTTCAGATATGGATATTCATTTAATGGTCGACTAATACTATTGGAAGTTTTTATGTAAGGTTGGCTAGTAAGCAAGATAGCTTGTCTACAGAAAACCCGCGATAGGAAGGGATGTTTTATAATAAAGTTTAGCGATAACAATCATATTGCAAATAGCGATATATAAAGAATTAATTATTAATTAAAGACGCGAGGTTGGGGGTTATGACATCAATGAAGTTAATAGCATTAAAATATTCCTTGCAAAAAATACATTAAAATATGTCAACCGATATGATTATATATTTACATTAGCGAATTAAAACGAGGCTATTAAAAAATGCCAATTTATACACGCTCGGTATAATTTTGACATGTAGAAAATCTAATTTAGTAATAGGTAAAATTACTACTTAACATGTAATTAGAATACAAATGTACGTAATTAATTAATAATCAAATTAAAATTTGCAATAAAAATTATAAGGAACATTCGAGAACTGCATAGGTTGGTAGATAGATTCTCAGAAACCTGTCGTTTATCATCAGTCCGATAATACAGGGTTACCACTGAATAGCGACAAAGCTATGCGAATTTGAAGAATACGTATAAATGTCTAACTGGAAACCAAAGAAGAAATTTATTTGTAATTCATCAAAAATTTCAAAATTTTTAGGGCCAAAATATAGTTAAAGTCAGTCCATATCTTTCTTTATTTTATATTTATCGAAATATAGCTGTAATTCAAGTTTATTGACCTGCAAAAAAATCAATAAAATTCTAGACTATACTTTTAACAATAATTTCCTATTCATAACAAGTGTTCATTTGAAAAGTCAATCTAGTAGCATGTGATTTACTGAGAACATGTTGAAGTATGTCGTAAATTAAAATTTACTACTTAATCTACGAAGTCGTATATTTTGACAGTTTCATACATACAAATAAATAACAAATGTGATTGACATTATCAAATGTTATTATATAACAACAAACACATACTAATATATTTGCGTCTCATTCTATCAAAATTTCAAAATAACCTAGATTGACTTTTCAAATGAACACACGTTACAATAGTGAATATTGTTGTTTTCTTACCAAAACATCCTCGACCGCACATATGGCGATGTTTTGTTTTGTGGATATGAATAATAGCCTGTACGTTTACTTAATTCTTTTATTTCCGGGCATAAGAATGAAGTAAAACAAATTGGTATGCAATAACATATATCCCACATATATATCACAGACAAAATAAACAAAATATTAAAAAAATTAGACATTAAAAGCATATATAACAATAAGACAAAATTAGGTACTACATTAAATAACAACAAAGATCAAATAGTTAAACTAGAAAAATCTGGAGTATATACCATTAAATGTCAAGACTTTGGAGCTATATGTATTGGTCAAAGTGGAAGATCCATTAAAAAACGTATATCAGAACATGTAAGAGACTTGAAATATAGCATTAAAAATACAGGTTTCTCGGAACACTGTTTTGAGCAAAACCATTTGCCCGATATAAATAGCTGCAACTTAGTACATAATGCAATAAAAAGCAAAAGATTAGATTGATTAGAAATTCTAGAAATTAAAAAAGCACAGAAACAAATCGTAATAGTCACTAATATACAGCTAGAATTTATAAATACTCCCATCACAGACACCATTGTAAACATCATTTAACCACCATCTCATCACTAAAACTAGGTATATAAGTTATATTGTTGCGTAGATTAAGTTAGTTTTAGAATGGCATAACAGCCGAAACATATATGTTAGAGAATATAATAAAATTTGTGAAATATAGCCAAGTGTGTTATTCCTACCAAGTACATCAATAATTACTAAAATGTATTCCAAGAAGTGTCTGAAACATCAATTAATGAAATTGCTATTTTATTTTGAATTGCGCAAGCTATAAGTGGCGCAACTCAAAAAATTGAGATTTGCAAGCAATTTATGTAGTATGTATAAACATGTTATTCAATTTTAATGGAGCTACTCATGATTGCATGCTCATGGACGGGTACCTATAGAATGAATAAAATGGCACAAAGCGTCTTACGAATCTTTTAAAAATTTTTAATATTATTTATTTGTAAATAATACAATTTAAAACGGAATTAAAAAAAATTATGAATGCATGCGAAGTGTAACAGTATATAGTTGAATAAAATAAATTTACAGTATAAAAAAACCAATGCCTTATGAAAATCTTTCCCCCATACAGTGAATCTCATTTTGATCCTCTCTTTCTGAATACGTATTCTAACATATTTCATGTGGTTTATTGTAAGTATTAGCAAATATTAGGGAAGATATTCTATTTCATTAATCCGCCCGTGAATTTTTATTAGAAAATTACAGCTTTTATATATAAAGAAATAGTAAGTTGTAAATTACTACTATACATTTTGAAGGAATTTGTGTTGCTTGCTAAAATCACAATTTGAGAATTTTGTTGTTGTTTGTATGCCCTGATATATAGGAGTTATTTTAACACAAAATATAGTAGAAGTACTAGAGTTTTTTTAAATTAATTTCTCCCTTGCCTCACAAGTCAAGATGAACAACAAGTAAATTTAAAATATAAACGAGCATAATTAATTTAGTTGCGAGATAAAACAGATGGAGTAAATACTAATCCAATTATCCCAGTGCAAATTACTTCGTCGTAAATGAAAAATAACTACTTAGGACATTTATAATATCATTCGCAAATAATGCTTGACATTTTTGTGTTCTAACAAGGGTTTTCATCTTAGTTGAGTTTTGTAACAAGAACCTAATTAAATATAAACTTCGGAGGGAATATTAATAACAAGAATAAGTTAACCCTGAAAAATAACATGTTATTAAAATAAACATGTCAGTATTTCAGTGTTCAAAATTAGTAAATACCTATTATTATATATTTTGGAATTCAGGTACTTTTTCATCCTAATTGTATATTTTATTTTATATATTTCTATATTCTATATTTCTAGATGTGTTTGAGTTGTTATGTTTAGTTGTTATGTTTACAAGCTAAACCCCTGAAAATGATCATGGTTATGTAATATGTAGATATACATAATTACTTTAACATTTACCAGATGCTGTGCTCTGAGAGCAGAAGCCGTATGAATGTAGAAAAACATGTACATACATGTACGTTCTGTTTAACTTAAAGAAATAAAGTCATTATTTCTTGTAATATGTTCCTCGTCAGATTATTATAGATATTATTAAAATTGCAATACCATTAATTAATACGCTTTATGTTTTCTTCCTTCATTTAATATTTCTTTGGCATTCCTTTAACAACCTAAATAATAATGTATTTTAATTATTTAAGTTTGGATTGATAAGTCCACCTAAAATACACTATTCAAATATTATTATTTCAACAATGAAATTTTTACATAAAGCAAAATAATAATAATAATAATTGTTTATTTGCCCAACAGGTTCATACCCAGTAATAAGGCAAAAACTGTGTAATAAAGTGAATTGTGCTGTTAATTGCTTATTTAATTTCAATTCACACTGCAAAGTAGATTCCCTGCTATGCTCAGTCTGGTGCGCCTTCCTCGAGCTCCTTAATCTTCAGAGTTTATCCTCACGGATATGTGTAATAGAAGTAAAACAATAGGTATTAGGAATTTAAACAAGAATCTTCCCCTTACTATTTTAATCCCATAAAAAAAGAAAAAAATCGACTTTATAGCAAAAACTCACCTAAATGACCGCGAACAAAATTCAAATAATAAATATAAACAAAAATTATCAGATGTCAACAATTACGTTAATCACTAAATCAAACGTCAAAATAGAAAATTATCTATTTTCGCACGCAACCAAAATTAATTCATGCGCACAAGTAACATGAAGCAAAATAAGTTTTCCCCCCTTCTATCCTTCTAGCACATTTTAATTAAAAAAAACATTCAAAAAAACAATCTGATAACTTTTCTAGATATTTCTCTGATTACAAAAATATTATAAACTACAATCTAATGATTTTACTGAGCTCCTCACTGACATATAATTATTTCTAAATACATAAATATAATATTAACAGAAATATACATACATTAATTAATGTAGCCACATCACAAAAAATGAGAGATTTACAGATAGGTCAATTTGAATTAAATTACAAGTTTAAAAAACTCGAGAATGACTTTAATCACAACAAAATCACCACACAAATTACAAGCCGAATTTATCCAAAATTTAATTGAATAAAATTAAGTTCTATTCAATAGCAATAAAAACACGACCTATCTGTACAACTGCGAGTCAATCTCTAAAAACAACAGTATCCCGGAAACAGCGTGTTACCCCTACCTAACATAAAATAAATCAAAACAGCTACAATATGCAAATATTACAACTTCCAATTTAGCGGGAACTGCAAACATCCGACCGTCACGAACTATCTACAATCGTGGACAAAAATACGCATTATAATAAATTTTTACATAAAATATCAAATCTTTATAATTATCTTTCTGAAATAAAATGTACATAAATACTATTGTCTTTTATAGTTTCTTTTAATTTCTTTCTTCGGGGAAAAATCCATTGCAATATGACAAAACAGAAAAAAAAAAAATATGGTAAAAGTTAATTTACAGATAGACATACATGAACAAAAGTGTACATTTTGATAAATTATGTGACAGTCATGAAATACTTAGGAACACATACGTAAACTCATGTAATGATTTCACCAAAAAATATATCGCTGTAGATTGCATCAGCATTCTGCATCATATGGTAAACAGGTGATTTCATTAGTAAGTTGGTCCTCGGGGTGCTCAAATTGAATGTACTCGTATAGCGAGTATTAACTGAAGGTACATTAAATCGAACAGCAGCTAATATCCCAGCCCAGTCAATACTATTCGTGACAAGTTTAAATAACTAACGCGCACTTTGTTCAATCCTCCGATCAGTGAGTGTGTGGAACCCAAAACGTAGCCTTAGTTCATCATAGGAAACATTTCTGTCTGGGTACACTCCAGTATTTTTGAAAATCAAGAATTTCAAATAGTGTGGTTGTACATGCTCAATAGGAAGTTGCTGCGATATATAATGAGGGAACCAAACGACAGACCCATTATCCAATTTAGGAAGAACAAGAGCGAAATATAAAGACTCCAGAAGCGCAACATCATTGAAATATTTACAAGTTCTGATAGTAAATCCTAACATTCTTGAGGCAGACGAATAAATTTTTTGAATGTGCCTATTAAACGATAAAGATAAATCAAATGACACACCAAGTTCCTTAATTCCACTCATGCTGGTGAATGGAACATCATAAATTGAATACGCGGTCAAGTATGGACGGATGTTCCTAGTGAAAGTCATAGCATAACATTTGTTAACGTTCAAATCAAGCTTATTACTTTCAGACCAATTGGCCGGTACACTCAAGTTATTCTGAAGCATGTCTACATCGCGTTGATTATGTGTGCAATGAAAGAGCTTAACGTCATCTGCATATGCTAATACTTGACAAGACATTAATGGAAACAAATCATTGATGTATATATTAAAAAGCAGAGGTCCCAAACTCGATACTTATGGAACTCCAGATAATGCAACAAATTCAAATGACTTAAAACCATTATAGAAAACATATCAATATCTATTGGACAGGTAAGAGTTGATTAACTTAGAAAAAGCAACATTCAAACCAAAACAATTAAGTTTCTGTTATGAAGTTTATGATTAATTGTATCAAAAACCTTGGAAAAATCTGTGTAAATAACGTCAACCTGTCGCTGGCAATCCATTTCTTAACATACGTATGGGGTAATACTCACAAGATTAGTAGTAGTCGACCGTCCTGTCATAAAACCATGTCGAACAGGTGATATATGGGAACGAACAAAAGAATAAATTGAAGTGGATATAACTTGCTCAAAAATTTTGGCAACATTTGAAAGTATGGATATAGGTTTGTAATTACATACATCCGTAGTCTTGCCCTTTCTTAGACCCAATCTTTAAAGATTTTGGTACACTAAATTTGAAAAGGACAGTAATTCTTGTTTTTTTTTTGCTCTCGTTTCCGTACTATATGAAGTGTGTTACATCCTTATACAAAATACTTTTCTAGTGGCAGTAAAGATGAAGACAAGTCAAATACATGCCATCCTTCCACATCTGACAATCCCACCTTTACATCAACATCATCTAGTGAAATGCACAAAATCACGTAAAGTGAACTCAATGATCTTGTT
This sequence comes from Melolontha melolontha, assembly GCA_935421215.2. Lineage (NCBI taxonomy): Eukaryota > Metazoa > Arthropoda > Insecta > Coleoptera > Scarabaeidae > Melolontha > Melolontha melolontha. Next base: position 103,279,640 of record OW285236.1, on the reverse strand, counting down.
AGAGACTTGGTCCAAAACATAGAGCCAAACTATTAGCTACTCGTTTAATGGAATGGGATCTTCTGGATGCTAAAGCTCGAATATATATTTTTCGCTTACGTTAAAAGCAAATTGAAAGATTTTTCAACACAAAAAATGAAAAGACATTCTGTACAAATGTTAAGGGTTTGATGCAAGATCTTATACCAACAGGACGATGGGAGACTTTCATAGATTCTATCCCAGTGGCATATGCAGTCCTAGCAAAGGAAAGTTACATCATAATGAGAGGTATTTTAAACACATCGACTATGATAAGCATGAATGGCTCATATGTGCTGATTTAAAAGTCATCGTTATGCTTATGAGCCTACAAGGTGGGTACACACAAGGGGGGTACAAAGTGCTGTTGCTACGTTTGTGAATGGCATAGTCGTGCTAATTGATTTACATTACAAACACAAGAACTAGCCACCACGACAAGCTTTATTGCCTGGCAAAGAAAACGCCTCATGAGAGCCACTTGTGAATCCCAGTAATGTGATGTTACCACCACTACATGTGAAGCTAGGATTGATGAAGTGAATTGTGATGGTACGCCATTACAATTTTTTTCTTAGAAGCTTAACACTCTGTTTCTGGGACAGGGTGTATTTCCGGTCTCATGTTTATAGATACATATATATTAAATAACCTTGAGAACCGCCCCTTTCAAAATTGGCATTCAATTAAGAAACACTCTGTATATTGTTTTCGTGGTTAGAGTGCTCTGTACATCAAACCATTACAATTTGTTTTTTTTTGTTTTTTTTTTAATTTCTATTTACTTTTTACTATAAGTATTTGTCAAATCGAAAATATAACAAATACATTTTCATATTCTACTGCATATGGCTAACCTGTTAATGTTTTATCAGATCTGATGAAAAAACAAATATAGTTTCGAAACGTTACGTAGCAAAAAATCGTTTTATTTGATACATTGACCCAAATTTTGTTTTTATTAACAGTGAAATTATATACATATTAAAATGAATTTAGTCCAGCATTTTGCACTCAAAAAATTTTTTTTACCTATAACTTGAATCACAATTTTAAGCAATTTTTTTTTTGGTTCGCATTAAATACAATTTTTTTGGTTCGCATTAAATACAAATCCCGGGAACAGATTATTCCAGAAGTATTTTAGAAATATTACATATTGTTACATATTTAACTTTACACACTTTACAAGGCATAAGAAATGTGCACATGTTTCTGTTGTGTAAATTATATAATTATTTATTATACGCCACATGTTATAATCCATGACATTGGAATTCTAAAAGAAATTCTTTCGAAAATGAACTGTGTTGTATCACTCACAAGACTATGATATTTTATGCTCATGTATGTTTACGTTCTCGTTAACTTGCTGGATATTAGAGTTGCATACATGCATCTAAACGCTCGACGTAAAATAAACTATTTCGTCCCCAAAGTTATTTCATGAATTGTAACAGCAAATATTACAAACACTGTTTTCAACTAAAAATATATACATATTTTAAGATATCAAGGTCTCCTTACTATAACTATTAATCTGTCATCTCTTAATATGTTCTAAGTAGCTACAGGTTTTACATTTTCTAAAGAAAAAATAGAACAATTTCAATGTGTTTAAATTTCAATATTTTATACTCTAATAGTTGCCATGATTATATCACAGTACTATGGTTACTTAAAATTAATAAACTGAAGTTTAATGACCTTGAAAACTGCTTGTTATTATTATAATAATTTTTACTTCATTTTAGGAACAAACAAAAATCCTTTAGAATTAATACCAAATTATATAACTAAACTAAAGATTATAGGATTCCTCTTCAACTATAAAGTTGAAAACCCATTAATATTTAACAAAACAATGTTTTAAAAGTGGTAAGGTTCTGTATTTGCTTTAATATGCCATGTAACCTGTTGTATAGCCACAAGCCAATGTAATTTAAACCCCTATCGGTCAACCGCAGAATGTTTTGGGTAGCAGTTATTAGCATTATACCGAGGGTATGCAGGAAAGTATTCTCTTCAAACAGGAGTTTATGTTTAAATAAAAATATTAAAATTATGTAACAATAGCAAATACGGTTAAAATATTATTGGCTATAAAATACGTTCTGAATAATTGGTTATAACTAAGTTATAACATCACCTGAAAATTATTTTTGTAAAATAAAAATGCGATTTAGCTCCGTACTGTAACCCAAAGAGACGATAAAAAATTGTAGTGTGGATAACGAGCGCCAAAATATGTTATGCATAGCACGAACCCAAAATAGAAAGAACCTATTTTTTTGCAGACATTATTGGTATGATTATCCCACCTGTGACATCTCATCTATGCCTTCTTATCCCAACGGCTTAATGCCAACTACAGAGGACATTGGCAGACAAGGTTGCCAATTTTAGGGAAATTTTAACTAATTTAGGGACAGGAAAATTTTGACCATTCTAGGAAGAATTGTACTTTTTTTTTATTTAAAACAAATTATTTAACCAACATGCGGCACTATAAAATTTACCCTGAACGGTGATTCTTGTTTCAGTATTTTTTTCGTATTGCCATCTAGCGGTTCCAGGTTTGAAACTAAACAGCCCACACGTTTGTTATGCGTCGATTTCGACCCTTGTATATTTTTAGTATCTTCAATAATTATTACCACTCTATCGTACTACTTAAAATTACATTACCTACATTATTCATTTTGTGGTCATTTAACTTTGAACGACTATGTATATTCATGAAGTTTCGCTTCCTTTTATTTTCACATTCCGAGTTGTTTTGTTCACGTGAAATTTTACACAATTTTAAGATCCTTCAATAAGGACTTTCTTACTTTGTAAGATCTAGAAATATGTTTGCTTATAATAACTTAATTACTGGTGCGTTATTATATTTTATAGTTTAAATACGGGAATTTAGAACGTTAAATTCTCTGTACATCTGATTGAAAAGAACCCATTAGTTTAAGATCTTAGTATTGGTCATGTATAACATCGTTTACAACGGTATCTTCTCAACATCAACGTCCATTATGTTAGGTTATATCGTATTTTCTCTTGTAAATTACCGTTAATGGGTGTTATATAATTCATAGTAAATTAAAGGGTTAATTAAATGTCATTTGGTAAATACCTTGGTCTTTTTGTGCCCCTCTAGGGAATGCTAATATACATTTTTACTTGGCTGTCATTATTTGAATTAAGTATGTAAACATTTCCAAGTAAGGCGTACATGCGCTTTGGATTCTCATGTACTCGCGATATGCATAGGTGTGCGCTCAAATATAGAATTTATGCCAGTCATCGTAGCAGTATTTTTAAATAGTAATTGTAAACAGTCCTCTTTAATGTAAAATATATTGAGAATAGGAACTTACTATTTTATCGAAATTTTTGAAGATATAATTTAATTATATTTGTTTAGGGTAACTCATTTTGGTATTTCGATTTGGAAGCTAATTGAAATAGGCATACATTGACATCTATACGTTGTTATTTGTGTTATAGTACGAAATATTAGTTATTAATTTATTGATATTAATTTGTGAAATTTAAAAGGAAAGATATTGTAAATTGGTAGTAGGTTTTTTCTGCTGTCAATTTCCTTTTTGAAAATAATTATTTAAATTATATTAAATATAGGGCAATTGAAATATTCCCCCAAATATTGTTTTTTTTTTCTCGTATGACGTAGTAATAGCAGCATGTAATAAATATGCGAATATTCTCTCTCATTTGGCTCTTGTTCAAGTCTGCGTTTAGTTTCACTACTTTATGGTGTTAAAATTGTCTTAATGATTAGAGATTTTATGAAATAGTGATTTCTGTTCGAAATAGCCGTTTATAATTTCTAATTAGTCTGGTGAAAATAACGAGGTATTGTCCTACCGTTATTTTATCGTGTATATTCACGGATTTAAGTATAAGTAAATTTTTACCGGCGATGTGGTGAATCTGCCATTTTGAAGACTGCAAATATCATTGAACAAGGTGAGTGATTATCGAGAATATCTTGTAGAAGCCATCGTTATCCTAATGAGGCATTTGTTTCCTTAATTAGAGTATTTCATTTTATTATATTTGTTTTTCTCTCTTTATCTAACAGAGAAGTTGGCAAGGGCGCTAACATGCCCGAAAATTGAGCAAAATGGACGTAATCAGTTTCCACCCGATTCAAAAAAAAAAAGGCCGATATTCTGAAAATTTCCAGTTAAATTGAATTACTGTAAACCACGAGATCGCCGTTTTTTTCTTCCTGTAAGAACCACCTCAAAAGGTAGTAATTATCTTAAATATATTCTTAAAGACTACGATATAATTATTCGTCATCGTCACACGAAGAAATTTGTATAAATTTTGTATATATATAATTATATAAATTGATTTTTTTTCCTGTATTAAAATACTGGTGTCATTCAATTTGGTATAAATTTACCTTTTGCTTTTTCTTAGTGGAAAATATTTAATCGGTTTCATTATTAAATTATTTGTTTTATTACGTAAGAATAGTTTCTACATATACTGTGTGGAAACATAAATTTTGGGATTAATTGGGTAATATAATTCTTTAATAAAATAAAATAAAACAATAACTTTGTTTTACCACTTTATTCACATATAATCGTGACCGCGGTTTCGACATACAATATCATTATCAAACTGCAAAAGTTACAGGCCTACATAGAACTTATAGTTATAAATGACACAAAAATATATGGGGGTGGTTTATGATGTTATTTAAAATTACTACTATATACTTAACTATTATATACAACATTGGAAAAGAGGTGTATATATAAGGTCCATCTGGTCATTTAAAACGATATCTATTATGCTGTTCCGGCTTTTAAAAATCTCTAGGGTCTCTAAAATATTTAATTTACGACCTTTCTCGGCCAAATGCAATATTTTACGGTGACCAAATGTATGTCTTTCTGTAATAAGATATAAATAAATATAATAAGAATAAAGTGGTAAAACAAAGTTATTGTTTTATTTTATTTTATTATTTTCAAAATGAATTACCACAAAGTTACGGCTACCAGTATTAATTTTCATAATTCTTTAAACATTATCATTGAAATTAATGAATAGTCATTTTGTATTATAATTAATATATTTTCTGCATATACAGTGTGGACAAATCTTAATAGATTTATTTTGGTATAAATTTTTGTAATTTTAAATTTACGGAATTAAAGACGGATCTCCGTTTTTACCGTCATCTACTGACCTCGGCGACCCCATTTCGGACTACGGGGCTCGTATATTTACCTTGGTATTAAATTTTTACGTATAAACTTATATTTGAAGATTTTATAATCATATAATTACTAACTTTCAAGATAATTTCTTTCTGTTGACATTAAATTCATTGGAACGTTATATAAATTAATGTGATACTTATGTTTTTTTTTTTGGAATAATTACTGCAATTTAAGTTCTAATGGATCGCACTCTAATTTGCTTGGGTATATTTCCACATCGAATTTTAGCGTAAAAATATTATTCTATTTTCCGCAGATATAAAATTTATTTTATTTTCCTTGAGGTATTCTGAAATTTATATTGTAACGTGAGTTTCTTCTTCTGTAGTTTTTTTTTGGTGCCTACATCTGTAGTTGGTCGGCACATGTATAGACAAAACAACTCATCTGTATTTGTGCAGGAGTGTTACGATTCTGAAATTTTCTATTTGATTTAAAAAATTACTATTATAAAATTTAAAATTATTCTAAGGTATGAGAAGTACCTTTTACTTACTATTAGCTGTAATTATTTTTATCTTGTAAAGATTTCGTATGGTATACCGTAGGAGATTCTATTTATCTTTAATTAATTTGTTTTAAAGACCTTTGATATCTATAGTTTTTTTGTATTATCGTAATAGTCATTACATATTTTTTTCTTTGGAATTTCATTTAATCTTTATTTATATATTGTAGCTTATTTTCTATATATCACGTTTTTTTATTATTGTTAAAAAAATTTCATATTTTATTGCATGTATACAGAGTAACATTCATATACAAGGTGTATGTTATATATATTTTTTATGTTTTATGATCAGAATTTGGTTTTGTTATTTTGGAAAATATGTTAATATACGAGTTATCTGTTTCCTAGACTTTTCTTTTCCTTCGTTCATTTTGTTTTATTTTCTCTTCAGTAAGTTGGTGTTTGTACATTTATTTTCAGGTTGCAGGTATTCTGTGCAGCATTTTGTCGTTTCGTATTGAATTAACGTTTGTATTTCTTAGTCTGTATGCGCATGCGCCTAAAATCGCGCAATCTCTTTTCTCCGTTTTCAGACTTGAGCTTCCGTAAGAAAACTAGGTGGCGCTACCTGCCATATTTTATTTTAGTCACCCACACCAGTCTCCATTGACTAAGGGCATACACGAAAAATATAAGCTTGTGCGATCGTCACCACCGTAAAATAAGGCCATCTAGCTAATCTAGATAATTTGTGCGATGAGTCATTCAGAGTCGACTGACGCTTTCAGCTGCATTGTCCGTATTGTTTAGTGTTTATCATATGTGCCTATTCGTTACCATAGATTTATTGATGGTTTTTTGATATTTTATGCATTTCATTCGATATTTTGATATTTCTGAAGTATCTATATTTTAATTTGCTGTGCGTTCATATAATAGTGCCTGTTATACAAACCATTTAAAACTTTATAAACTAATATTGAAGTTAGATCGGGAAAACATTTGTGACACACTGTTCTTCGCTTTTTCTTTAAAATGCTTCATAGGCGTTCCAAATTGTGACGGAAACTATTTTGATGGGCCTAAAGTAGCCACTTTTACATTTCCAAAAAATTAAAACGCGACAATTTTTTACCATCGAACAGTTCTAGAGTAAGTGAATTCTATAGAAAGACAAAATATGAAACTAGCTTTGCAGATTTTAACAGAAGTTTCTGCTTTAAGAGATTTCGGTCCAAAAGCTAACTTGGAATGTTATGAAGTTACTGCTGCGCATATTGAAATTATATGCAAGTTGTCAAACAAGCAGGCAAACAACATAGAAATCAGTATCAAGAACTCATTACAACACATTTTGACATTTTTAAATTCATTTTTAAGGTGATTGGATAGGTGGCATCAGTCTGAGAGTAGCGGACAACTGACAAAAGAAATACATTTTGTATTAGATCATACCACCGATGGTTTATTGAAGATTGCATATTATTGCCTAAATAAAAGAAATTTTAATGTTTTGCTGGATTAAATACAAACTGACAAACTTGAAGAATGTTTTGGAATGTACAGATATCAAGCATGTGCCCAATATAATGGTTTCTATACGACAAATTTTTGAAAATGAAAGTAAAATTCGAATGCAAAGTGTTTTGTCACTTTAGTGCTTCGATCAAAATCATATGGTGACATTAAAATAACTAAAGAAGATATTTTAAATTTTATTGATCACAGTGATACTGAAGACAATTGCAAAATACCAGATTCCCTTAAACATGTATGTGACATTAGTAACATTGACATTGAGGAAATAGACGACAAAGTGTGGCCTGCTCTAGTTCATATATTTGGATATATTGCATATCCTGCTTTAAAAAATTCAAATGCAAATATTGTAAAGTTTTTTTAGTTGAGGCTGTAAACGATGAGAACAAAGTTGATACTATCCTAATAACTGCTGATACCAGACGAGGACTTTGTTATCCAAATTATGATGTTGTTTTATGCGCGGCAATTGCTTATTTTGTTGTTACTAAGTTATTGGAAAACTAAATTACTATAAGTACTTTAGAAGAATCAGATACTGTTTTTTTTTTCATAGGCCATACTTGCCCTAACAAGAACATAACTGAACATATACTTAAACATATTAGACACACAATATCAAATATATTGTTAAATAATTACACGAAGAAACAAAATGGCACTGGAAATACCAAATCAATGCCACAGATGAAAAGAATGAATCTTGGCTAAATATTAAGTGCCTTCTTACATATTTTTTGTTAGAAATGTAATTTTTTTTTAAATAAAATGCTATAAATCTTAAATCTTTGTTGTTTTTCTTTTTACATTTGTTTAGGTTGTTGAAATATTGACAGCTTTCGTACATTTATTTAGTTAAAACTACTACTTTTTAAGTAAAATGCTAAATAATATCTCTTTGTTTTTTTTAACATTTATTTTTTGTTAAATATTAACCATTTTAAAAAATTATTTGTTTTAAATTACACTCAATTTATATAATATAAATTATTATGGATGAATTCCCACGGTTATAAATCAAATAATAAATAAAAATATTCTGCATTTAGATACGAATTTGCTCGTAGTTAACGTAAGCAACTTTATATACATTCTAAGATTCGGTCCACTCTTAGTGACTCATGATACTGAGTGAGAAGGCCTTGTTTCTCAGTGGTGACGGTACGATTCGACAACGGATTTCGTTTTGATTCCGACCATCTTCAGACGCCATCGCTACGCCTGCGCATGCCGTAGGTATCGAAATATTATCGAAACCGACAAACGTGTAATTCTTGAGCGACTTGATAAAAGACAATAATTTATTTTCACATGTAGGAAAATTTTTTGTGGCTCCTTATATTTCTAATGTTACAATGTTTCTACGTTTTCGTCTATACATATTTGCATATTTGCATGCCAGAGTAGTACTGATTTTTCCAAACAAAACAAACGTAACAAAAACAACTTAATATGTATACTAATGTAGGTTATATAAAGTGTGTTCATTTGAAAAGTCAATCTAGGTTGCTTTGAAATTTTGATAGAATAAGACGCAAATATATTAGTATGTGTTTGTTGTTCCGTAAACGTAAATCCAAATGACATTTGATAATGTCAATCACAAATATCAGTTAGTGCATAAAATAATCGTGCGTCGATTCTGGTTTAAATAAATTGCTTCTCAGTTTTAAAATGGCTTTCACTTTAGAACATAAAATTTTTTTAGTGCAGGCTTATTTTCGAAGTGGTAATAAAATTGATGGTTTATGGGTTTGTTTATTCAGTTCAAGATTGCATGGTAGAATGTCAAGTTGAGTTTCCACATTTTGTAATAGATTATATACAATTTAAGAATACTTTGGATAGAACTTTCAAACTTTTTTCTGAAACTCGTAGTCTCTTAAGAAAATCAGGCAGCGCAGCAGTTAAGAAACGTATACCTCAAGTTGTCAATCGTGTTGAAGAAATAATGGAAAATGAACCACAAACATCTGTTCGACATTTGAGTCAACAAATAAACCTTTCTGTTGGTACAACTCACAAGTTATTAAAAAAAGATATGCAACTTTATCCATACCGTGTCACAGCAGTACAAGAATTGTTAGAAATTGATTACCCACGTAGACTACAGTTTTGTAATTGGTTTGTAAATATGAACAATAATGGAGAACTTTCGCAAAGAGTCATCTTTACTGATGAAGCATGGTTTTATAAAACGGGATACCTAAATTCACAAAATACAAGAATTTGGAGTAGTGAAAATCCACATGTAATTAATGAAGAATCGCTACATCCAGAGAAAATTGGTGTTTGGGCAGCGATAAGCCAAAGGCGAATCATTGGACCAATATTTTTTCAGGGAACGTTGCTCAAAGGTACCGTACGGAAATTTTACAACCATTTGTCAATCAATTGCATGATGATGAACTTCAAAATGCATATTTCCAACAAGACGGAGCACCTTGTCACTGTACTGCAGAATCTTTGGATTACTTAAGAGAATTTTTTGATGAGCGTATAATTAGTCGAAATACTGAAATTGCCTGGCCTACACGTTCATGCGATTTAACACCTTGCGACTTATTTTTGTGGCCTTATCTAAAAAATAACATATTTCGAACACCTATATTGAATTTGAGTGATATGCTACAGAGAATCGAACACAAATGCATGGAAATTAATAACAATCCAGTAATGTTGCAGAATATCATCAGAAATTTTGAACGGAGGATTTTAAAGTGCATTGATCTTGAAGGACAACATTTTCAACATTTGTTATAGTTTTCAATAAATACCTATTATTTGTTATTTATTTGTATGTATGAAACTTTCAAAATATACGACTTCGTAGGTTAAGTAGTAAATTTTAATTTACGACATACTTCAAAATGTTCTCAGTAAATCACATGCTACTAGATTGACTTTTCAAATGAACAGTTGTTACTATCTTTGTTTTGTTTAGAAAGAAGTCTAATGTTAAATTTGTGTTTTCTGAGAAGATATAATAAATAAAGTTGCGCACTTTGTCCCGATTGGAGTGATGTATTGTAGGGAGAACCGCCCGATGTGAATAGCAGCAATGAGGGTAGTTAGGGTCGAGCTATAGTAACGAGCCATCGAAAAAATTCATAATTGGAGTAGATTGTAAAATCGGGTTAGTACTTTAGCCACTTCCACATAATGACACATTATCAAGTAATGTGTCATTACTTGATGTCATTACATTGACAGTTTCATTTGGTTTCATTGTAAAAAAAGGTTATAGCAATGAAATGATACTGCAACAAAAAAGAAAACAAATAATTTATTTAATATCGAAATCATAATCAAAATTTACATATAGCTACAGAAGTTTTTGAAAATGTTGTTCTATGTTGAATACCATTTTTTAAATAAATTGTATTTTTTTAATAAGAGTTTTGAAAAATTTGACACAAACTTATAGTTTCAATGTCAAATAATAAATGTCATTATGTGGAAGTGGCTAAAGTACCAACCCAATTTCACAGTCTACTCCAATTATGAATTTTTTCGATGGCTCGTTATTATGTGAATATACATTTCATAGTTCGATAACTGTTACGCGATAAATATAATCATTATTAAAGCTACGTTATGAGGCCTACAGGCCTGTAGTAAATTAAGTAATAGGTACTTACCCGCTTAGGATTCGTTATTACTGGATGAAATCGGAGAGAGAACTGCAGCATCAAGTATGTTTGGCATTTGTTTCAGCGAGGAGGTTCTCTGCGACAAAAATATATTCTTATATGCAGAAACCGACCATTCCACATCTAATGATGTAATGTTGGCATAATTGAAATAATTTCTGAAATCATTTGCCGGATGTGATTGACTAATAGAGTGCTATTGTAATATGCACTGAATATGTTTCTTATACAAAATCGATTTTTATTTATGGACAATAATACCCACATATTTGTTTGTGCATTCAATTTAAACTTAAAATGAATCGCGAAACTTTTACGTGCGGCTATCCCTAAACACATTCCTGCATTCGGGACAATGTGCGCAACTCTAATAATAATCCAGTAAATTCTTTGGAACCCTTAAATGCACATTTGAAAAATAACATGTAACATAGAAAACCCATAGAAAATACTTTTATATGAAACATTCTTGAAAAACCTTTTACTTTAGTAGAACACAGTTTATATTGAATTTAAAAACTGTTACATAGTAAAATCAAAAATAATTAACCCTTCATTTATTTCTTAAGTCTCGACGAAATAAGTCTGGTTTACGAAGAGGCTAATACAGTGGCGGCTCGTCGGGGTGGGCAGTGCCCACCGCATCTTGTTCAAGCTAATTAATAAAAATTCATCTCTAAAATGTTTTGCACAAACCAGTAAAGCTGGTGAAAATTTTATTGAAATCATTCATCAACTCTTCAAGGTTATCAGATGATCATTAGTTACCAAATAAGTCTGCTTCGATGGCTTAAACAAGTGTTCATCGTTTTTACTATGTTTAAATTCATTAATTTCATTATTATACATATTTTATAAAAACATCTCGATAATCATTATGTATTGAGATGCTTGTAATACACAAATAATATCAAAAAATATATGCTATTGTTCTTAGCGATGTCTCTATAAAAAAATAACCTAGTTTTCGGTTAATTCAATCTTAGAAATTAGCTGAAAGGTCCAATTTTTCACCGATTACAACTTTATATCATTTATGTGGGGATTATGTCAACTACATAGAACAAATGTCTTAACAAAAATCGAAAACACTCATTGCTCTTTGTTGAAATGATTAGAATATATAATTAAAAAATAATACACCTCAAGCAGTCCATTTGACATCTGACATAAATTTACAATAAGAAAAAAATTGGTTGAACATATTTGTCCATCAACGTGCTCTACATTTTCAGGTATTACTTTTTACGTGGTTTAAAACATAAGGTATTGTATTTGTTCACACAAAAACAAGAAATACAACATTAAACACTGCAGCTGTCTTGCCTCTGCCCAATGAGATTTATTTTTAAACCTTAACTTAATTCAAGCAAGCTCTGTTACTGTTTTATTTGTAAATGTATGTTATATGAACTTACGAGTATATGTATACACGATGGCGTACTTTGATGTTTTATGCGCTGACAATGTTCTGTATAATTCAACTGCTAAAATACAGGCGTACATAATAACTTTTCTTAGGAAACATACGAGTACACAAAATAAACACAGTCAAATAAGTAATAACTCATCGTAATTTTTACGTAATTAATTTAATACGTGTAGAAGTATGCATGTTTTACAGAGATTGCCAATGTCAATTTATAATTATGTGCTTAAGAGAGTAGCGCAGATGTAATGGGTATTCTGAAATAAATAAAATAAATATGGATCATTGAATTCGTCTGGATATTTTGACATTTACGAAGTGTGATATATGACATTTACATAAATGCCTTCTTACACGATACAACAACGCGTTCAAATTGTTGATTTATTTTATGAAAATCAGCGTTCTGTGAAAAATGTTTTTAGAAAATTAGGTGAATTTTATGGTTTACATAATCGTTCATCTGAAAGAACTACTGGTCAAATTAAAAAATTTCAAGAAACCGGTTCGATGGAAGATCAAAAAAGAGAAAGATACAGTCGCAGCAGTCGTTCACAAGAGCATATAGATTTGATTCGTAAAAGTGTTGCTGAAACACCTGAAATGTCATTTAGTCGATGTTCACAACAAGTTGTACTCAGTGAATCAACAACATGGCGTATTTTACGAAAGGATTTAGCTTCTTCATTTCTCAAAAATCTTCCCAAAAAATCCTACAGTCTGCGAAACTGAAACCATATAAAATGCAAACCGTTCATGAATAAGCAGAAGTAAATGCTGAAAATACGAGGTGTATTGTCCATGTCTACAGTTACAGATATGTAAATTATTTACATGTCTGTTTCATATTGTAACAATGCTTTATACGTGCATAACGCATTGTCATACATAAACACAAGCTTTTTGTATATTTACCGCCATCTGGCACGTTGTTAATGGACTACACCGACATACGTATTTTTTTGTTCTTGTAATAGCATAGCTATTCGAACAAAAGGTCGCCTTCCGACATAGTCTCTTTCGTTCCGTAAGATGTCACTTATTAAATAGTGTCACCTTATAGGACGAAACTTGCTTTATCTTTGTTGAGTGATTTCAGTAAAATGTAAATACAGATACAAATCATTTGTTTAATTGATTTGTATCAATGTGTATACATTGCTTCACTAGCTTGACTGAAGACGCCTAGATGGCAGAAACATATGTCTTAAGCAGAAGTAAATGCTGAAAATACGAGGTGTTTTGTCCATGTGTACAGTTACAGATATGTAAATTATTTACATGTCTGTTTCATATCGTTCATGAATTGTTGGAAGATGATCCAGATCGCAGACTACATTTTTTCCAAATAATGACACCATTAATCACAAATCAGCTAAATTTTGTAAATCAAATAGTCTTTTCCGTCAAAGCAACGTTTTATCTCAGTGATACGGTCAACAGGCACAACTGTCATCAAAATCAGTGCACACAATCTAATCTAGATAGTGTCACCGAAATCGCAAAGAAAATAACGAATATAATGAACTAAATTTGTTATATATCTTTAGCTACAGGGCGGTAAAGACAAAAATATATAATGGTTTGACTATATTTTTGTTATTGTTTTAATTTTCCGAGTTAACATGTTTTATACTCTCCACAATAAGTGTTTGTTATATCTAAAATATAACTAGATATGAATTTTAATTGATATCTTCCTTCTTTCGATTATAAAATCACTTAGGAAATTTTAAATGTAAGTATAGCAAGCGCCAATTAAGTTGGCGCGAGGAGGGGATGCGCAGAAGCCGTTTTTAAAAATGTCCACCCCCACTACTCAAGTAATTATCAGAATACATTTGTCATTGATGTTTGACGGAACATAATGTCTTTGCTAGGGGATCATAAAGTGATACACGCTCAGAGGTTGGAATTATCTGACATTTGATGTCAAACCAAATACAAATCTCCCCACTACTTCTAATCCTGCGCGAACTTACCCCTCCTCGCGCCAACTTAATTGGAGTTTGCTATACATTTGCATACTGTATTGTGTATGGCTAATTTATTATTAATTTAACAGGTCTGAAGAAGTAACAAATATAGTTTCGAAACGTTACGTAGCAATAAATCATTTTATTTGATACATTGACCAAATTCTGTTTTTATTAATATTGAAATTATGCACATAGTATATTTATTTATTTATTTATATTTAATCCAGCATTATACACTCAAAGGAATTTTACCTATATATATATATATATATATATATATATATATATATATATATATATATATATATAGTCCCAACGTAGAAAATATTTTTCAACTAAAAATTTCGTATGATTTGCTTTGTAATTTGTACAGCAATGTTTACATTGTCATTTACTTGGCAATTACATACTAATTTGATAATATTTGTAAATATTTCATATAAAAGCCGAAAAACTACAAGAATTTATCAATTAATATATATATATATATATATATATATTAATTCATATTTTGTATTCTCTTGAAAAAGGCGTATACAGCCGAAACATGTAGAGTTTTTTAAATACATATATTTTGAAGTAATATACAGACCTTTAATCGCCTACTGATTAGGTTTACCATATCATACCAAGGTCACGAAGTTATTATATATATATATATATATATATATATATATATATATATATATATATTATATATATATATATATATATATATATATATATATAAGGTAAACTAAATAAGTCGGCGATTAAAGGTCTGACCAGACCTTTAATCGCCGACTTATTTAGTTTACCTTATCATACCAAGGTCACGAAGATATTATATTTATATATATATATATATATAATATTTTCGTGACCTTGGTATGATATGGTAAACTCAATCAGTCGGCGATTAAAGGTCTTTAATCGCAGACTGATTGAGTTTACCATATATATATAGAATCAAATAAATTAAAAGCGGGCAAGCGGTCTGTCAATTACAAAACTCATTTATTAAGTAGGTATCCCTATATTTCGCAACAACTTTGTTGCTTCTTCTGGAGATACTACAAGATTAATGAGAAATAACATTAATGAGAAATAACATTAAATAAATAAACCAATATAAACTTAACAATATATGGACCAAATAACAAAACAATTTTTAGATGGTCAACTAACCGTCAAACCGAGTATATTAAAATAAATTGTACTTAGTCCGTTAGTATCAGATCTATAATTTACGTTATTTGTGTCTCTGTTAATGTGGACCATTTCTAAAAAGATTCTTTTTTTTAAGGTTATTTTCGACGTCTAAGATCTTAACGTCAACAAAATTTAATGTATGGTCACGATCAAGTGCATGGTCCACCAATGCACAAGATCTCTTCCCAATAGGGACATCACTTTTATGCTGTGTGATGCGCTGTTTTAGCCACTGTGATGTCTGACCTATATAAACGCCACAACAATCCGAATATGCTATAGACAACATGACTATTTAAAAAGAAAGGTGTTATGTCTTTGATCTTACTATACAACTTCTTCAAAGTATAGGTGTTGTATTTAGCTATTTTAATGTTATTAAATTGTTTGAAATGTGATACAATTGTATGAGTAAGGCCACCAATGTATGGGATTTTTTTGTAAATCACACTGTCTGCAGGAAGGTCCTCAGTAGGGCCATCAAAAAAGTTTGAGCTATATAAATTTATTAAGTATGTGCTTAGGATAGCCATTGTTGACGAAGATGTTGAAAAGTTCTTTAAGATTGTCATTAAGAAAGGTTATATGGATAATGGATATATGGTATATTCTTTACCTATATTAATAGATTCTGTTAGAATGTATCTAAAAAAGGTTCCTAAAATAGTTAAGCTACAAGAGCGATGATTTTTGCTGTCTTTGTACCAATTAGTTTTTGTATGATATTTTGGATAAATCTGAGAATCCTAAAATATTATATTTTCTTTATAATTATTCGGATATATTGAATAATAAATTTAATAAAATATTGTATTCATATTATTTTCTCTAGTTGTTAACATATAATCAACGTTCCATGAATAATGGTACAACTGTTCTCGAAACTCCAATAATACGTTAATAGATAACGTAAATAAAATTGGAAAAATATTTTATTGAATTTCCTGGTCGATATATGCGAATAAACAGAATAGAAAGGTATGCTATATAAGTGTTCACATAGTTCACACATGAGCGGATAATATTAGTTCGGGTGACCAAGCTTTACCCTTATGTTTGAACAAATAACAAACACTGACCAATTTTCGTTAACTATATACTATCTCGTAGAACGTTACTATACAATCTTATAATTCATTTCAAGAAACTTTAAAATTGTGCTTTTGGAGAGTTATTGATTTCGTCCGTATATTAATAATTTGATGGAATATTAAATATTTTAATTCCATAAATGCTGTTCCACAAGTTCTGTCCCATGTAAAATACAATTTATATTATTTTAAGGTATTGTCTGTTTCTATCAATGCATTTCTTAATATGTGTTAACCAATTATATTCATTTATTCTTTCTATACATATATATATATATATATATATATATATATATATATATATATATATACAGGCTGTCCCGTAAAAAACGCCAACATTCATAATTCCGTTATTTATTGTCCGGCTTTATTTAAACAAAAAGTAAATTTAATAGCATCAAAATAGTATATTAAAAAACGAGTTTCATAAGGCACCATTTTGCCGCACGAGATCAGTTTAGAAAACGAGCCGCTTGCGGCGAGTTTTCTAAAGAGCGAGTGCGGCAAAAGGCCTTATGAAACGAGTTTTTTATACTATTTTTTCTATTTTGCGTTTTTTACATTAATAAATTGCTTAAATTGGAATTATTTAATTTGAAAGTTCAGAGTTTAATTTTTATATAAAGCATGCAGTTGGTCACATTGATACTTGACATTTTCAAATTTAAATCTTGCTATCCGCGAAGTATATTATATTACATATTATTTATTAATTTTCGTTAACATTACTTGATATTTCATTTAAAAATATAAACATGAGTGACATAGAAACATATATATGTTGTTGTCAATTGTATACAACATACGTTGTTTGTGTAAAATACGGACATATATCATATCTGTCAAATGTACATAAATTCTTAAAATCAAATGACAGCAATGATATTTATTTCTGTATTCGAACAACGCCAACATTGAAAAATGAAAAAAAGCGTATCGAAATGAAGCTCATTTCGATACTGTTTTGGGTTTCATAATGAGTTCATTTCGAACGCAAAATAGAAAAACACTATAAGATAGCAGTGTTTTATTTGTTTTCAATTGTTTTCATTAATGTCAAACGACAGTCAAGTTTTTTATTTTAAATGGCAACATATATATTTTTGGCTATATTCGGATTGGATTTTTTTTTCTGAATTCAACGATGTATAACATGTTAATTTTTGATAAACGCTTATTGCAAAAAAAAAATTTATAAATTTCATCTTTGTCTTCCATTATTTATAAATATTCGAATATGTCATGAAACATTGGAAATGTAAGTATTATAAATATTATTATAAGAAACAAAACACTTTACAATAAATGTTGAAATTGCCCGCCACCTTGTTCAACACATATCGCACATCTCCTAATTACTCCAAAGGTCGCATTTAAAAGACAAGCAGCAGGTACTTCTTGACATGTGTTAATAATTCTTTGTCTTAAAATGTCAACATTTTCTGGAGTTGTTAAATAAACTCGATCTTGTAGATAAGCCCACAACCAAAAATCGAGGGGCGTAAGATCCGGTGAACGCGCAGGCCACTCGATAGGACCGGATGTTCCTATCCACCTATTTCCAAATTGGGTGTTCAACAAATCAGTATTTACTCTGGCGTTGTGCGCGGGAGCCCCATCTTGTTGAAAAAATATTCTATTTAAATTTGCCAAAGGTAATTCATCTAAAAAGTTTTGGAGATTTTCGTGTAATAAAGTGTAGTATTTTTCTTGATTTAAGCAACCGTCTATGAAAAATGGCCCAATTA
The DNA here is from genome assembly GCA_935421215.2 of Melolontha melolontha. Classification (NCBI taxonomy): domain Eukaryota; kingdom Metazoa; phylum Arthropoda; class Insecta; order Coleoptera; family Scarabaeidae; genus Melolontha; species Melolontha melolontha. Next base: position 103,261,271 of record OW285236.1, on the reverse strand, counting down.
ATTGATCACCTAAAATGCCACACCAAACATTTACGTTGAAACGTCTTTGAAAATTATTTTCAATTACAAATCTCGGATTGTCTGCACTCCACTGTCGATGTATGTTTCTATTAAAAATACCGTTGTTGCTAAAAGTGCATTCATCAGACCAAATTATCCTTCTGTAAAAATTCGGGTCTTGTTCTAATGCATTTAAATAAAAACGACAAAACTGGATTCTTCGGCCAGGATCATTTTGTTCTAATGCATGAACTTTTCGAGCTATGTACGGTTTAAGTTTGTGTTTTCTTAAAATACCATGAACTGTAGTTTTTGATACCCCAATATTATGTGCAATTTCGCGAATCGAAGTTCTTGAATTTTGCTATACTGCAAGAAGAACATCTAATTCCTTATCTTCGGAGAATTTCCGTTTTTGTGTTTTTGGTTTGGTAAATGATCCATAATTTCTTAAATTCTTTTCAATTCTCTGAAATATTTTCGAACCTGGAACTTCTCTGTCCGGAAAACGAGCACTGTACCGACGAACTGCTTGAAGGCGATTTTTATTACATTCAAAGGACACTTGTAACATGTCCGTTAATTCATTGTTATTCATTTTTAACGAAAATACGCTTTTTGTTGCGGCAAAACGTTCAAACAGGATAATACAGAAAACTTAATAAAGTCAAACTGACACTTAAGGCACATTGACATAATGCTAGTGGACTGGGCCAAGTCTACTATAATGAAAGATGAAATTTATAAAGTTTTTTTTTATTTTGTATTATTAGGAGATGTGCGATATGTGTTAAACAAGGTGGCGGGCAATTTCAATATTTATTGTAAAGTGTTTTGTTTCTTATAATAATATTTATAATACTTACATTTCAAATGTTTCATGACACATTCGAATATTTATAAATAATGGAAGACAAAGATGAAATTTATAAAGTTTTTTTTTTGCAATAAACGTTTGTCAAAAATAAACATGTTATACATCGTTGAATTCAGAAAAAAAAATACAATCCGAATATAGCCAAAAATATATATGTTGCCATTTAAAATAAAAAACTTGACTGTCGTTTGACATTAATGAAAACAATTGAAAACAAATAAAACACTGCTATCTTATAGTGTTTTTGATGCTATTAAATTTACTTTTTCTTTAAATAAAACCGGACAATAAATAACGGAATTATGAATGTTGGCGTTTTTTTACGGGACAGTCTGTATATAGTAATTTCAATCAGTTGGCGATTAAAGGTCCTTTAATCGCCAACTGATTGAATTTACCATATCATACCAAGGTCACGAAAATATTATATAGATATATATATATATATATATATATATATATATATATATATATATATATATAGTAAATTCAATCAGTTGGCGATTAAAGGTCTGGTTTACTTCAAAGTATATATATTTAAAACAACCCTACATGTTTCGGCAATGATGCCTTTATCAAGGATATAAAATATAAATATAAGGCATTTATGTAGGTTGCTGCTGGCAGCTTGCGTCTCTCTCTGGGTGTGTGGTTTTGTATTTGTGTGACCGCGTAAGTGTAGGGTTTTGTATGTTAGTGCGCTCGTGCGTGTGTTTAGTGACCGGTCGCGTAAATTTAGAGAGATCGGATAACCAGCCGTTGCGTAGGGCCGCCAACCCTTTCCCAGCAACTTCTTTACTTTTCCGAGCAGTACTTCGACGGCCCGACCCCCGCCCCAACGAGGCAAGGCGCAGACCAGCGAAGCGCACCCTGCATGGGGTTGCTTATCGCCAACCGAGGGAACACTCTTAGTGGCTACCTCAGTCGACGACGGTCACACTTTGTGCCATCTTAACGATTTCCGCAAAAGCGGGGCAATGTACACACGTCGAACGTGTGTGTGCTGTTAACAGCAGCCTAGCCAGGTTGCCGCCCAGGACCGGTCCTAGTGGTGTATGCATTGCGCGGCTGATTTGCGGCCGTGATTTGCGCCGCGTAGTTTGGTTCCTCACTCCTGCTGGAAAGGCGGAATGGCACCTGACAGATGGCATCGGGCAGACCCCCTAGAGTTTGGTAGCGCATATGCTAGGCTACAACCAAGTAGAGGACCACATCAGCACAAAACAGAAAACAGGGAAAAGCAGGGAAAAGCAAGACATGAGTTATTATTACGTATGCGCCCGTGGAGCGACTTAAGATGCAAAGTTGTCGGCATTCGCTCAAAACGAGAAGGAAAACTACGAAAACCTGCTCGGACAACTAGACAGGAATCAAAATACGGAACAGTCAGCATGATAAGCAAAAGTATATGATATTTAAATGTAATTGATATTTAAATAACATAAGGTATATAACAAAAAAAAATATATCATGATGGTAAATTGTAGATCGGTACAAAATTAAGTTATAGTATATACTGCTTAAATTTTTTATATCATTTCTGTTGTTAATTGAATTTTTTTCCTGTTTAATACTAATCATTTCTTTAATTTGTCTTTTCATTGTGTGTTGTTCTTTATCAATTATCTGTGTGTTTTCAAAATCGAAATGGTGATCGCGTTGTAGTTTGTGTGTAGATAAAGCAGTTTTGTCTGTTTTAGAGTATTTGTGGGCTTGTATTCTTTTGTATAAATATTGTTTCGTTTGGCCTATGTAGTAACTATCGCAATCGCGACATGGTACTTTTTTTTTCTGTATTAATTTATATATGACATGTGTTTCTCGATTTGTTTCTATTTTAGGTTTAAGTTTTGAAAATAAATGTTTATTAGTATTACTAAGTTTATATGTTGTAGCTATATCATATTTTTTTAAAGTGTATTTAATTTTTTCCAATAGTTATGGAACATATGAAATCGTGATATATGTTGTGTCATTGTTCAAATTTTTATTGTTATTTAATAGTTTGGTCTATAAGTTGTGGTTAATAATTATTATCAGTTAAGATTGTTTTAATTTTTCTGATATTATCTTTTCTGTAGTGAGTATGTGATAGTTTTACTGCCCTATCAGTCAGATTATTTATAATCATTTTATTGAATACTGTAGGAGCATTTGAGTGGTAATTCATATATCGAAAAGAAGCTGTGGGTTTATTATACCAATTTGTATAAATAGTACCCTGTCTATCATAGCTCAAAGAAATATCAAGAAAATTAATACTGTTATTAAATTTTTCTTCAATAGTGAATTTTAATTTGTTGTGAAAATTGTTGAATTTATTTAAGAGATAGTTTATTTTGTTGGTCGGAATACACGTTATGATATCATCAACATATCTTTTCAAAAAAATGGGGTGGAAGTCTAATGAATTGATAACGTTTTGTTCTAAATGTTCCATTACTAGATTTGCAATAGGAGCAGCTAAAGAAGCAGCATTTAACATTATCGGGAATATTTATATTGGTTAAATTGATAATCCAGTTATTGTTAATTTTGTAATTTATCTCTAAGTGTTGTTTCTTCATTAGTTTATCTACTTTGTTTTTTAATTTATTTTTGTTTGTTAGGAAATGATTATTGTAAATTTTAGATTCTACTTTTTCGAAGCTATTTAAAAGTTGAGGAGATAATTTCTGTATGATAATATTTTTCAAGTTTGAAATAATTTGATTGAATGTATTTATGTTACAAATGGTTAGGGATATTGTAATGTTTAAAATTTGTAGATAACAGGAATTCATAATTTTTTGAAATTTAGTTTTCAATTTTGAAATAGTGAAATGAAATCTGTCAAGTTTTTTCATTTTTATAAATGTAGGTGTTATTTGTCACGATCTGCATCTTACCAAAAAGTTTCTTCTGTTGATCTGGTTTGCCAGTTTTTTTCTAATTTTCATATATTCCTTGAGGATTTTCTGGTTTTCACACATTTATACCATTTATATATATATATATATATATATATATATATATACCGTAGTCGACAAATTTTAATTTCTGTTTGCGTATATAGTGTATGCTTGTTATATCCAACGATACCAGCTTTCAAACAGTGGAGAGAGAAGCAGAGTGGTGGACACACATACACATTTAATATGCCCTATTCCATAAAAATCACTTACCGGGTGTACAACACTTATTTCTCTTCGTGCGTTTATTAATAGTCTATTTCAACATGCATGTTTTTACAACTCAAGAAAAGATACAAATCATAAAATGGTATTATGCCGGTAGACACCTCAATGTACCTGTACATACCCGATATCCACAAAAATGAAATGTATGGGCTGGTATTTTAAATAATTCAATTGTCGGTTCTTTCTATAGGGACATATCAGAAATGTCCACCAATAATTTTATTATAGGTTGGCATACTGCCAGGAACAATGTGGTGGATTATTTGAAGCTTTAATTTAGAATATTTATTTTTTATTATTATCGGAGAAGAGTTAATTTATTTTCTTTTCATAAGAATTACATTTATTTTTTTTTTACATAATTTAGAATTAATATTTCAGTTCATTTTATTTATACGCGGAAAATACAAGCTTTGTTGTACATCCTTATAAATATAATACACAATGAAATAAATATTTTTCTGTAAATATTCGTGGCGAATTTTATACGTATTTCTAAGATGCGTTCTACAACCCTCTGAAGCAATAGACTTATTGACTAGTTATAATCTGACTGTACCTTATCGTACTTATGCATGCATTCATTGACAACCTCGCTATATGTCTTTCTTCACTTTTCTCTGTCGCGCTCTTTGCCTCTTCTACTTTCGTACCAGAAATTCAAATTTGTCGATTACGGTTTATACTCGTATGAAATAGTTAAATAGATTAAACAGAGTAGTTAAAGGAACGATTCGAAGCAAAGGGAGTTTGTTATTATTCAAACACTTAGAAGGATTTTCCAAGTTTTCTAGAACTAGAATGTCTATAATCTAACATTAAGGCAAGGCTTTCGACAAAAAAAGAATGAATTTAATTGTGTCCAACAGTTCTTCAGCAGTCGTCAATTTGCGTCCGTTCAAATGCGTTTTCACGTAAGAAAATAATGCGAAGTCACATGGGTCAGGGCCGGGACTATAGAATAATAATTCACACCTTAGCACCCCCCAACAATTTGACGCCAATTACAGGAGGTATTGGCAGGCCGTAAGATATTATCATAACATGTCAGCTGACATGAAGTACTTTAAAACTATTTAACTTTCCAATAAGGCGTTTCCAAAACAAAAAAATACTAAAAAAGTTCTTCCATTTATTACCCTTCATCACCACAAGAAAATTTTGTCGATTGAATTTAGACGGACACTGTGTATATTAATACAAACACATAATTATAAATTATTTATTCCAATTGAAATAATAAACTACTAAATATTTCGCTATAGTATCAACAGTTCGAGATTGTCAGCGGTCACTTAATAATATTTTATTTATCATGAACGAAAATGTGACATTTTAAAGGACGAGAAAGTTGTTTACGGCCGAGGCGTCAGCCGAGGACGGAATTACTTGTGAGGACCTTTAAAAACAGTTTTCGTACGTGGTGAATACACACGGTTTAGTTCATAGTGCATGTTTAATGAATTTTAAATAAAAAAAAAAGGATTTATTTCATACTAATGTCAAAAAACGTCATTTATATCTAGCAGAAATTATTCGTAAAAATTATGTAAGTGGTAACTAATATTTCCATAGCGATGGAAGTTTGTTGCAAATAAGAATGAAAAATCGCATCAATTTTCTGTGTTTTATTCGATTATTCGTTTTAAAATGGATTGGTACAAATGAGATATCCCAAGATATTCTGGATCAAGCTGATCGCGTGAAGAAGAATTTGATTCCATATAAGTCACAAAATCCATACGAATAAATTTGAATTATTCCAGTCAAAAACTAATTTTAAAGCACTTGAACTTTAATATTTTACTTTAAAGTACTAGGACCTTAATGATCCATTTCTTGTACAATAAATAATCCGAAAAATGTAATTTTTAACATGTATGAAATAAACTTTATTTCATATGACTTCAAGGGAACGATATTAGCCTTATTAAGGCAAAAGGAGTTGTATTGAGCTTTATCAACAAACTCAAATTATATAAAAATAATCTTGCCGGCGAGAACTCCATCAGTTTCTATCTTTATAGCGATTAAAATAAGATACGCTCAAGGATTCTGATTTGGAAGCATGCTGTAGTCACATAGATGTCCTTATCGGAGATAACGATGATAACTTGTAACGCCAGATTTGATTAATTCATTTTTACCACATGTAGAAAATGTCAGTCAAAATTTAAGAGAACAGTTTATTGAGCTACAAAATGACCGTGAATCTAAAATAATATTCAATCAATGCGATTATGACGCTTTTGGGTCCATTTTTATAATCAATACCCTCTTATGTGGAAAGAGTTAAAATTACCCATCATAGCATTTCTTTTATCGTATTTAGTAGAAAAGGGTTTTAGCGTAAAAAGCAATATATTGAAAAAATCATGAAATCTATTACAGATAAGCCAAACTTAAACCTAATATTACGAAAAAAGCGCAGTTAGAATAGTCTCAAGGATCTCATTAATTTTTTTTTTATTTTTTAATAAAAATATTGCCTTTTCTATTGTATTTACTTCTTTATTGAAATAATATAATAATATTGTATGTAATGTTAATATGCAATATAAATTTAATTGTAAGGGAAATAGCACGTCTTTTAAATAGAGGCCTGATGTTTCTCTTAGAAATGAACTCTATGATCCGTTGTTCTGGCCCGAAGGTATACTAGTCAAAAAATTTGGATTTTTTCGATCTACCGGAGCCTTCAGTGAACAATAATGCTAATTTACATTTAAATAAAAACACTACATAACATACTGGAATTGGTCGCATCAATATTCAAAATATTCAAAATATTCAATATTGAAGCCTGTATATTTATAAGGCTATATCTAGCGACGAATATATTGCTGTGTATAATATTAACATACAATCTCTATCCGGTAAAATTGACGAAGTCGATATTCGAGTACATTTAAATGAATTTAAACCAAATATAGTGTACTTAACGGAACACTGCTTGACGATTTCGTGAATTAACAATATGAAAATGGATTGCTATAGTATGTCTTCGGCATTCTGTAGAAGTCATAAAATGCACGGTGGTGTGCTGATATTGATACGAAAGGGCTTGAACTTTCGTAGAATTAACATATCAGACAAATATTCGGTTGAATTGGATATTGAAATTGCGAGTGTTTATTTGATAAATGCAAATATCGTCATTGTCTGTGTCTACAGGTCCCCTACATGTGATTTGGACTGCGCCCTCAAAAATCTAAATGGTGCTTTACAGGAAATAGATGAATGCTTGCTGATGCAAATTTAGTAGTAGCAAGCGACTTCAATGTGGATTTCAGTATTATGACGAAGGAGACGATTCGTGCGAGCAATTTATTTATAGTTTATGAGCTACATAAAATATCTAGTGAGCCTTTCAGAATATCTAAAAACTCCAAGACATGCATAGAAAATATTTTTATCGGAGGGTATATACAAAAAAATTTTTGAGACTTTTAATCCTCACATGTCTGACCATTTTGTCAGAGAATATCCTTAGTAATTAAGGACGAAGTTGAAACACAAAAGCTAACTAAGGACAACACCAGACAAATAAATGAAATTAAATTCGTGCATGTTTGTAAACAAGCTTTTAAATGTAAATTGGAGTGCACTGTATACTATTGACAGCATACAGGAACGTTTCAGATGCTTTCTTGCTCTCTACTGCGATATTTTTGATGAATCGTTTCTTGAAATAGTAAAGAATATTAGTAGCAACTACAACAATATATCGTGGTATACTGAGGAAATTAAAGAAATGAGAAATGTTCTTGATAGTGTTGAGGTAATAAGTAGAGCTACAAGTGAGAGGGAGGCTAGTGAATATAGGCACCTAAAAAAAAATATAAAGAATGGATAATCCGGAGCAGAAAAGGATGAACTCCAATTAAATTCGAAGTTCCAAAAATAGGACTAGAGCAGTATAGAATTTAATAAATAGAGAAGTGGTAAATAGTAAATATGATGCGAATGTCAAATATTGTACCTGATGAGTTTAACTCCTTCTTTGTTGATTTTGGCAATGTTGTAACTAGGTCAATTGGGGGTTAGATCCTGATGACTTACTGAGCAAAAATATTAAAAGTACACCTATAACCTTTTTTCTTCGCCCAGCAACAAATGAAGGAATCAAAGAAATAGTATATACCTTAGAAATCAACAAACCACTGATATATACACGTTAAGTGTCAATGTATTAAAAAAAGTATAGATTATATAGTGGATTCTATAACGGAGATTTTCAATAATTGTTTGTGCAATGGCATATTCCCTGATGAATTGGAAGTAGCCAAATTTCCGATCAATCTCAATACGTGCTGAATCGGTGTTTAAAATGCAAAAAAGTGCCATTGGGGCTCTTAGTAGTGTGTTCAGCAAAGCTAGCTATAGGAAACTGTTTAAAACACATAAAATACTTATCTTGCCATCCTTGTATGTACTTACCTGAACGAATATGTCCATAGTACACCCCAAAAGTTCTCCTTAAATAGTGATCTTCACAATTACGGTGCCAGGAATGGAAATAACGTAGTGATACCTAAACCATCGGTTACAGAAAAGCCAAATGAGTACAAATTACTTAGCCTTAAAAATTCTCAATGGAGTGAAAGGCCTGGACTGTGGAAAATTTGATTCAAAGCCAAAGTTATATTGCTAAAGGAGTGTTTTTACTCGATAAGTGATTCTTGCAATCATCAATTTTAATTTGTTTTTTTTTATAATAAAACACGTTTATACGTTTGTTTCAAATACGTTTTAATAACACTACAATTGTTTCGCCAAACATTGGCTTCATCAGGTGTTGATAGTCTGTTTTTTTTTTCTTTTATTGTTATTTTGTACTTTCCTTATTTATATTTTAACTGAATATTTCAATATGACGTATGTATGCATATATACATCAATAAATATGATTATTATTATGAAGCAAAAGGCAATAAATACAAAATGTTAATAAAAATAATTATGTATTTTATTTGTGTTTCTCATAATTTTTTATTTGTAGTAGGAATTCCATTACATGAAATACATACATACATAGAGAAGAGAATAACTTCAAAATTTCGTTTTTTGTGTGGGAGAAAGGGCGCTGGATAATTTTACTATAGTAAAGAGAGCGATTCTTTCAATATGGTCAAGAATTACTTCGTTAGACTATAAGAAGGCAGTAACATAGGATACAAATTGCGTAGTAAAAAATAAAAATTTCACTTCATTTGTAGAGCATATACAGGCACTAAATCTCTCGCCTTGTTTATTATTTTAACTTGATTGAAGTAAATCCACCCCTAATCTTGAAGGGATACGATGTCCGACGTAATTTCCTTTACTGGCCATTTTACGGACATGATTTCAACGCACGAGACCCTAGTTCCATCCTTTCCTATCAACGGTGGCAAGTTTACAATGTGGCAATTCAGCAAGACGTTTATTGCCGTTTTATCGTCTAATCCAATTTGAATTATGTCAATGTTAAAATTAAAAGCGCTCGCCGTTCATTTGTTCACACCGCACGCAATATAAAGTCAAACGGGTATCTGTCTAGTCGGCATGTGGTCGTAATTATTTCGTGAAGTAGGGAACCATCGGTGTTGCTCGGAGTGATGCAGACAGTGATGGAATAATGGTGAGCGCAGGATTGGCAGTGTTAGTATATAGGGAGACTGAGTATACGACCCCTAGTAATTAAATCCTCTGGATGTGTAATACGTGTTTCGCATAAATGTCCTACTACCGTCTGGAAATGGATCAATGACACGCGGTTTAAATATTCCTTTTCAAGAGTCCTATTCAGTGTGTATTCAAATTGAAACTTTTTGAAGCTTTGAAAACTTTTCAAATTGAAATATTTTGAAGATAAACACAGTATTCAACCTCTTACATTTAATTTTTAGTCTCACAAACAGTCGCTTTGTATTGTGCCACGACATTGCTAAGCAAGGCATATGGTTAATCTTTTAAATTGAATTATCCAACAGTGTGTGTTATTTGAATATATGGTTTTTTAAATAATATTTTTCTTGATTTTATGATTTTATTGACTTTCGCCAGTATCTTAACACAAAAAGTTTGAGTGTATCAATACGTTAACATACAAATAGGACAGTTATTTTGACGAATTTTTTTAAGGACTTGCGTTCAAGGTATATACAAACATGTTTATCAAAAAATAAAATAAGTTTTATTCTAAAAAATTCAAAATTTAGGCTGTACTACATATAGTACGGTGGGCAAAAGGACGGTAACGAAATTCAATATTATTTTGTGTATGATATATCAAAAAACACTTTACATGTAGGCCTTTGTTGCACTTCATGCACCTAGTGGTAGTCCTCTCATGACAGCAGGCACATCGAGTTTGTTTATTCTGCGGTATCACGAAATGGTCCATACGGTCAAATCGAATATCGATGCCTTCATTACGTATGTTCCTTGAAGTAGATTGCTTGGTGTTTTGCACCAATAGCAGAGCGGCAATCCTTCTTCTAAATTTTAACTGATCTAGTTCTCCACCACTTGGCCCATGTATTTGCCAAGCATTATGTACCACCATGTCAATGCAGTGTGTTACGAGTGAGAAATACCATTTTTTGCCTGTGACAGATATACAGTAAAGGCTCAAATTTTGATCGCATCTGTCCACACTACCCATATTCGCGTTGTATAAATTGATCAAGTGCTGCTGGGATACCTAAAGTAAATCATAGTAAACTTCAAAATAACGAACACGCTACAATAAACAAAATTTACCTGTATGAGTTTCATTTTCTTTCGAGAAAATCTCTTTACAGAATGAACTGGATTCACTCCAGCTGAATTTGAACATAAAGTGACAATGCTATTGTCATGCCATTTTACGATACACATATTTTTGCCGTCAGTTTTCGTGTAGTCAAAATGCCCCCCCCCCCCCACACACATAAATACAAAAGCTAATATCGAAAACAAAACGTCTGAGCAAGTATCTCGAGCAAATAAGACTCACAATATAAGACTTCGCAGGAAACATATAGAAAAAGTAACCCCATGTAAATATTTGGTATCAATAATAGGACAGGATCTAAATACAGGCAAAGAAATAAAAGAGCAAATAAGAAAATAGGAAGGAATATTTAACATAACGATAACAACATGAAAGGAAACACCTAAAAATATCAAAGTAGTGGTATTGAAAAATATAACATAAGAGTAAAAATGCAACTGATATAAATCTTCTTCAGAAAAATTGAAGTCAAATCTAGAAAAAACACAATAAAAATGGGTGGTTTAGGCAAAAATTAAACATATAGTCCATTAATGATAAAACAATAAAGGCATGGCCCCCGATTTCGGGCACTGAACCCAGGATGAGAGACGGGCCCCCTATTTTACAGTCACGTGCTCATAATTGCATGGTTATTTCTAACCCATAATCCTTTTAGAATGTAATTTAACATGAAAAAACTATTTTATAAGTCCAAACTAAACTTTATTTGTAAAATTATTTTACTTAAAAATGAACACAGCAGATAAATTTATTTCAAATAATTTTTAAATAATAATAAATAAAAATAGTTACAAAAATCTAAAAATTGGATCTATGTAAGTCATAGACACTGGCTACAAAATAAAACTACTTAATAAAACTCTTTCGAGCTTTTTTCTGACTAAAATGTTCAATATACTTCGGAAAAGTCAAGAGTCTTGGCCAATTTATTCGCAATTGCTAAAATTGCCAAATTGTTAAGACGGCGTTGGCCTGTTGTGCTCCTTTGCCAAGTTTCTAAAGACTTCGCCAGTCCACTAACCGTAGACACTGTCATTGGAATAGTACGAAAAAGTCTAATTACAATACACAGGTTCAAAAAAATTGCTGGAAGGTTTTTCTCATATACGGAGCTGAGAAGCTTCATCGGATCCTTTTCTGATTGGATGACTGTACTATAGATGCTCTTTATGTATAGAATTTCTTCAACTAAGCTACCTGAATCTGCTAATTCTGAGGAATATTTTGAGACAAGGTTGGTAGTTTTAACTTTCATCATTTTATAGGTCCATGAAAGCCAAAGCTGGTGAAAACAGATCACAAATTTGTTCACAGCTCGAAAATCTTGTTTTAAAATCTATCATGACAAAATCCAAAACAGGAATGACAACAGACCATTTAAATTCATTTAATGCTTCTAGCCCTAACTGAAGTTGTTTAGGCGTCTTTTCATCTGCATTGGGTTTCCTCTTGATAACAAACTCTGATGAAATGCCACCTGCCGAAACTACTTTTGGTTCATTCAAAATAAATTCCCATGAATCTCGTAGGACCTGAATCTCACTAAGTAACCTTTTATTTAGTTACGTCTTCATGTTTAGGAAATTCCTTTGTTCTGTAAACAATATTTCCTGCTGATGGAGTTAGTGTTGATACGTTATCCTGCAGGAGCTGGTCTAAAAGTTTGAAGATCGAAGGATAGTGCTTCAAAATCGGGCGCATAGCTTGTAGTCTTTCACTACAGCGAGTCTCAGAAAGGCTTTGCAGAAACAAAGGGACATGCTGTTTTAGCAATTCTCAACGACCAGGGTTACTCGAGAACAAAGAATAAATACTTTCAACGTTTCCAAAAAATGTCATAACATCATGATTTAGTTTAGTGGCATTGACATCAACTCTGTTCAGATAGTGTGCTTCGCAGGGAGAAAAAATGGCAGACTTGTTGCGATAATACGCACACTAGTTCACGTTACACGCAATGAGAATAATTACCAGCACCAATTTTATTAAACCTTTTCTCATAAATATATACTTTAGATTTTAAGCTGTAATTAGTTGTAGAATCTTCTAAACTTTCATTGGACAAAAAATATTTAAAATATTCTTTTCTAGTTTTTATTAAATTATAATAAAAAAATTAAATTGCGTTGGGTTGGGCCCGGGTCCTGGACCCAGAGGCCAACCCAGCCCTATTTTTGTGAGGGCCATGAATAAAGAATTAATTGAGATGATTTAGCCATATATGTTGCCTAAAACAAATCCGAATTACCGAAATTATCGGTTAATTTTGCACCTCAGTTTATTTCTTTCAGCTTATTACACATCTTAATGTTCATTATAGATTTAATTAAAAATTTTCATTATTGCTAGGTACGGCTAACCCGGAGCAACAAATACACAAAGCAACACAACTCTCTAATAATTTTTTCATGGAATTCGCCTTATTGATAAATTATTCTTCAAATAAAAACGTAATTTGACGTTTCGACATTGATTGTCTTCTTCAGAAACATATTGATTTAGATACTAGGTGTAAAATAAGAATTAAAAATTGAAGATATAGTAATTACATACCATGTGTCCCCGGATGGAGTTGACAAGAGGAAAAAAAAATTTATTATTGATTTTACGACAAAAAGTCATTCTTTATAAAAAGTTCTGCTTGTTGAGTAGATAAATTAACCATCGGAAAATCTAAGATTAAATGTACAGAATGTCCAAAAATTAAGATAACATAAAAATGCTTCAACAGAAGAGTATCATTTATTGCATGTTTTGTAGTTTAAGTACAAAATTTCAATTAATTAAAGTCAACAAAAATTACTCTACAAGGCCACCTCCAACTTCCACACACACCTCCGCCCTTTTAATAAATTCACCATAGACTTTGCGTATGGTTTGTGGTACATTTATCTCATTCACTGCATCCTGTATTCGTGCTTTTAGTATTTCCCGATCATGTAGCAGGTCATTTCCGTAAACTTTTTGCTTTAATGTACCCCACAAAAAAAATCAAGTGGTGTCAGGTCAGGTGATCTAGCAGGAAAATTTATTGGTCCAAATCTACCCATCCATCTGTCTCCGAACTGATCTGTCAACCACTGCCGTACCAAAAGCGTCGCATGAGCAGGGCATCCGTCTTGTTGCCAGAAAATGTTACGCCGAATTTCTAGCGGTAAATTATGTAGAAATGATAATAGATAAGTTTCTAAAAGACGCACATAAACGTGTTGATTCAAGTTCTCGTCAATAAAATATGGTCCAACGATTCGATCGTAAAAAATTCCGCACCAAACATTTACTTTTTTATAACGTTGACTTCGTTTTTGAATGACATAGTTTGGATTATGAAAAGCCCAATAGCGACTGTTTTGTGATGAAACGTGACCATTGGTGCAGAAGGTTGCTTCATCAGTAAAAAATATCATTCTATGAAATGTGTATCTACGAGGTATTTCTCACCAACCCATAAACAAAAATCCAATCGCTTCTCTTCATCTCCATTTTCAAGTGTATGTCGGAACTGTGGTTTAAACGGTAGAACTTTGTTTTCTTTATAAATTCTCTGCAAATGAGATTTACTAATATTCAGTCTTTGTGATCGTTTCCGTAAGGATAATGTTGGTGTTTCTATCACTGAATCTACTGCCAAAAGTGTAGCCTATCGTCTTCATTGTATTTTTCTTGGGTTTCTTAATATTTACTACAGATCCAGTTAAATCAAATTTCTGCCCAAGTTTGCGCAGTGCTTCGCGCGATACTGCCGTGTTTGGAAATTTTTCGTGAAACATGTCTATAGCGTATCGATAAGATACGTTTCCAATTCCATAACATTTAATCAAATAAATACGTTCTCTGATAGTTAACATTTTGCAAATCCAACGGATAATAACTGACAAATCTACAATTAATGACGTTTTACAGTACAATATTGTTATACGTTACAACAACCTTTGATCGCCAAAATTAAAGAACTTTTTCTATTGAAGCATTTTCATGTTATCTTAATTTGTGGACATTCTGTACATTTAATCTTAGATTTTCCGATGGTTAATTTATCTACTCAACAAGCAGAACTTTTTATAAAGAATGACTTTTTGTTGTAAAATCAATAATAAATTTTTTTTTCCTCTTGTCAACTCCATCCAGGGACACACGGTATGTTGTTTGATACTTAAATTTGAATGTATTTTCTACTGCTTTTCTGTTTTAGTAAATATAAAATCTACACTTTTTACATATATTGACTTATGGTATACATACTACGCAGGCTAACTAAAGTTTAAAACTGCTTCCTACGTGTGTTTATTTTGTGTTTTTCTTGTTTAACCCAGCATGTGATCTCATATTTTTAACATAATGCGAGTGGTTTTAAAATAATTGAGTATTGACACTGAAATTAAAATAAGTTTTATTTATAATATAGAAAACATAATTTTGATAAATTTGCAATTTCATTACGATCGTTTACGGCGTTTTCTTCTTGTCTTTTAGTAGTGAAATACTACTGAAGTAGTTCTAATACCGATCTAGTTTTCCAATTTTTTTCTATTCGGAGTATTTTAACATCTTTGTAATTATAGGCATGACTATTTTTTTTCGTGTTTTTAAGGCCGTGATGTTCTTTTTTTACATATTTGTGACAATTGATGCTGTCTTTTAAATGCTGCTCTGTTTGACCTATATAAACGCCACTACAGTCATTACATGGTATGCTATTATAAAGTACATGTGATTTTTTTGTTGTTCAAATGACTGCTTTTTATTTTGCTTTGATAAAACTTAATGATTATGACTAACTTATTAGGTTTTCAGATAGATGGAGAACATACAGGATAAATATTTTTCGGTTTAGTATGTATTGTTGGTGATTATACATTCTCTGCACCCTTTGTTTTATTATTCTATTATATAGATTATATAGTGTGGATGGAAAACTACTGTCTGATAAAATGGTTTTTATTTTATATATAGTTAATCTCATAAGTATAAAATGTACTTTATATTTTAAAGGAACAATACCAAACTGCTATATTTTTATTAATATTTAGGAATCACTTGATAAACTTTCAATAACATACTTCTAAATATAAAACAGTAGTTTAATGTCTATGCACTTGGTCTGTAAATAAATCTTATTCCTGATTACTTTCCTACTTTAAGAACCTTGTTAGAAAAAAAGCCGACAGGAAAAATTTGAAATAGATCACAACGTTTGCAAGAGAAGAATTCTCTAAACAAAGTGAACCAAATAAATATGTCAATCAGCATGAAATTCAGTAAATAATATAATGCATCCCAGATTTTTCCAGTTGTTCAAATGCTTTCAAATATTTGTTAAGAAATCAAGTAGTGTACAAACTAGAATGCAAAAGATAAATATTTTAAAATCTAAAGTAAATGAATAACTTAACTGAATTATTAACTATCTATTATAGGCATGGCACAATTCACACTAATTCAAAAATAGAACGTCTGCGGACGTTCATCGACAGAGAAAATTAGTTCATTTTAGTATTCTTCCATATATAAACGTGTTGTGGAATAATAGAGACCTGGAGCGTGTTCGCACCTTACTGTACAAATTTAAGAGATATTCTACCGTTTCGGCTGCTGCAGAAACATTAAGAAAGCATTTCCAAGCATTATACGTATAGAAATTGCATCTAAAATAAAATTTGCAATATTAGATGAGCTTACTAAAATACGAATGTCGACCGAAGAAGTCCCCGTAAAACTAAATTTTGCACATCAACGACTTATTACGCTTATATTAAGAAACTCGGTTACGTTTCAGAGCTAAATGATCTATACACAGCCGGTTACACTGATCAAATTGATAACAGATCCTGAAAAAAACAGGCAATATGAAGAGATAAGGGTTGATCGTAACAACGACAGACACAGCAAAATACGAACACACAAATATAAATTCCTGCAAACTCGTATATAGCAGTTACTGCTAATGAAGTTGGCCCTTATTAACATAACTCAAATATGTCTCTGTTATTATCGCGTATATTTTCATAAACGTTTTTATAAAAGGAGGTGGATAAATTTACTTTACTTTAAATAGTGGTTAATTAACTAAAAATACGTTATTTATTTTTAATATGAATAATAATATACATACTGCTATGAATTGTGGTTTATATATTCACTGCACCGCCATCCACAACTAATCTACCCAACTAGGATACTCAGCCAGTTAATATCCAACAATGATGGGACTTCTTACTTCTCAGGGTTCCAAAAGGAAATACGTGGAACGGTTAAACATGAATTGAGCGCCAGTGAATCGTTATCACAATTTCTTTTATTATATAAGTTACTTATTTTTAATTAAACAACAATAAAGGTCGTAGCATAAAATCAAAGACAGAATAAAATATAAATAAATATTTAATACAAAAAAAAATAAAAAAAAAAAATTATAAAGTATAAAGATTAATATTGCATCATTCAACAATTCCTGAGGTAAAACAATTCACTGAATATTACAGCTAAGTGAATTAAAACTTCCTCTATGACTTCCGAACAAACTTATTTTTAAAAAATAATAAAGTTCATTTTTAATTTCTCCCCAGAGAACCAAACTGTATAAACTTGAAAACACGATCAAAATCCACCACATGCGTGATCACATCAAACGCATACAAAAAATGCCCTTGATTTCCAAACGAATAAAATTTTACAATGATATTTTTTTACTTAGAAATGTTAATAATACTCTTTATTATTTTTCTATCTAATAATAAATAGAGTGGACCAATTCGGAGCGAAAGCAGAGGCGTGACTAACGAATTGGTTCCCGCATGCGAAACATTATTAATATCTAGAGATATACTATCACGAACGGTGCTGTTATTATGTTATTAAGTAATATAATAAGTTATTATATTACTTAATACTACATATTTGTATTATATTTTGTTTATTTTAGTTCCAATTTACAGTCGTGTATTGTGCATTGTGCATTCTATAGAACAGGAAAGTGTTTTATATTTATATTAATATGAATATCACCTATATTTCTCTCAACACTGCTTTATAGAAATTATGTGTCAACAAATTTTTGCTGTTCCCTAGTTTTGATTTATTATAATTCCTACCTTTATCCGTCATCTAAAGTTTAATATAAGCACTTATATTATATAAGTGCTATATATATATATATATATATATATATATATAAGTTCTATATCTATATATTTTTTAGTGAAATATAACGTTCTTGTGTCTAGGTATAATTTAGTCTGCCCCTCAACATCACCCGCTATGGCTTTCACATAAAGCCGACCTTCAAGTATACAAGTTTTTGCTCATAGCACAAAGAAATACATATCGGATATACACAGATATCCACAAATAATGTACATTCATTTTTAAATAAATTTTTAATATTTATTGGGGAAAAATCCATAGCAATATGTACTAATTATTTCCTTGTCTATATTTTCTAGTTAGGCATGGCATTGAATGTGTTGGTTGTCATATTTATTTTAGACTGTATTAAATATACACTCCGCAAAAAAAATTATGGAATCGTAATTTTTTCTTAATTTCGATAACTAAATAGTACACAAACATATTAAAAATAGAATAAAATACAACAAGACCACAACTTGATAAACATAACTATTGAAAAACTAACACAAACGCAAAGAATTTAATTAACGGAAACTTGACTATTTCCGTCTCGGGTCCGTATTACGGCTGCCATGCATCTAGGCAAAGACTCATTAAGACCTCTGATGTAGTCATGATCCGCCTGGTTCCATTCTTCAGTGACTGCTGCTTCTAGCTCTTCTAGCGGTCTTGGTGGAACTTGTCTGGTTCCCAGTGCCCACCCAATATGTTCCCAGACATGCTCTATTGGATTCATGGCCGGGCTTCTAGCTGGCCCCTCCAAGACACGTATGTCAATCTTATTTAGGTAATTTGGTACAATGTTGGCGATGTGGGGGCCAGTGTTATCATGCATTAAACAGAAATTTGGGCCTATGTAAGGTGCAAATGAAACCACAAGTGGCTCTATTATAATCCTAATGTACCTATCTGCGGTCGTAGAGCCATTATGAATAACCCCCAACTCCGTCTTAGCCTCGAAAGATACATCTCCCCATATCATAATCGAACTGCCTTCGAAATTTGTTGTTTTCTTGAAGTTGCACTGACTGAAGCGCTCACCATCTCGTCTATATACTAGCAGGCGTCTATCTGATGAGAACAGGCAATATCTAGACTCGTCTGTTAACAGAATGCCCAATGTTAAGCAGTCCAATCATGATGATCTCTCGGAAATTGTACTCTGTGGAGTCGGTATTCTAGTGAGTTTGAGGCCTTTGGCCGGTATTCTTGCACGTATTCCTTCTTCTTTAAGTCGGTTCCCTACCGTCTGAGACATAATATTTACATTTCGAACGGCAAGCATTTCGTTTTTGATCTGTCTTGCAGTGCAATGCTTTATTCGCAAGGCTGTAATTTGTAAAAAGCGATCTTTTACGTCCGTAGTTGACCGCTTCCTACCTTGTCCTGATCTCCTGTTATATTCCCCAGTTTCTCTATACCTGCGCATCAGTTTCGAAATTGTCGATTGTCGTACACCTAGCACCCTTCGACCCCTGCCATCGTTAATTAAGGAAATGGCTTGGACATTTCTTTTGTCATTCATCTTTACGAAACCAGGCTTTACCAAACCAGGGTTCTACATGACAACACGTGATAAATGTTAATAAAAAAAACTGTAGTTTTAAACTTACCAATTTTTGAAATAAATGAGAAGATCTAAAACACTTAAAGCTCACGAAATTATAAAAAAAATTAATTTGAACTCCACAACAAAAAATTAAGTATTGCAACGATTTACTTTGCATATACAGACTGTCCCGTAAAAAACGCCAACATTCATAATTCCGTTATTTATTGTACGGTTTTATTTAAACAAAAAGTAAATTTAATAGCATCAAAAACACTATAAGATAGCAGTGTTTTATTTGTTTTGTCAAACGACAGTCAAGTTTTTTATTTTAAATGGCAACATATATATTTTTGGCTATATTCGGATTGTATTTTTTTTTTCTGAATTCAACGATGTATAAAATGTTTATTTTTGATAAACGTTTATTGCAAAAACAAAACTTTATAAATTTCATCTTTGTCTTCCATTATTTATAAATATTCGAATATGTCATGAAACATTGGAAATGTAAGTATTATAAATATTATTATAAGAAACAAAACACTTTACAATAAATGTTGAAATTGCCCGCCACCTTGTTTAACACATATCGCACATCTCCTAATAATAAAAAATAAAAAAAAACTTTATAAATTTCATCTTTCATTATAGTAGACTTGGCCCAGTCCACTAGCATTATGTCAATGTGCCTTAAGTGTCAGTTTGACTTTATTAAGTTTTCTATATTATCCTGTTTTAACGTTTTGCCGCAACAAAAAGCGTATTTTCGTTAAAAATGAATAACAATGAATTAACGGACATGTTATAAGTGTTCTTTGAATGTAATAAAAATCGCCTTCAAGCAGTTCGTCGGTACAGTGCTCGTTTTCCGGACAGAGAAGTTCCATGTTCGAAAATATTTCAGAGAATTGAAAAGAATTTAAGAAATTATGGATCATTTACCAAACCAAAAACACAAAAACGGAAATTCTCCGAAGATAAGGAATTAGATGTTCTTCTTGCAGTACAGCAAAATTCACGAACTTCGATTCGCGAAATTGCACATAATATTGGGGTATCAAAAACTACAGTTCATGGTATTTTAAGAAAACACAAACTTAAACCGTACATAGCTCGAAAAGTTCATGCATTAGAACAAAATGATCCTGGTCGAAGAATCCAGTTTTGTCGTTTTTATTTAAATGCATTAGAACAAGACCCGAATTTTTACAGAAGGATAATTTGGTCTGATGAATGCACTTTTAGCAACAACGGTATTTTTAATAGAAACATACATCGACAGTGGAGTGCAGACAATCCGAGATTTGTAATTGAAAATAATTTTCAAAGACGTTTCAACGTAAATGTTTGGTGTGGCATTTTAGGTGATCAATTAATTAGGCCATTTTTCATAGATGGTTTCTTAAATCAAGAAAAATACTACACTTTATTACACGAAAATCTCCAAAACTTTTTAGATGAATTACCTTTGGCAAATTTAAATAGAATATTTTTTCAACAAGATGGGGCTCCCGCGCACAACGCCAGAGTAAATACTGATTTGTTGAACACCCAATTTGGAAATAGGTGGATAGGAACATCCGGTCCTATCGAGTGGCCTGCGCGTTCACCGGATCTTACGCCCCTCGATTTTTGGCTGTGGGCTTATCTACAAGATCGAGTTTATTTAACAACTCCAGAAAATGTTGACATTTTAAGACAAAGAATTATTAACACTTGTCAAGAAGTACCTGCCGCTTGTCTTTTAAATGCGACCTTTGGAGTAATTAGGAGATGTGCGATATGTGTTGAACAAGGTGGCGGGCAATTTCAACATTTATTGTAAAGTGTTTTGTTTCTTATAATAATATTTATAGTACTTACATTTCCAATGTTTCACGACACATTCGAATATTTATAAATAATGGAAGACAAAGATGAAATTTATAGTTTTTTTTTTGCAATAAACGTTTATCAAAAATAAACATGTTATACATCGTTGAATTCAGAAAAAAAAAATCCAATCCGAATATAGCCAAAAATATATATGTTGCCATTTAAAATAAAAAACTTGACTGTCGTTTGACATTAATGAAAACAATTGAAAACAAATAAAACACTGCTATCTTATAGTGTTTTTGATGCTATTAAATTTACTTTTCGTTTAAATAAAACCGGACAATAAATAACGGAATTATGAATGTTGGCGTTTTTTACGGGACAGTCTGTATAAGGCGATTCCATAATTTTTTTGCAGAGTTATATTATACCTTATTCTCTGAACGTATACAGTGACAAAAACGCCGTCATTGCGTAACTTTTAATACTGTTCTTCTATTGGTTCTTATAGCTGCATAGATATCCCACAACAAACGATATAAATCATGACGTGTTTGTGAGGTACGTATTTTAGAAAAAATAAATGGGGGTTTGCAGTTGTGATGGTTTGAATGCTATTCAAATATATTGAAATTGATAAACTAAATCTATTATTACCTTAATAAAACGGAAATACCTATAGCGTCATAAATAATACAACCAAAATGCAAATGTAAGAAATTTACGATGGGCTAATAACTACCCTACTTAGCTGTTTATCCCTAACAATGGTAACTTGATATCGAGAGGTAATAAAGTTAACGAAACAGAAAGAATACTACCCTAAATAAAAATGTGCAGGTTCCATTGACAACAAACAAGAATTAGTAAGATTGTGTACCGTGGTTGGAGTCCGTCGTGCTTATAATCAGTACGTATCTAATATTGAAACAAATATAGTGACCATCATAGTATTGGCGATATGTGAGGCAAAAGAACGGTAGAACCCAGATTCCTGCCTGATTGAATTCAAGAATCGATATATTAACTGATCTAGATGAAATTGCTAAAGCTGTTACAAACATGTTTTCCAGATTATAAGAAATAAAGTAGCAGGAAAAGAAGACCAAGGAAGGCATGGAATGGTAATATCGGAGAAGAAAGTAGGGAGTATAGGGATTTCATGGAAAAACTGAGAAACAGGGCGGAAGTGAAGATGGTGATAAAGAACATATAAAGAAGAAATTGAGTTCAACGACCTCTGACTAAGTAAACATGTAAGCAAACGTACGGAAAATTAAAATAATAAAACAAAAAATATTAAAATGTTGAAGTCGAACAAAGAAGTTTGTCGCAGTAGAAGAAGCATGTATAAATCCTGTACATTTTTACAAAAAGTTGTAAAAATGTACGACCTGAACTAATAAACTACCTTAAGAAGAAAAAACTTCGAACACGAAACATATGCAATGTGTATCGTACTAAGGTTAGTATACGAGTAGTACATGCTCATTATTAAAGTGGCGAAATTGAGCTGCTCGCCATAGGTGTACGCTTGACAGTAGGTACATAAAATAAAATAAATACTGAGTAGTTTTACTTAGCTACCATTTGAGTAGTTTTACTTAGCTACCATTTGAAGTGTTTTCCGTGTCACAAAGTGGTGGAAGTGGATGGGAGTTTGGTCTAGCGTGCAATTTTTGCCATTGAACATTAACCACAATGAACTTTGCCACAAGTCTTTTTGAATTTATATGTATTTTTTTCTCCAATTGAATCTCAGTATGCAAATGTCATTTTTTAACTGTTAAGAAATCTTTTTTCTAAAACCCTTTATAAAAAGACATTTTTCGTCACCGAATATTGCAGCGAAAATTTGATTTCCGTCACTAGTAACAGAAATTCCCATAACGTTAACTTTCGTTCCTGGTGATGAAAGTTACCTAAAATTTCACCTGCGTCTAGTTGCCTCCTGTTGCTATATCGCGTCATCTTTAAATCACGTCACTTTGTGCCGTTTGTAGCCTTATCGTGATTTCTGATACAGATATTCCCAATACACAACCAGAAATAGTAAATCGAGAAAGAGGTATGAAGAAGCTTATGTAAAATTTATTGAGTAGAGGGCTGATAATAGCGTAAATTCATATTTGGAAATTGTGCTGCTTGCATATTTTGCAAAATTGTGGGAAAATTGAAGCCTTAGACCTTATGGTCTACACATTCTATGTATCTAACTGATTTAAATATGATCTATAGTTTTGTAATTTTTAATTATTGAAAATAAAGTATTTGCTTATATAATTTTTTTAAGTATGCTATAATGCCATAGGTGAGGTCGTAGAAAATTATAGTGTTTAACTCATCGGAATCATTTTTTTCGAGCTCGCGAACATTACCAAATTCCGTTACGCCTCGTTTGGTAAACTGTTCTTTCGCTTAAAAAATGTTACTTTTGTCACTCGTTACATAATATACTATTTTTCATTTTGAAATTTCATTGTGTAATTTACACTCGTAACTAAGACAACTCAGCGCAATTGCCGTAGCCGCCGTAATTATGTAGGTGACATTTTTTTAAATTTATATTAGTCTACAATTTTAAATTACTGCAATCGGCGAAAAAACGTAGTTCATGTTACGTGTGCAAAGCAGTTTTTGAGTTTTCGAACTCAACATTCTCAAACTAAAAAAACGTATGCTTTGCGCCCTTAATATAAAAATAACTATAAATTGATTTTCCTACATTCTAGATATCATAATAAGAAACTTGAATTTCATATTTATGCAGTTCATTTCACTGGTATCAGTTGTGTTTTGCACGTAAGATAACAGCTGATTCCAAAGAAAAGTTTTGCTAAGCAAAGTAAGTAGCCTAGGTTAGTAGAGTAGTTGGTAATATGGTGGAAGGGGGCGCTAGAAGGAGTTGGGAGCGGAGACTTAAGTTTTCTGGACCGCGAACGTTTAACAAGTGTTTTGCGCGTAAGATAACAGCTGATTCCAAAGAAAAGTTTCAATAAGCAAAGCAAGTAGCCTAGGTTAGTAGAATAGTTGGTAACATGGTGGAAGTGGGGGCTAGAAGAAGTTGGGAGTGAAGGCTTAAGTTTTCTAGACAGCGAACCTTTGACAAAGTTTCGAAATGGACCTACAGGTAAAATAATTGATGGCCACTGTATAGAACATTGTATATAACTTTAAGACAATTTTCTTTCAAATTGGGAATAATACATTCTATCCACTCTTCAAGTATGTCACCGTTCATATTTTCATGATAATAAAATATTTTCTTTTGATCAAAGAAGTGTAAACCATTTTCGGCAAATCCTTCATATGAGCCTATGTGTGCAATAATATATATTTTACCTTGACCTGAAGAACTTCCTGCACTTAAACCATCTATAAATGCTTGTCATACATAGACAATCGACTTACCTGTCCATACTTTATTTACTGTGTCCCGTTTACCCATGCTTCATCCAAGCAATATCAAGAGTGCGAAGTAATAATTTTATCGCTTCAAATATTTATTGTAAACATCTGCGATAAATCTGGCTTTTAGGCTTCCGCGGTCGTTGTCCATGATTGCTTCTGGGATTCCGGGCTGGAACCGCGTCCCTGGCATTGTTAAATATTTTAAGCATGAGATGTTTCCAAAATTGTTACAGAAAACTCAATGCGGAAAAAAATGTATTTACGAGTATATGAAAAAAAACAACTACATCTACTGATCTAATAGTTGCATAATTAAAATTATCTTTAAAACTAATTAACGAATATCTTCACAAATTTGTCTTAATGTGGTAAAACCAGAATATTTGTATAAAGCACTCTCGATATAATATATAATAATCTCTATGTATATAAAAATTCAGCCAGTTTGCGTTCGTAAAACTCGAAAAGTAGTAGGTCGATTGACTTGAAATTTTTACACAACGTTGCATTCGAATACGCAAGTGTTTTTATAGATAGTAACTTTTTTCTAAACTGCGCGACAAAAATCTTCCCGCACTGGTGAAATTTACGGTGCGCTTCAATATATATGGCGTAAAAATTTTTCAAATATGTACTTGATTTGGTGGTACTTTTTTATTACAAGTTGACGTTTGCTAATCATATACTCTATTTACGTTAACATAATGTTAAAACGGAAAATAACTTTGATCGAATCTTGAATGATTGTCTTATATGAAAACTTAAAATAATGTGTATAGGTTACATGTAAATGTCAGGAAGATGTTATTTAAAAAAAAAATACGACAGACAATTGTCAAATTTAAAAGGCGAAAATATTAATGATATTGGTATTTGAAAAACAATGAAACAAGTAGCTAGCTGGGTTTTTGAAAGAAAAAAGAAGAAGAAATTATTATTGATTGTCGATGTACACAATATGAACAAAATCGCATGTGAAACAGTGACATACAAATCCATTGACTCCATGATGAACCATAGTGAAGTAGTGAATTTTCCAACGGAATTCTCTCGATCTTCCCAGATTACCGTCATACATTCTGAATTTGAAAATTTGGAGTACCTACCACTTATATTACTCCGAAACATTAATCATCCAAATTTATGCAATGGCACACGATTAGTAGTTAAAAAATTCACGATCTACTTCAACGAATAACACATATTCCGACCTACATAAAGGTCGACTTCCACAAACGACTTCAATTTCCAATACGCCTTGCGTTCGGTATAGTACAAAGGCAATCTTTGCAAGTGTGCGGTTTGAATTTAGAAAACGATTACTTCTCTCATGGGCAATTATACTTCGCACGCTGTAGAGTCGGTAAACCGTCTGGCCTTTATGTTTTTGCAGAAAATGGACAAACAAAAATGTAGTCAATCCACTAGCTTTACAATAAAAAATATATTTTTTTGAAACATCTGTCTTCTTCCTTTCCTTTCATTCCACATAGCCGCAGCAACGCAAGGAAGAGTATTGAATTGAATTTTCTCGGTGAATCTATGTTCACAGCGAAATATGGCCAGGTTTAGCTAGTATAATATGTAATGAACCTATTCACTCCGTCTGGCAATACACGGTTTCCCGAATAACATAACGGCAACATTACTACATCCAACGTACAACAGTCCGTACATTCATCTAATTCGACGATAAAATCATTACTGACGATCGAGACCGTTTAGGGAGCTCTAGATACTATGCTCCTTGCTCGCAGCTCAATATTTGCCTCTTTACTCATTATTAAAGACGGCAGACTATGTGCCCCACACAATATTCTAGAAAATAAAAAAATGGTTTACATGAAAGTATTCGAAAAAATGCTATGTAGCTAACCCGCAAAATCGAACGGAATTTCGTTATTTTCTGCTAAATTGCACAGTGGTACATTGGCCCATACGTTCGCTAACCAAACGGTTAACACTGCAACAAAATTGTCCAATTAAACATGAGAAATTAGTTTACATATCCGTAATAATATTACCATCCAATTTGTTTAGTTTCAAAAAATATATTGTATTGTAGTCGTAGTAGTCGACAAATTTTAATTTCTGTTTGCGTGTATAGTGTATGCTTGTTATATCCAACAATGCCTGCTTTCAAACAGTGAAGGGACAAGCAGAGTGGTGGACACACTATCTCATTTAACATGTCCTATTCCCTAACAAATGCTTACCGGGTGTACAACACTTATTTCTCTACGTGCGTATATTAATAGTCGATTTCAACATACATGTTTTTACAACTCAAGAAAAGACACAAATCATAAAATGGTATTATGCCGGTAGACACTTCAATGTACTTGTACATACCTGATATCCACAAAAATTAAATGTATGGGCTGGTATTTTAAATAATTCAATTGTCGGTCCTTTCTAAAAAGACATATGAAACAAAACGTTTACAGTAGTCCCCATGAAAGAATGCATAATATAAATGAATTGCGAGAAAAGATATGGAGAGCATTCTTAACTTTAATACCTGACATGCTCAGTAATGTCCGCCAATAATTTTATTATAGGGTGGCATACTGCCAAGAATAATGTGGTGGATTATTTGAACCTTTAATTTAGAATATTTATTTTTTATTATTATCGGAGAAGAGTTAATTTATTTTCTTTTCATAATAGTTACATTTATTTTTTTTTACATAATTTAGAATTAATATTTCATTTCATTTTATTTATACGCGGAAAATATAAGCTTTGTGGTACATCCTCATAAAAGTAATACACCATGAAATAAATATTTTTCTGTAAATATTCGTGGCAAATTTTATACGTATTTCTAAGATGCGTTCTACAACCCTCTGAAGCAATAGACTTACTGACTAGATATAATCTGACTGAACCTTATCGTACCCCACTTAATCTACTTGCATACGTTCATTGGCAACCTCGCTATGTCTTTCTTTACTTTTCTCCGTCGCGCTCTTTTCCTCTTCTATTGTCGTACCAGAAATTAAAATTTGTCGATTACGGTATATGTTTCACCACACTATGGCTTCATCATGTAGACGAATATACACTGTAAACTTACATTTGGTGAATTACATTGGGTATAATGAAAATTGCGAGATGTTACCCACAATATCGGAAAAAAGTCATTCTACAGTCGGATGTCTTATAAAGAAATATGAAAATAAAGGTATAATAAAAAATTGGAAAAGATTTGGATAACCAGACGACAAAAGAAAATATAATAGCACTGAGTATTAACAAAAACCCTTAATTTTCTATATCGATTAGAGCTTATGAAATACGAGAAAGTTGTCAAAAGCAGTTTTGATTCTATATCAAGAGTATTAAAGTGACAAAAATTTAGCAGTAGATTAGCTAGAGAGAGACCTAGCTCTGAGTCAATGAGATAAATAGGAGAAAGCGGCTTAATTTTGCGAAGATGTATTTAACCTACACTCTAGACTTCTGAAATCGTGTATTAGACGAAAATTAATATTTTCGGAAAATGTATGATGTAACTAACAATCTACTTTATATTTAAAGGAACATTCTCAACTTGTTTTATTTTTATTAATATTTAGAAATCCACTGGGTGAATAACAACACACTTCTAAATATAAAACAGTTGTTTGATGTCTATGCATTTCGTTTGTAAATAAATCTCATTCCTGATTTGATTACTGTTACTTTTCTACTTAAAGTTCATTTGTTAGAGAGAATGCCAACACCAAAAATTTGATATAGACCACAAAGTTTACAAGAAAATAATTTTATAAACAAACTGAACTCAAACAAATGTCAATCAGTATAGAATTCATTAAATAATATACATAATTCATCGCAGATTTTTGCAGTTGTTCAAATTCCTAAAATTATTTATATTTATTAATAAATCAAGTAGTGTATAAATTAGAATGCAAAAGATAAATATTTTAAAATCTAAAGTAAACGAATAACTTCTTTGTTTACAAAATAACGTGTCTTTGCATATATAAATATTCGGCTATTTCAAAATCTTGAGGCGATTAAATGCAATAGGTACGTTGTTTTAAATCTATCAAAACTATTATAGGCACGACATTATTCACACTAATTCTAAGAATAGAACATGTGCAGATATGGACAGGGAAAATTAGTTCATTTTGGTATTCTTCCATATACCGTACGTGTTAAATATCATTAGGCATAGAGAATCAACGTATGAGTACATACAATGTATACGTACATGAGAAAGCCAGTCCAATGCCAGCGAATACCGCGACGACTGACGATTGTCTCCGATACCGATTGACTGGAAATTTTGCATTCAGTCTAGCTGCGGCCGTTACAGTTTGAAAGCGTATAATAAAACTAATGTATAATGGCTCTTTATAAACCCACTGAAAAGCTTCAGTTAGTAAAATGGTTTTATGCTGGCAAGTCTGCAATGGAGTGCATGAATTTGTTTGCGCTGACTTTTGCAGACCGTTCTGTACCTTGCAGACAAACAATTTATAATATTATAAATAAATTTGAAACTTGTTTCTGTCTCAATAACTGTACGAAATGCAAACCAAGAGAGGCATTACCACAAAAAATTGAGGAAAGAGAACGGCGGGATGTATTAATTTGTAGTATTGTGGAAATTGATAACACGAGATCTACTAGAAGTGCTGCCGAGGAATTGGGTACAAGTAACACAACTATTTCACGTGTTTGGAAACGTAATGTTTTAAAATGTTTCAAATATTCGAAAACTCAAGAAATATTTCCCGAGGACAATTTCCGGAGAATGGAGTTTTGTCAAGACGTTATGGAAAAGATACATCGAGATGAAAATTTCGTTAAAAATATTCTCTTCACCGATGAATAAACTTTTTCATTACACGGAAAGCACAATCCCTCTGTTCTTCGATATTTGGCTTCGGAAAAGCAACACCGGCATTTTGCAAATCGCACTCAGTATCCTCAAAAACTAAACGTTTTGGTAGGTATCTTAGGTGACCATTCTATAGGCCCCTATTTTATTGATGGTATATTAAATGCGGAAAAGTATCTCGAATTACTGAAAAATCAAATACTTCCCGCCATTCAAAACATTGGAATAAATCAGGAAATCGTTTGATTTCAACATGATAGCTGTCCAGCATATAATGCAGTGAGGGTAAAGGAATTTCTAGGAAATACTTTTCCTGACCGTCTTATTACTGGAACAGGAAACGTTAAATGGCCCCCGCGATCTCCTGATCTATCTCCAAATGATTTCTTTTTGTGGGGATATCTAAAAAAATATTGTTTATACTTATGTAGCTGGTAGAGTAGAAAATCTAGTTGCCTTGAGAGAAAAAATAACTGAGGCTGCAAATTCATTAACTGCCGACATGTTAGCAAAAGAGTTAATTTCTGCGACCGCCTACGACAATGTCTTGCTGTGCAAGGAGGAATTTTTGAACCTCTTGTATAATTTATTATAATTTTTAGAATCCTTTTTTATTTATTTTATTAGGATTATTCTTTAATTTTATTAGACTTACGCTTTTGTTTATGCGACGCACCGCAGCTTAAAAATTTCCTGCATCTACTGAAAGAAATAAGAAAATCAAATCCCTTGCAATTCGTAAATGTTATTTTAGAACGCATTACAAGTACCTATGTCGGTGGTTGAAAAATACAAATTATTTGAATATACACGTACGGAGTTATAAATGTGATTTATAGATGGCGTTAAAGTTATATTTATACAGTTGACACAGGTGAAATTTATTTGAACATGAATACAAAAATATAAACAGTTTATACTTACTTTAATCTGCCTCCTTTACGTGCAATACTTATTACTTGGTATATTATGGGTATCTTAATCAAGATGTGGCTAGCTCAGATTATGGTGAACAAGATTAACGTAAATGTAGGTTCGGTGTATTGATAGAAGATAGTTATTCGTTTAAACAAAGTTATACTAAGTGAATGATCTTCCAAAGTTGAACAAAGAATAAAACAAGTGGATGAATTGTAGATATCACTGGTTTATTCAGATTCTCAATGCATAAAAAGGTAAGTTTAAATACCATATAGTATAACATTTGCATGAAAAGTCACGTGATTGGATATAAAATAAAAGTAAGGTTAAATGTTCTAATGAAATAGTTATAACTCAAATATTTAAATTAGGTAACACAAATTCAAATTAAAAGAACTGTATTTTTCGGTATTAAACTGTATAGTGATCAAATGCTAACATTTTAGCAATTTAAATGGAATATAAAGGATCTTTTTCGAAATGTAACTAATAAAAATTTTATATTTTAGAAGATTATTAAATAAATACTCAATTTTGATGCTGGTTGTTTTTCTGTATGGATGATGGTTATTCGGATCTTGATGCACAGGAAAAGCGGGTTCAGGTGTAGGAGAAAAGCTGGTTTTGTTGCAAATTCTGGTTGGCGTCCTTTAGAAATTGGAGTTTTGGTTATCAGTGCTCAGCGGGTTCAGGATGAGGTAACCTTCGTAAAAAACGATGCTAGTGGTTCGGGAACTTATAGGATATCTTTTTGGAAGGTTTAGCTAATTTATTTTAGATTTTTATCACTTTATTCCTTCACACACTTTTATAAAAATTAGACGCGTTGTACCATTTTTAATTACACAAGCTAACTCTCTATTGTTTTTGTTAATTCTCCAGGCATCTCATTTTTAATGTTTATATTTATTTAATCTCGTCAATAATTTTCTCAAAATAAAATAGATTTCTACTACTAATCGTTTTTACATTTCACATAAATTATTGTATTAATTTTACAATGGATAAAAGTTTATTTTGAATGTTCAATTTCCGCTAAATACCTATTTAAATTTGGGGATAATTCCCGCCTTATCTGATTCAAAATAGGTACAGCTATAACCATAATGTGTGACATATAATTCCAATCAATTAAGTTAAATATCTTCGGGGAAATAAAAATTTATATGAAAATGACTAAGGTGAATGGTTACAAGAAATTCAATAATTATGTGATACAAATTTGATAAATTAAAAACGCGGTATTAACTTTATTGATATGGCATGAGAAAAATGCAGTTCTATCAATAACTTATTCTAGATTAACAATTTAAATATTAATTCTGTATTTTTGTTTTAGGCCCCCTATGTACATGGGTTAGCCTCATTACAATATATATATATATATATATATATATATATATATATATATATATATATATATGAAAAATCTTGTGAAAAACTTATCTGCGCGGAATGTGCATATATCGATATTTCACTGTTTTTTACAGATCATCAGTGCACCTCACCGAAGACAGACATGATATTCACTTCTATACTACGTGTATATATACGAACTGTAATGAACTTCATGTGTATGAGAATTAATAATTATTAAATCTCATTTTACATGCGATTGTCGCTACAGTTCGTATATATACACGTAGTATAGAAGTGAATATCATGTCTGTCTTCGGTGAGGTGCACTGATGATCTGTAAAAAACAGTGAAATATCGATATATGCACATTCCGCGCAGATAAGTTTTTCACAAAATTTTTCATTTGTACTGACAACTTGTACAGTTGATGTCGCGGCTTGTTGCGTCTACAATCTAGGGCAAAAGTGATTTGCCGAATTGTAGAATTAAATGCAACAAATTATAGCGACAATCGCATGTAAAATGAGATTTAATAATTATTAATTCTCATACACATGAAGTTCATATATATATATATATATATATATATATATATATATATATATATATATATATATATATATATATATATATATATATATATATATCAATTGATAAATTCTTGGAGTTTTTCAGCTTTTTTTTATATGAAATATTTACAAATATTATCAAATTAGTATGTAATTGCCAAGTAATAGAGGATGTGAACATTGCTGTCTACAAATTACAAAGCAAATAATCATACGAATTTTTTTTAATTGAAAAACATGTAGATATATTTTTCAATTAATAAATTTCGTATGATTTGTTTTGTAATTTGTAGATAGCAATGTTTACATCCTCATTTACTTGGTAATTACATACTAATTTGGTAATATTTGTAAATATTTCATATAAAAAAAAAGCCGAAAAAATTCAAGAATTTATCAATTGATATATTTAATGAAGACTAGGAAATTATCTAAACACTTATATATATATATATATATATAAATTTATTGAATAATACAGAGAAACCTCTAGTGTGTTCGCAACTTACTGTACAAATTTAAGAGAGATATTGATAAACATTAAGAAGTCATTTCCAAAAAATATATCTAGAGAAATAACAGTTAAAAGGTAATTTGCAAAAATTAGACGAGAAGATTAGTAAATGAAAGCCCGGTCGTTAGACAAATAATATATATTTCAAATGAGCTTGTGGACAATTTACTAAAGTCATAGCTACGAATATCAACTGAAGAAGTCATCGTAAAACTAAATTTTCTACATCAACGACTTATCAGAATATTAAGAAACTCGGTTACATTCCAGAGCTAAATGATCTATGCACAGCCGGTTACACTGATCAAATTGATAACAGATACTGAAAAAAACAGGCAATATGAGGAGGACGATAAGCGTGATCGTAACAACGACAAGCAATGTACAAACACAAATATAAATGCCTGCAAACTCTTATATATATAGCGGTTACTGCTGATGAAGTTGAATAATACAAAGGTCCTTTATTATCATAACTCAAACATATCTGTGTTATTACCGCTTATATTTTCATAAACAGTTTCATGAATGGAGGGAGATAAATTTACTATACTTTAAATAATTGGTGATCTATGTAAATTAACTAAAAATACGATACTGATTTTTAAGGGAAATAATGATATACTTGTGTACTAATTATTTCCTTGTTTACATTTTCTAGTTAGTCATGGCACTAGAGGTGTTAGTGGTCATATTTATTTTAGACTATATTAAATATTTACTCCCTTCGTCCAGAAATAAGTGTCCGATTTTAGATTCAATGAGAAATTAAGGAAAATATGCCTTGACTGCTGATAAGTAAATGTCAGATTTGACGCTAAAAATGAAGTTAAGAGTAATACGTAATTTGTAAGCATATTAAAGTTTCTGCACTATTTATAAAATAAAAGTGTATCTTTAAAAACATTTTGTCAACGAAAAATTTCAAACTGGTTGGTCTCAAATATGGACAGTTCAATCAATGTTTTGGCTGCAATTTCACAAAAGAAACCTAATTTGGCTTCAAACTGACGGCAAACTCTCTATCATTCATTGTTAAAACTCAGTAACAACGGCAAGCTAAAGCATGGCTCCATGAAAATTACTGCGAGCAAATTCAGAGTATCCGAGAAAATTGTTAGCAGGATATGGCATCAAGGATAGCAATCATTAAACGATGGATTAGTAGTAGCTGATGTATCCTCTCGTAAAAAGGAACATGTTGGCCGAAAACCAAGAATGCCTGATATAGAAGCCATTAAAGCAGTTTCACTTAATAATCGGCGTACTATTCGTTCTCTTGCACATTCTATTGGCATAAGTAAAAGTACAGTTCATAATCAATTAAAATCAGGACAAACAAGGCGACATTCCAATGCTATAAAGCCATATTTTACGAATGTCAATAAAATTACACGGTTAAAGTACTGCTTATCAATGCTTAAGCCAGAAAGTGTAGGTGATGAAACACCACATGTCAAGGATATGACTGATCAAATCCATGTAGAGGAAAAGTTGTTTTACATCACGAAAACACCCAATACCTGGTAGAGGGTGAACTAAAACAGTACAGAACCTGCAAAAGTAAACGCTTCCTTGCGAAAGTAATGTTTCTAGCCGCTGTTAGTAGTAGTAAACACAGTATTTGTCCTTTCGTATTTGAAGAACCTGCTAAGAGAAGCAGCAAAAATCGCTCCCCTGGTAACTAAAGTTATTTCGAATGTAACCAGAGAAGATTACAGAAAAATGATAATCGAAAAATTGCTACTTGCAATTGAACAGAAATGGCCTACATCGAACCGTCTTTCGCCATATGGATTCAACAAGATAATGCCAAACCGCATGTCGATCCTGAGGATATATAACATAAACATTAAAATGTTCTGTCAGCCATCAAACAGTCCTGATATGAACGTTCTCGATCTGGGATTTTTCAATGCCATTCAGTCGTTGCAGCACAAAACCGTTTCCAAAACAGTCGACGAATTAATCATAAATGCTTACACTGAATTAGATAGTGATACTCTGAATAAAACCTTCTTGACACACCAGCAGTGTATGATAGAAACTATGAGAAGTGAGGGTTGTAATAACTATCGACTGCCCGATATGGGAAAGGATCACTTACAAAGAAATGGGATGCTACCTTTTGCCATTAATTGTGACATGGATCTTGTGACAAAAGTCCAAAATATTGTCAATTTAGACTAATTTCTCGTTTAATTAGCTTACCTAACTTTCGTTTTATGAAACTTGTATTTTAACTTATAAAGAATAAATTTGTTTTGAGAAAATGGACACTTACTTATGGACGAAAACAAATCTAAAATCGGACACTTATTTCTGGATGGAGGGAGTATTAATTTAGTATGTAGTAAAATCTTCTTGCGAACTTTGCCGTGTTTTCGTGATTTCACTCGACGTTTCTCTGTCAATACTGCCAGCTTTATCAGGATCTGATATCAGACTGAATCCTGACCGATGAACTGGTACTCCAAGCCACAACTATTCGCAAAGTTTTTACTTGATATCTGTCACTATACAAATGGCGACAAATCTAAATCGAAAAGTAAGATTCAAACACCCGTTATTTTATTAACTGTAACAGTATTAACAGTTAATAGGAGAGCCGTCTTCTTTCTGTTGAGCCTCGTAAAGTAATGCACAACTTTTTGTTGACAAAACACGTTTATTTATAATTTTACAAAATTTCCCCCTTCACATTTAATGCATTTGTTGCATCGGTGAAAATCAATCTTCAAAACGTTTTCTCCAATTTCAATTCTCTAATTATTTCAATGCTTTAGGCATTCAAATAACCAATTGTTCAGGCAGCAGTGTGGACCGAAGCGTTATCGTCATGCAAAATTCTTCTTCTTGAACGATTTTCGTTAAGACATTGCAGAAATTGGGGCAAGCGAAGTGTAGTGTACTGTTCTGCATTAAGACAAGTGTGATTCTCTAGTCCTACAGTGGAAACATCTCCATTAATTCCAACTTTTTGTTGTGACTTTTTTCTCAAACAATTTTCGTTAGAGCTTTCTTTGGAGCCAACTCACTTTAAAACATTCAAACTGCTGATTGTTGCTTCTTTTCGTAGTAATAGCGGTCTACTCAAGTTTCATCGGCTATAATGGTGTTGTATGCTAGCATGAGACGACATACTAGCAAAGCGATCTAATGTAGATCTGCACCAACTCATGCAGTCTCCTTTTTGAATCTGTGTCAAATTTTAGAGAACTCAACGTGGACAAAGCTTACGTACCATTAATTATTTGCGTAAGCGATAGCTAAGGTAGATGGCTTGTTACCAAATATCCTAATCGATCCCTGAAACCATTCCTCACAGCTCAAGTCACGTTCAAAAATGTAAAAAATCGCAGCTCGATAATGCTCTATGTTCAATTCTATAATTTCTTATTCAAATAATTTCTTTAAACTTCTGTACTTTAAAAATACTCAACAATAGGAGGGTACTTCATTATGTTCATGACTTTATGAATTCTCCGCGTTATAAATTGAAAAGCAACAATGCTCCCATCAACTACCATCTGTCAGTTGACTACTGCTAAAGTTAGAGAGAGGTGCATCATTTAATTAAAGTTTAAAGCAGACGACCTCGTGCATTTTGGCGAAAATTGCACGAAGTATACTCAAACCATGGTAAAGCTTGACAAATGCTACTGGGACTCTGCATCATCAGAATCAACGGTAAACAAGTGGTTTATTGAATTTCATTGTGGTCGCACAAGTACGAGTAATGTCCAACGTTCTGGACGCCTAATTGAGGCACTACACAAGCACGAAACAATTAAAAAAATTCACTATGTAGTGTTGACTGATCGTGCACGAGGTTGTGGAAGCCATAGGAATGTCATATGACCCAGTGGTTTCGATATTGAATGATGACTTGCGTATGAAAAAGAAAGTTAACCGTAAGATTGGTGCCGCGTTTGCTCACAGTGGTTGGCATTATTTGACCACAATCTAGGCGAGTTCCTCCATTTCATAACCGTGGACCAAACATGGGTCCACCACAACACACCGGAGACCAAGCATCAGTCGAAACAGTGTGCTGTTTTCCGGACGAATCGGCAGCGAAGAAGGCCAAGGCGAGTCTGTCGGCCAAGAAGATCATGGCAAACTGCATAATCCGTATCTATTAAAACGGAGCATTTGGCCCTGAAACAAACACCTATTTTAAGAAGCTCAACAAATCTTAATATTTGGACGGGATCATAAAATTGGAGAAAAGTTGGGCGAAGTGTATTAAGCTCTAAGGAGACTATGTTGAAAAATTAAGCGTCTTTTTGTCGAAAAAAGTATCTTTCATTCAAAAAGTCACGGACATAATGATCCACTCTCGTACTTTTCAACAGACACTGTCATTAAGCTTGTAAATAACGGGGTTAAATGTTAGACAAACTTTTCGAAACAAAATATCATCGTCTGCTAGAGAGGCTAAACGGAAAAAGAACAGCCCTCAGACAAAGGAAATACATAAACAGTTACAAAAAATCGGTTTCAGTTTGACTCTTATGCTCGAAATCTATTATTCTCATGAATTCAAAAGTCAAAAATATTTAAAGAGATAATATATGAAGAAAAAACACTCAATGTTGGTCATTTTTTCGTTCATACATTATATTGCCGATCTTATAAAATACCTTTGTTAAGAATGCATGTTGTAAGGGGCATTGTTTTAAAATTGATTTTATTTCCAAAAATGGAACCACAGCATGCTTTTAATCATTTTGGCAATCCACTAAATCTATTGTTATGATTTATATAAAAGCCAATTTGAATAGCGGTTTTATCGAATAAATTATTGACCAAACATTTCCTTTTCAGGTATGTCCATACACATAATTTCTCATTGAACTTCGAGTTCAGTCGACTATTGAGTTACAGTCACCGACAAACGGTAAGTAATAAATTAAATAATGAGTTTGGCACGACATTATTCGGAAAATTCGGTCAGTAGGTCTTTGCGAATTAAAGTTTTAAAACGTTCTGAGTGGAAATAGGATGCGCGATACAATATTGATTTCTCGGTCGAACCTTGAAACAAACCAAGTATTATATTGTACATAAAAATATTATATTTAGTCCTAAAAGGAAGAGGAAAAAGAATTTAATTCATTTTAATTATTACCCACTTTTTTCTTTTGAAGTTACTCAATTGTTAAAACACATTAATCTAGTTACTTTATTTTATATTTATAGACTAGCTGAATATAAATTTGCATTAAATGCAATATCTTTAATCACTTTGATTAAATCACAACCACGAAATTAAATCGGTCTATCCTGATATGAATTTTTAAATGATGCCTAAATAATTCATACCAAATCATAAAACCGTACTTCTGCAATAATTATAAGTTATCCCATCTCGGATATCTCAAGAGAGTAATTTAAAACACCATTCCAAAAATTTATTATTAATGAAGTGAATACCTCGTAAACTGACAATTAATGTTTGATCAGTTTTCTCAGTCTGAGAATTCTATCTCAATAAAAGCTATTCTTAGAAGTTGAACATAAGACATCGTGAAATATAAATAAGAGAAAAAATTATCAAACACATTATACGAATAAATTTTAAAAGAAATATTATGTATACACAATGATGATACTTCTGGTCAACTGAATTGCAACAAAATTTTTTATAAAGTAGGAGATAAAAATAACCATTACTAAAACTAAAAAAACAAGTTTTCTAGTATATGATGCTAGTATTCCTATGAGGGTCTATTATTGAGATGCATACATTTTCAATATGCATATGTTATACTAGAACTACCAACCCAAAATCAAGGCTTTATTGTTACCATTAATAAAGGAATCTAGTATAAGTAGCTATAACATAGCAGGTGTAAAGAAAATGTCTGAATGTCAAGCTTATAGTATAACTAAAAATAAATCGGAAGATTTTTATTGGAACAGCACTACGTATAAATGAGGAACATAACAGCAATTAACTTAAAAACATTATAATATACATTCTAGAAACAAAAACTCAACCGTTTACATTTCTGAAATATAGTAACACCTTCTCATTTTTTCGCATAATGGTATGAAATTTATTTAAAATTATATCGTCAGATGCAAACTGCTGATAGAAGAGACCTATTGTAACACGGCAAACAAACTTTTTTCAGTCTCACTCTTTTTGCCGTTAATGGGCAGACTGGCAGACTTGCACTTGTAATATCTCCGTCCATCTTACTTTGGCTGGAATTGTTATGGCTCAATAGTAAAATACTTATACATAATACACTTTTTCTTTTCCTTCTTTCTTGTTTTGATTGCGATATAATAAATCTTCTTTTGTAAAATTATTATTTAAAAAATTAAAATACATAAAAGACAAGTTATATGTAATATACCAAGTTTCAAGCAAAATTTCGAAGAGGGGGGATCCCTTTGTTCCACCCCCCCCCAACCCACTCACAATAAAAAAATTGGCAAATATCTTACTTTTGTTTTTCAACATAGTTTCCGTTAAAATTAACACAGTTTTCCCATCGATGCTCTAGCATTTCTAATGCTTCTCGAAAAAAATATTGTGCATCCTCTGCAAACCACTGATCTACCACACATATCACACCATTATCTGACGGAAATCGTTTACGCAAGTGTTCTTTTAATTTTGGAAACAGTCGGTAATCGTTGGGGGCCAAACATGGCGAATATAATGGATGCTCAACTAATTCGAAGCCTGCTTGAGCTATTGCAGTTGTTGTAATGGCGCACCTGTGACTAAGTGCTTTATCCTGATGCAACAAAACACCTTTGCGCCTTCTCCCGACGTTTTTCTTTTATCAAGTGACGTAATTAGAGAATTAAATTGGCAAAATAAGCATTTGTATTTGTGCCCCTCTTCCGCACGAAATCTACTAAAATTACGCCTTCATCTAAAAATTCGGCTAGCATGACTTTCCCTGCTGAAGCTTGAATCTTAAATTTTGTAGGCGGTGGTGAACCTCGATTTCTCTACTCTTTGCTCTGTATTTTAGTCTCTACATCATAATGATGAATCCAGAACTCATCCAGTGTCACTAATCTTGCAAGAAAATTTTCTTTGTCGTGTCTATACCGTATTAAAAGACGACTGCAAATGTTTTTTTTAGTTTGCTTGTGTGCATCTGTTATCGTTCGCGGTACCCATCTTGCAGACAATTTTTTCATGTTCAATTCGGCTGTAATTATATTATACACCACGTGGTATTGCAGACCAATATCTTCAACTATTTGTCTAATAGTAACTCGTCGATTTTGCAGCATCAGAGCATGGACCTTTTTAACAGTTTCTTGAGTACTGACGGTTATAGGCGCTTCACCTGCATGTTCCTTTGTACACGACTGTCTACCACATTTAAACTCACAACGCCACCTTTTAACTACGTCATATGATATTGCAGATTCCCCTTATGTATCCACCATATCTTCATGAATTTGAGTTGGGGTAATCTCTTTTAAACGTAAGTACTAAATCACCGCTCGTTGCTCGATACGATCCATTTTCGATGTCGACGTCGGGCGTCTACTATAGGCACGTTTTAACAGGTTTAGACTTGTAAGTTTCTGGCGTTAGTCCATACATAGCAGGTTACAATGCCATAAATGAATAATTGTTTTGGTTTATAAATGGGTCAGGGATGGAGCAAAGAGATCAGCCCTCGTATTAGTTAAATAAATCGATTGCTTATAAACGGGAATTTATACTTGTAAATACATTATTATAATTAAAAATATTAATTTCCCAGATTTAACAAAACAGTTTTGAAAACTGGCAAGATCACAAATAGATTTTCTGAAATCAAGAATTCTGGTGACTGCAAGGTCATTTAACTTAATTTAAACTCGTACAAATAATTAGTAATTAACTATCGAAAAAAACTAAACTTACTAAACCTACAAATACAAATGATCATCCGTTATAAAAAAAAACACATGTTGTTGGAATACAACACATTACTAATAAGAAAATATAAAGTCAGGGGGAACTGAATATTTTATTCAATTTTGCAGTAACGTTCACAAATCAATTTACCGCCATCTGTAAGTTAGGTTTCTTGATTTACACCTGAAGACGCTTTAGTAGTTATACTCTCAAAAATTGGAATTATGCCATCATATAATGTCAATACTGTATCCACTAGGGGTATTTTTCGGAGATATAGAAGCACTTCCTGAAAAATCTCTCTTTTAAACTCATTAACATTTGTTCATTTAGAAATATTTTTTTTACCATTCATTTCAATTGTTGGCAGAACGCCGAGAGAAAAGTGTAATCGTTTACTCAAAATCCAGAATAATATGGTAGATGAATTCCGCTTTACCTTTCCCAAATTTGGGATGTTCAGCAATATTTCATACTCATCGGCATAAAACAAACAGTTTGAAGAGGCAACTTTTATTCCACTACTTTTTGAATCACAGGTTTAATATATTATATTAAAAATACCTATGTACTTTATTGTTATTTTATTTACATAAATGATCTTGTATAAACAGAAACAATATGTATGTGAGAGATGGTTTCTCGTTATAGATGAATGCAGAACTACTTTTCTTACAAAAGAAAATGGTTTAGGTTCACTAGGCGTTTTCAAAGAGACCGCAACGGGGTGAACAGCAATAAAATTTAAAATAATAAAAATTATCAAATATATTGCGAGGCAAACCAGAAAAAAATCTACGCCTAATTTGGTTAGCAGCTAATCTATAAACATATGACAATAAGATACCTATACAACAAAGGTACAGCAATAAATGTATAGGTAATTTTACTTGTAATAGCATACGAAAATTCTTTACAATTATAAACTAAGACGTGATATTTACCTAAGCCTTTGACAATTAAAAATATTACTTAAATGCATTTACAAACAGAGTTGAAAATTAATTCCTTACAAATGAAAGTAATAGATTTCTCTTAGGTTCTTCCAAAGTATTAAATATATTTATAATTCTAAACGTATAAATAATTTATTGCGACAATAACAAAACAAACATAAATAATGAAATAAAATGTATATGCTTATTATAATCCGAACATGATTAATTCAAATAGTTATTTCGAAGATAAATGGTGAGGAATTTATATAATATTCTTTTTGCATTTGTTTTTTTTTTGTAGTTCATTAATTTGTTTCTAGTTATGCACGTAATTTTTAATACTCTTGTTTTCACTTTTTTGTTAGTACCAGTAAATGGAATAACTATTAAGTAATAAAGAGCATTTTTATTGTTATTTTTATTAAACGGTTCTAAATATTGAAGATAGATAAGGAATATTTTAGATTAAAAAATAAACTGACAGATTCACAGATAGATAAATACAAGTAAATACGTCTTAAAAAATATGTATTAATATGTAAAAAATTTAAAAAAAAGTAAATGTCGACAAGTTAAACTGCTGATAATAATAGATTACAAAAGTTTTAGTTAATATTTTGAAAGTAAAATATGTACTAAGCATTTGTAATAGTAATAACATAAGAAAATTGCACAGAAAGATGGCCCAATGCATATAAAACATTAATATCAAAACGGTCCTATTATTCTGTTTCTACAAATACTAGCCCAAAGGCCATCTCTGCCTCTTGCATCCTGTGAAAATTACTCTGTGACAGTTATGTTTATGAATATTATCATTCAATCAAAAGGTTGCCTCATCCGAAAATACTACATTATTTACAAAATTCTTATCATGGTTACAAATGTTCATTATTATTTCATAGAATTTTTGAATTTTATAGGAATGGTATTTTTCTTTATTGAGAATACTGCCTATTGAACGACGATGCTTGTGCCAGCTCGTTTGTAGATAAAGGAG
The DNA here is from genome assembly GCA_935421215.2 of Melolontha melolontha. NCBI lineage: Eukaryota > Metazoa > Arthropoda > Insecta > Coleoptera > Scarabaeidae > Melolontha > Melolontha melolontha. The sequence continues at coordinate 103,218,496 of OW285236.1, read as the reverse complement.
AATTTTTCTCCAATGATATGAAAATATCTTGTGCTTTATCCTCTTTTGTAGTAGATTTTGCACGTAGAACTTTTTGCAAATTGCGAACATTGCCATTTTCTAACTCTGTAAAGTTTTGGTAACAAGAGAACGTGAAATTGGCATCGATTGGTATTTATAATATCGAAAATATAACAAATTTATTGATGGATTCTTGTGCTATCACCAAATCCAATCATTTTTCTCTTTCGATTAATTCAACCATTATTGATAAACAGTAATCATTTAATGAGTCTCTTATTACAGTAAATGCATATAGAATTCACATTATATTTTTGTTTGACAAAAACAAACGTATATTTTATCGTCCACATGAAGATAATTAATAAAAGAAATTGTTGCACTTAATATTTCGCATTTGTGAAGGTTTGGATTTAAATAATTATACCTAAGTATCAAGCAATACTTATAATTTTAGCAATACATAGAGACAACTATTTAAAAAATGAGAATTTTCGGTTGCATGTAAATTTCAAGCTAAATAATTTATACCCCAAGTGTTATAGTTTAATGAAATCGTGTTATCTAGCAGAATCCCAAAATGTCAAAAACTATAGGCTGCTTCATTTAAAAAAGTATAACTTTAGAAATGTGTAATATGTGTAAAATGCTGGATTAAATTTACTCTAATATGTATATAATTTCACTGTTAATAAAAACAGAATTTGGGTTAATGTATCAAATAAGGCGATTAGTCAATCCAAAATAATTTTTACATCTGCTATTTCAGAAAGCAGATTTCTATCCAAATTAAAGAGCCCGATATCTTCTCTTCAACAAAATCTTAGAGTGTATGCAGTTAAATGTAATGAATGCTCTAAATATTATAATATGTCAGACAGTCCAGAGATGGCATGAACGTAGCAGCTAACATCGCAGTAATTCGAAGGTAAACCCCCAAAAAATGCGCCTTGAAATCTCATATCAGTACTTTCAAAAATAATGCAAATTTTAACAGTGTAAATTGCTTATTCAACTAAAACAACTATTACAAAAGAATTAGCTTAGAAAGTTTAGCCATAAAAAAATTACCAACTATCTGTTAATATTTTATCAGATCTGATTGAGAAACAAATATAGTTTCGAAGCCTTACTTTTACTTAGATATATAATTGAAGCAAGGATTATAAACTATACCATCTCCTGGCACTGATCTTTCTTTATTGATTAATTTTATTTACTGTACCTATATACATAGTAAGGGTTGCTTAATAATTTAAATAAAACACTAGATGTTCACTTTAGTGACATTTGGAAGTGTTTATTTTGCTTCTTCATCAGACCCGCAGAAAATTGCATTTCTGCCTTCTTGGGCGGTGGAGAGCCCATTGCATGGATTCTTGTTTTGTGGAAGGGTCGCAGTGGTGTATCCAAGTTTCATCCACATTTAAGAAGTCCTTATCTTGAGATAAAACAGACAAATTTTCTTTACAAATTTGTCTACACAATTTTTGCTCGCGACAGCAACCTGAGAATCCATCATGCCGAGACGTTGCCAATTCTAGCAATAACTGAAATTTTAACTTAGCGGTCAGCACCAAATCTTCAACTTTGTTGATGATTTCTTCAGTTCGTATTTCCAAAGTTTGTCCGCACTTTGGGTCATCATGAATGCATTTTCTGCACGATTTGAATTGCCTACACCGAAACTGACTTGAAAATTGGACTGGATATTTTCTCCATACATTGCCACCATTCTCTCGTGAATATTTTCCGGGCTCCCGCCTTTTTCTGATAAAGATTTTATAACGCTTCGGTGTTAAAATTTAAAATCATTCATTTTCTCTTCTTTAGACAAATGTGAAAGTAACAAATGTTAAGCAATTCGAACGGAGCTTGGAGATGACACTTCATCCAACTTTTTTAAAGGATAATCATTATTATAAGTTGGTAAATCAATATAAGCATTGTACTTTCACTAATTTTAATTAATAAAATTACAGTTTCAAAAAGGCTGTATGCCAACTACCGAAACAAAAGAAACACTTTAACATTTTTATTTTTTGTATTATAAACGACCAAGAAAAGATAAATGAATATATATTATGACCTTGTACGAGATACAATCAAAATTAAGAAAATTCTGTTACAAAATTGGAAGAAAAAAGTAAATAAAACTCAATTGTATTTAGGCATTTATAGTATAAATCAAATCTACCGTGAAATTGAATGAAATCAAGACAACCAATCTTCTGGATGAGTTCGCGTCTAGAGGAAGTTGTAAAATGACTGGGATCGGTGTCTGAGGCGTTCATCGTAAAGAGGTCTTAAATGTATTTAGTGCGTTAAGTAAGATTTGTAAGATTCCATTAACTAAATGTAAATTGAAATGACGCCGTACAAACTTCTAGTATGTACGAATGTTGTGTAAGTTTAAAAGATTTGTTCTTGAACAAATACAAATTGAAATTTGTTAGTATCAACATAATACCTTACATACTCTAAGTTCTGAAAGTTTAACTCTGGAAGAACAACTCAAACGGAAATTTTCGTTGAAATTAATTTATGTTATACGTTGATAAATTTCAAAATAATTGGAAGTGTTTATCGTAGTAAATTAATGCTTCTTGGTTTAAGAGAAGTTATTTCCAATTAATTTTGAAAAATTATACTTGTAATTTTCTTTACGATCAGTATTAATTATACTTATATTAATATGTTCAGAAAATGGGATTAATTTACAATATATATATATATATATATATATATATATATATATATATATAGTATATTCGTGACCTTGGTATGATAAGGTAAACTTAATTAGTCGGCGATTAAAGGTCTGGTTATTACTTCAAAGTGTATATATTTAAAATAATCCTACATGTTTCGGCAATGATGCCTTCGTCAAGGATATATATATCCTTGACAAAGGCATCATTGCCGAAACATGTAGGATTATTTTAAATATATACACTTTGAAGTAATAACCAGACCTTTAATCGGCGACTAATTAAGTTTACCTTATATATATATATATGAATTACTCCCAAGAGTGGTAAAAAGCCTGAGAAAATAAGGTTGTATAGACCAATAAGCTTGCTTCCGATCCTATCAAAAGTCTTGGAAAATATTTTTTTTAAGATTAAAACCTTTACTTGAAGAGCGAAACATCATTTCAAACTACCAGTTCGGGTTCAGAGACAAGCATGGCACAATCAAACAGTTACATAGACTAGTTAATGACTAAACTTGGACAAAAAAAAATGAAAAACAGCATCATATATGTTACTTGTTGTACATGTAATAATTGAAAAATATATACAGGCTGTCCTTGAAATAAAGAGACAACCTATGATTAATGGAAAGATGTAATTATATAGAACATAAATCTAAAATATTGTGAGTCAATTACGACGCGAATCCCGGAATTAGAAACACTCTAAAAACACATCTATCTGACATCAAGCACTGGTGAGTCCACAGTAGACCGAAACATGTGTCTGCATGTCTGGCTAGCAGTTTTCACACAAATATAAATTTGTATTGAATTCTTCACACCCGACTTTTAATAACATTTTATACTATTAAAAATATATATTTTTGTTTTAATAGTTATTTTGTATATCAAAGCTGCGATAATACATTTTAACGTACGAAGAGAGAAATTGTCACCGAGGCCACTTGCGGCCGAGGCAGGACAATCTAGAGTGCGTTAAAGGTTTTCGCGGACAAGATATGCGCAACATTTTTTTGAGAAACCGTGTAAATCGTTCAATATATTTTATTTAAATTGAGACACAATTTAATAATTTTAGTGCTAATAAAAACACAAAATATTGTATTTTACCAATAATAAATGATTTAACATGTGTTAAAATGTTTATTTACTTTTATAGAAATGGCCGTGAAATTATATTTCGTGGACGGTGTTGGCCAAAGATTAATTTTATTTAGATATACTTAATACAAATTATAATAAAAAACACGGGATCGTGTTGGTCTAGTGGTAGGTCGCTAGAATAAGAATCGGATAGACCGGGTTGAAGCCCTGGTCCAGCCAATAATATCGATGGCGTGTTTTCGGTCCCAGCTCAGGTTGACCAAAATGAGTACCTGGAGTACTCAGGGATAATAATAGACGATCGAGGCGTAGCACTAGCCACGTTACTATCCTAGTTATACCGAATGGTTCAAGTTGTAACAAACTTACAATATTACCGCAAAGGACTGCAAGAGCTAGGACGGGTACTATTATATTATGTATTATTAATCAAATAAAACGTGATAAGTGATAACAGTGAAACTTCTCAAGTGTTTTCTTGGTGTGAAACATCTACATACGCGCCACGGGAGTAAACTCGGCTCTTGAATGCCATCACGCGACCACGTGACATCACCGCTCAGTCAGCGCTCCCTTCTCTTCGCAATACCGCTGACGCTCTCCTCTCTGAACGGTGAAAAGAGTAATTGTTTCTTTAATAGCGAATGGTGATTCTGATTATAAATAATTCATTTTTAAGCTATTTGCTCTTAGAACTGTTTGTCGTAGTGTCGGTGAAAATAATCAACCATGTTTATATAATAATATTGCCCTATTCACGGATATTTAAGGATAGAAATTCTTTAATTTCGTTTTATTGTTTTCATAAAAATTTAATTGTACATAATTACATACTGTTTTATATATATATATATATATATATATATATATATACCACCTTATAAAAAAATAGAAAAGCATAGATGTATAAAGTGCTATTTTTATTAATTTTTAAAATGATTATTATTAAAATTAGGAATAATTGCAATAATAATTTAAGATTTTTGGGTTGTGACAGATAATGTAGGTATTTTATTACAAAAGTATGAATATTCTCAATTTGAAGTTCTTTATTTAATATTAGTCACATTTACGATAGAGAACATTATATTACACTTACTATTAATTAATAAATTAAGTCAATACTATTCGCCTTTGTATACACAAGTCAACGATTCTTACCTGTGAATGATGAAATATAAATTTACCGAAGTATACGATTATAAACGGTGAATGCTAATGGTGATATATTTTAAACGGTGAATGTTGAAACACGAAGCGAATACTATAAAACTGTAATCACTGTGATTGGCGCCCTAAGCGAAACAGTGAAAACGGTGGTTAAGAATCCACTGTGAATAATCACTGTGATCAATATATATTCACTCATCCCTAGTGTGCGCTATAGTCGCGTTACTTGTGTACACCCCGCGACATATAAAGCCCGTAAAACTCTTATGAGCATAAAATCAGTTTTCTATTTATGTAAACGGGGCAAATGTATTCTACTGTCACTTATAAACTTATATAGGTTATACATACATTACTAATACCTGTAAGACTTAAATCAAATTTTACAAGTCAAATAAAACATGTCAAATTCGATAAGCCTGGCTTACATTGATCATGTGTTAGTGTACGGGTTCGTCCTATCGAACATAAGAAGTCGATTTCGATGTTTCACATTTGCCAGGCGTCCCATGAGAAAGACTAAGTCTTTTTTTAAATTATAATTTGTATTAAGTATATCTAAATACAATGTTTCGCCAGCAACCGACTGCAACATCCATTAACAAGTTTATTTAGTGTTCTCACCCTAACTGTGTCAAGTTTTGATCCAAGTACTTATGGTAATGTGAAGCAATATTATCGCAAATAGCAAAAATAATTTCTATTTAAGTTTTTTGTCCAATTCTCCTGAGAAGTCCTTATCATTGAAATAATGTTTTACAGCTACTATTTCAGTTTCTGTAATCTAACGTAATATGGCGTAATGACATGGAGATTGTTCCTAATAAATGTAACTGTGGCGATTAATTAAGCTATTTATTTTAAATATGACTTTATAACTTCAAATACGTATTGGAGGTCTTACATTTCTCACAGATCCACTAACACTGACTTTTCTGGTTCGGATGAACTTTATTGAGAGCGTGAATTAATCCCAGAGCGCAAATTTCTATTGAATGTAAATCAAAACGCTAGGAATGCTTAATTTTCATTTACCTAGATCCTAGCAGAATCATTTTTATCTCACTTCCACTACATATATACTTTCTTAAATATCCTAAACAGTTCCGTTTGCATACTTCAAATCTATCTTTACTCCGAGTGAATTCGTTCGATTAAATATTAATACTTTCTAACCTAAGCACAAGAAAATTTCTTCTCCAGAAAGCTAAAGTTAATTCCAACCATTATTTCCCTCCACTTAAACCTACAACTGGTTAAGTTAGTTTACAGCATTTAAACATTTCTTTTCAAAATAATCTCGTTTTACTTCAAGTTCACTTGTTGGAAGCATTGATAAGCATTATGTTGTCTTTAGAAAACTAATCTTTAAATTTATATTTAAGATACTCCATCGTGGCTGCTTTAATTTAATCGTCTGTGTTAGAATTACATCGTTTCAGTGGGTGGAATAAATAAAAGATATTTGAAGCCATGTAGGAGTAATCTATCTGAATAAAGCCATAATCAGTAACACTAGCTTACGCAAACCTGGACGAAACGATCGATGAATTGCTATGGAGATCTCGCATATATTTAGTCAGTGTTCGTATTTATTCCTCTTTAATGATATCTTGTTAATAATATTAATGATGGACATTTATTATAGTATTTTTTTTTACGGTCAGTACTCCTTCACATTACCAGAAAACAGTTGCCAAGTTTCTTTGCTCTTTCACCTTGGCTTTACGATCTTTGTCTCTCATCTCTGTTATTCGGTGAGCTTTGTATTCGGTAAATCATAGTAGACAACCATGGTTTCATGGTCGGTAACAATTTACTGCGACATTTTTTTTTCAACCGCTTCACAAAATAGATGAAAGATGTATCGGTACCCATCTTGCTCTAACTTTGTTCATCCCCAAATGATCGTTGCAAATTCGTCTAGACAAGATTCTTTTACTCTTAGGAAACATTTAGACAGCACCAAATTTTCAACAGCGGAAATGTTCTCTACGAATCATTCTCAGAATATCTTCAAGAAATACTCCACACCCAATCTCCTTGCCCATTGCTTTATAGTAGTAATATGGAGAGAAAATTTTATCCAAACAGTACTCTTTAGTACTCTTTTCTTAAAAGATTAATTATCCCTGTACACTTCAAAATTTAAATTTTTGTGCTAGTGCATTTGCATCCTAATACTGTCTTTAGTGCTTAAGCATTTTAGGTCGGGAATAACAGTGAATACATTTATTAGCTAAAAACGCGAACTGTATTTTAGCGTTTCTATGAATTACACTGGTTTACAGTGTATCTAGTGTTTAAATAGAAGCATGTCCCAGGCTTCTTTTATATATGTTTACTGATTACTAAATCAAAGTTCGTTTGTTCTATCACTTAAAAATTTTTCACAATTTAGTAACAAAGTATTTCCAAGACATGCGCAAATCTGTTCATAACTATAGTTTCAGCCACGGTTTACAAGTTCAAGCTTTACAGGCCCTGTATTTGTTATCGTATACTTTATTTGTCTCAAATACAATAGCTTGTGCATGTCCAAACTAATCTCAGCGTACGCTGATTTGTTCGTAGAGTCCACTTAATCAGTATATATAAGTGATGATCCGTTGTGCAGTCACAGTGCTCATGCAAACACCGTCGTGAGCTCTTATTATGTGGTAGTTTTCTTTTAGTATTGGAAGCAGAAAGTGCATAAACAGTTATTTTCTCGGTTTATCTGAGACAAAATTGGAAGCTATCTTCATTGGTTTCCAAATTAGAAAATTGGTTTTGAACAGTGTCTTTAAAACTACCATAACTGTCGTTGAAGGGAAGTCTGGATTGCTTTCGAAATTGTTATTTAAAACTTTCTAGGAAATAATAAATCACAGGATTATGAAAAAGTTGTTCAAAACATGCTGCAAAAGCTTTGCGATTTAAATTGCAATATGCGCATTAAAATGTACCTATTTGAATGCCCATGTTGGTTTTTTCCCAAAAATCTTGGACAAATGAGTAAATAACAAGGAGTGAGGTTCAATCAGGACATAAGAGAAGTAGAGCAGGTAACAGGGACGGTGGAATACAAACATGATGTCCGACTACGGATGGTGTTTAAAAAGAGGCTTTCCTGCATTTCATGCATAAAAGAAAAATTATTAAGCGGTGTTATTAATGTAAGTTTCAGAATTTCGATTAATACTATTTAGTATTAATCGAAATCCACCTGGAAGACTATCAAAAAGATGGAGAAGCAGCGGTCAATCTACATCTCCGGAAATTTTACAGAGGGAGGCTCGGATTTAACAATTCAACCAGCCACCTTCATAAGTAGTAGAAGAAGGAAAAGAAGTATTTATGATATATTAAACTGCAAAAACTTGTCATTACTAAATATATCGCAAATATAGTTATATACGACTACAAAAGAAACGAGTTAGAAAACAAACAAAAATTTCAACGTAAGCACCATTATCACTAACACACTTATTCCAACGTTTCTTTACTGACGCTATGCCTTCGAAAAAAAAAAAATTTTAATAATTCCTCAAAATACGATCCCACAGCGTTTTCCAAGTCGTCATTCGACAAAAATCGACGTCCTTTCAAGTGTTTTTTGAATTTTGGAAACAGATAATAGTCAAATGGGGCGAAGTCGGGACTGTAGGGTGGATGTTTTTTCTGTAATGTAATTTCTCAAAGCCGCATTCATTGATTGCTGCTTGTACAATTCGTGCCTTGTGCACCCTGCAGTTGTCGTGCAGAAGCAGAGCTTTCTGAGCAAAGTTGAGGGGTCTTTTTCGCGTATAGCCATGTTCAAGTTTTTAATTATGTCTCTGTAGACATTTTCCGTTATTGTAGTCCCTTTTGGCATATAGTTAATTAAGAGAATCCCCTTAGCATCCCAGAAAACCGTGGCCATCCCGCATCTTGGGCGATGGAGAGCCCTTATGAACCCATTGCAGGGACTCTTGTTTCGTGGGAGGGTCCCAGAGGCGTACCAAAGTTTCATCCCCAGTTACACTTCTATTTAAAAAGTCTTCATCTTGAAATAAAACAGTCAAATTCTCTTCCCAAATTTTTCGTCTACACAATTTTTGTTCGCCGGCACTTTGCTCATTCCCACCTCTTCGTTTTGAATTTTAAAAACACTCATTTCTGATATTTCTATTTCTCTAGCAGTAACTGAAACTTTTACTTAGCGGTCAATCAACACAAATTCTTCAATTTTCTTGATGATTTCTTCAGTTCGTGCTTCCACACTTTGGGTCATCGTGAATGGATTCTCTGCCCTATTTGAAATGCTTACACCAAAATTTGACTTGGAAATAGGATAGTCTATTTTCTCCACACACTGCTGCCATTCTCTTATGAATGTTCTTCGGAGTACGGTCTTCTTTTGATAAAAATTTCGTTCGTATTGTTTTCATAGCTAGGTAGATAACATAAAAAACTCCTCTCGTACGTTCGTAAAAAGCTATGCTTTTTTATTTCGTAATTTGTATTGTATCTGGATGTGGTAGGAAAGAATCTAACCTAGGTATGATATAACTAACATACTTCATCAATATCACCTATTAAAATTCAAACCCTAGCGAACAAAATTTGTAAACTAGAGTTATCAAATAAAAATGAATGAAAAAAGTAAAATTAATTATTTCTATACATACTTATAATAACATTTAAATGAATCCGCAATTGGTGGAGACTGTGGCTTGTAATCTGAAACAGAAATAAGAAAAACACCCTAACCACAATATATAACAATAAATACTATATACGTATTTCGGCAACTAAGTTGCCATCTTCAGTAGAATAACCTTAAAACTGAAATAAAGTGTTAAACTTAGCGTTTTTGGCTAAGGTAAACCTTATAAGATATGCTCTTCACCAAATCGCCAGTGGGATAACACTGACCAGTGGGATAACACAGTGTTATCCCCCTAGCGATTTGGTGAAGAGCATATCTTCTAAGGTTTACTTAGCCAAAAACGCGACGTTTAACACTTTTTTTCAGTTTTAAGGTTATTCTACTGAAGATGGCAACTTAGTTGCCGAAATACGGATATAGTATTTATTGTTATATATTGTGGTTAGGGTGTTTTTCTTATTTCGATTTAAATGAATCTTTAATAAGAGAGAATATCATGCTAAAATACACAGCCCTATGTAATTCTCAATGTATATTTATATTTAATTCGCTAGCCCTATCCTTTAATCGTAATACATACAACCATTGATGCTATCTAAATATTTGAATACGTAAAAAAGCACATTTCCTTCCAGTATACAACAAAAACAAATCATTTGATAAAATTGTTGTTCGTTCTTATTTTTGATATAGAAAAGCTTAGAAGTTGACATTCACGACAGGGTTGAGAAAGTTTCATGAATGGAATCGCCCCTTTATAATCGTGTACGGGTCTCTAGATTATTTCGTTACGATAACGCACACAAAAGCTTTTTCGCCGGTAGCTGTTTTATGAAGAATCACGAAAAGTCTCTTTTTCTCATAATATTCACGACTAGAAAGGAATTTTGTGTAACATTCTTGAATTCTAAATAAGAGGAAATTATTATATGTGAGCTGGATATCCAAATGGTTTCTTTATTAAATTTGTAATTAAAGTGCGTTTAATAAGAAATATCGCAACTAATGAAAGTGCATGGAATTAAGTTTTAGTAGGGAAGAGGTGTCGAAGATAGCGCACATAAGAAGCTTTACAGCTCTTTTTATAGGAAATTTAAGCGTTAGACTGCAAATTTGGTCAAACTATAGCTCAGTATGTTTGTTAACAATAACATCAGTAAAATCTCAAGCACTTGTAACAACTTTTTTTCAAACAATTTTTTTCTGTCATTGCGCTATCTTACCCAACCAATACAGAATTAGGGAAAAATGACGCATGTGTTTTTTAATATCCTTAGCGATATTAGCACTTTAAAAAATAATAAATATGACAACAAAATTAACTACAAACAACGTCTTTATTATACTAATGATACGTACAAAAGCCGCATATGTAATCTTTTGGGATGGACTGACTAGATAATTTATTCATATGCTACACATCTGCACCAAAGTTCTGCACTTTTCCCCAACTAGGCAGAAATATTACTCCAATCGGAGTACTCCAATTGACGATGGTGGTAGTTTACCACCATCGTCAATGTCGTCCAGTTTCTCGTCGTCGCATAAGTCTTTCTTGCTGATATTGTCTTCACTCTCCGATACAACAAAAATGTTCTTTTTAATTCTGGTTTTCGCTTTAGACTTGACTTCTTGACTGTTCTAAGACGTTTTTTCAATACTTTTCCATCTAACACAGCTTTCACAGGCGTCGCTACTAAAATTTCAGAGTACTGTTTTCCACGCCCTTTCCTTTCATTGCTACTTTTTTTCTTTGGTTGTGCCGGTATTGGTAACATGACATCAACATTTACATGTAGGAATCATCGTGAAGAGCTGCTTTTCTTTTGCTTTCCTTGAAGTCTACTACATGATGTTTGAGGTGACTTCTGGTCAGAATTTGTTTGCCTTATAGCAGTAACTGTTCGGTAGGTGAAACGCAGGTCCTATTTTGTAATGCATTTTGCAATCAAGTTCTGTGTGATTTATTAAATTGTCAGCTGGACTAAAATCTTCCTATGTAAATTTATTTGGAAGCAAAGAAAATATTCCTTCTGACCGAAAGCCTTATCCATGTTTGCGATATCACAATATGCTAAATAAGTCTTGTTCGTTACAATTTAATTTTGTTTTAACAAAAACGCTGCAGTGTCTACTATAGGCATGTTTTAAAGGCCTTAAAATATATACTAGAAAATTTATATCTAAAGGTTGTAATTGGTGCGATGTGTGTAGAGGCAGGCTTGTCATAACTATAATATTATTTTTCAAAAAATCGTATATCTGAAGGGAAATATGGCTATTATGGCTATCTAAATACAGGGTTGGTTTCAATTTAGGCAACCTTTTGCTGAAAATGTATTACCCATTGGAAAAATTATCTTCATTGCTCCACGTGTTTTTAGTGCACAATTTCTTTCTAACATTGGAGACAATCTTCGCATAGGAAAGATAAATAGAGGCGTAATATAATTAACACTAGCGCCATGGCAAAAATGACGTTATTACCACGCTCCCGTGAAGATATTATTCCAAACTATTTTATGCCTTTGGGTCTTTTACTATTTTTCTTGGGCACAGTAGACACGCCAGTCTCATCTACATAATATGTCCTGTCAGAACCAAAATACTATTTTGACATCACACTTTCCAAATTACGAACAAATCGACCTGTTTCTGTCTTGTTAGACCCGAAAATGCTAAAACATTACTTATGTCATTTCATCAAAGTTCTTCCTTGCAGTACGCGGCCGGTAGTCAGAAATTTTTCAACGAGTCTAGATGCTGTAGATTGGACCAGCACTGTGTTTAGAAAAGTCACGTTAAATAGTTTAATAACCACTGGTGTAGATAATTCTCCTATATCATAACACTGGATTAGGTAGATCCGTTCTAGTAGAGTAACCATAACTTTTGTGATTTCCCGCAGTGGTACTTACGACATTTTAGATCGATTTTATCTATTTCTGACGAGTGTCAAAACAATATTTTATTTTTATCTTCTTATATCCATAGCACACTATGCATTTTGGAAAATAAGATAAAACAAACATTTCCCAAATTTACTTAATCTTGCTGAAATCCTGCACACTTGCATAATTTGTCAATATGAAGAACTTTTCTTAATAAGATTTTATGGTATCTCATATAGTAAAAGCACCTTTATTAATGGGTAAAATTACTTTTTTATACATTTTCAAGGCACGTTTGATTTTTAAAAACTAAAAGTAAGTCACAAATTAGTTTCTATCCAAACACGGCTGAACACCAAAACATTAAATCTCAACTAGAATATTTTCAGACTGTTTTAACTATTCATGCACACAATGTATATAAAAGCATATGAAAACAATAGGAGAAACTTGACAATTTAAAAAATGCTTCGTGTTAATTTTGAAGCACGAGTTGTTTATCATTGAATTGCTTTAATTCGCGATAACTTTTGACTTAACTTTTTTCGCGGCGCTGTAGCTCAAGGAGTATATGTGTTTCGTTTTTATTTTTTTCTCCATGGAGTGTAGCATTAAGTATGAAAAGACGTTTGAGATATCGAAGAGAACAGACAGGATAAGCGTAGTGACGGTTAAAGTTCAGCCTGACGAAACTGATCAGTTTAATTAATTTGTTTCCGTGCTTTTGATTTACTAAGTGTTTAGCTTTAAATTAATGTCGTTGGCTTTTGGAGAAATATCGAGAAATCGAACCAGAGGCATTTGGGTAACAATATTAATAGAAGGACCGGTTTTCCTTCTCACTTAGGGAATCGTATAAACTGCCTGGACACGTGGTGCCACCGCCTAGCTAGAATATCAAACGTAAGACGTTTGTCATCGACACCGCCGCTTAGAATAAGTGGAGAAACTCTATCACTTTTGAGTAAAATCTTCCCAAATTACGGCATCGTTTCTGTGAATATCTTATTTCATTCAATTTTGTAAAAATCATTTTAGAGAATAAACTTCAACATTTCTCTTTCGCCTGTGTGGCTCTGTAAATAAGAGTTAGAATATTTCTATTTCGAATGTGTGACGTCATTGTCAGTTCATGATTTTCATATCTTTATATTCAACAAATTTTAGACACACATTTCGTTTATCTTATAAGTAACTATTTTGATGCTAATTCAAGCTTGGTAATTGTTAAAATATCTAGTATAATTCATTGCTTTCCTTTCTGTTTTTTTTAACTATTAATGGCAATTTATCGGCGGGAAAGGTGATGGTATCGGTATTTTCGGATGCAAAAGGAATATTGTTGATAGACTATCTTCAAAAGGCCAAGACCGTAAACGGGGAATATTACGTAAATCTTCTATCTTCTTCTATCAGTTGTTCGAAGACACTTATCGCTAAAAAGCGTCCAGGAATGATTAAGAAGAAAGCGCTTTTTGACCATGATAATGCATTTGCGCATTCCAGTACGATTGCTGTAAAAAAAATTTAAGAATTAATGTTCGAATTAGTATTGTATCCCCTCCCCCTATTCGCCAGACCTAGAAACGTCTGATCTTCATCTATTCCCTAAATTAAAAGATTTTCTCGGAGACAAAATATTCTGCCCAAATAAATATATTCTGCCCAAATAAATAAATATATTCTGCCCAAATGAAGAGTTAACTTCAACACAGAGCGATTATTTTGCAGCGTTAGAAGAAAATCACTTTCTAGACGGAATAAAGACACTTGAAGATAAGTGGATCAAATGTATCGAATTAAGAGAAGATTATGTAGAAAAATAAAGCTGGTTTATTTAAATTATTCCATTGTTTCTCTACGATCGCGCGAATTAATTAACCTGCCCTCGTATGTATTTACAAAATATTGAGTTTCTTATCCCTTAGATTTCTTTAATATGAATATTATTTGGAATTTATGTTTTGTAAAATATAATGCGAGGACCTACTGATTTCGGACAATCCGGTAAATTTGAGGTTTTGTAAAGTATTTAACACCTCTTAATAATTGGTTTATTTCTTTTTGTTTATACCCGCGTTCGGAAATTTGACGATGTAAACTTTTGTGCAAAGAAAAAGGCTTGTCTTCGTTTCAGATAATTAAGATTTTCCTTTTTTAAGAGATAATATACATTCACAATAACTTAATAATTTTTAATTGATGAATTGAAAATGAAAAAGTAATATTACTTAATTTCCACTTTATTGAGGTAAAATCCCATTACAATTGCTTCGACACACAGTGTCTTCCTCAGGTGGAGTTGTATTGCAAACTAGTGTGCCATGTGTCGAAAATTGTAATGGAATTTTACCTCAATAAAGTAGAAATTAAGTAATATTGCTTTTTCATTTTTATTTCATCAATTATGAATTTCCATCAAGTAAAGGCTACTTCGATTCAAAAAAAAATTCTTTATTGCCTTTTTTTATAGAAATATAGATTTTCTAATTTTTCTATGGTTTTAAACTTTCTGGGAAAGAAATTTATTAGATCATTCATAATTATTTTATGAGGAAATTATTACTTTCATAAGTTCTAAAGATTTGTTGGACTTAACCTTCTTTTATGTATCCCTAAAGTGTATAAACCATTAATTTTGTTTTTCTTTATGATTTCAATGTGACACTGATGTGACATTCTTGATGATTTCAGTGTGACATTGAAAAAACAACAACACATAGTAATACGCCATATAGAACTATAAAATACTAAAAGAAGTTCTTATACACCGATCGCCTTTTGTTTTCAAGATACAGTATCTTAAAAGTTTGTTAGAAATCCTTTTTTTTTAATTTCGTCCGATTGTGATGACATTATTGAACCAAAATTAGTGTTTTGTAGTTTCGAGTATTATTAGAATATTATCACTCTCATCTTACTCTCGTCTTATGGCACCTGTAAAATTAATATTGCATTAATTTATTCAAGTTTGCCGTGTTCCTAATTACGTTTGCGTATGGTTTTGTTGTTTGTCGTTTTCTAAAATTAATTTTAAAAATTGTTCTCTTTACTTTTGAAGAATAAAGGGACATAATTATGTTTTATGGTGAATATCGATCAAATTATTCCGAAGCTCCATCCATTAAGACATGCTCCTAATGTAAGAACATTTAAATAAAAAATTCTCCAAATAAATCACTAACAATTCCCAATAATTTTAATAGAACAGACGTTCAAAACGATCAATTAACTGAGAAACGCAAGACCCCAATCTGTCGACAAAATTACGAGTTCTGTAGTTCATAAAATCGTAAATGGATTATTTTACATAATCCCAAAAGAAAAAATTGCTTGAGGCCAAATCTGGTGACCTAGCAGATAGCGCTCCAACCGGATATCAATTTGGTATCAAATATACTATTTAAATATTTTCGCACAATTGCAAGACTATGAGCAGGGTATCCATATTGCTGAAATTAAACATCATTTATGTAAATATCTGATATGCTTTGCACACACGGTACGATACTACTCTGTAAAAGAAATAAATATGTTTGCGAGTTTAAATTTCTTTCAATAGTAATAGGTCCAATATCACCAAAAACCCGAAATATTAACCTTTTGCGGATATTGTGTTCGTGCGTCATTCGTTTATTTTCCTTAGACCAATACCCCATAAAAGCAGAATTTTGATGACCATGTAGAAGGAAACTGGATTCGTCAATAAATAATATATCTTTACCTCTCATACATATTAAACATAATACGTAATTCGATAAGAATCTGGCTCTTTTGACTGTCTACTGAGAGATTTATGTTTGTTAATTTTTAAAAGATGTATTGTAATACTAAGATACAAATAAAAAAAAACATTACGAAAAAGGCAGGACAAGTATTGACAGTTGTGGTATAACACTCTAACAACACTAAACGGAATCCTAAATTCTGCAAGAACAAGGCTCGTAGGTTAGTAATTTGTGTCCTTTATGTTTACTATACCTGATATTACTGGATATGACATGCCTCGTCTGCAGTCGCAACTAGACTATATTTGCATATTTATGAAAATTTATTTAAAAAAAATTGTAGCAAGACTTTTTTTATGAAACTTCCTGTACTATTACGTAATATTAAAAAGCTATTGAGAAAGATACGGAAAAGAAAAGAAATATTTATACTACAATACCAATATATAAAACGTATATTTAGCGCTGGTAAGCACGCGAAGTGTAATATGAAATCGCGTGTGTTTTAATCCGTGAATCGGACTCGTATCATTTCGAAAAAAATGCCTTTCGAGCACAAAACGGCACGAACAAAAAAAAAGTAGAATAAAGTTAAAGTGGTCTCTCTGCGAGTGGAAATACCTCGTAGTCATAGGCCAACTGGCGTGTATATATGGGCAGAAATCGATAATCCGGTTCTCTCGACTAGGATTCGCATCTGTTGAATTTGCAATTGTGCATTTCTTGAAAAGTCGCATCTGGAAGAATGCTCTTCAAAGGTCAATACTAATATAAATTTTTTTGCAGGCCAAACTAATTAAAAGACCTTTTTTTATACTAATTTAAATTAAATCATATTATGAATTTCACGTTTGCCTATGAAATTTGTTGTGGCTAAGTAAAACAGATATTAATTATACTATTTTAATTAAAAATAATTATTTCTCATGGTATTAATCACGGGACTATTTAAAATATTAGGGTACTATAGTTAAGGGAACGGTATTTTAATTCGCATAGTGAAACAGACCTTACAGCGGACAGTTGTTGGATGGGTAAATAGTAAAAATAACTGAGTCTTGATGCGTTCGACCCTTTAGCACGTAAGGTCAATCAGTTGATCACATTGATACTTGACATTTTCAATTTTAAATCTTGCTATCCGCGAAGTACATTATATTACGTATTATTTATTAATTTGCGTTAACATTACTTGGTATTTTATTTAAAAATATACACATGAGTGACATAGAAACTAATATCTTGTTGTCAATTGTATACAATATACGTTGTTTGTGTAGCCTACGTACATATAGCATATCTGTCAAATGTACTTAAATTCTTAAAATCAGATAACAGCAATGGTATTTATTTCTGTGCGCGGACAACGCTAAAATTGAAAAATGAAAAAAAAAACGTAAAAATGACTCGATACTGTTTTGGATTTCATAATGAGTTCATTACGAACGCAAAATAGAAAAAGTTATTTATGGAAAGTATAAGTGTATGTAAAAAGAAATACAAAAAATTAAAACTGTTAAAGTCATATGAATGTTCATCCGTCAGTTTTTGCAGCAATAGTTTACTTTATCGATATTTCTGGATATAATCCGCGTTGTTCGTAAGTGGACTTAATTCTATTTCTAGTCAGGCTTTCGGCAGACTTACTACTGTCATCTTTAGGATGTTGCTTGAAGGAAAAGAAATAGAGAGGAAAAAGGAAAAAATAAAGAACAGAAAGAAAATAGAGAAAGAAGAGAAAAGAAAGAAAAGAATAAAAAGAGAAAAATTTTTACAAACAATTAAAACTGTTAAAGTCTGTACATACTCATATAATGTGTCTTTTTTAAGACGTTTTTTTTCAATAGGGAAGGACTCTGATATTATGACAGTTAATTTGACAAGTCACATCGCCATTTTATTTAGTATTGTTTGACTTACACTCGAACAGCATTTACAAATTGTGGAAATCTATTTCCAGAATCAGTGTTCAGCAAAAAATGTTCACAGATCGCTTCGCCCAAATTACAGCATAGATCATCAGCCAGCAGAGACTATTCGTAACACAATTGAAAAATTTTGCATTAAATTTATTCTTTTGGACTCCCGTCCACCAACTAGATTGCGTAGAGTGCGCACTGAAGAAAGTATCGTCGTTGTTGAGGCCAGTGTTGAGGATGATCTAAATTCAATTCCATCGATTCGTCATCGGGAGCAAGAACTTGGCCTCTGCCCATCTTTGTAGAAGATTTTGCGCAAAGAATTTTGGCTTACATGCCTACTAAATTAAAATAGCGCAAGGAATGAAGCTAACCGACCATCGTTCGACGTCAGTTCAGTAATTGGGCGCAATACTGGAAATCGATCACTGTTTTACCGTCAAATTGTGTTCAGTGATGAGGCTCAGTGGCTTTGTGAATATGCAAAACGCCGCATTTAGAGCGACACTAATCCACAGGTGACTCATCAACTACCGATGCACCCCGAAAAACGCACTGTTACGTGCGGTTTCTGGGCTGAAGGGATAATCGGGCCATACGAAGAAAACCGAACTGTCACCGTCAATGGCGACCGGTATGGAGCCACCTTTAATGATTTTTTGTTCCCAAAAGTGCGTGAACATGGTCTGGAAGACTTTTGGCAACAATCGATATATACAATTGATATTTGAGGAAGTGTTCGGTAATAAGATTATCTCCAGAAATGAACCTATACACTGACCTCCAAGATCATGTGATTTGACATCTTTGGAGTATTTTCTGTGGGGCTATTTGAAGTCATTGGTGTACGGGAACAAGTCAACAACTATTGCAGCCTTAGAAACTAACATCGATGCTCGAAAAAGTATGAATTTGGTGCTCCAGACTAACGTACCTCAGGAAAATGATTTCAGGCACATAGCCACGGGAGCGGTGTCTATATGCCTGAAATAATTTTCCATCACTAATGTCATGAAACTATCTACAGATTAAAAAAAGATTCTTATTTTCCCAACACTTGTGATTTTTATTTCATTTTATAATCTTACACCTCTTAAAGAACACACTTTACAAGTTCATACGTAGGTTTTGGCGGCAATAACTTGTTTCATGATATTTCAGGACATAATCCGCGTTGTCCGTAAATGGACTTACATCTGTTTCTAGTCGAGCTTTGTGCAGACTTACTACTGTCATGTCCAGGACGTTGTTCGAAAGAAAAGAAAGAATAGAAAGAACAGAAAGAACAGAAAGAACAGAAAGAACAGAAAGAACAGAAAGAACAGAAAAAACAGAAATAAAAGAAAGAAAAAGCGAAAATTTTTTTTTAAATATTAAGTAATGTGGGTTGCCACCTTGTGGTCTGACTACAGCCTTTATTAATTATTACAATAAATTCTACAATTAATTGCTCTTAATTACGCCGAAATTATAGCGTTATTACTATGAAATGTTCATGGTAAATAAACAGAAGAAATGTAGTCTGCCAAACAAGAAAGGAGCCAGGATAATTTAAAAGAAGTTTATTATAAAATTATCGAAAAAAAAAACAACAATACGAAAATATATTCTAACATTAATATTATCTCGCTTTCTATTAATAAACAATCCAGTCGCCATTGTTGCCGATTATCGCATCACATCTGCTATGTTTTCCAGCAAATTTACGGGAGGTATTTATTAGGTAGGGATCGCCATATTATGCGAATTTGTCGGGATAGTTTATACTTTTCTCTATACTTTCAATTGCTCATATCACCAGAATACCTATGCACGAGATAAATAAGTTTTCTTACGTTCTTTATGTATATCTGAGTATTGAATGTAGTCCGAAAATAATTGATTTTTGTACCAAATATTACCATAACAACGCAGTGAAAAATGTGTAATTCGAAATCAGAATAATGTGGTGCAGGTTTAATTTCACTCAACCTTATCGCGAATAGTTTAGCAAATAGAGTTCAAAACCTTTATTATCAAACTGTATGCATTTCAACAACAAAATATAAAAGTTTGCAGATTATTTGACTAGTAATTGCATATCGGAAAATGCAGAGCTTCCTTCCTAAATATGAGTTGTATTATTAAATCGCACAGTCAATAGACGAGAGTTATTTTATTGTTAGCTATCACTCTCGCGTTCGTTTTTAAAATTCAATTTGAAATTTATATTAAAATGGGCAATATAAGTTCGAATTACATCAGTTTTCTACTATTATTGCCATTATAATATATAATAATAATAGTACGCAAATATGCGTACTTATATGTTAACATTCACAAACACTTTGAAAAATGTAGTTGTACAGAGAACAAAATTGTCAATTTATTGTAGAAATATACACTATAACAATGGTTCCGTAAACAAGAACGAGTATTAAATCCAGCTAGAGTAAAAGTACTAGTGCCCATTCCAAATAAGAATGGACGAGATGGCGCTGCAATCTGAGTATAATTTACCCAGGAATTTCAAAAAATTAGATCATATGGTTGATTTCATATGTGAGGTTATACCTACTAAGCTATATATAAGATTATCTTTTGACTTTTACGTTTGTTTATTAACATATTTATTATTAAGAAAGCTTAGACTTTAATAATTTTATCCAAGCGAGAAGCGGAAAATATATATTAATGCAAGGAATTAGACTTATATAAAATATTTCAATCAATATCTTATAATCCGTTATCTATTGTTTGAAGGTGTTGCATCTACAATAAATTTGTTTACGCACAAGTTTATTTGTGCGTAATTTGTGAGAATGTTTTAAAATTACCACAGGAGAAACATTTACATTTTGATTTTACTAGAGAACAAAACTATTGTGTAGATGTGAAACTAATAAATTTAAAGGATTGATGGTGACAGTGTATTATAATTGTTGTAATATTAGTGTATCGTTTAATATCACTGCTTGCTTAACAAATATCGCATTTAAAAAAATACTGTTATTTTAATATATCTATATTGAGAGAGCAATAAGGAAATTAATTTCGCTACACATCATTTCACATAATTATGATAAAAAATTTTATACATCTAAAAAAGGTATTTATTTCAAAATATTTTCATTTTACAAAAATAAGTACATATTAAAAAGGTAAAACAGCAGTTTAGTACCTAAAGTAAGGTAAAACCTTAGCATTTTTTCAGTTTTAGTATTTGGTTAAACGTGCGTTCGTTCTTTTAGTCCAATTTATGGCTGATAACACTTACTTTTTTGCTTATATGTGGGATAAATTACTGCTATCGTTAAATGATTTTTTTTTGCTTTTAGCAGAAATATGGTTTGATTAAGGTTTCAGATTTATAGTTTTCTCAATGAAATTGCTTTAGTGCCAAATATACTTTATGTATATGGGTGTTTAATATATTTTTTCTACAAACACCGTTAAAAGTTGACATTTTGACACGGCTAACTTCAATTAAAATGCGATTTTATAGCGTAGCGTGTTAAAAGTAGTACTTTTAACACTAGTGTTAAAAGTAAATTGACATGACAGTTTGTCAAAAATGACAACATATATTAAAATGATTGAAAATTACATATTTCTTGGATAATTAATATTAAATGTACAGTTTGTGTAATTCGAGATATTTATTTCCTGTGATGCAGTACTTTCAGAATTATTATTCTCGCTATTACTTCATTTTCTTTATTAAAATACGAACTCATCTTTTGTATGAATTGTGACTTAATTTGACGTAATTTAACGGCTGCGTTCAGTTGTGTCAAAACGTAATCATGAGCTGTCAAATTTGGTCAGTGGAGTTTCTTTATATTTTATAATAAAAATTGTGTTTGTAGAAAAAATATTGTACGATACACATGTTAAAAATGCTATTTTATTTCACTCGTAAATTGCGACACTCGCTAACGCTCGTGTCGCAAACTTTTACTCATGAAATAAAATCGCACTTTTAACACTTGTATCGTAAATAACTATTTTCTACAAACACCGTTAAAAGTTGACAATTTGACACGGCTAACTTCAATTAAAAATGCTATTTTATAGCGTAGCGTGTTAAAAGTAGTACTTTTAACACTAGTGTTAAAAGTAAATTGACATGACAGTTTGTCAAAAATGACAACATATATTAAAATCATTGAAAATTACATATTTCTTGGATAATTAATATTAAATTTACAGTTTGTGTAATTCGAGATATTTATTTCCTGTGTTGCAGTACTTTCAGAATTATTATTCTCGCTATTACTTCATTTTCTTTATTAAAATACGAACTCATCTTTTGTTTGAATTGTGACTTAATTTGACGTAATTTAACGGCTGCGTCCAGTTGTGTCAAAACGTATTCATGCGCTGTCAAATTTGGTCAGTGGAGTTTCTTTATATTTTATAATAAAAATTGTGTTTGTAGAAAAAATATTGTACGATACACATGTTAAAAATGCTATATTATTTCACTCGTAAATTGCGACACTCGCTAACGCTCGTGTCGCAAACTTTTACTCGTGAAATAAAATCGCACTTTTAACACTTGTATCGTAAATAACTATTAAACAAATAATATAAATTTTTTTATCAATAATAAAATAATATGTAGAACGAGAATAAATAAAAAGGGAAATAGTTTTGCTGGAAAACTTCGTATGTTCAATAAAAACAATTTTTTTCGTAAATGTCTGACCACAATGAATGTAAAACCCTCTTTTATTAGCATAATGTACTATCGTGAGCAATTGAAAGTTAACACTTTATTATGTTGGCATGTCGAAATTTCAAAATTTATCTAATGTATACAGTACTTTTGAAGTGTCAGTGTCAGCATTTAATCATAACATAAATGACATTAGCTTGACAATTTGGTAAAATTTACGCAGCTATAATAGTGCGTTTACTTTCAATTGCTCACGATAGTACATTAAACCTTTTATCTCCACTTACATAATTACATTAAAACATTATATAGTCATTTCCTATTTAGAAATTTCATTAATATTCTGTAACACTATATCTGATTGACACCCAGAATGCCGAACAATTTCTGAGGATCTGAAACAACTTATAATCTCATGAATTTATATGGCTAACATTATTATATAATTATATTTGATTTACACTTTATTCACAATGTTCACTATATTTACTAAACTATACAGTTTATAAGTGTAATTATATTTAACACATCACATACACATGTAAACATCACACACACACATATGTAACTAAACTTAACACACCAGAGTTCATAATATTGCATATTGTTCACGGATATATACTAAAAACTACTCATCTTCAAGATCAGAACCTGAATCTAGTGAAAATTCTGAGGATGACCCAGTATTTACAGTAAAAGTAAAATTTTCTATCACAATTTCAACAATATTATCTAAATCATACATCTTGTTTTCTTTTATCATAACATGATGAATGCTATTTTTCCATGCGGCAGCATCAACCATGTCTAATCCTTTTAAAAATAAATTTCTTACTTCGTCCAATTTAAATGTTTTATTATTGGCCGCAACATGATGCTTAACTTGAGCCCATACAAGTTTAATGGGGTTCAGATTATAGTGATATGGAGGTAAACGTAAAACTGTACGAGCACTTTCTCTAGCTATTTCATCGACCACGTATGAAAACTGGATGACGGGATGCGTAATTTTTTACAAGCTCAAACAATTCAACCTATAGCATAGTATTATCAGCTCAAATTCCTTTTGTTAAAAGCCATTCAACAAGTGCCTCCTTTTTTCGTGATGAAGTAAGTGACTTTTCTGTTTCACTAGTGAATCACTAGAATTATAGGGCACATTAGCCATTACTATAACACAATTGGGCTCAAGAGGTAATATATTTTGCATCCATGTGATAAACAACTCACTATTCATATCTTCATGAAATCTCCAATTTTCTTGGATTCAAATAATAACAAACCCCTATTCATAAAACCAGTTTCGCTGCCAATGTAAAGCACAATTAGACGTTTTCCTTTGCCAGATGGATCTTTTAAACCAGTAGAAAGACCTTCAATAAATGCTTGCCTTGGATTATGTACCGTTGTATCTTTCCATATTTCTTGTTTCCATGTTTCATCTAAATAATAGATTTTTCTCCCTTCTGCGCGAAAGTTTCTTATACTTGTCAAATAACGACGTCTCCATAAGATAATATCATTTCGTTCAATTAATATGTTGTTTCGTGTACGTTCTTCCCACTTGAATCATAGTTTCTTTATGATTCTCCAAAGTGATGTTTATTTTAGAGGAGGTAGACTGGTATCCCCTTTAATAGCTTCACATATTTTTGTGCAAGTGGATACCTAACTCATTTGTAAAGAAAAATTAATGCACGTGCCTTCTAATCGTGCCTTTTGATACTTCATCCAATTTATTGTACGTATCTCGTCAACTTTGTTTTCTTAAAGGAGAATGTGAGACATTTAATTTTCTTAACAATGTCAAACATAGTATTCCTAATAATCCCTACTTCCCTTGAAGATTGACGAACAGCAGCTGTTTTGGACATATTAACTTTGTTCTTAAAATATACATTAGAAGCTATCTGCCTCTGTCCAATTTTTTACATAGTTTCCTTTACGACTTTTTGATGGACATGGTAAAGCTGCATCATCCATGCTTTAAAACGTTTTCGATTATATAAATTTAATAAATTAATGAAAGTGATAAAATATCTTTAGAAAATGAGTTTTTCTCTTTATAATCTCTATGAGGAACTATTTTTAACGAATATTAATAATAAATACCACAACAAACAACTACTAAAACACCCAATTGACTAGCACAAAGAAGTCGAAGCAGTAGTATAAATTTAGAATTTATACTACTGTTACCATCTCCTTCTGGGGAGTACGAAACGATGAAATTACACAGGAATCGAACTCTTTATTCTTTATTGCGTCGTATATTGCATCTAACGAACAGAGAAATGTATCCTTCACATATTCTGGACATGAGAGCACTAACATCAGCAGAGGTAGGAAGCGATCACAGAAGCGATCAACTACTGTGCAAAATGCAAATGAGAGTACGCATGTATGACAAGAATAAAACAATACAGCACACTACGAAAATAAAAGTCAAGAGCTTGCAAGACGGTTCAATTAGATATCTATACCAAAAGAGAGTAACAGGAGAGTAACAGTAGAAAAAGGCTGGGCAAAACCCAAATCAACAATCCCAAATCAGCTCAGGAATCACTCGGAAAAAGAAAAATAAATAAAACAGGAACCGCCAAGAGGCGGAAAACTTCATGGTTCTGTACAGAAGTCAAGGAAACGTGCAAATAAAAGAAGAAAGCATGCCTGAAATACATTGCAAGCAGGACGCAGCAAGCATACGATAATTACAAGAGAATAAGAAACGAAACACACGCACTAGTAAGAAGGATTAAAATGAACATTTGGAACGCTTTTCGAAAGAATGAAACCGTGACTTTTACGGCCTTCAAACGGAAATATGGAGATTCATAATAGGTTAAAAATCGGAAGTGAAAGAATTAAAGAACCAAGACACCTAGAGAAGCAGACCTGGAGAGAATGCCTAAAAGCTATATACAGAGGAACAGTGGACGACAATAATACCAGATACACCAGAAATCACTATAAACGAGGGGATTAGTATATATAATTTAACATATAAGATGGCAACAAGTGGGGGAAAAACTAGGGAGATTGAAGAATAGAAAGACCGGGGGTACGAATTAACTCTAAAATGAACTCCTGAAATATCATACTGCAGCGATGGCGGAACAATTGACTACACTGTTCAACAAAATCATAAAACACAATAAAATACCAGAAGAATGATAGACGAGCATACCGATCTTGCTGTTCAAACGAGACGATAAAAACAACCAGAGAATTACAGAGGTATAAACCTAGGAGATGAGCAGCAAGGTTTCGAATAGGAAGATCGTGCAACGATGTGATTTTTGTCATAAAACAAATCACAGAGAAGGCTCTAGAATACAATAAGTCATCATTTCTCTGTTTTATAGATGTAAAGAAAGCTTTTGACAGAGAAAAACTTAGGGACCATGTTCATCTTTTATACAAAAAAAAATCTCGTTGGATATCATCAAAACAATTGAGAACATTCACCAAAACAACACGATGGTAGTCAAAATAGAGGGGCAGATTACGGACCCTATTGACATGGGCAACGGGATAAGGCAGGGCGATTCACTGAGCCCTTTGTTGTTCAACTTAATCGTGAACGAAATTATCGGCAATGCTGATAAGAGAAAAGGATACAGAATGGGGAATAGCGAAATCAAAATACTCTGCTACGCGGACGATGCAATACTAGCGGCCCAGAATGAAGATAACCTGCAAAGACCGACCCATAGATACAACATAACAGCTAAGGCATTCAACATGATAATCTCTACCCAGAAAACAAAAGCTATTGTAATTTGCACAGAACCGATCAGATGCAAACTGGAAATTGGTGGCGTCAGCTGCAAGTATCGGAAATATGTACAATACTTTGATATCACATTGTCCAGCTATGGAAACGTAGAGGGAAAAGTAAAACGTCAGGTACAGAATGCCAACAAGCTAGCACGATGCCTTAACAACACCATATAGCAAAACTAACACATCAACACAGAAATGAAGTCAAGAATATATAAACCTACTATAAGACCAGTGATTAAGTACCCATCGGAAATAAGACCCGGTACCTCTATAACACAGAAGCTGCTAGAGACGGCAGAGATGAGAATTCTATGAAGGATTACAGGTAATACATTAAGAGACCGTGTGAGGAGCGATGAGATCAGAAACAAATGTGATGTCCGAGGAGTAGAACGATCATAAAAGTAGAATGGAGGACACAAGACTAGTCAAGATAGCAAGGCATAAGTCACAGAGTGGCAGAAAGATCGTCGGCCGACCCAAAAAGAGATGGAACGACAACATTCCATAAAGGCATTATCATTTTAAGCCAATAAATGCAAACAATTTACAAACATTATTGTAATGGAATAGTTAATATATTGAACAAAAATCATTTTATCTAATTATTAATTTTTTAATAGAACAATAGTCTTTTGCTTTAAATAATTATTAATATGAAACTAAAAGGTTTTACTAAAACATTTATATTGTGCAATTTATTTAAAAGGCCTTACGGTATGTGCCTAATTTCCTGCAGACCACATCGTAACAAAATTATAATGAAGCTGTCTACGAGTTCGCATATTCTCGTATTGCATCATCTCTGTGCGCCCATTAATTTGTTTATGTACCTCAAAGCATTTATTTCCTAATTGCTTTCATTATAGTAATGGCACAGCCCTTCAAGTTTCACGTGCGTAAAATTCTGTGAAGAAATATGACGCTATTAAAAGAGCATATATTCTTTTTAATTAGAACGCAAATATAATTCTTTAAAAAGTAAATATTTCCCCAGGCAGTTAAGTTATTATGTAATAATAACTATAAGTTTCAATAAACAAAAATACATTCTGCTATAATAAAATTATATATATATATTTTTATTTTACGTTTATTATGCAACCTGTCTTTATATAAACAATGAGCATATCTAATTTAACACCAAAATGGCGTGATAGAGCCCTATTTCATGTTCATGAGTTATACAGAGTGCAGTAAATTTTGAAAATTAAATAATTTCTTGAAATGTCATTTAATAGTAAAAATGATGCCCTTTTAGAATACATACTGTACAAATTATTTTTTGAAGATGACATCTTTCAGGTGAGCTTCTGGGCGGCCTTTGAAAGTCAGCGTTAACTTGACATTACACGTTCCCCAAACAATTGGCGTACAGCTCCATCTTGTTGAAACCAGACTGTATCAATAATTTCTGGAAATCTCTGTAGTTCTTGCGCAACAAAAGTTTCAAGCATGGCGACGTAACAATTCGATGTGATTGTGGTCGCATTGCCATTCTCGTCCTCAAAAAAATAAAGGCCTATCACACCCTATGATGACATAGCACACGACACGGTAACTTCGTTGCTGTGCAATGGGCGCTGGTGTAGCTCCGTAGGATTGTCTTGTGACCAATATCGAAAATTTTGTTTGTTAACGAATTCGCTAAAGTGGAAATGCGCTTCATCTGACATCTACAGTCCGTCCTCGTTTATCTTTTGAAGCATTGATTCACAGAACTGTCGTCACATAACATGATTCGTTGGGTTTCATTTCCTGAACGATCTGTAACTTGTATGTATGACATCTTAAGTCCTGTACTAATATTCTTCGAACACTTGAACTATGCTACTGTAAAGATGCTGAGTGACCAATGTTGACTTTTAATATCAGCTTCTCGAATAGCTTGAATATTGTCTAGTGTACGAATAGTTTGCACACGGCCTGGGGGTTTTTTTTTTCATTGCCGAACCAGTTTCCTCAAAATTACGTATCCATGTTTTAATTGCATGTGCTGATGGAACACGATCGTGGCGTCCTAAATTAAAATTACGGCGGAATTCCCTACGTCCTCCCTCCACACTGTCACTGTTCTTGTAAAAAGCTTTGATCGCAAATACACATTGCGCACCACTCCAAGCATCCATGATAACTAAATGTCAAGATGTCGTTGACAGACTGGCGTACGCTATTCAGTGCTACTAATCGCTCACGTTTACCAACACAACTTTCAAAATTTCCCGTTTCTTCGAATCACCTAGTACAATGTTTTTGGTATCTATAATTTCACACTTTAATGTGAAAATCATTCAATAGCTTTTTGAATTTCAGTCTTCTAATAGCTTTGCTGTTATCAAACAGCTCCAGAGCTAATGAATTGGGATGTCTTTCGAGTTATTGCAGATAGCGCCTACTGCATTCCCTGTTCGTCTCTTCTACTGTATGAACATCCAAATCATATTTAACATCTTTATTTGTCACAAAGTTGGGAGCATCGGTAATTGCACGCAGTGTTTTTGATTGGAATCCTTCTATGATCGCAATATTGGATTTGGCTTCTGTACGCCATACCTAAATCCCGTAGGTTCAGACAGGTTTAAAGATGACATTAAATTCCACAAGTTTGTTTCTAATAGAGAGTGGGGATTTTCTTCCAAGAAGTCAATAATGTTTCCAAAATGTTGTTGCAGGCGTTTTTTTTCAATATGTGCATATTCCAGGTTAGTTTCTGATCTAATTGTAGGCCTAAATATTTAACGCATATCATTGTTTTGGTATGTTTTTATCATTAAATCTTATTGAAGGAGAATTTCTGTAGCATTTTGTAAATACTACATGGTTTGATTTTCCTTCAACCAATGTAGCAATGTCATCTCCAAATATGTAGGTAATTACTCTTTCGTTGGTTGGAAGATCAGCTCTAAAGATTAGGTATAGTATAGGTCCAAGAACGCTACCTTAAGGAACCCCCGATGTTATGGGACGTAGTCTTGTTATTTTTGACTCGTATCTGACTCTAAAATGTCTTTCTTCTAAATAGGATCTAAGAAAGATAAATATACCATATGGTAGATTCTTTTTAAGTTTATGTAACAGCCCCTGATACCTAAGCTTAGCTCATACCGGGGAAGATTGCTAAGCGGTAGCTTTTTTCTAATGTTTTGTTGATTTTATCCACCATCCTGTGTGTATAATTTCGCCTATTTTCCATTGTGCTGAAAAGTAATTCAGACGAATAACAGTACTCGAATTCAATAGGTACGTTAGCATAAGAATCTTTTTTGTGTAAGTTCCTTTATTATTCTTACAATCACATTGTGATAAAAATATTTAACATTATAAAATAAGTAATAAATCTATAGTTTTAAATTCTTATTGTAACCACTACAATATTGTTTCTACATATAACGGCTTCTAAAAAAGTTTCGATCTCGAACTAAAGAGGATTTATGCATTAGCTTTTAACCATTAAAGCTAATGCATAAATCGTCACTAACATTCCGAATGGAAACAAAATCCAAAACTGTCTTTAATTTACCCAAAACTAAGAAACGGTATAACAAATACTTACAATTCAATTACAAAATTTCAGAAAAAAAAACGAAACTTTCATTAAAAAACTTAATAGCGAATATATATATATATATATATATATATATATATATATATACATATATATATATATATATATATATATCATTTAAAACAAACAATATTATACAGAAAATCATTAAAATCAACCAAGGTCAAACACCCAATGAACCAAACTCAAGTGCCTACAGATGAACATGCAAAAATTGCAAGAAAAATTTCTATAGGACAAGCAGGGAGAATATTCGAAATTTGAATGAACGAACGTGAAACAAGCTGTAAAAACAAGAAAATGGAATCAACTCTCGTAAATCATTGGTCAGTATTAAATCATAAATTCTATAAAAACTTCAAAACTTTTACATTAAAGATAAAAGCAAAAAGCTTTACTTATTAAAAAGTTTAGAAATGAACATAAATAATAAGTTAAGTTTAGTTTTAAATGATAAAGTAGATTTAAATAAAGCCTCCTTCTGAATTTGAAATTATAGCTTCTCATCCATTCTATTCTCGTTAATTATTAGACATATATTCTCAGTGTGCATTGCTTGGAAGAAGAGTACAATTACATAAAATTGTGTATACAAATAGCAGCAGTAGAAGGATACCAGAAAAAGAGACAGAAACAGCTAAAACAAATAAATAAGAAACGAAAAAGCACATTCTTAAGTTCTAAGAGCATAAATGACAAGCTGGTAAATAAAGAAGAATGAACAAATTTAGTACATTTTCATCTCATATTATCTCACCAATCACAGGACAAGCATGGAACCAATATTTTGAAACAATGGTAACTGAGAATAGAAAAGAATTCAGAAGCACAAGTAACGGCAACACAGTCTTCTATAAATTTAATTATTCCTGAGATTAAGGAAGTACAGAGTGCAGCAAAACGCTTTCTCTTGTTTAGTTTACGCGTAGAAAGGCGACTATTAACTCTAGGGAGGAGGTACCGGTTAGGAAGGACGCTGGAGGGGGGAAGTTTTGTTCACCGCCAGTGTTCAGTAACCACCATGCCTTGGACGGGTGAGCAATGCGCCTTCGCTGTGGAAGCATTTTTCGCAAACGGTAATTCCGTTATCGCTGTCCAGCGTGCTTTTCGCACACGCTTTCAGCTTGCCCCGCATGCAGCAGTTGCAGATCGAAGAAGCATAACATTATGGGTATCGAACTTTAGAACAAGTGGTTCTATGTTAACAAAGAGCGGAGGAAGGCCACGCAGCGCTCGCACTCCAGAAAACATTGAGACAGTTAGACGTGCGATTCAGCAGTCTCCAGAGCGGTCTACTCGCAAACATGCTGCAGCTCTTGAGCTATCTGATCGGAGTGTGCGTCGAATTTTTCACCTAAACTTGAAATATAATCCTTACAAAATGGTTGTTGTTCACGAAATGTCTGAACGTGATTGGCAAAATCGTGTGACGTCGTGTGACTTGAAAATGTGCCAAATGATGCTGTGGTTTTCTTTAGTGATGAGGCACATTATCACATATCGGGATCTGTCAATAAACAAAACTATCGTTATTAGAGTGCACACAACCCTCGGGAACTCCATGAAATACTTCTACATAATGAATGTGTTGCTGTTTTGTGCGCGATTAGCAGTGTCGGGACCATTGGCCCATACTTTTTTGAAGAGAGAGGAGTTGCAGTGACCGTAAACTCGGATCGATACCTTCAAATGATGCCACCTCTTTTATGGCACCAAGACTCAATGCCTGCAAATTTAACAAGATCTGTGATTTCAGCAGGACGGGGCCACTGCTCACACAAGCAGGAAATCTTTTCAAGAGCTGAGACAGCTGTTCCCAGGACGCTGGATGTCTTTGCGCGGTAACATCCCTTGGCCAACACGATCTCTAGACCTTACCCCCTGTGATTTGGTTCAATGGGGGTTTCTTAAGGCTGAAGTTTACAAACATTGACCGGGGACGAGATATTGCTGGTATTCCTCAAGAAATGTTGGTTAGAGTAATGGCGAACTTCCGAACTCGCATTCGGCAATGTATTGATAACGAAGGAAAACACTGCGATATATTGTTCAAAAAATGAAACTTATTAAGCATGTAGCGTAACTTCCCATTCTATAGATTCCATTCATGTAAATACAGTTTCTTTGCTTTGTATCATCTGCTTTTTATTCAACCTTTAAGTTAGGGGGGTAGTTTTGCCGCATCCTGTATGCGGTAAATGATGCCTTTTTCAAGGAATATAAAATATAAATATTGATTTATATTTTATATTCCTTGAAAAAGGCATCATTTGCCGAAACATGTAGGGTTGTTTTAAATATATATATATTGAAGTAAAACCAGACCTTAAATCGCCAACAAATTGAATTTACTATATATATATTGCAAATTAATTGCTTTTTCGCGAAGTAATGTGAAGGTAAATATTATTTTCTACATTTTACGATGCTAATCATTCGAATTGTTTTCAATTAAAGATTCCAATGATTAGCATCATAAAATGTAGAAAATTATATATTTTGGATAACAAAAACTTTGCATTAAGTTTTGAAATGCTCTTTGCCTAAAAACTTGGCGTTTGGGACTTCATCCATATTTAATCATGATTTAGCGGTTTTTAATCTCTGAAGCCATAGGAACCAAGCCAGTTCCTCATGTGCGTAACCAAAAAGTTATTATTTCATCTATTAAAAAAGTTTCTGGTTTTAAACAGCAGTATTAAGATGGCTGTTATCATTCAAGCACAACACTAGAACCTTAACTTTTAATATTACTGAATATATTTTCGAGGTGCTAAAAGCCTAACATACGAAGTTACTCAAACGAACCTTATTAGAATATCCTCACTTTCAGCATCGTAACACAAAAAAATTTAGAGCAGAGCACAAACGGTATTAATCATGATCTTGTGAAAGGTATTTTGCAATTCAAAAAAAGCTTTAGATGGGTCACTCTCTTTCTGGTTTGATATAAATTTGTTTAACGGTAATGATATGCTTAGAAAACTTACTCTAAATTACAACATCGAAGAATTTTTTACCATATACATATCTAATTCATTTGTTATTGCTTTTATCAATTCTTTGTAGGCCGTAGCATCCCAATAACGTTTTGGAAACTCTATTCGAATTAGATATTAAAGTTTAACAAATAATGTCTTAAAAAGATAACCTTTAGTTTCTGATAAAAAACCTTGGCGCTTACTATCTTTGTTAATAAAGCAGCATCCGTCAGTAAGCCATTTAAGCCGCGGTGGAAAGGCGCTAGTCGTAAGAGCATCGGACAACAGGAGTTGGTCGACGGTAATCCCGGGACCGATGTGTGAGAGGTCGTTTTTTTCGGGACTGGCATCCTATTCAATTATCCTTACATGTTGAAGAAGTGAAAGTCAAATCAATATTTCTACCTTTTTCAGCGAGGAGGTCTAGTAACAAAGCTATGGAACATTTTGCACACACCGCATATACTCTAGTTTGTCTTGGAGTCTTGACAAGCTTTTAGCTCGACACATTTGGTCGCTATACACACATCATAAAGAAAAAAAAAAGTAAATAAATAAGAATATACACAAATAATTACTTGTAATTCCTTTCCTTCAAAGAATAAAACATAAAAATATAGAAATTGGTCAAATTTCGATATATACAGAAAACTGCAATGCAAAAACTTCTGGGAATTGTTTATATAATTTCTTTACATCCATTTAACTATAACACATTTCAGGGCGAAACTAGTTTTTATTAATTGGTTCACAATTCTTTGTGCGTTATTTAAGTCTTGAAATCGCACACCGTATGTAGATTTTCTCAATTCTGGAAACAAATGATACGTCGTTGTGTGTCGTAATATCGTTGAGTGCCAGATTAAGCGAATAAAGTGGATGAGAAAACTCATAGTTCATACCCATAGTTTGACTGTCGGTATGAGGTCTTTCAATATCTTGTTGTAGTAATGACCGCTTATGCAATGTTTTCATAATCTCTAATTGCTTGAAGAAATATTTAGAAGAATATTTTTGTTGTGGTTGATTGTGGTAGATTGTGGTAGATAGGTCACCACAATCATCCCACCGCAATTCCAGAACGCTCTAATCATAATCTCACCAACAGATAGAGCTGAATGTGTTTTACGAGAAGGACCTTCTCCTGGTTTGTACCACTCAGGTTGACTAGACTTTTAATTTCAAGACTGAAAATAAGTAATTCACTTTCTATTAATTGCTATTATAAAATAATTCACTATAAAGACCTAACAGATTTTTAAAGTCGATGACAAGTATCACATCTGTCCAGTTTTCTATCAAAGTACCCAGCGAGCTAAAGCTGATCTTACAGAATATCATGAGCTTACTCAGTACTAATGCCTATACTTGCATTTATTTTACGAAATTCATCTGTCGTTCTTCAATAATTTCGTTTACTGTAATGTTTGGATGTCCGCTACGAGGATTATTTTCTAGATATATTCCATGAGGTTCAAATCGATCAATCCAGAGATGAGCAGTATTTATCGATTCTCTAGATTCGCCAAATATTCCATCTAA
This sequence comes from Melolontha melolontha, assembly GCA_935421215.2. NCBI lineage: Eukaryota > Metazoa > Arthropoda > Insecta > Coleoptera > Scarabaeidae > Melolontha > Melolontha melolontha. The sequence continues at coordinate 103,183,798 of OW285236.1, read as the reverse complement.
TCGTCAAACGATTTCAGATGCTGTTGCGCCTTTTCCATTGATAAAAAAATGTTGTTTGAGAATTTACATCTTCCGTACTTCGATACACGTCTGTATTCGGTAAGCGACTAAAAAATCTGCCAGAACTTGTATGTACCTAAAATCAGTACTAATTGCCTGCATTATTCAACAGGATTCCCAAAAGTTTGGAAATGTAACCCGTACTTAACTAACTAGCTAAATAAGTATGTATATTACTTCAGACACTGGGAAATAAATTAAATTCGTCGTCTTCTCGGATAAGGTCTTGCTTTAAACACATTTGTGTTGTTATTCGCCCAAAAGCTACCATTCAGCAAAATTTTAAAGCACTTAAACATTTATTGCTATAAGTCGTTTTGATCTGACATTAAAATTGAAGCTTGATCACGATATGCAATTGCGTCTGAGTTAATAAAAAATCATCTATCTATATTTAAAATAAATGATTTATTACTAGTAGGAATTTATAAATAAATAAGTATTAGACTAACAGATATCAAATTGTTGCTTGGTTAATATAACCGCATATACAGTGCTATAATTAAATAATGAGATAATAAAAAATGAAAATAAGATAATTGAATTGTCCATATTTTTTTTAAATGTACATTATTCCTGAGTCGATATAAGTAGTAGTTTTGGAAAAAGAAAATTGTCGCGCGCGGACAAATCTAGTGAATAAGATGGGTGATAAACCCATGCCTTGGGACCAAAAATTCCTGTCAGAATTTTTGTGAACTGAAGCGTTGTAATTTAGGACTCCGTACAAAGTAGTATTCTATATAACGAATTCTACAGTAGTATTCTACTGTCGCTTTCTATTCCTATCAACATTCGTATTCCGAGTTGATATGGCATTCTCTTCGGGTTTGTTCGTAACTTTAATATCCATTCTAAAAATATTAGTTTATCTTAGAAATTATTTTTGTAAGTAACTAAATTTTTATCGTCTCCCTTATTCTCACAGGTTTTAAAAAATACACTTGTAAATATCTTGCCCTAAGTTCTTAATCGCTTTTTTTGTCTGCTTCGTTTACTATTTACATTTCTTAGTTTTACTTTTATCTTTCGATTTCCGGTTCTGACAAGTTATATTATTCATTATTAGTACAGATATAATAATAAACATATTCTTGGGGCGGATGTAATCTCACCACTAAATGACCAGTCTACTTTAATCCTATAGGTAAATTCCCCACGGTCCGTAAGGATTCACATTAATACCATATGTATTCTCACCACTAGTTTTAATACGTAATTTTTCATTAAATTTTCTAATGAAGGAAGAATGAATTTATTACTGAGTGCCTTTTCAGAATCTATTATAAAAGTTTAACAAATTATAATTTTGCAAACATTCAACACTAATAAATGAAATTTGAGATTTTATTGAGGATAATAATAAAAAGAAGTAGTGATAGTAATATATATATATATATATATATATATATATATATATATATATATATATATATATATATATATATATATATTGGCTAAAAATACAAAAATAACGAAAAAAATCATATGGAATTCAAAACACAAAAATAAAAAGTAACACGTTACATAGCATGCACCACAGTAATCAGTAAACATTTATATACATATAAAAATAAATCACTAAAAAGTTATAGAAACTATTAGGTATATACATATTATATATAAAAAAGCAAAATTAATTGGGTAATGAAGAATGACAAACACATTTTATGAACTCTAGCCTAGACAAATGACCTGATTTTAATCGATTTATACAATTTTCCAAATATTTTAATTTGTTTTTCACTTGCCTATCCTTTATTTTATTAGGAATATGTAAACTTTGTATTTTGATGTCAGTGTCAACTTGGAATTCTTTCAATTTTTCTATAAACACATATATAGACGGATGCGTACTATAAAAAGATGCATTAAATCTGGAGTGGAACGACTCGCACGCATTTGTAGTGCGAGTATTCGTGGCAACTTCTTCCGCCCATATATTCGTAGGAAATGTAGCATTTTCCTCTATATACGTTTCTAACAAATAATCGGCGTATTTACCTAACAGGCTATTGTCTGGATTATAAGCCATCAAATCGAAAACAAAGCAGTCCGCAACATGTTCTGGTTGTAGATAAGTCATAGCAAAGGTAAGTTTCAGCCAATTTCCTATTTCTGAATTATTTTTATAATGTTCACTTAATCCAAGGAACTGAATTTTTCTGTACCATGCTTGGTGTAGGTGAAATCTACAGCCACTGATTTTTACATTGGGCCAAACATGAATTATTGCGGTATGAATTGCTTTTTCAAAATCAACATAGATCTCGCTAGGTTCGAAAAATGAATTAAATGATTCAAAAATGTTAGATTTCAACAACAAAAAAAGTGTTTTATATGTGGTCCAACTTTTGTTTGGCAACAAGCAATACAGTAGTGGGACATAGTGTCCATTCTGAAGTCCATGGATGGTAAAAAATTGTAGAAAGTATTTCGTACAATATGAGAATGTGCCGTCCATATACAAAGTATACACTTTAGACAAGGCACGAATATTGGCTTCACATGTAAATACGATAATGTTATGTTCTGCACTATTTATAAACAAAAAGTTTTCACCTTTCGCGGTTTTAATTTTAGGAGAATATAGATTTACAACTTCATGCACTTCGTTTATATTTGCAGGTAGGCGACTAGGAAATATTTTCCGACGGCAGTTATACATATTTCTTCGTACATAATTGACATCATTGGTTGTAACAGACTCTGGCATATTGGCACTAAGGACTCTTCGAATAATCTTTGAAGGTTTTTCCAATAAATCTTCTTCCGCTTTTCGCTTGCACAAATTTGTAAGCACTTTCCTGTTTGTTTTTTGCTCATCTACTTCATGGTTATGAACTATATCACTCCTCGATATTGTAAGCTCAGGACCAACAGTAAATACTTTAGCATTACACTTTCTTCTTTGGACACATCTCCAGAAAACTTCTCCGCTTTTCAATTCTTTTTCTTTAAAATACGTAAAATTCTCAAAGAGAAGTAAATCTTTACCCGGTATACTTTTTACTAACGTAGCTGACATCTTATAAATCGAATACTTATACTAAATTATTATCACAATAAACAACACCAATTGTAAGTACTAACCTCTTCTGTTGAGCAAAAGAAACTAACTTGTGAAACCGTAATAACTTTGCAAGAACATCAACATTAAATAGACATTAGTTAATATTAGTACTGGAAATTCCCAAATTACGGTATATATTGCTTTTATTACCTGAACTCTGTTAGTGGTGAAAATACCTGCGGGATTATGAGATTATTCTATCGATGCATGTAGAGGGTAACATTTGGTGGTGAGATTACCTCCGCCGTATTCTTGCATCACAGTAAAAAGAAAAGTAATTAAAAATATATCACAATTATTGTTCGGGAAAAATAGATTTAATTTTGTATTTTTAGTTTCATTTAGATATAAGCAAACAGATGTAGGTATATTTATGTTAATGTATTCAATCCTAGTTTTAAGTTGTAAATATTGTAAAGTGTATATAGAAATGGTTCTTGGAGTTCGGATATATTTAATGTTTTCAATTACCTAGGCCTAGTCAGGTATTACATTTCTTTATTCATTGTCTTGGCCATAAAAACTATTTATTTTATTACAGGCACAACCTTCTGGTTAACCCATCCATTTAGTAGTTGTAAATATAACGTATAATAGAATAAGTTTTATTGACATATTTCCTGTTATAGATAAAGTGTTATATTATTATAATAGGTTAAATAGTTTAATTCGATGCGATTCTGCGAAATATTATGTTATCTCTAACGCACTTCCTGTGTATTGTATATTTATTATTTTAAGAGTTATTTAATTATTCTATAATTAAGGATTTCCGGCGTATATTGTCTATTTTAATACATTGATGACGTTGGAGATTACAGCATATGCTTTTCTTGGAAGAAAAGTAAAATCAGTTGTATAGAAATTTCTGTATAATAAATTTCGTTGTTTTCTACCTCTCTTGTAACTGGCGGGGACAAAACTTTCTTGCCGAAAAATAAGTAAATGAGAAAACGGTTCCAAACAAGATCTCTTAGAGCTCACTACAGTTCCAAGTACGATCTCTTCGAGTTAAGAACGGTCCCTACTAAGATCTCAGTAATCTAAATAGGAGCAAATATTATTTATTAGCCAGTTTGCTCGGTTTTTAGTATTAAGACCAGATACTGCATTTGTATTAAGTTAACGGAACTTCAAGACTAAATTTGTAAATATATTAGTGTTATTCAAAAACTATTGCATTATTTCAACTCATACTTCGGCCAATACATACCGAATTTCCTTCAAACCAGGAGGAATAAACAATTATCTTGTTTTTATTTGACGATGTTACCTGGATTTATTTACAATGCAATTGCTATTGAAGAGGAACAAGACAGACGGGAGGAATTCCGTCTATACAATAAAGGAAGACGATTTATGAGAGAAGCTAGAAATGCATTTAATTTAATAAATTTGCATTTTAATCAACTGTTTAGACTGACAAAGGAAATGGCTCATTTTTTAGTTTTTGACTTCCAGTCAGTAATTGTCAATAAATAATAGTCAATTTAATCATCTCATTATAGTTTAAGATATGAATAATGATAAAAAAAGAAAAACAAATATTTTATTTTATCCACTGGTATTTACTCACTTTTCTCCAATCTTCGACCGTTTTTTTCCCAATAGCCCAAATTAATAGTTCTGTAACACTTTTCCAAATCGCATTTATTTACTTTTTTACTTGTAAGCCGCTAAATTTATTCGTAATTAATTGTGGTGATTTTTCACAAAAATTTAAAAAAGCTGCCCAATAATCATTTGTAACACGCATTTTTTGGAAAGGTCTTACGTATTGTTACGATTTGTAAAATGAATAAAAAGTCTTCTTTCGAAAGAGAATTTGGCAACAATAATAAATAGTAATAAAATTTACAATTTTTAAAATGTGTAAAGCATGTGCGGGAATACTACTGTAGAAAACGATACGGAGTACCAAAACGATAGAAACGAAGCGATATATTCTATAGAATTCTATAGTGCAGAGTTCCACTGCTGATAATGTTAATTACTCAACCACATACCTCCTCCAAAACACGCAAATAAAAGTTAGTGACGGTCATTTTTATTCCTATGGGCAGTTAATTCAATTAATTCAGTTAATTAAATGAAGAATATTCCTTGCGTACTGAATACGATGATGTTTCTGATCTTGAGATAAAAAACATGGCACACTGGTATGCAACCTTTTTCTTACCTAAATCTTGTACTAAGTTGTAACGAATCGTATCCTGGTTTACACCAAACCCATCTTTCACACAATGATATTTAACCTGCTGTCTCACCTTTACGATAAGATCCTCGTTATTGACTCAAATTATATATGAGATTTTGCTACTTCTTCTATTGCTATTCGCTCATATCACCTGAATTTATGTGCACGAGTTAAAGAATTGTCCTAATAAACTTGCTTCATCAATTGCGCAATCCTGGTCGCGCATGCAACTGACGTGACAACTACTCCTACTGCCAACACAAAATGGCGCCCTAGTTTCAGTCGAGTGTGAGTGCGCAGCAATGCGATGTTGCCAGGCTATAGACGATGGCTGGACATTCGAATGATATCCAATGTATTGTTAATGTCATTTCTCTTTTCCTTACAATAAAGTCTGATTATTAAGTTTCCGAGCTGTGTATATAAATATATATTTCCATCAAAATGTTTGAACATAAATTGTCAAATTTAATTTCAAATTATACAATAATGTTCCGTATATTTCAGTTTTGACTCTATTCGATACTTAAGTCAACCTCTTCCAAACTAATACAAAATCAAAACCATTATTGCATGAAATTGGTGCATTTATATGCAGGTACTCAAATCTATTAATCTATAAACCTTCGTCACTAAAATAAATCACTTTAATTTCTGAAAATTTTCCAGTATTATTTTAGAACAAACCGTAAATTTCTGCATTAGGCATTAATCTCCTTCCTTAATTTCAAATTTAACGTTTGATTATAAATATAATTAATTTTATACCAATGTATTTCATCTACGTAAAGGCTTCCAATATATAATAGACACTATGTAGATTTATTGCTGAATAAATAGTTATTATCGAAGAACACGCTTATCTTAAATTCATAGCACATTATTACATTTTAGGGTAAGTTCATTTTCGTGCGATAGTATTAGAGAGAGTGAGTATCTTAGTTTCCATCCCTTGCATCTTTATACCTTTCTTCCTCTCTCGCTCTTACTTGAATATCAATTATAATCATTAGAGTATTTCTAATTAAGAGGAAATACACATGTAGGCCAAATGGTACTAATATGGTTTACCATTTAAAGTAATTTAGGCAATATAATATTATTTATTCTACCACTCAATTATGTAACATTGTTTAAATGATAAACTTATAGTGCATTAATAATTAGTTTTATTTAATATTAATGATGTATTTGCCTAGTATTTAATTTCATATAAACTAATAATTAGAGATCGGCAGTCAGGGGTGCATTCCAGGCGAGGACTTTGTAGCGGGCCGATCTATTATTCAGTTTTATTAGTTAGCTAAGTTCCTTTGTGTAAATATGTGATAGACAGCAACACGGCAATGTCTACACATCTACTTGTATTTAAGAGAATCGAAACGACTAATGCAGGATTTATATCACGTAACGTAACTTCGTGTTTGAAATCGCACTATATAAATAAAGAAAAAGTGAATTTGAAACAGATCTATCTACATAACGACTCTAACAACAAACATACAGTAGTATGGCGCATATCGCATGTTTTGCACATGCCCATCATTGAGTATGAGAGGAAGTCAGAAAACGCTAATCGAATGCAGATAAATTGATATCTTCTGTTAAGAAGTTTTTGTGAAGGCACCTACAGGCAACAATTTATTTCATGAAAAACTAATATATGTGCCACTACCACCACAACTTGTTATAACACGCTGGTGTACATGGATAGAAGCCGCATTCTATTATCACATGCATTTTGACGACGTTAAAAGTATAATACACGCCCAACAAGTATTTATAGACCCAATTATTTCAGTAGATTTAGCAAATATTCATCACGATATTCCAGAATATCTGCACCCATCTGCCATCTAGATGTTACTCCGACCAACCCACAATATTCTACAACTAACGTCATTAATATTATATGTTATCCTAGTCAATTCCTTTTCCAATTATCTGAAGCCGCTGCCGATAATGTAAAGAGAAAATTTGAAGTAGTACTAAATAACAATCCAGAATTTCGCTACTTTGCATACTCTCTTTTGTCCTCCAAACGTCATCAGATTATCTGGTGCCACGTGATAGGACAAAATTTGCTATACCTATGAGACGTTCCATCAAACTTTACTTCCCTAGCCAAACTGACGAAATCTATTGTGTGACAGAAACACGTGTCTTTGGAAGAAGTAAATGTTGGAAAATACAAATTGTATGTCCATGTGTACAGATACAGATGTGTGTAATGCATATCTGTTTCATTTGTAACAAATGCGTAATGCATGCTTAACGTATTGATGTACTAAAATTTCTTTGGTCATGAAAAGTTAAACTTAATTTCTAAGATTTTCAAAATGAGCGCCACCTACTTTCTGACAATAAGCCAATCTATCTGTCAATTTCCTTGTAACCCTCGCTATGATATCTAGTGAAATGCTTCGTATCTCATTAATTCTTTCAGTCAAATCTTGCAAATTTCTTGGTCGGGTAAGATACACTTTCTGTTTTAGATAGCCCCACAAGAAGTAATCTAGTGAATTGAGATCGGGAGAACGTGCTATTCAATTTCACCTCTCCTTCCAATCCATCTGTGGGTAAAAGTTCGATATAATCGATCTCGAACGATAACTGTATAGTGAGCGGGTGTCCCATCATGCTGAAACCAGATGTTTTGTGTAAGTTGACCATTTTCCTTTAATGCAGGAATTAACTGGCTATTTCAAAGTTCTAAATATCTTCGACCATTTAGAGTTTCTTCTATGAAGAAATCGCTTTTATTCTGTTTCTACCGATACCACTCCAAACGTTAAGGTTTCTAGGGTGTTGCGTATGCGCCTTTGGTATCCAGTGAGAATTACTCTGTGTCCAATACCGACAGTTATGCCTATGAATAATACCGTTCAAGTGAAAGGTTACCTCATCCGAAAACACTAGATTATTTACAAAATTGTTTTCACGATTACAAATGTTCATCACTGATTCACAAAACTCTTGCCTTCTGTCGAAATCATCATCAGAGAGTTCTTGAACGAGACGAATTTAATAAGGACGGTAGGATGTTTCTTTTTTAAGAATTTTCCTATTGAACGACGATTAATATCACGCCTTTGCTCCAGCTCGCTTGTAGATAAATGAGAATTTCCCCATACAGATTATCTTGCGCTTTAACTTCATTTGTAGCAGAATTTGTATGACAAATTCTTTTCAAATTGAGAACACCACGATTTATGTTGTACCTTCTTAAAGTTACAGTACCAACGAGAAATTGGATGCCGACTAAAATGTATGGTATTAAAAAGTTACATACTACATGAGTTCTAATCCTATTACCAACGCCCATCATCATTAATATCTGTATTCTATCTCTTTCATTTAATTCAACCATTATCGACAAATAACAATTTTTTTCAACAAAAAAAAAACGATTTTTTAATCACCACAACAAAAGAAGAAATAAAAGAAATTTTAGTACTTGCATTTTGAAATGCATACCGAGAGATAAATATTCTAAAAATTCTGATTTTCATTTGCATGTAAATCTCAAGCAAAATACCTTACGACCCCAAGTACTATAGTACAAATGTAAAAAAATACAGGGCGTTAAGTTAAGAAAGTCTAACTTTGGTACGTTATATTTTTTGATAACTCTGTATATTTAAAAAATACTTCGAGTGATGGCTCTTCATCCCTAATTTCTGTGCCTAATTTGTTTTTATAATATCTTCTTCAAATTAACGCATATTTACATGGTGCAACACATTTACCTATCACTGTATACTTGCAAACAATAACACGTAGCATATTATATTTTCTGTGTAATTTTTACTATTAATGCATAAATAATTAAATTAAATGCATCACCTCTTATTAACATTAATGTTTGACTCATATAGTAATGTTGTTAAGTTAATAAATAATTAACTATAAATTCATATTAGATATGCTATTCTTGATAGAAACATTTCTTTCTGTTACACTTTATAATATAGCCTAATGGACGACTTAATTTATAACTTGTGCGCGGGTTAAGATATTTGGACAATACCTTGCGGTAACAATAACTTTGGGGCCAACTCTCTTCCCGTCCCTTTTCACCCTCGTCAGATAAAACGTGACCTAAATTCCGTATATCCCCCGTAATATTCGACAAGAGTGCCACATGTTGTAACGTCTCCCCCTTGATAGATTGATGTTGCTCCAATAACGATTTCATTGGCCTTACTTGCTAACTTGACACATATGTACATGTGTCAAAAGTACCAAAAACGAAGAGAAATGATTCTTTATAGAAAGAGAAATGAAATAGAAACGCTTTTAGTTACTTCAATTTCGAGCCTAAAAGTGCTTAGCACTCTGGTCAAATTTCGTAGTTGTAATATAATGCCGTTATTTTAGATGTTTATCGGAAAATTTCTCTATTACAGTATATTAACTACATAACGCCTTAAATGTGCTATTGCAAGAAGATTATCCAGTTTACATTATGACATTCCTAGTACATGGTGCGAAAACTTCTCATTTTCGCATTTTCGCGCATGTTAATAGTTGATTAGCTGTTATTTTAGTATTTAAAATTTTAAAAATATTCATTAACATTACAATTAATAAGACATATATATCAAACAGAGGCAGAAGAAGGCCCAAAAAAACATGACATGATGAAATAATTGGTGATAAATTATAGAAGCAGTGAGTAAACATGTGCAAAGTCAATGACACGGGACAGAAGAAGGTGGAAGACATTTGTCAAGGGCCAGATTAGCTGCGTTCAACTCACCACCCTTACATATATATATATATATATATATATATATATATATATACACGAGTATAATTGAAAAGAAATTATCGACCGTGATATATTATCAAAAATTAATTAAAATTCGGGTAAGCGGTCAATTAAAAAACTCCTTTATTAAATTACCCTATATTTCGCGACACTTTGTCGCTTCTTGTGGGGTAAAAAATGTAGAGCTAAAAAATAATAAAATTATTTTATTATTTTTTAACTCTACATTTAAATGTAAAAATGATTAATCATTTTTATATTTTGTACGTCAATTTTATTATTTTTTAACTCTACATTTTTTACCCCAGAAGAAGCGACAAAGTGTTGCGAAATATAGGGTAATTTAATAAAGGAGTTTTTTAATTGACCGCTTACCCGAATTTTAATTAATTTTTGATTATATATATATATATATATATATATATATATATATATATATATATGTATTTATATAATATATAAAAACATATAGCTATGGGTTTTAAACTCCTCAATTTTTTCTGACACCTAAAAGAATAAAAAACAGGAATTAACGTTGTGGTATTTACTTTTAAGAATAATTTTGTATTTTTATGTTAACAATAATTTTGGCTCAGTCCTGTATAATTGACTGTACCCACAAACTCTCTTAATTCATCAAATAATTTATCTTTTGAGTTTCAATAATAATTCACATTAAATACATATAAACATATACTTACTATAACTAATTAAAATATTTACATATAGAGATGACATTTCTATCTAATAACTGTATAACATGTTTAGCGTGATTTTAAGATTTAGATTATGTCATTCTAGAATATAACTAGCATTTAAAAACCAGAGAAATTAATGTTAAAATCAAAATTAGAATTTTATAACAAACAGAAATATTAAAGAATCAATTAAGCGAAATATCACTAAAATTAATATAAATATGGAAAAACAAAGTAGTGGCCTTGGAAAAACAAAAGCAATTAGCGATTGGCGTCCTTTTGTGTGGAGCATAAACATCGTATTTTTGGTGCTTCTCTAAATTAATTTATAAATCAAGAAATATAGTATTTACTAATCTTTTCATAAATTTTAAACGATACCCGATAAGTTAGAAGGCCACAGAAATAAAATTGAAGCTCCAACTTTTCGTGTTTACTACGAAATTCCAGAATCAGCATTCTTGGTCCTACTCAAAACTTTTATTCCTGATATACATCCGTTTCCCTGCTACCTAACCCGTCAGACTAGAGTTTTACTGTTTATACACGCATTTTTACATATAAGGGTAATATCATAATAGAGGACTTAATCCCACATCAAATATTGAAAATTACTAAAAAAAAATTTAAATCAAACATAGAACTAGCTAAATATGTAATAACGTACTTACCTCATTTATTAAACACTAGAGGAATTATTTTATTGTGCTTCTCCTTTTCGAAACATATTTAACTACATTAGACAATTTTAAAAGCACGTTAAGTATAACAAGCAGAATTGTATAGATAAATATAGACTCTTTATAAATACAGAAAAGTGTGTTTCAAGTTGCCTAGGACAAAGTATGTCGAAAATATTGAAATTAAGATTCCGTTTATGAAAAAATATACATTTACCTTATTAACTGAAAAATCGGAGACTGTGGCTTTTAAGTGAATAAAAAAATTAAAAACCCTTACCACAATAGAATATAACAATTCTATATACGTATTTCCACAACCACGTTGTCATCCTCAGTAGAAAAAGCAGTGTAACACTTGAAAGCACAAAAAACACACAACACTCACTGAGCGCTATATTGCACGGCTTCTCGTTTAACACTAAATTTTAAAATTTTAAAAACCTGAATACTACAGAACTTACCTTATTGGAAAAACCCTACTTAAATACGTACATGCATTAAGAGACCATTAACCGATTAATGCTTTATTCTATAGAAAGGCCCTTTAGAAAATTACACAAAGGGGACACCCTAATTTAATTCAAAGAACAGCAACAGGGTACAGCTATGGGTAATTGCTTATCTCCATTTATTGCGAATTTATTTATGAGTCACTTTGAAATTGAGTTTAAAAAGACGGCCAGATATTTTCCAAACGTATGGGTCAGGTATGTAGACGATGTGTTTGCAATTTTTGATACCAACAAGTGTGACTTAGATCATTTTGTAACAGAATTGAATTCAAAATTTCCTAGTATTAAATTCACGGTTGAAAAGGAACACAACGGACGTTTACCATTTTTAGATAACTTAGTAATTAGGAATGACAAAAACTTAGAGTTTGATATTTACCGAAAAGAAACCACCTTCAACAGATTTATAACCGCAGATTCAAACCATACTTTTCAGCACAAGAGTGCCTCTTTCAATTTGCTTATCAATCGTTTGTTAAGCATGGCATTGACAAAGGATAGATATGAAAAGGAATTAACTTTAATTAAGAACATCGCGAGTTACAACGGTTTCGATTCAGAAATAATAAACAAGCTAGTTAGAAAATATAAAGTAAGAAAAACAATTCAGGATTCCACATGTTTGCTACCTCAAATTGATTCGAGCAAAAAATTTTTTAGCTTACCGTTTCACGAAACTAAGAAAAATTTAAATAAAACCTTTAGACAGTATAATCTGCAAGTAGCATTTCGGTCGAATAACTCCTTGAAATCTCCACGTGAAAACCCACGTGAAAGACAAAGTTGAGGTAAACAATAAATCTGGAATCTATGAAATAAATTGTAAGGATTGTGATAAGAAATATGTCGGCCAAACAAAGCGTTCGACTCTAACTCGTTATAAAGAACATGTTTCGCATATTAGATTCAATAGGCCGGAATAATCAAGTGTTGCCCGACATATTCTTGAATCAGATCACAACGTAACATCTGACTGTCTGAGATTAATAAAAAAAAGTCACACGCCCCCGCGAATTAGATAACTTTGAGAGCATTTTTATCTTTAAAAATAGGAATAACGTAATTAATGCAGATTTGGGTCCTATACCAGGTTCATCTTTATTCGAGTTAATTGACAGTTAGATGTTATTAAACCCCAAAAAAAAAGATAGGAAAACCATTAACAAATTAATCTAATTCTATGTAATTTTTTAAATTTCGTTTCGTTACAACATTAGCCTTTAACAGATATTATGACTCAATATTAATTTCTGAATGACATATATAATTTAAGATGAGTTTTATAATGGTTTCTTTATGTATATTAAATTAGGGTGTCCCCTTTGTGTAATTTTCTAAAGGGCCTTTCTATAGAATAAAGCATTAATTGGTTAATGGTCTCTTAATGCATGTACGTATTTAAGTAGGGTTTTTCCAATAAGGTAAGTTCTGTAGTATTCAGGTTTTTTAAATTTGAAATTTAGTGTTAAACGAGAAGCCGTGCAATATAGCGCTCAGTGAGTGTTGTATGTTTTTTGTGCTTTCAAGTGTTACACTGCTTTTTCTACTGAGGATGACTGCGTGGTTGTCAAAATACGTATATAGAATTGTTAAATTCTATTGTGGTAAGGGTTTTTAATTTTTTATTCATTTACCTTATTATTATATAATAACGTAGAGTTCATGAACTCACCTGTAATCTTTAAAGAGTCTCATGGAAATTAAGCACTTTTATATATACATGTACATTACGATCTATATGTATATACATTATGATGAGCACCACGCTGTATATGCTTTTGATATCTGCTGTACTAAATATACATTTGTCCTTGAAAAAAAACGCAACGTATGAAAAATGGAAAATGTAGGCCAATATAGAATGTGAATCCAAAATATTGGGGTTCGTGTCAATTACCATGCGATCCCCAAAATTAAAATCCCCATGAAAATTGTATAACGTTCCGCCTATGAATCCAAAATAAATGAATATATACGCTGCAGCGTATGTTTACATAGGTAACTGCTGTCCATGTTATAAAAACTGTATGACAAGTTCAATAATCTCGTACAAAATTAAGGGGTGTTACATTAATTTACAAACACATTTTAAAAATCATACTAAAAATAATTTGTGAACTTTTAGAACTGACTTCATTACGTGAATGTTTTTTGTTACGAGAAGTAAGAAGTATAAGGATTTAGAATACCGCTATTGTATTTACACGCTGCAATATTTATGTTTATAGAAACGCAAGAAAATTGTGTATAAGTTTTGTTATGGTAAAAGTTCGATAACCTGGTACGAAAGTCAACTGTTAAAAATTTGTGTATCTAATTTAATCTGTTTATGTTGTTTGTATTCCTAGTTTTGCTTATATAAGTTGTTCTATAGAGATACTATTTCTTTTCGTCTCTATATAATCTATAAACGCTATCATTATTATGTACTTTAAATAGAGTAGCGAATGCGTTAAGCGTATTACGCATTTTCAACAATTCTTCAGTTTCCTCGATATCCGCACCTTTGAAGTGGAAATTCGTTATGAAAAATGGAACGAATATAAAATCATCTCTGAACAGACACTAAATCTTCTAAAGCAAAAATTCAAAATGGCTAAATTAACTTTGAAACAGTGCACTCTGGAATTACGACTTATACTAAAGCTCTATTGAAAAAGTTAGTATTTTTCTTCCCACTTAACACAGCGTTGGAAAAAAAATTCGACATTCACCGCGACAGTTAGTGGGACAGCACATTTAATGCGTATCAAACGATACGTTTTTCCTGTTTTAGGTGGCGCTAACAGGAACGTTTTAATACACTCGTTTTAAAATTAAAATATTTTTAACTTTTAATTATTTCCAAAAGATAAAATACTTTATGGTAATAATCAGTACATGTATAAATAGTGAATAGCATAAAATTCAAACAAAATCCGGTTTCACTAAGTTGTTCCGAATTAGTGGGGCTGTGGCTTGAAATATGAAACAGAAAGCAGCATGAAAAATCCTTAACCACAATACAAATCAACAAACTCTAAATAAATATTTCGGCAACTAAGTTGTCATCTTCAGTAGAACAATCTGAGAGATAATAATAGTATTAAAAGTAGCATATTTGGTTAAGGTACAACCTTTGAAAATATGCTCTTCATCAAATCGCCAAGTGGGTTAACACTAAAGTCCTAACATTAAAACAAAACACTTATATACTAAGTACTTAAACCTAGTGTAAAATTAAAGAACAGTGAAGCGTGAAAAACATGAGACGTTACAATCACAATAAAACACACAAACTGAACTGACGGATTGGTCTATTGTCAGAATTCATTAAATTACTCTTATTTCTATGTATATAAATACTTTCATAGCTATCTAATTCTCTATAATTATTTTCCGTTTCAATTAATCTAAGATTATGTTAAGCCATTTCTGTTTCTTTATTATTTTTGATAATATTCCTACTGTATTTTTACCGTTTTAAATGAAATGTGTACGTTGAGTTTCTTTTTTGAGGGGCCCGTGTCCTAAATATGTCGGACAACGCTGGATTTTTCGGGTCTATTAAATATGTTCCTTGTAACAAGCTGAAATTGTACGTTTAGTTTGTTATTTTAGTTTGTTATTTTTGGTTACACTCGTTTTTCCTACTTCAATTTTGTCCTTAGTGTTACTGTTTCGTCATAAAACGAAATTTGTTCTATTGTATATATTTATATATGTTAGACATAAGTAAATTTACCATAAAAAAATTACGGTATAACATTACAAATTCTATAAATATTCAAGGTGCATTTTTAAGTTTAAACCACTGTATAATATACCTTTATTTGCATATTCAAATTACAAAACTTTCTTTATATTCTAAGAATTTATATTTACAAATTTATTTATTACCAACTTTAATTTAGGCCATTTGTTTATTGCCTAGGGTTATAAGTGAATACATCAAAAGACAATATTTAATCTAGCCACCCATTTTAACTAAATATGTATAATAGGGTTCCATTACTGTACAAATGAATTAACCGAAACTGCTTACTAAAGTTTATGATACCTACTAATATTTAATTAGTAATTATATTTTATTTATTTATTTATTTATTTATTAGTAACATCTTTAAAACCCTATCGTAAACTTTGGGTATTGTTGCCCGTAGATACCATTTCTACAAACGAATTAATAACAGGGAAAAGTTGCTCGTTATGACGTCAGACAATGCAATGTACAACAATACGCACATTTTAATTATGTAATAGTAAGAGGCAGTGGTATATTTTTACCCATTTGTAAAACAGTATCAATCAGTCTCATACCAGCAACAAAAGACTTAACAGTATCAACCCAACCACAGTACAAGACACACAGAATTAACTGTACAAAACAAAACAGTATCGTATTAACAAGAGACATAACAAAGAAAGAAAGAAATGCTTTCCACATACACGACGCTAATTATTTGATATTTACTGAAAAAAATTGCCCTTATGTAGGATTCGAACCTACGTCCTTTGGTTTGCGGGACCACGCTCTTAACCATTGAGCTATTAAGGGACTGAAGTTCGAATCGTCGGAAAATGCCTTAAATTGCATTAAGAATAGATATTATATTGTGCCCGTAGTTGTCAAATTTTTATTAATAGCCTTATTTTTATTAATAGCCTTAATAATTCAATGGTTAAGAGCGTGGTCCGACAAACCAAAGGACGTAGGTTCGAATCTTGCTTAAGGGCGAATATTTTCAGTAAAAAATTCGAATAATTAGCGTTGTATATGTAGAAACCATTTATTTCATTCACTTCACTTCGTGAAAATGCAATTGATTTGCACATACTTGCCAACTACGGGCACAATATAACATCTGTTCTTAATGCAATTTAAGGCATTTCCCGACGATGCGAACTTCAGTCCCTTAATAGCTCAATGGTTAAGGGCGCGGTCCGGCAAACCAAAGGACGTAGGTTCGAATCTTGCTTAAGGGCGAATTTTTTCAGTAAAAATTTTGAATAATTAGCGTCATATATGTAGAAAGCCATTATTTCATCACGTCACTCCGCGAAAATGCAATTGCACAAGAGACATAACAGTCTCATATAACAGTAAATAATTTAAAATTTTAAGTTTACATTAAGTGCTACATTTGTGAGATTTATCTTAATAAATTATGTTTAAGTGCTTTTTGTTAAATAAATAAAATACTCAGAAAACACACCTGAATTTCAATATAACTCTCACCAACCAAAAGAAATAACCAGATTATACGGAAGTTACGCCACGTGAGCGGTGGGTCAAGACACAAATTTATACAGTTACCTAAAAGTGATTTTAATGAGTTGGATTATTTAAACGCGATTTGAAGAGAATGCTTTTTGAAGATAGCATCCAAATTTTTAAAAGGTGAGTGATACGGTATATTAACAAACCGATCATTTGAGGTAGTAAACTCGTGGTCTATTCAATTAGATACACACATTTTTAAGTCAGCTAAAGGTTATATATAATTATTACAGTTTAAATCAGTTCTATTACAGAAAATGGTAGACTAAAGACAGTAGAACTCAGACTCGCTCGCGTTAATTCCATTTGCATTAAATGCAAAAAAAATTCTCAAAAATTAAACGATTCACCATCGAGCGTATATCTTAAAATCATACATCATTTTATTAGTAATATGTAGGTGTGTCTTTCAAAACTATAACTTCTATACCCTTCTATTCACCGTTTATAACAATGTTTTATATTTGCGTTCAAGGAATGTGTTATTGTATTAGGTAGGTGGTAAATAAAATTTAATTTTTAAATAGTAACGAAATTTTAGGAACATTTACTTACAGAAATCATGTGCCCAATTACTCTGGCCTAGAAGTAACATATTGATATCGACCAAAGGGGTTAAAAATTGTGAGACTCGCGTGATGTTTTTATGGTTTTAATGAGCGCAAGCGCCCCCACAAATGCGGTTGACTAACTACCACCGATAACATCACTGCTTCAAAACCGGACATGCACTCTGATTTACCTGTGAACGTAATTTCGTTTGATTTATGGATTTTTCCCCTGTGTTTGTATTACTACTATAGATTAACCGCACGATGAAAATATAGTAAGGCGCATAAAACGTGTAAAGAAAAATGTTGGTGAATAAAACAGCAGTTCCACATAATAAAAAATTCAATAAATTATTCACTTGCTAAGGTCTAATTAAATATCCTTTTTTCAAGTCATTTGTTTCCTGACTTTTTATCATATATTTTATATTGAGAAGCTAAGTAAACAAGAAACTAACGTTTGTAATACTTCTTAAAAATAAACAGGTTTAACGGGGATTTAAAAGGCGAATGGGATATCATTTATATCATTTTAAGTTAAGCTTGTCAATAAAAGTTTCAATAAATATAAAATACATTTTTCAAGGAAGAAGTGTGCAATAGTACATATACTAGCCCTCAAAAGTATTTGGGCACCCCCATAAAATTATAATATTAGGAGAAATAATTAAAAATACAAACAAAAAAATAAAAATACATAGTACGTCTAGAAAGTATGTAGAACAATCAATTATTTTATTTTAATTTGAAGGTTTATGTTTTATTAGATATTTTTTCGAACTACATTTTTGACAGTTGTTTTGAATGACATTTAGCAATTGTAGTTTTGGCAAGCACGTTAGGTTACTGCATTTTACTACTCTTACCTTACCTTAAAACAAATCTCGGCAATGAATCAATTAGCAAAAAGGCGACTACTTCAACATTTATTTGAAAAAGGCCTTCGCGAAGTGACCGAATTGCTTAGGTTGATAGAAATGAGTAAGTCAACTGTAAAACGGATTAAACGGGTTAAAACGGATAAAGAATGGCATAGGAATGGAACATGGGCGAGTTTCTGGTAGACCGTGCAAAATACGGGGATACAGTCTGGCCGCCCTGGTGCAATTGGGTCGGAGAAACACTCGTCTAGGTTACCGAAAATTGGCGACTAGATATTTCAGACAACAGGGAACGCAGGTTTGTTACGAAACCATTCGTCAAGCATTTATATGCAGTGACTATCAAGCAAGAGTGTCTAGGAAGGTACCAGCTATTACAGTGTTTCAGATTCAACAAAGAATAAGAATTTGTTTTGATTTTCGGGAAGACAATTTTTAAAATGTGTTTAATTCAGACGAAGCCTGTTTTCAGTTAGGTGATAATCGGCTGAGGGTAAAGAAAGACCTACAGTACAAAAATCCAAATTCACTACAAAAAATATGGTTTCGAGAGCAATTTCACACCGTGGTTCCACTCCGTTGTATATTATCGCCAATACAGTAGACAGCATACGCTACTGCGCCATTTTGAACGAACGCTTTCTTCAAACAGCTAATACTTTGTACCTAGATGGCTGGAGGTTACATCAAGATAACGCTAGATGCCGCATCTCCAGGTATACAAGAAATTGGTTGCAAGAGAATAGAGTCGAAACAATCCATTAGCCAGCAGCCTCTCCATACCTAAGCCCGATTGAAAATATCTGGAGACAGATGAAAATCGAGGTAGAACATGCGGCACCACAAATAGACCAGAGTTAATGTCACCCTGGCAAGTTACTACTGAGAAGTCTGCGTACAACCTAATTGTCGGTATTCCCCATCGAATTAACTAATGTTTACGATCAAATAGTCAGTGTATTAGCAGGTAAGATGAATTTTCTCTCATATAAAATATTAAGACGTGTTCAATAATAGTATATTAAAAAAGTAATTTTTTAACTTACCCCAATTTATTTGATTTCACATACTTTCTAGATGTACTACATATTGATACACTTATAAAAGTAAAAAATGTTTATAATGTTTAAGTTTTTGTCTCATCTATGTGGCCTCCTCCTTTTTTTATAACAGCGGTGTATAATTGGGGCATTCTGGCTATTAGTTTCGCCAATGTTACTGGTGACAGTTGTGTCCGTGCCTCTTGTAGCTTACTCCACATATCAGCGGCAGATATTGGTGGTGCTGATTTCCGCACCTGCCGATCGAGTTATTCCCACAGTAGCTCGATTATACTTAAATCGGAGCTCTGGGAAGTCGTTCTCCTATACTTCCATCTTCTTCCAGTTGCTTTAAATATTCTTGAACAGTTTTGGTAGAATATTTCGGGTCATTATTTTGTTGGAATACAAAAGTTTGACTAAAAATTAGTAAAAATATTGAGATTCAATATTTAGATAAAAAATTTGAAATATATCTCATTCCCTGAATATTTACTTTCTACTTACTATACCGACGCTGAGTATAGAATTTCATATGGTATTTTGGACTTTGTGAACATTATCGCATGACGTGTTTTTGGCCTAGTGCGGCGTGTGGCTACAATGGTAGTTTTGAGTCGTTCCAACCATATTTCAAAAATTCCCTTTTCAATAAAGGATTGTTTAAAAAAAATCCAATATTCATTATTATAATACGAAAAATAAGGAATATTATATTTTACCAAATAGTACTGTCTTATGGATTTGGATGCTCCTATATATAGCTTTACCGCGCACGGGCTGTAAGGCCGCATGACGTGTTTTTGGCCTAGTGCGGCGTGTGGCTACAATGGTAGTTTTGAGTCGTTCCAACCATATTTCAAAAATTCCCTTTTCAATAAAGGATTGTTTAAAAAAAATCCAATATTCATTATTATAATACGAAAAATAAGGAATATTATATTTTACCAAATAGTACTGTCTTATGGATTTGGATGCTCCTATATATAGCTTTACCGCGCACGGGCTGTAAGGCCGTTTACGCACTAATTACTTTTACCTTTCGGCGACAGTTTTTAGTGAAAAGCGGCACTGTAATATGACATTTACTAACAAATGACACGTAAATGCACAAACACTAAATTATATTATTACAAATTAATAATATTTGATAAATTATTGCACCTGTGTGGTTTTGTAATATAAAAGGTACTCTGTGTGTTTCTTTATGTAATAACGAACTGTTTTTTTGAAAATGTGAAAGAACTACTTTGATCTGATGTTTTAGCCAATTGTTGTCAGTGAAACCACTCGTAAAACAATTTTTAGCTAAACGCTTGCCGGTTCCGCGGCAATACCAGTGGGCGTATGCATACACCATGTGACTTACTATCTGCTGACAAGGTGCCAATTGGCGCCTATACTTTTGAATTTGCAGTTGTATCCTTTACATGTGGCTTTTATTCGACCGTTGTATCTTTTTAAATTTAGTGAATTTACAATGTTTTTTTAATGTTCGGTGAGTAAATTATTGTTTTCTTATCGCCTAATACGTATCTTGAAATAAAAAAAATCATTCTCGTGGTAAAAGTTGATATCCATAATACATTGTTTATTTAAATATATCATGGTTTCACGGTGAAGCCGGTAGGCACAAGGCAATATTTTTTTTTCTTAATAGGAAAACTCAATGTACTCTTACGGGACTTAGAAGCTATTAATCAGATAAAGTTTATGCAATGTTAAATGTAATTCCAAGTGACTATGGTTCAGAAGTAGGTGACATTAGCTAAAATGAGGATAATGAAGAACAAAATACTTTAGATTCTACCAATGTGTTTGCCATAAATAATATGCCAATTCAGTTTGTTGACGATATTCTGAATTCTCCAAATACCGAAGAATGAGACAGTAAAGATGAACAACAACTGGGTATAGTCAGACGTCGTGAGCTGGCAAACAAACTGAATGGACAAGTTCAAATAACTATTGTCTTCAGAACACAAAAGAATTCAATGAAGAATGTGGGCCCGATATACCTCCAAGATAGAGTCTCCAACCGATATTTTTCTTCATTTATTTCCAGAAAGCATTGCTTTCCAGACAAATTTGTATGGCTTACAAAAATATGGTAATTCCTCTGCATTCAAATCTTCGTGTTCAAAAAGAAATTGGGGCATTTTTAGCAGTAAATATAATGATGGGTATCAAAAGACTGCCAAGCGCTACCGTGACTATTGTTCTTCCCGTCCGGAACTTAGGGACAGTTTTATCAGCTAAGTATTATCTAGGGATCGTTTTATCTGGTTAGTAGGTCACATACACCTAAATACAGTTATGCCAGTTAGGCATGTGCCAAATCATGACGAACTATACAAAATTAAGACCCATTATTGATAAGTTATCTGAAACTTTTATAAACTCCTACAAACCGTCAAAACATCTATGTGTAGATGAATCGATGATTCGGTTCAAAGGGCGCTTTCCATTTTCTTGATAATTTTCTTGTACAACCCCCTGTAAATTGCATATGTAAAAAAACGGATGATGCTTTTCAAGCCTTACATTAAAATAGTGAACTCAGAAAAAAACGAATGCCACCAAGTGATGCCAAATATTATATGAACCATCTTTTGTATAAGAAATTCTTTAATTAAATTGCTCATTCATTCAAAAGTGACAAGAGATATACAGTACTTTTTCCCCATCCTGTATATATATATATATATATATATATATATATATATATATAGTAAACCTAATCAGTAGGCGATTAAAGGTCTGTATATTACTTCAAAATATATGTATTTAAAAAACTCTACATGTTTCGGCTGTACACGCCTTTTTCAAGAGAATATTCTCTTGAAAAAGGCGTATACAGCCGAAACATGTAGAGTTTTTTAAATACATATATTTTGAAGTAATATACAGACCTTTAATCGCCTACTGATTAGGTTTACCATATCATACCAAGGTCACGAAGTTATTATATATATATATATATATATATATATATATATATATATATATATATATATAGTAAATTCAATCAGTTGGCGATTAAAGGTCTGGCTTTACTTCAAAGTATATATATTTAAAACAACCCTACATATTTCGGCAATGATGCCTTTATCAAGGATATAAAATATTTTATTTTATATTTTATATCCTTGATAAAGGCATCATTGCCGAAACATGTAGGGTTGTTTTAAATATATATACTTTGAAGTAAAGCCAGACCTTTAATCGCCAACTGATTGAATTTACCATATCATACCAAGGTCACGAAAATATTATATATATATATATATATATATATATATATATATATATATATATATATATATATGAGGAACCCTAAAACCAAAATTAAAGAAAAAGCGACCGCTTTATCAAGACATCGGTTGGATCCTGCATCATGGCAATGTTCCGCCCCACAGATCAGCGATTTGTCAACGAATACTTGAAGAATTGGTAGTGGAAATTATGGTTCACCCTCCCTACTCACCTGACCTTGCTCCATGTGACTTCCATTTGTTTCCCAAAGTCAAAAAAAAATTGGGAGGTCGAAAATTTAAGTCAAACTTAGAGCTCAACAACGCGGTGATGGGTATACTAAATAGACTCCCAAAAAACTATTTCTCAGATATTTATGGCATTAGGTAACGAATTACATATTGAATTTGATACTTAATAAAGTAATAAATATTTACTAGTTATACCAAATAAATTTAAACTTACGGAAATATGCAAAGCTAGATTTTTAATGGGAATGGCACTATATCAACTTCCTAATGCGAATGCATTACTTTTGTTCGTTACTGTACAGGTAACTATATACATACAGATACATATTTATGTCTACATATATGTATTTGTGCAAATTTACACTGTCATCATGTCCACATAGAACTTATTACCGCTAATAATGTTGCACACTAATTATAATCTTCTGTTACTCTTTGCGACAAATTTCCACCATATACTGGAAAGCACTTCCCACATGCTATTATTTCGGGCTTCCGTGTGTCAATTAACGTAACATTTATGAATAGCACGCCGTCGAATGTAATTTTTATGTATATCCTACATTTTTAATTACCTTTTCTCTATATAAGTGTGAATATACAAGAATATTTTTAAATTCACGATGAAAAAAGATCACTTGGTTATATGTTTCACTGAATTTTATTTACATAAAATAAGACAATTGTTTCGGACTCTGCAGTCCATTTTCAATTAACATAAGAATAAATTTTCTAAAGTATAAATAGATGTATGTAACTACAAAATAGAGAGGGGATAACGTTACTAACAAATTTTCGTGCAAATGAAAAAGGGGGTAATTTAAGATACAATATAATTATTCAATAACTAATTAAATTCAAATAACTGCCCTCATTATCGGCGAAAGGCTAAACTCTGTTTGCTCGTTTACAATGTTTAACGACTTATTTTTCGCCTTTGAAATATCTAATATTTCCAGGAGATTTAATCGTAATCCTTTTGAGGAAGAGTGTAATATATTAAAATTGTCCGATGAGATCATATGGTTGTTATCAATGCAGTGTTCTGAAATCACTGAGCATTTCTTAGAATTTAAATGGCTTTTCTGTGTTCAGTAATACGAGTGTGAAAACTTCTACCTGTTTGCCCGATATAAAACGCATCACAGGTCATGCAATTGACTTTGTATATTCCACATTTTTGTGTTTTTTCAAATCTATCTTTATTGTTGGCCCATAATTTACCTAAATTAAATTTATTTACTGAAATAGTTTTTATGTTGTTTTTTGTTAATCTATTAGTGATTTTATTCGAGGTCCTACCTATATAATTTATGAACCTATGTTTAGGAGATTCTTTTTGAGAAGAAGCATACAAAAAACTATTAATTTGTTGACGTTTTTTCTTTTTGATAATATTGTCTATTATGTCTGGGGTGAAGCCATTATTTATAGCCAAACACTTGAGGGTATTGACTTCTTTATCATAATTTGGTTTAGATAGAGGTAAATGTAAAAGTCTGTGTATAAAGCTGTTAAACGAAGATATTTTTATACTGTTTGCCTGATTGCTATCTGCTGAAATAAGGGTATCTGTGAAAGTATGTTTTCTATAAATGCTATAATCTAATTTATTTTTCAGTTTCTTTAACGTGAGATCTAAGAAGTTTAAGCAGTTAACCTTCTCTTTTTCTATTGTAAATTGTATTTTGTTATTGATAGTATTTAAATGATTGAAGAAGAGATCTAACTGTCTATTTGTCCCTGTCCAAACACATATAATGTCATCTACGTATCTAAACCATTTGTGAATGTGACGTAAATGTGGGATATTTGAATTAAACAAATTATCTTCAAAATTTGACATAAAAATTTCCGCTAAGAGGCAAGACAATGGGGAGCCCATTGCTAGGCCATCTTTTTGGCTGTAAAAGGAGTTGTTAAAGCTAAAGTAATTTTGTTTAATACAAACATTTAGAATATTACGTAGTTCTACCTTACTGTCACCTGTTAATGTACTCTTGGCTATTAAATCATTTAGAATTACATTTAGTTCGTTAATAGGGATGGAGGGATATAAGCTACAGACATCAAATGAAACCAATTTAAAGTTACTTGGTAGACCACCTGAATCTAATTTCTTCACTAGATCTAAAGAGTTTTTTATGCTATACTGTACTATTACTGTAATTGTTTATTGTTTACTTTTCTATGTATTTTTATTAATGTTTTTGTTATCTTGTACTCGCTACTGTTGAATTTCGTTTCGAAGAATAAAATATACTTATCATATCTCGTTTCTCTTCGTTAGTGTATGACATTTTTGTATTATTAATGAACAATAAATGAAATGTTTGACAGATTGAAATTCCATGGCTACCTTATTTAATCTTATAATTCATTCTTTCAAATAAAACCTAATGTCAAAAACTATAGTCAGCATGTGGTACATGGTTGAAATCAGAAAAAAAACTCTTTCTGAATATGTCTAAATTCAATATGGCGCCTATAAGAAATTAGATAGTTGATGATGGCCAGAAAGAAACGAAACGTCGTATAAAAATTTAGAGTACACCACTGGATAGAGGTTTAGAAATGGCCACAAGGATGTGTTTCTATTTTTTCTCTACAAGGCCAAATGTCGGTGCTACAGGTAAAAGAAGAAAATGGGGTTTTCGCGTTTTTTTTTTAAATAACGGAGGTCATTTGTCACAGGTCTATTATCTTTACGGATTTATAACAAACACAAAATTTAACAACTTTGCCAAATTTAAAGCTATACTCTATCTCCAATAATAAAAGAGATCCCCATGGTGAGGGCCGAAAATGAATCAGCCTGTATACGTTAAACTAAAGAATATAAAGGCTTTACATTTTTTAGTTTTTATCACATTACACTCATGAGTAGAGCAGACCAATTTCCGTGCGCGCCATGTGCGCCGATGTGCTATTCTAATTTTTCGTGTGTTTATGCATATTACTTTAATAGCAGAAAACCAAATGTATATTTAATTATTTCTGATAGAATAAATGTCTCAACTTCTATACTTATATCGGTAACAAGCTCATGTTGCGTCCCTATTCTATCGCATATTCTAATATATTACGAATTACACTCCCATGCCGGCGCTAATGGCGCGCACGGAAATTCGTCTGCTCTACTCATGAGTATCTCTTAGGAACAGGTAATAATTAGTGTTGTACTCGAAGTACTCTTGCCAAGCAGATAGTACTAGTACTATATATTGTATAATATATAGTCAAACAAATATTAATATCAAAGCACTGCATCATATATTGGCTCCTCATTTCACAAATATTTTTACTAAAACAAAAGAAAAAGAAAGTCAAAGTGCACTCCTAACTTATAAATCTAAAACTACCTTTCGTATGTTGTGATTTTTCAATATCAAGTAGAATAGCTCTTTATCCCTAAATACATTATTGAAGGATACATTTTTCTAGATTTTATTTTTATTCTTGTTTACAAGAAAAAGGATTATTTCATATGAGTAGATGTCAAAAAGTTTTGAGTTGCTCTAATTTGTCAACAAAACTCATGAGACCAAAAGCGTTTATAACTTGAGTGACGAAAACATCATCTTCCTCTTCTCCTAAACTAATTATGAAAGATGCAATATTATTTTGATCAAATCCTACTTCACTGTGCCACTATTTTTCAATCTCAGCTTCAGCGTGTCACACTGTTGACAGTTACTTGGTTTAGAGCTTCTTGCCACAACCTTTTACAGCCTTCATTGATCCTACCATATTTACCTATATTACTAGAGTAATATTTTTGCAATTACCTAAATTAATTCTACATGATTAAAAAAACAATGAGAAGGAGAAAGATGAAAAACTGTGCGGCCATATTGCTGTGATAATCCATCGGCTTTATAAATAGGTGACGGCTTATACCTTTAAATAAAAATTATTATCTATTTTAACTTAATTTAGTAATTATTTTATGTATCAGAATAATTGAAACATGCATGGGTAGGTAAACCCCACCAGTTTTGTATAATACAAAGGTATTTTTAATAATATAAAATATTATTAAAAATCTGGTGTGAAGAACACAAATATAGATTCACTATTAATATTTTTGTGAACGTGTCCGAACATATCCCTCCACAGAGACGTTGATGCGTATTTCGCCTTTCTACAAGCTCATCGGTACGCCCCTGCTGGAGAAAGGATATCTTCAGACACATTCACAAAAAGAACCACATCGCCACATCACAGAAATTATTCAGACCGAGCGTAGAAATTAATTCAGCGCTGCCTGTTGTCAGACAGCCGAAGTACCTCGCCCCGTCCACATAACCAATGTGAAGTAACGACGCCCTCCCAAAGGTGGCACAGCCATCTCTCTATAAACTGCATTTTGTTTGTGTCTTCACTCATACTACGGACTAACCGCATGTGTAATGTATCAGAATAATTGATAATATAATAATATTTTATATTATTAAAAATACCTTTTTATTATACAAAACTGGTGGGGTTTACCTACTCATGTATGTTTCAGTTATTCTGATACATACGCTCGGTCTGGATAATTTCTGTGATGTGGCGATGTGGTTCTTTTTTGTGAATGTGTCTGAAGATATCCTTTCTCCAGCAGGGGCATACCGATGAGCCTGTAGAAAGGCGAAATATGTATCTACGTCTCTGGGGAGGGATATGTTCGGACACGTTTACAAAAATATTTATAGTGAACCTGTATTTGTGTTCCTCACACCAGATTTTTAATAATATTTTATATTATTAAAAATACGTTTGAATTATTTTATGTACTAACAGTCTAAGCAACTCCAGTAACTGTATTTTTAAAGCTGTTTTGTCAAAGTTGATTTTATTGTTGGTTAATCATACCTGAATTTGGTTTTTCGTTGAAGTTGAAGTAGGAGATTTATTTATTATTGTAGTTATGATAGCTCTCATTTATCCATAGTATTAACTGATGTGTTTTCTAAATGTTTAAGCAGCTGATTTTCGAACCATTCTAGAAAATTTTCTCGATTCATGTCATCGTGGTAATCTATACTTTTACTATTTGTTGCGAATATTACTTCTAATGAAACCATTATTGCTACCAGCATATACAACTATGTATCTACTGAACAAAAGTCAATGATATATTGCGCGTGTTATACTTTTTAAATAATTAATACCTTCTGCCACCTACTTGTTTTGCTTTTACAGATTTAATATTATCATCTTGAGAGCTTTTATCTTGAAATGCCCAGGTTTCATCAACAAAAACATGTAATGTATTTTCATTTTTAAAACGCACGTATTTTTGTAAAAACATTCGTTTCAAAACAATATGAGGCAATTCCATTACTGCTCATTTAGGGTCGTCTGTCTTAAAATGAAAACCAATATTTTGTTGTGAAAGACGAATAATACAAAAAAATAATACCTACGAGAAAAATCAATTGAGCAATAGTAATATGTAACTGATAGATGACAGGCGGATATCATACGATGATCATAGTGACAGCAATGTGTGGAATAGATAACAGTGACTATATCACTTTAAAATTATGAACCAATAAAAATGCAGAATTTTTCGTAGTTGGTTGTTGTCATGTATTACAGCTGTTATTGACGTATTATGACGTAAATCGAATACATATATGAAACCTTGTATAATCGAATATACGAACTCTTGTATATTCACTGTCCAAACTACGATTATATTACTATGATTTCGACTTCAATAATTTAACAGTACTGAATTGTCAGATTTGTTAGTTACCATCATTGCTCGTTTCGGAAATATTTCCGCGAAGTTAATTGATAAAACAATCGAAAATGGTAAACCAACCAACACGGTTAAAACGGAAGCATACATTTTGCGACAGTTTTAAAAATTTATAATAACGTATGGGTTTTTGACAGATGAATGAAATTATCAACTTTCATGCCTACTCAATTGTCTGAAATTGACAACTTTCTTATAGTGTCGTAGGAAAATGTACTCTTCGAGAACCATCGGTAGCTAAACTCTAAAATGCTCGCCCGACATGTAGGCGGCCCAGGTTCGATTCCCGGTCGCACTATTTTTTTTTATTTTCATGATATATTCTACCTGTACACAATTCGACACTTGAAAATTCTCGAAACTCGACATATTGCCTAAAAAATGGTTTTCTGTTATCTAGCTTTAAAAGCTGTTTCTATATGGCATGAATATTTTTCTAGATTTAGAATTCAACTAAAACCCCTACACTTGAATGAGTTATTTGTATGTTTTTTGCTAAATAGGAATCACATTATGTAACCAATTTGGTTTCTGTAGAAAGACTTAAAATTTAATTTCAAAAATAAATTAATAATAAAATGTATCCTCTATGTTAACAATTTTAGTGATTGAGACATTTTTATAATAATTTATGCCTTAGCAGCTCCCACACAACCTAACGCCAATTACAGGGTGCATTGACAAGCCATGAGATATTTTTATGAAATGTGTGTACTACTACCGCGAAAGCGGAAAAAGAATTTAAAAAACTTTGATTAAAAAATTGTTTTCCGAATTTCCCTGTAAAAATCGACGTAAAATGAATTTCGGGACATTTGTCTTCAATATCTTTTTTTTTATCAATCTATTTTATATACTTTTTAAAATATGTAAAATATAAAAAAGAGAATGTTTTTATATTCTGTGA
The DNA here is from genome assembly GCA_935421215.2 of Melolontha melolontha. Taxonomy (NCBI): domain Eukaryota; kingdom Metazoa; phylum Arthropoda; class Insecta; order Coleoptera; family Scarabaeidae; genus Melolontha; species Melolontha melolontha. The sequence goes on along the minus strand of OW285236.1, from coordinate 103,153,901 downwards.
GGGTGATCAAATGAAAATAATTTGTTTTAGTGCAAAATTCGTCTCATAATTAATTTATTTTTATATAAATAAAACTGATCCCAGGCGAAACATATTTACCTATACCCAGAGGTCGTATATTCGAGTTATTTGAAACAGTTTTCTTGCTTATCATTGTTAATAATTCGCAAATTAATTAAACATTCACGAGACCACCAAATTTCAAAGTTACATCGACGTCGTTTTTAACCACCCAAAAATACCTTGCACTTAATCCACATTTATATTTAAACATAATTTATCCTGAACTTTTTAAAAGACGATATTTTATACGAGAAAAAACCTAGCTGTAATTTGTTCGTTGATGACATCTCAGGCAACCCCTAATGAAACTAAATCACGCTATTTAATCCTGCCTTCCGGTTTTTACCTTTCATACAGGAAATCGCCTTTTATTAATTTTTTTGCGCTCCAGGAAACGGTAAAGTACAAGATGATCACAACAATTTGTTCGACCTATTGAATGGTCCTTCTAACCGAAGCTTCATTGATTTCTACCTATTAATAGAAATACAATTAATATATACTATACAGTGTGGTCATAAAGTTTGGAACCAAGCTTATAACCGCATTAGTTCACATTTTTTGGAAAAACGCTCGGACAGGTGAATTTTCTTTTTTAAAACGCCATTTTTTGACATACAATTTTTTTCTATGACGTCATTGGTTTTCGAGTGATGACGTTATCAACACTTTCTTTAAATGGCAACCATATTATTTTTTTCTCGTTTTTGGTAGATCTTTATATCCACCAAATAGTGATATAAAACAATTGGTAGATATGTTACATCAAAATTTTTTTCAAAAAAATTATATAAATTTAGAAAAAAATACGAAAATTTTATTTTTGTACAAAATTTATATCAAATTAAAAAAAATCAACTTAAATTTATTGTAACAGTTAACGTAAATTTTCAAAATGGACCCCACAAACCAACTGACACTGTCCCAGCCGAGTGTAAATGCTTTGCGATCAATAGTAATCTGCGTTAATCGCTCCAGGTCAAAAGAAATTCGTCTTCCCAATCGGCCAATTACTTATTAAAAAATCTTATTTAACATTAAATAGTTTCACAAAAAAGGGCCAAAGAAGTTTAATTTATTTAAAAAATTGACATGATGTGGCAGACCATTTCTTAATTAAAATTATCGCCCAACAATTGAAGATTTCAAAAACTAATTAAGCTTACAAAATTTACTGAAATATGTAAGTAAGTTTTTTTCACACTTCTGCCTTGTGTGAGGACTTAAATATTCTTCTTGAACAAACCGGATCGTCAAAAGCACATGTACTCATGTTACTATGCAAAAAATTTACAAAAACAAAAACACGCACTTTTTGGCAAGATATTTCTTTATGACATTCTTGCTTCTTTTTATACAATTTATGTACAAAAATTTTAGTTTGAAATTGTTTCTATGGCGACAACATTTTTGAATTATTTACTTCTATTATTGACGTTAAATTTTTGAGATATTGCGTAAAAATTGTTCATTTTCGCTAATATAAAAATTGGCACATTTATCTGTGCGAGAAAGAATCGAAATTTTAATTATGGTTGGGTATGGGGACAGACAAGAACGCATGCAGAAGCATGCGATTTGTTTAACCATGAACACCCTGATAGACCTCCAATTACCAGGTCTACGGTGACAAAACTAGTTGGAAAGTTTACCGAAACTAGATCCCTAAAAGATCGACCACGGCAAGGTAGACCTCAAGTAGGAGAAGATGTGAAATTAAATGTGCTTCTAGAAGCAGAGGAAAGGCATCATGTTTCCACCAGACAACTTGCGTTAGCCAATCAGGTGGCTCACTCATTTGTCGTCAACTTATTTAAAAAAGAACACTGTCGTCCTTACAAAGTTCAACTTGTACAGGAATTACATGAGGATGACGAAGATCGTCGACTGCAGTTCTGTGAAGACGTAATGTTACGTTGTGACCAAAATCCAAATTTCTTGGAAAACATCGTCTTCTCAGATGAAGCTACATTCTGCCTAAATGGATCTGTTCACCGCCATAATGGCAGATATTGATCGCAGAACAATCCGCATTGGACTCAAGCGTGTCATACTCAGCGCAGAGGAAAAGTTAACGTATGGGTTGGAATGATTGGACGACGCATTTTAGGACCATATTTTTTTGAAGGAAATTTGACTGCTGTGCAATATTTAGAATTTTTAAGATTTGAACTGGTTCCAGCGCTCGCTGTTATTTTCCCAAATCACGAGGATGGTGATGTACCCCATCCAAATATTTGGTTTCAACAAGATGGGGCGCCTCCCCATTATGGTGTAGAGGTTCGCCACTATCTTGACGAAATATTTCCCAATAAATGGATTGGACGGAGAGGCGCCATAGAATGGCCACCTCGTTCTCCTGACCTGACTCCGTTAGACTTTTTTGTGGGGTTATTTGAAATCGAAAGTGTATTTTAACAAACCGAATAATTTAGAAGATTTAAAAGAACGAATTCGCGTAGAACTTACACAAATATCCCCAGACATAATTGAGGCGAGTATACGAAGTGTTTACACACGGCTGGGACAGTGTCAGTTGGTTGTTGGGGTCCATTTTGAAAATTTACGTTAACTGTTACAATAAATTTAAGTTCAGATGTATTTTTTTTTAATTTAATTTTAATTTTGTAAATTGTGCCGCAACATACCAATTGTTTTATATCACTATTTGGTGGATATAAAGATCTACCAAAAACGAGAAAAAAATAATATGGTTGCCATTTAAAGAAAGTGTTGATAGCGTCATCACTCGAAAAGCAATGACGTCATAGAAAAAAATTGTATGTCAAAAGATGGCGTTTTAAAAAAGAAAATTTACCTGTCCGAGCGTTTTTCCTAAAAATGTAAAATAATGCGGTTATAAGCTTGGTTCCAAACTTTATGACCACACTGTATATGATATACATGGTTAGGCAAATGTATGGATCCATTCGAATATCTTTCATTTGACTACTTAGATTTTAATAAAACTTTCGACAATTAATTAAATGCAAATCGGGGACGCGATATATATATATATAACACACGTTATTTATACACACGTTATATATATATATATATTTATATATATAACGTGTGTATAAATTGTCGCAAAAGCTACACGCAGCGACCTTCTTCTTTTGGTTCTGAATAAAAAATCTTAATGTTAAAATGTCGTATCATGCTTCGTATGTTTTCACGGGGTTCTTGAAGTTCAGACTTTTAGTGCGTAACTAACCTTTGCATCTTCGATATCTGTTAATAGAGATAGATGCAATTTAGTTTAAAGAAAAAATTTTTACTAGTATTATTTCGTAAACGTTTTCTTTTTGATTTAAAAGCTTGTTTTAAACATTTATTCAGTAACGTACTTCCACGAAAAACACATTTGGCAACGTTGTAGAACAATAAGTTTGTATATCAAAGTGAGTTCAATCAAAATCATTACTGTCAAATTTTGACATTTACGAAATTACGAAGCATGATACGACATTTTAACATTAAGATTTTTTATTCAGAACCGAACGAAGAATGTCGCTACGTGTAGCTTTTGCGACAATTTATACACACCTTGTATATATATATATATATATATATATATATATAATGATGTAGCTCTAATTACGTGTGCACCAATGTTGCCTGGCAATGAGAAAGATGGAAATCAGTAAAGGTAAAGGCTTATGATTAACACAACTCTGTATGGACGCAAGATGTGAAAATTAATGTCAAAATGTTAATAAATTAATATTCCAACAATATTTCTGATACTTTACACATAATTATATTTAATTCAAAATTTACTTTTTATTTTTAATCATTTATTATATTCAATAAATTCATTAACGCGAGGATAAAAAGATATTTAATTTATTTACATTCAAATTTGTATCGACATTAGTTTAGACACGCCCATTATTTAAAACAGAAAAGTGTGCGAATATATCAGTATGTAATACACGCAGCACACATAACCTACTGTCAAAGGTACATGCATTAATACTTGTAAATTCTTAAAATAATTTTATGAATCTAGTTAAACGATTTTTACATTCAAAATTCAACTTAAATCATAATTTACATCAAGGTAAGAATCAAGATAATTTGCGTCTGGCGTCTATTCTAGAAATTTTTATACCGTACACATCAGAATTATACTTGTCCGTTAATTTTTCATCAAAATTCAGTTTAAAACAAAATTGTCAACATAATTGCTAGTCATAAAGTGCATAAAGATTATAATCATCATTTAAACATCATTTACCTGTCAAAGGTAATTTTTCTACGAGATATTCAGCAAAGCAACATAAGGGGACGCGCACCTCAGTGATCGAATACTCACGACGAAATAAAGTTAAAACGTACCTGAGAATTCATCCAAATTGTCATAAATAATAAATCCAAACATAGAAGAATATCATCCTATTCTCGGCTGTTGTTGCAGATACTTCTTGGTGAAACATTTTAACTTCATACAGTAAATAATAAAAATAAATTAAAACACTTGGCTTGTTTCACTATGAGATTTATTTAAATTCTCTAACATTTGTTTCGGCTGTTATGCCATTCTCAAAGAGATCTATAAATCTACAAATCTACAAATGTTAGAGAATTTAAATAAATCTCATAGTGAAACAAGCCAAGTGTTTTAATTTATTTTTATTATTTACTGTATGGAATATCATCCTATTTCACCTAGTTGGAAAAACCTTAACCTTTGTCCTACTTGCTGTACATTGAGGCTAAGGCCGACGCCACCATCCTCCTGCCTTGCCGTAGCCCTAAAATCACAGGTCCTTAGTAATATTAAAATCTATTATCCTTATTTTATATAATTGCATTTACAAAATACTATAAATCTTGATTTTAACCAAGAGATAGACATCGTTTAAAGATAATTTAGTCAATGATAATATCTATTTAAAACTCATATAAATACACTTACCTGTGTATGTTATACATTTTAATCAATTCATGTTAGATTTCTTTGTAATTGATTGATTTTCATAACCATACAATGGTTAGTATAAACATTATTTAGTCATACAGATATAACTCATATATCTATAGAAAGAGTCAAAGAAGTTAACTATTTGTGTACAGATTTCTTTAATTTGTTTAGTATATAAATTGTTTAGTATATAAATATAAAAGTCTTGTTTTTTTTTATTCATGCTCAGTGAAATTAATATTTTTTAACAATTTTTGTTTAATTTTTACAGCCATATGTGAGCGTCACTACTGACTGTATCCTGAGATAAGAATATTTAATATCTTATTATAATAATCTTAATTAATCTTATGCTCTCCGCGACATCTATGTATAGTATTGTATACTGCTACTAAATCAGCTGATTGGACTAAGAGATACATTTAAAAATGCTTGTCTATCTATATACACACACCTATATATATATATATATATATATATATATATATATATATATAAGGTAAACTTAATAAGTCGGCGATTAAAGGTCTGCTTCATTACTTCAAAGTATATATATTTAAAACAACCCTACATGTTTCGGCAATGATGCCTTTGTCAAGGGAATAAAAAATATATTTTATTTCCCTTTATTTTTTATTCCCTTGACAAAGGCATCATTGCCGAAACTTGTAGGGTTGTTTTAAATATATATACTTTGAAGTAATGAACCAGACCTTTAATCGCCGACTTATTAAGTTTACCTTATCATACCAAGGTCACGAAAATATTATATATATATATATATATATATATATATATATATATAAAATATTTTCGTGACCTTGGTATGATATGGTAAATTCAATCAGTCGGCGATTAAAGGTCCGGTTTACTTCAAAGTATATATATTCAAAACAACCCTACATGTTTCGGCAATGATGCCTTTATCAAGGAAATAAAATATAAAAATTTTTATATTTTATATCCTTGATAAAGGCATCATTGCCGAAATATGTAGGGTTGTTTTGAATATATATACTTTGAAGTAAACCAGACCTTTAATCGCCGACTGATTGAATTTACCATATATAAATATATATATATATATATATATATATATATATATATATATATATATATATATATGCTTATATGTATAATCTATTGTTCTGAAAACCATAAATGGACGACTTTACATAAACTCAAAAACAAAATCGTGCTCCAACCAATTAGTTAACAAACTGGTATCAAATATACTGTTTACATATTGTCACAAAATTGCAAAATTATGAGCAGGGCATCATCCATCCTGTTGAAACCAAAAGTCATTTATGGAAATACCTGGTATGCTTTGCACACAAGGTACAATGTTTGTGGGTTTAAATTTCCTTCAATGACAAAGGGTTCAGTAATATGGTCCTCTAAAAAATCCGTTCAAACATTAACCTTTTGTGGATATTGCGTTCTGTATCATAGACAATACGTTCATTTTCTTTAGACCAATAGCGCAAAAGAGCATAATTTTGATGACCATGTAAATAAAACTGAATTCGTCGGTAAATAATACATTTTCAACAAAAGTTTCGTCGTCGTTGCAACATTCTAAAACTGCTTCACAAAACTCAAAGCTTTCGTATTTGTCGTGTGGAAATATTTTATTTAATTTTAAGACCAGTACTTATTTTTGTTTTAACCTATAAACGGTATTGTCTGAAGCGATAAGTGTCTCAGCAATGTCCTCCTACTGCAGCATAAATAAGAATATATCGTTCTTGATTTTGTGAAGATCATTTCTATTTATGTCGTTGCGGATATAAATAACCATAGCTTTCAAAATTATTAATGTGACGCACTTTCTCATAAGCTATGGTTCTTTCAAATTTTATTTGAAGCGAAAGTATAATTTGCCTGATAGACTGACCAAGATGATGACATTTAATAAGAAATTACTTTTCTTGAAGCGATAAAATTTCCATAGCTAGATATAAAATCAATATCAACGAAATTATTAATAAATATGTCGAAAAATGAAACAAGCAACCGTTAGCAAAAGAAAATACGAGATAACTGCAAACAGTAAATATAATTACAACAATATATGACTCTACGACAGGTACATTTCACTAGACAGCAAGTACGAAACTAACGCTGGTCGCATTGAAATCGTACATTTGTTTAGCAGCTAGTTCTAACAGTAAACGCGATCTCCCTCGCACTCATCTATTTCCGAATATTACCTACTCCCGTGAGTGACTATAGGACTCTCGCTCATTCAGTATAACCAGATTTTTCACAGATAAACTGTATAATCAAGTATTTAAAAAATAAATATTTGAATTATAAAATCAAAGTTTATTTCAATAATATTTAAAAATTTGTTTATTAAAACATAATTAATGTAAATTACGAAACTAAGAAATTAATACATACAAGTTACAAAGCTTTTAAAAACAAACAATTGATAGATAGCGTGGGTTAAAAATATTGAATTAAATTGATTAAAAAAATTATAGCGTTGTTATAATATCACATACCTTAATATAAATTTAATAAAGACACAGCGTTATATCCCAGGGATCTAAAAAGTCTAAATACTTTTTTAGGAAACCTGTTAATCCCTCTTTCGTCAACATCATAATCCTGATGGAAGAAAGAATACTTAGAATTGTTATTACATGTAAACACATGTAAAATGTATACAAACAAAAGTACCTGAATTTAATTTTGACTTCCGCGGTCGTTCATGATCGTTTTTGGGATTCCGGACTGGAACCCTGTCTTTGGCACTGTTTCCATCTTGGCAGACTTTTGTCTATTGTTATAAAGGAATCCCGGAAACAATTCTACTGGATCATATTAGAATGAATTAGTAGTCAAATAAATGCATATAGAATAGGAATTCAAAGTATCAATAACAAACCTAAAAAATTTAAAAAAGTTAAAAACATATAGCTAACCTTAAAAAGAGAATTGTCATATAGCATGTGCTATTTTCAAGTGATTAAATTAAAAAAAGTTATTTATTTAAAACCAAGAAAAAAATAAAAATGAACTTATATTAGTTTCAATAAATAACCCTACATAATTGTATTTCGTGAATTGATTGTATGTAGCACGGAAGTTTTGTAGTGAAATCTGTTTTCTCAGCATCATTCAATGAAGATTATATGGCAAAGCAAAACAGGTTTAAGAATCTTTACATAGTAATACTAAGTTTGCTGAATTATTTTTCTTTAGTTATTTATTAAGTGAAACGATTGTTGAGCATGAGATAATTTTTTTAATAAATATAACTAGTAAAAGAAAACACTAAAATTTTACAAATTTAATTAACTATTTAAATTAGTGGCTTCATAAGATTTGACATCTCAAGGCTTATAAATAAAATTAAACATTTATCAACACGAATGAAACCTATTTTGCATTCTATATATGTATATATTAAAACGGGGTTACTGAATGACATACATAGGTTTCTAAACTTTATTATACTAAAAGTTTTATAACCGCTCCTATTCGCTTGTGTAATAGGCGTTGTCAAAGTCATTATGATTATTGACCCATCACAAATGAAAATTTATGTATTTAATGAGACGTCTAAGAGTTTAACCTATACTTATATATAACATCTGAAGTACACGACAAATACGATTTCTAGATCAAAGAGACGCCCGAATGTCTGAGCAACCGAGAAAATACATTGCTGTGTACAATGTATGTGTAATGTATGAAAATTTTAAGATCACCAGAGCAGCTATTAATGGGATCTCCTTATTATTCAATCGTGTTTTCAATTTTAAGATACCTCAGGAAAAATCTTTCGCATATTTTAATATTAAAAATTCATAAACAACTTGATTCATTGTGCGTGTAATAAATGAAAATTTTCTGATAATTCACATAATATTAAATAGAAATAGATTTTATACGTAGATATTTATGTGAAAATTTCATTCATCTATCATTTGATAACCCATCAATACGATGACATTTTTTTGATTGTTAGAACAGCCAATAAAAATTAAATTAAGCGATAATTTGCAATAGTGCAAACAATAAGAAATTAAAAAAATTAATACAAACGTAGTTTTTAATGTGTAATGCGTAGAAAATATTAAAAGTACAATAAAATATCTAATTATTAAAATTCTGAAAATTAAAAACGCAATTATTATAATTAATAATTGAATTAGTCAACCCTTGTTTTTGTCCTGATGAATTAACACCAGTTGTAGAACTTGAAGGAATACTTCATAGTTTACTTTCATTACTTCTCAGTTTCTGAATGAGTTCCTTGTGGAATTCTCTATCGAGTTGCAAATAAAGTTTAATTGAATTCACATTACCATGTTCTGTTATTTTTGTTACATGCACTTCGTTTACGCCTGCTTTTGCCAGGTGACTTACAGTAGTTGCCCAGTGTGAATGATTTGTAAATTTAGATTTACCTGCTTTTTTTGCTGACATTTTAACCCATTTCGCCAATTCATATCTCCCAACTGGTATATTTTTGTACCAATTGCCTTTATTTTTCCATTCCGGATTTGATATAAGAAATAGACGATTTGTTCTGACATTGGCACCTCTCTTTTATAACAGTTTTTGGTATAATCTTCAACAAAATAATTAATACAAAACAAAAGAAAAAAGATTTTAACTTGCCGTACAACCATTTGTTGTTTGATAACATTTTGCTTCCTCCTTGCCGAGTTTTAGTAAACGACGGATTATATTCAATTCTGTTTGTTTTGTACTGTTGTGAGACTTTTTTTCTTGAAGGAAATTCAGTAAACAATTAACAGTTTGGCCCTCTAGAAATGCTAATTCATAAGATATAATGTGGAAGCATTTTGTTTGGAGCCCGTTTGGAGTGTTTTCATTATATAATTGGACAATTTTCAGGAATTCTTCATTAGTAAACTCGCTTGAACTTGTTCTTCGTTTATCCGGTGTCATTTGCAGTGATTTTCGTGTAGCGTCTCTTGCATCTCTTACAGATTTATGGTATATTCCAAAAAGAAAGAGACAAAATTCTGAACAGACCTTAATTACAACCTATACATTAAATTTACGCGGTAAATTTAAATTTGAAAATCTGTCTGAAATATGAAATCTGTAGCAAATTAAATTGTATATGGATTGTTCAAAGATAAATCTACAGTTAAGACAGCAGAATGGTAAATGTAGTAATTACAGCATATGAAAATAAGTAAATTTGTTTTTTAGCACGGGCAGTTCATTTTGTCAAAACATTTTGTGAACAATTTGACGAACAGCAGTTTTGACAGCCTCATCAAAAGATTCCAGTACAGAATGTCTACCAGTTATCTTTTTTTGGCTCCGAAGTTTTCCCTGTTTTCTTATATTCGTTAATAACGCGATATACTGTCGTCTTGAAATTCCTACAATCATATCTTGTAAGACGGGGATATGTTATATACCGGGTGTGTTATGAAAAACCTTTGGGGCTGTAGCTTCCTTATATTTTATCTGATTTTAATGAATGATATGTCAAACTAAATCGTTTTTAAAGCACTGTAACATGTTTTAAAAAAAAAAAAATTTTGACACTTTGTTTTTGACAGACAGTAGTAATTTTTTTTTTTTAATTGTACTACATATTTTTTTTTACTTATTCTAATAAACATTTATTTCCTGAAGACACCTCCATTAAATTGAGTGACAAATTTATTATTATTAAAAAAAAACTACGAAATTTACAGAAATCATCATACATTTTAATGAATCAAATGTTCGAAATTGGCCCCATTTTGTTTCAGACACATTTGACACCTTCTATTAACTCCAACTGCTGCGTTTAATATAAGATTTGGTGGTGTTTCATGACATACTTGTACTATCCTTCTTACTAAATCATCTCTAGTATCAGGTGGAGTCAAATAGACATGATCTTGAATGTATGATCACAGAAACAAATCCAGTGGATTCAGATCTGGCGATCTAGCAGGCCATCGAATAGGTCCAAAAGTGCCCATCCATTTGACGCCAAAATAATTATTTAGAAAATCAGTATTCATTCGTGCATTATGGGGTGTGGCACCGTCCTGTTGGAACACGACCCTGATTAACTCAACAAGTGGCAACTCATCTAAATAATCGCCTAATTCATTGCGTAACAAATTATTATACTTTTCTTGGTTTAGATTACCCTCCACAAAAAAAGGCCCTACTACTCAATCGCCTAAAATGCCACACCATACATTTACATTCAACCGATTTTGAAAATTGTGTTGCATCACAACATGGTTATTTTCAGTGCTCCAATGGCGATGATTATTTCTGTTGAATACACCATTTTTCCCAAAAGTGCATTCATCTGACCACAACACACGACAATAAAAAGTTGGATCTTCCCTTAGTTTATTCATGAAAACCGTGCAGAATTGAACTCTTCGTTGAGGGTCGTTTTCACCGAGAGCATGCACCTTCCGTGGTTTATAAGGAAAGAACTGTAGAATGTGATACCTGCATGTAGTGAGCAATTTCTCGCGTAGACGTATTAGGGTTTTCTTCCACATAGAGCAAGACACTTAATTCTAAATTTTGATCTTGAATTACACGTGCGTTTATTTTTGTTTTTTTTGAATGATCCAAAATTTCGTAAATTTCGCACGAGCCTTCCAAACTTATCGGCACTTGGACGCAGTCTGTCAGGAAAACGATTTCCATAAAGTCGCCAAGCAGCTGCAGAATTTGTTCCGCATAAAAAATATACTTGAATCGCATCCACGCATTCGCCATTATCCATTTCAATAACAAAATTTAGAAATAAATCGTTGAAAATGTTATAATGAATGTGTGACTGACAGATGTCACAGTTCTTTTCGAAAATTTGGAATGCACTTTTATCGTTCAATATGACCGCTTGATTTTTAAATTTTTAAAATAAACACTGTAAATGTTGTTGTTGACCCACCGCTCACTGATAACATTGGTTTGTAATCCTTTATTGGCTATATAGTATTGAATGTAAGTGATTTTAAAAGGTACACACATTTGCTGGTAATAAAATGAAATAGAGTATTTAAAATGCATTTAAGAAATCTCTGTGTTCGGAAAAACCAGAATAAATCGAACTAAAAAAAAACTACAATTTCTCGATTTTTTTTTCATACAAGGATATCGTTGTTTACAGTTTCATATTCAGAAGAAGTAATATATTTGAATAAGGAAAAAAAAAATATAGTGCAATTAAAAAAAAACAGTTTGCAGCTGTCTGTCAAAAACAAAGTGTAAAAAAAATTAAAAGCTGATCACGTTACAGTGTTTTTAAAACGATTTAGTTCGACGTATAATTTATTACATTCGGATAAAAAATGAAAAAGTTACAGCACGAAATGTTTTTCATAATACACCCGGTATGTAACATATATGACATGCAACATATAATATGTTGCACTCTATAAAGTTACCTAGTACTTGAAAAATCTGCTTAATCATGTTACCTTTTCTCAGGTCGGGTGTATCCGTCACAAGTTGTTTATAAGCATTTATTGCTGTTTGCTTTTCAGCACCACTCCAAATGACTTGCTTTCTCTCGTTTCCTTGGAGGAGAACACACATTTGTGCTTTTAACAGTACTGGTGCTAGGTTCTACATCCATATTTGAAATTAACAGCTACAAAATTATAATTTTACAAGAACTGAAATTCTCTTATTACATATTGCTTACATAATCTATTAATCTTCAAATCGAATCTATAAAAAAACTAATCTACACCGCAAAGTAGTTAAAGTAATATAATAATGATAATAATTTAATAATATGATAACAAAGCTCTAGAAACGTAAACATAATATAAAGATATCAAAATATTTGACAATTAATGGCAAAAAGCAAATATTTTACGGTGTTATTTTGTCTTGCTCTGGACCAATAAGAAACAACTTCACTTGGGTCTGTTCAGAAATTTGTCTCTCTCTTTTTGGAATATACCATAAATCTTATGTCATTAAATGGATCTACTGTGCGCCAAAATCTTGATTATATTTTTCTTAGACGAGTTTGGCCGTAACGCTCCACATTGTCTTTACAGTTTCTTTGTAAAATGATCCATCTTTTCGCGCATATTACTGGTCCAGTCTTTCAAAATAGAGTTAATTTCTTGTACAGAAGTCGTTTTCTCCAGTACATAATTTATTTAAGCACAAAATTCTTGAAATTGTTTTCATACAGAAATGTTTTCTTTTTTCGTATTTGCCGGAATTTACTTCTCTATTTTCTGGTTAATTTCGGCACCTGTAGCGTTTCCAAATTGCGGCATTGCGTAAAATGTGACACCACTTATAAAATGTACCTACAGTTTTGTAAAATTATTGATAAATCAACAATTCTCCTTAGTAACTCCAAATAATATTGTTAACTGTCGTTGCGACAAAAACTACACAATTTATTGATTCATGAAATTTTCCGTGAAATATAATTCGTGCAACAAAAATGAATTGATAATTTTTAATTAATTTGAACTCATGCAAGTTACAGTGAAAAGGACACTCCTGTTCTCGTGCTCCTATTCAACTTAACTTGCATTCGGTCAAATTGTCCAAAAATTATCGATCATTTTTATTGCACTTGTTACATTACTGCTGATAATTATTTTCTGATTACCTTACAATTTTTTACGCATGTATATATTCTATATTTTATATGCAAAAGCAGAATGTTATATAAGGTCTGCAATAACGCCATTGTATTATTAGGAATGATTCATAGATGTTATCCACGAGTAAATTAATTAATTACTAGTACAGGGGTTTTCAATAAGCATGTTCTATCTAAAAACCAAAAAAATATTAAGATGGAGGTCTATTTTGTTGAAAGCATGGTCCATACCAATAATGATGGTATATAATTTAATCCATATGCACTCGACGATCCTGCTTCAAACACTGCATCCGACGAACGCTATTTTTGGTAACTTTTTCTAACAATTTTGGCCTTATTTCGTTAATAACACGAATAATATTTTTCAATGTTTCAATGCTTCAATTGTGGCTGATTTATCGACAGAGACTTGTGACTTGACATATCCCCACAGAAAATATTCCACAGATGACACATCGCAAGATTTTGATGACCAATTGACAGGACCATTTCAAGAAATGAAGCATTAATTTTAGATGGTAATAAATTGATTGTTTCTGCTTCTGTATGGTACATAGCGGTGCCTTGTTGGAACCAAAACTCGTCTACATCCATGTGGCACATGTTTGAAAATATAATATTAGTTGATCATTGCTCTGTAGCGTGCTCTATTGACTGTTATTATGTGCTCTCCGGTTACGTTTTGAAAAAAAGACGTTCGATGATCCCACCAGCGTGTAATCCACACCAAACAATCAATTTATGTGGATGAAGTGGAGTCTGTAGATATTCGCGTGGGTTATTTTCACACCAAATCCGACAATTTTGTTTATTAATATGCCCGTTTAATTGAAAAGTCGTCAGAAAACACAATTTTTCGATCAGTTTCCAACATTTAGAAAAACTTATCCACGAACTGACGGCGCAAACGATCATCATTTGGTTTCAGTTCTTGAACCAATTGGATCTTATACTGGTGTAAATCCAAATCTTTGCATAAAATTAGACAAGTTGTGACGACAGAGAGGCCTAGTTACTGAGAACGACGTGGAATCGACAAATTAGGAACATTCCGAACATTCTGCTCAGCGGCAGCAGTATTGGCTTCACTTCTGGCATTTTTTTTGTCTCACTGGCACTGACACATTAATAAGAGATAAATTACGTTCGAATTTTTGAATAATTCGACCAATAGCACGTTCACTTGGTCGATTATGAGTACCATAAAATTCTCGAAGTTCTCTATAAGTTTCACGAACTGATCGCTGATTTGCGTAATAAATTTGAACGATTTGTAAACGTTGTTGACCTGTGTAATGATTCATGATGATTTGTCAAACTTTTCTGAAAACAAATGTCAAAAAACGCTGTCAAAGAGAATAACAGAAATGGACACCCCTATTAAAAAAACCCGTTACAAAGGCAGTGTTTCTAAAGTCTCAAAAACGTACTCAAGAATTTTGCGGACTATGTCCCCAAATACCTAAACCACCACAGTCGCTCGTTGCAAGTTTGAGAACAAGGTTACCGGCTGCATTTTACTGCAACAAATATTCTCATGATGTCAAATTAGTACTTTTAACGTTCGATCCGAAAGAAGCTGCAACTATCAAGAAAAGCCATGCAAACTTTCAAAATGGTCAGGTTAAAAAATATTTACAAACTATTCAGAACAATTACTTCGGAATCGTGAAGGGAATAGAAAAATTAAAAAATGTTTCGATGCCGTTAATGAGTTCTATTGAAGTTGTAAGCAGTTATGAGCTATAGAAGGCGAAAAAAAATTAATGTGAAATAAAAAAATATTTTATACAAAGGTTCCAATTTTCGCATTTTAAGACAAATTTGTGAAGTTATGTCTAAAGATCTATTAGGTTGTTCCAACGAGTATTTTAAATTCGCAAACATAATATCACTAAATATAGAACGGTCGTTTTCGGCATTAATAAACATTTATTCCGTACGTCGTACTAGTTTGGCTGATACAACTGTGGAAACATATCTAATGATTTTAATATTTAACAGATGTTACTCTGTTTTTTATTTCACGGAAGACTCTTTAAAACAGTAAGTGTTTGAGCACATTCGATAATTTATTGCTTACTATTTATTCTATGTGTCAACTTCTAAGCGTCCGCCTCTGGCGCGTGGCGCAATTTCCCTACTTTAGCAATGTTTTTAACATGAAACTATTGTTATGAAATCATTATTGGAAAGAGGTTTTAGATATTAATAATGAGTATGAAATATTTTAAATGTCAGAAAAAATTGTTGAAAAATGTGACATTTTCAAATGTATTAGCTAAAGTATTAAAGAAATTGTTTTGTTATATTATAAATAGTGGGGACTTTTGGTAAAGCAAAAAAGAGTGTTATTGATTAATGATAGTAACGAAATATTTTAGGAAGAAGAATAGACATTAAAAATTCTGGAAAATCTGATAAAAGGGTGTTATCTTCCAAGTTTTATTGCATATAATGAAATAAAAGATATATAAATGTGTTAAACATGAATGTGAGAGTAACAAATAAAGAAATATAAAAGTTAAACAAAGAATAAGATAAACGACAAGTATTAAAGTTAATAAAGAAGATATAAACGACGATCATTGAAGTTGAAACAAATCAAATGTATGAAGGTTAATAAAAATATATATAAGAAACAAGCAAGAAAATTGTGTTAAATAAGGGACAAACAAACGAAGTTTACAAAAGGATCATTAAAGAAGTTTCAAGATAAAAAAATATTGCGATGAGAAGTGTATAATATAATAGGAAGTTCCCATAAGTTAAAAAGAAAGATCACAAAAGATTTTATTTTTACAAAAATCAAATTGGCGAAATCGACAGGTTTTTAATAGTTATAAGGAAGTTTTTGTTAGAATAGTATGTTAGAAATAATAAATATTTCATATTCATTTATTGATCAATGATAAAAACTGATAGATAAAAGGTTAATAAATTTGATATACATTTAAATATAGATATTTTTGTTGTAATTTTGTAGTATAGAAACCGACAATTTCGAATTAAAAAGAATCCCAGGCCCTAAGTTTTTGAATTAATTTGTTTGCACATTAAACATATTTTTGGCTAACCAACGTTCATATTATTTTTGTTACTCAATGTGTTTGCGTTTAGGTGTATTACTATATTCTATAATAGTTATTTATGAAACAGTGTGTGAAGCGAGCTTTTTGCGCACCAACGCCATGTTTAGAGCACGAGTGAAGTGAGTACATAAATCGCGTGATGGTGCAAAAAGCTTCACGCATAGTTTCATACAATATTTTATCTACGAATTAAAAATAAAAAACTATCATTAGATGCACATAACTTATTAACAGTGTAGTTTGTTGAGAATACATTTAATATCCTTTTGCAATATTTTAATTTCAAATATTTTTTATTGTTAAATATAAGTAACTAACAGAAATGGCGAAATGTTGACAGAATTTTGTGCACAGAATGAATTACGAATAAACAACACATACTTCCCTCATAAAGACCAACACAAATACACCTTTTACGACAATAGACAAAATAAATCCATAATCGATTACATCATCACAAACAGAATGTTCATGCCCCAACAAATAGTAGATATAAGAGTCCTGTCCTCAGCCAACATGGGAACAGACCACAAATTAGTGCTAGGAAAACTACGAATAGCAATGTCACCGAGGAAACAAAAGCCAACAACAAGAGCTGAAAAATTCAACATAGAATTGCTCAACCAGGAAAATACGAAACAACTATACGCAGACCGATGCAAACAATACATTACTCTTACCCCAATTATACAACCCGACACTCCCCAAACAGCATGGGATAAACTGAAACAAAACATCTATAAAGCCGCCGAAGAAACCCTAGGCACACGCACGGTATCGCAGAACAGTAGACCGAACAATAAACCTTGGTTTACAACGGAAGTCAAGGATATCACAAGGGAAAAGAAGAAAAATTATTTGCAATACAGGGAATCTCCAACTCAAGAAAACCGAAATAAGTATATTGAAACTAGGAACAAGGTCAATAATAGGGTTAGAGAGATCAAGGAAGAATACTGGCAGGAATTCAGTAACGAAATGGAAGCAGACATGTATGGAGCACAAAAACGAATTTGGAAACTACTTAGAGGCATGAAACGGGAAACGAATGAAACAATACAACTCAGAACAATTACCGAAGAAACTTGGAAGAAATATTTCAGAAATCTTTACGCAGACATAGAGAACCCTGTAGAAACACAAGAAGAAGACATACAAAACGACCCACCAGAAGAGTGCACGCAAATCACCGAAGAGCAAGTAAGAGAGACAACGAGGAAACTTAAGAACAGGAAAACTCCAAACCAAGACAAAATACCAAGTGAGCTAATAAAAAATGGAGGAACTGCCACCATAAAAGAATACACAAAACTGTTTAATATCATACTACAACATAGAAGAATACCTGAAGAATGGAAGAACAGCGTAACAATACCCATCTTCAAAAAAGGAGACAAAACCGATCCAGCTAACTACCGTGGGATAACATTGTTGAGCACCTCGCTAAAACTCCTAACTAAGATCATTGCGGACAAAATAACCCCAACAATGCCAATAAGCGAAGAACAACAAGGATTTCGAAGAAGTCGATCCACCACTAACGCTCTATTCATACTCAGACAACTGATAGAAAAATCATTAGAGTACAACACCCCTGCCTATCTTTGCTTTGTAGATCTAACTAAGGCCTTCGACAGAGTACAACTAAAAGACGTCATCACGATCCTGGAAAACAATAACACGAAGAAAGAATATGTAGAACTCATTAAGGACCTAAACACAAACACAAGAACGCAAATACGCACCAACCTCACCCTAACACAACACCTACGAACCACAACAGGCATCCGTCAAGGCGATAGTCTCAGTCCTTTATTATTCAACGCAATCATGGATGAGCTGGTGAAAGCTGTAAAGAACACCGGATTAGGATATCGGATGGGCATACACAACATAAATATAATATGCTATGCTGATGACGCAGTACTTATTGCGGAATCAGAGGACGACCTACAAAGAATGTTACATGCTTTCAACAAACAGGCAGGAAAACACAACATGGAAATTTCCATAGACAAGACCAAATGCATGACCATAGCAAAAGAACCTGTACGCTGCAAATTGGTAATAGAAAATAAGACCGTCGACCAAACCATGTCAATCGAATACCTTGTGTGCAAAATTACAAGCGCAGTGTTTTTGGGTGATGAGGGGAGGAAACAAGTAAACAAAGCAGCAGCAATATCGGGACATCTTAGGTATCCAATCTGGAGAAACAAACACCTAAGTACGGAATGCAAATCAAGGATATACAAAACATGCGTACGACCGGTGATGACATATGGTGCGGAGACGAGAGCGGAAACGACGATAACAAAGAGGATACTAAGAACAACCGAAATGAAGACTCTAAGAACGATAACAGGATACACATTACATGATAGGCAAAGAAATACAGATATAAGGGAGAAGTGTCAAACGGATGACGTAGTCAGATGGATACGGAAAAGAAGAAGAGAATGGAACCACCATGTCAGCCGAATGAATCCCGACAGAATGGCCAGAATAGTACGAAACAACATACCTCACGGAAGAAGACCCATAGGACGACCACCAAAACGCTGGCGAGACAGCTGGCAATCAAATTCACAAGAACTGCCGCCACAAAGAAACCGGAACTAAACAGGCGATACGCCTATCGAAAGAAGAAGAAATATAAGTAAATCCGGAAAATAGCATATTTTCAATTTTATAAATATTCAACGTACATTTTCAAGTTTAAACCACTGTATAACATAATTTTATTATCTTATTCAAATTGTAAAACTTTCTTTAAGCTCTAAGAATTTTTTGCATTTGCAAATTTATTTATGACCTACTTTATAATTTAGACTACTCGTTTTACTATCTAGGGTCATTGTGAACATAGGGTTTCTGTATATTCATTTTTAAGATCACATTCCCTAAATAGGTATAATAGATGTTATTACTTTAACAAGAGACGATCCGGAACTACATACTTAGATTTATAACACCAACACTGAATTAGTAATTATATTTTATTATTTATTAGTTAAGATTAGAATTTTAAGACTCTATCGCAAGCCTTGGATATTGTTGCCAATAGGTATAATTTCTACGGTTTTCCTCCAAAAAATCAATACCAAGGAAACATCCGTCGATGGTTAAAACATTCAGCTTTAGGGGCAACGTGACCGCTTGTTAAGCTTTACCTTCGAGTTTTAACAGCGTTATAACCGCAGGAAAAGGAAACATTTTCTAACAGGCACACGGTAAAATTTAATATATCCTACAGGATAAAAGACAACTATAAGACAATGTTCAAATGATTAAGATATTTCTTACCGCAAAGACAACCTTCTCGCACTTAAATAAAGTACAACCCATGCCGTCAATGATCACGAAACGAATGGCCGCCAGACCAAAGTCAGACATGCGCTACAACAACGATCAATTCCGGGACCACCAAAGATTACCTCAATCCCGCAAAACTACATTAATTCGACACCCAAAATTAATTTGGAAAATAGTTATAAACAGCAGAATAGATTACACGGTCCCACGTCTAATTAACGTGCAATATAAAAATAATTGTGAAAATTAAGGGCGACATCTATTGCACGATTCTATGCAAGTAAAACTGGTTGCAAACCCATAAAGAAGCGAAAAATCAATTAATTAAGCAAAATGTACCTATATTTTTTTTGACACGTAACAGCTTCTTGAAAATACCAGCCCAAACGTTTAATTTCTGTAGATGTTGTGTATGCGTTTCTAGCATCCAATGAGGGCTATATATTGACCAAAATCGACAATTATGGCGATTAACGGTACCATTCAAACAAAATTCAGCGTCCTCGGGAAACAGTAAATAGTATGTAAAATATTGATCATTTTGACAAATCTCCATCACTCTTTCGCAAAGTTCAATTCTACGATCATAATTCCCGTCCAATAATTCTTGCACTAAATGTGGATCATACAGATGATATTCTTCGTGCCTCGATATTATGGCTACTGATTGGTAACTTATATCAAAGTTTAGTGCGAAAGATGTAATAGAAGCTGCGCATTTTGATCGTCCGCTTTTCATAAATTTTAAATAAGTTGTACCTTCTCAAAATTTTTCCAACGACAGTTCGTGATATAGGATGCCGCTCTTGCTGCAAATATCAAGATCGGCATGTTAAATAAATCTATTACTTCTTTATGAGTACTGACGCGGTCACCACAATCAATCATCATTAGAATTTCAGTACCTTCTTTTTAGTTAATTGAACCATTTGGACGTATAAAAAGTTAATTCTGACGGTTTAAGTCAAGTACTGAATTTTAATTCCATGGCTTACTAAATATAATCATGATTCTCAAATATCTGTTTTAATTAAATATCTCTGTCGTTGTTGAACAAAAGGGTGTCAAATCTTATTATTGGTGAACTCCCAGAGCAGAGCTCTTTTGAAATTTGTGAAAATATACACGTGTTGTACATTTAAAATACCAAAGTTAACATTGTTTCCAGATAAACCGGAACACTAATTCGGATAAAATGTACTCATTGAATCCCAGATATGCATTAAATTAATCGCGGAAAAGCTTGTTAAAATCTATGTATCCATCTCAAAGATATTCGAATGGACCCATACATTTGTCTAACCCTGTATATAACACCAATTTTAAATTATACTTTGCTTCGTACAGAAAAAATCGAGCGAATTATTACTGAAGTAGAAATTATGTATTTTACAAGAGTTTTATTTTATGAAACGTAATTCGAGCCTCCCAAAACGAAAATAAACTTTTCGCAAAATTTCTCTGACATTTACATAATCTAAAATTCAAACGACAACTCCTACGCGTCTTTTTTACATTCGTTTCCCTTATTTTCAAAACAATTTAAGTGCAAGTATGTAGGCGTTTTCATTAAACTTATACAATATGTACATATATACAATATTTTGTTAATATTAATATATAAATTAATATAATATTTAAATTTTCAAAATACAAAGAGTACCTATAATAAGTTTTGGGCCTGAATTATACTCGTCAACACAGCTTGATTTTCTTATACACCAATACGTGTAAATTTTGTCATGCTGATTCTGAATCTGATTTAAAATTTGCTCCATCACTAGAGATATTTTCTTAAATAGTTTTTTCATAAAACGCATTAAATCTTACAAAATTTTAAAGTCACTTTTATATAAGAAAGTACTACTAAAAGTATTATTCTACCGAATATTGAGTAGACATGCCTGAACATGTCCTTGCATGTTGCCTACGTCAGAGCATTTAAACCAAGCCATTTTTTCTGTGGAACCATGTAAATTAAGAATTGGTTGTTACCTGGCTAAGTGGGTATATAAAGAACTTTCGATTCAATGTAAGTGCCTGTTACGTATGTGCAGAATTCATTACCCTCCAGCGTAAGCAGAATATGTATTACACTTTTAATAAAAAAGTTATATTTTCACTATTTTGGCTTAACCATTGAACATCAAGACAAGCCGTGAACTCTCAGCATTTGCTGCGCACGCTGTGCTTTTGCTCTGAGAGTCTGGTCAAACGGTAATAAAAGCGCTATGCCATTTGCAAGACCTATTATTTGACGTGGGCAAACGGACCATTCGACTGACTGCTATTTTTGTTCCACTAAAATTTTCGTATTTTCCAGCAAAAACAAGAAAAATATTAGTTAAACTAGTCTGCCCTCTATACAGAGCCAGAAGAAGCAAGTGTCAAATTATCGACCAGCGATGATAAATATTTACCATATGAAGAGAACGGACCACACTTAATAAATCAGTTAGAATTAAATTAAATTTGTCAAAAACTAAAGCAAAAATACTAGGATCTTGACTCCAACGATGAAAACTGTTAGCTCCAGGCACACATATTTCTGTGTATCGTAATCATCAGAAAGAACTATCACAGTATTTTTCAACCGACGAGGGTCTTTCAAACTGCAATAATGTCGTCGATTTGATATTGGCATTAGGTCACCAACACCATCCCGACGAATGGTGTACTTTTATTGATGCTTCGAAATTGAGTTTGAAAGTTAATAACTGTAACTTTGAATTTTAAAATGCAACAAGATTTAATAAAGGGGAAGAAAAATATTCACTCTAATAGCCCATTATTAAATTAACATACTTTGGAATTCTTGCATTTTATATAAATAATAAAACATTTACATTTATTAAAATAACGTAACATAAGTAAGTTAATAAAAATACGGGGAATATCTCTTCAGTTTTGCATATAGCCTGATAGAGGGCGCCAGTAATAAAACACCAGGTGTCAAAATTAATCTCAAACTTTCGTTACTAAATCTAAAGTTTGATCAAGATACGGTTAGTGATTTAGTCATACTGAATTTTTAAAATTTATGAGTTGGCCGAAAAATGGAATTGAGTAGAGAAAATTTTGGCGCAATATTTTTTTACATCTTTCGGGAGAAGATTAATGTCTTGCTGAGTTAGTTTCTGTTTCTGAAGATGAGGCACCACGTCAATCAACAATTTCACATTGGTACTATGAATTTCAACGTGAGCGCACCGGAATCAGCGACAATACCAGGAAAAGTCCCCCAAGAACAGCAGTCACCCGGAAAAACATTGATGCTGTGCGCCGCCTAATTAAGGCAGATAGACGTGTGACATATCGTGAAATTGAGATATCCAGGGGTATTTCAAAAGCCTCAATCCAAACGATCCTACACGATGAACTGGGTGTGAGAAAATTAGTTTCCCGTTGGATTCCTCATTTTCGAACCGAAAAGCAAAACTCGGCGTGCTTTAATTAGTGCCGAAAAACCTTGAGCCGGTTCAATAACGGAAACTCAAAAAATCGTCTATGGCATCGTGAGTGGCGATGAATCATGAATTTATTCCTATGAACCCGAAAATAAATGTCAGTCCGCTGTCTAGGTGTTTCAAGATGAAGAGAATCCGACAAAAGTTAACCGTTCACGAAGTGTGTTGGAAAAGATGGTCGCAACGTTCGTCTCAATATCAGGTCATGTAGCTACATTTCCTTTGCAAGATCGAAGAACGGTTAATTCAGGTTGATGCACAACCGTTTGTTTGGCAGAAATAATCACCGCGCTCCTAGAAACCAACAGTGAATCATTCTACTTGATGACAATGCGAGTTCGCACACAGCTCGAAAAACAATTAAGTTTTTGGAGCAGCATATTATTAAATTATTAGATCATCCTCCGTATGGTCCCAACGATTTTTTTCCCTTCCCAAAGGTCAAGAATGAAAGGTGTGGTAGACGATTTCAGTTGCCGCAAGAAGCAGTAGATTCCTTCAAAACGGCAATTTTGACTGTCCCAACTGAAAACTAGAATAACTGCTTTAACAATTGGTTTGAACGAATGCAGAAATGTAACAATTTTTGTTGAAAATATTTTGAAAAGCAATAAAACACTTTGAATCGAGCCACTGTTTAATTTTCCTTATAGCCATACGGAACAAAAGTGTATTAATTTCTCTAACGTATTGCTTTAATTCATATAATCCTTAATATAATACGGCTCATACTGGTATTAATTTAACCGGCTCTAGAAGCAATAAAAAACATTTCTATCATCGAATAAGTTTTGTCAGGTAAATATTTCGCATTTGAAACTAATTTTAAGGAAAGTTTAATTACTTTGGGAATCCAATCTTAATATTCATTAACCTGGAATTTAGCGATTCCGATTACCTGTCGTTTCAATGTCCTGCTTTTTAGGGAAGCGACATTTTCAAATTAAATTTAACTCTGCTTTAGCATAATACTTTCTTTAGATTTTATCTTAGTAAAAATCCAAATATCTGTCTTGGTTGTTATTTAAATTAAAAAAAAAACAAAACACTTTAATTCTAAGAAAAAATTTTATGTACATCCTACTTATTTTGACATCTTATACGGCGATGATTCGTAAAGTAAGGTTTGGTTATTAAAAAAAATACCAATACATGAAAAGGTTTTTATTATATACAACTTAAAGCTACGACTTTCAACTATATTTCTACATAGATGCCACTAAAATTAAATTGAGATATTTGCCATAGCGATGAACCAGCTTTTTATTGCCCTATTCACAGAACTTCGCCGCCTGTGAATTAAAACATACCGAACACTCTCCTGCAGCTCTTTATCGCTCACAAACTGTTGGTTCCCAAGCCATTTCTTCATGTTAGGGAAGGGTGGTAGTCGCTAAGAGCCAAATCATGGCTATAAGGAGGGCGCTCAAACACGTCCACTTAAAGCTATCCAGTAGACCTTTCTTGCAAGCGGCCATATACGGGTGAGTGGGCGTTGTCATTAAAAAAACGATGCCTGAACTTAATAATCCAAGTCACTTGTTCTGAATAGCTCTTGTAAATTTCTTCAAAGTTTCACAGTAGACACCGGTGTTTATTGTGGTCCCTCGTGTCATAAAGTCTACGAGAAGGACGCCTTTCTTGTCCCAAAAGACATTGGCCATGACTTTTCTCGCAGACAGGGTTTGACGGCATTTGAAATGTTTCCTCGTATGAGAGTTAGAGCGACCTTCTCTGCATTGACTGTCTTTTCGTCTCGGCGTTGACATAGGTGACCCAAGTCTCATCACCTGTTAATATTTGCTTGACGAAATCTTCAGCTTCAACATCATAATGTGTCGGAAAAGCTAGTATTCAAATCCACTTTTCTTTGTTTTATGGTCTTCGGTAAGAAGTCTTAAAACCCATCGCGAACAAAATTTGTGGTAACCTAAATGTTCTGTAACAACTTCGTACAAAACTGTACGCGAAGTTTGAGAGAAAAACTCACTCAAGTCTGTCATTGTGAATAGCCGTTTTTAAAGAGTTTTTTCTTCAAGATTGCCGACAAGTTCGTTCATCACGATAGACGACAGTTAGTCTTCCACTCCGTTCTTCATCATGGACATTATTTCGTCCTTGTCGAAAGATACGGCATCATCTTCTAACCGTACTGTCACTTATGACATTTTCACCATAAACAGAACAACGTTTACTCAACAGCCTTCATGTTTTTTGCACACAGAAATCGAATAACAACACGCAAGTCACAGTCGGCGGGATTTTTAATTGCCGCAACCATTTTAAACGACCAAAATTGCATGAAAGGATGTCCGAACGATAGTCTCATTAGCATTGCCAGACTACACCTCAGCACTGCGATCTTGCCGGCATCTCCACTCACTGCGCGCCTACTAACTAGGCGGAAGCGAAACTCACTTCACAAATTGCCCTCGTATATTACACAGCCCAACACATATTTTGGTGCCTGCCCTTTTTTAACTGTTTCTAGGTAATTTTTAGGTGTAGAATCCAAAACAACTGTCAGATTTAGTCCATCAGATCTAGTTTTTCAGGTACGCTACATTGACCTGTTTTAGAAAAAAATCATCCTTTTTAATTCATGGACATTTCAGATTATAAGTACCAGTATCTTCGACAAGGTCACATAAAAAAACAAATAATGAAAAGTAAGATATTTAATTCACAAAGTAGATATAAATATGCACTTATGGCTTATTACTATTACTAAAAAGAATCTTAGACACGATTTTCTAGCATGGAGTTCAGTAGGACAGTCTCGCTGCCGACTCCAACAGTAGCCATCATGTGGGTATCACATCTTCTTTGACATCATTCTTCCATCGTCTGAAGGTCATATTGAAAACTTTCACCATGTTCTTTACTATAATTACCTTGGTTTTGTGGGAATTGATCTAAGTGATTGTGGAGGTAGTGATGTTTTACGCTCATGTTACAATCAAGAATATTAAATTTTGAAAGCATATGTCACTGATTCTGTGTAATTCGCTGCTTTATGATTGCCAAGAAAATTTTGTACTACTTGAACAAATGAATATTAGATTCATTAGATTCAATCTCGTTCATTGCTGTGGTAGGTGATTTTTTCGAAGCTGTCTTATCCGAGGGCCATTTTTATTCAGTTTTTCCATGCTCGGCTCAGGAAATTTATGTATTAAGTACCCAAAGCAAAGTCCATATCGATTTAAGGCCTACACGAATTGCTTTATAAGTCCCAACTTGATATGCAACGGTGGAAATATGACTTTCTCTCTCGCAACGAAAGGTCCGTTGATTATGTTTCCTTTTCCTGGAACCATGACGTTACATAAGGGTCAATTTTTGTTAACCCAGTGCTGATCTTTAGTTCTGTTGTCCCGAAAACAAAAGAAAAACAAGAATATTTTGTGTAAAGGTACAATTATTTTATTATTTTTGCCTGTGACTAAAAGGGAATGGATCTCAAAAACTAAAGCTGCTACGAAACAAAGTCAGGTATATTTGGAATCAGTACATTATATATATCCAATATCAGTTATCAGTTTCTCGGCACCAAGAAAAAAATTTAATTTTGTTGGCTTGTGTTATTAATAATATTTTAATAACGTTTTTCTTAAAAGCGGTAGTATGTTGTAATGAATTTTAAATATTAAAACTACCGTAAATGCGTAAATCTCGATTATCATCATTGGACATTCCTATACCTCAGACACCAGACATTTTGATAATATAACTAGAGGACATACAGTAACTGAAGAGCACTATTCTAATGTACTTCGAGGGACCCTAAATGCAAAATTAAAGAAAAAACGGCCGCTTTATCAAGACATCGATTGGATCCTGCATCACGACAATGCTCCGGCTCACAGATCAGCTATTTGTCAACGAACACTAGAAGAATTGGCGGTGCAAATTGTGGCTCACCCTCCCTACTCACCTGACCTTGCTCCACGTTACTTCTATTTGTTTCCTGAAGTCAAAAAGAATTGAGAGGTCGAAAGTTTGAGTCGAATTTAGAGCTCAGAGGTGATGGGTATAAAAAAAGACTTCTCATATGTTTATGACAAATGGACAAAACGACGGGACAAGTGTATTACACAGAATGAAGAGTAGGTACTTTCAGGGAAAGTTTTCTAAATGTTGCATTTTTGTATTACAGCACCAGTCTCGTTATTTTCTATTTCCTCGTAATATATAAATTTATAATATAATATGTATAAACTACCACAAGAATAATTTTTCATTTTTAGATTGATCAAAAGATCAACTGCGTATAGTAAATTCCAAAATAAGGAGCCACACAGCCCCACAGCGCAGTTTTTGCACTCATATCTAGTTTCTCTTCTGACATTTTGGCCACTGTCGTTTCTTTTCGGCGCACATATTACAATGCGGATAGCGTTCTTTTTTTTATAAGTTGGTAGAACATATTCTGGAAAGTTTGGTTCACCAATCGAAGAGGATCAGGAACCGATCGGGGACATCCTTTTTTTGACTTTGGCTGTAAAGTTCCATGTATTTCAACAATCCTCTCAATTATTCTAAATTCCAAATTTGTTAGCGTTCCACATTTCTTGGAGTATAGTACATATGCAATTCCTAGTAGCTAATTCTACCAAGTGAAAAAATATTTTTTTATAATATTTTTTACCTCTCTTCATAATCTGAGCGGTGTTGATCTACACGGTTCACTTCATCCACAGTAATATTATAATTATTCACAACTGGTTTATTCTGTATATTACCCGTAATAGTTTTCTCAACAGTTGAAGAAGTATTTCTCTTTTATCCTTCCGTTTCAAACACATAGCCTTTCCACGTTGAAAAACCGCAATCTCTCCCGTCTTCAGTTTTTTATTCGTCAGATCACGTGGCATTTTCCTCCGATTTAACTTTACAGTACCATAAGCGTCAGCTTTATTTTGGATCAACATATCTGCAAGAGCGAGGCTTGTATAAAAATTATCAGTAGTAAGGGCTTCACCAGGTCAAGGTCATTTCTATTTGCGTTGAAATGGATGGCCAAAATATGTTGAATTAAATGTAGTTCCTTCTTCTATATACATTATTATAGAGTAAATATATCCCGATTTAGACTCACACAATAAATACGATTTTAGTCCAAATCTCGGCCTTTTCAGAAAATAATTTCAGAAAAAATATCATTGATAAATGTCCTAAAAATTTTAATATATCTAAGTTGTTTTCAACCTGTATATTTACAGAATTATTTGAAGTAAATTGAAACCTCGGAGCTGCCACAGGAGGCGTCGTAACACTTATTGGAAACCATAATCTTGGAGCGCTAATTTTATCAACTTCAGCCTCGCGACCATTCACCGTTACTACTGCTTGCTTCTCCATCTGAAGACACATAATCCCTGTCAGAGTCAGAATCTGCAGACCTTATAACATTGTTATATTATTTCTACATAACGTCTAACAAATGTCACGATTTTACGACCAATACATGCAGGCACTGGTTGCCACTTCATGGGTG
Organism: Melolontha melolontha; assembly: GCA_935421215.2. Classification (NCBI taxonomy): domain Eukaryota; kingdom Metazoa; phylum Arthropoda; class Insecta; order Coleoptera; family Scarabaeidae; genus Melolontha; species Melolontha melolontha. The sequence continues at coordinate 103,124,929 of OW285236.1, read as the reverse complement.
TGATGGATGAAACACCGCCCATTTTCCACCACCAAACTATAAAAATTAGTCTTTGTTATAAGTATTATATTATTTATTTGGATATCTACATAACAGTAACAATCCATTGGTTTGATAATATAATAAAATAATTTGAGTAGGCTGTTTCCAATGAAACACTCTACATACTATTAGAACTAAATACATTTTGTCCAATTGATTATATATAACTATGTAACACCATTACTTAAGTCTAGTCCCTAGATCTGAGGCTGCGGATTTTTTCAGCTGTCTCACTTCCCCGTCTTGTATAAATAGCCGTTTGCTGAGACACATTTAGGTGATGTGTCACTCTATCACGGTATTTATCACTGTGGTGAGCAATAGCTTCTTGAATGGTGGCAATTTGGAGGTCACGTTGGATGACATAGTTGGGTATATATCTTTGAGCGTCAAGTATGGCACGTATCGCTTTATTTTAGAACCTCTGTAGAATCTCGATGTTCGAATTACTGGCGGTTCTCCAGAGCTGGATACCATATTGGTTTTAGAACAGATTAAAAAAATCTAACGCAACTGCACTATTACGGACGAATTTTCTATATCCCCACACACGTAATATTACGTGCTGCGTCATTAAGTGGTTAATACCAGTTCGGATGATCTATTATTGGAACTAAAACTAATATATTAACGAAACCGGCTATATTTCATATAACTAAGAACTTGAATATGGTATAGACAGAGCGCTTTTATACATATTATGCGTAAATAATATCTTGTGTTTATATTAGTATTTTTTTAAATTATACTTAATTTGTTGTGGGGGGAGGGGGGTAGGTTGTTACACTTGTGCTATCAGCTCTATTTCCTAGGTAATTTTTGAATAAAGCTGGTAAGTTATAAGAGTATAATTAAAATGTGACACTTCTGGGTTAGTTTCTCTTCGCAATTTAAGAATCAATCCATACAAAGGGTTTCTACAGATGTTTAAAGAGGACACTACTGAGTGTAACAATACACCCCCATATGGGGCAAATTGTTGCTAACTGTGAGGTAAGTTGTTACAAGAATATAAACATAAAAAATAACCATAATAATATATTGAAAATATTATACACGTTCTGATATAGTATTTTTTTCCCCATCAGAAAAACATTTAATACATATATAAAAATCTGCATTATCAGTACAAGATATGAGCGTAGATTTTTTACAAGAGGTACATTGTATCGACTTTCTTTCTAATTGTGGGTCCTAAGCAGACGAGACAGATAGCATCATAATCTTCTTCCTCCTCCTCTTCTTCTTCTGTTTCCATCAGGCGATCCTTTAGTAACACACTTTTGCTGTTTATTTCCACTTAGATTCTTTGTAACTTTACCTGTTCTTTTTTTTTCTATTTTCCCTCTCCTGAGCCTCCTCTTCCAAAGAAGCTTTTACAGGGGTGTCAGTTAGAATTGTCGATTTACGTTTTCGACGGGTGATTCCTGCATTTCGTGGCCCGGCTTTTCGAAATGGTTTCAATTGCTGTGGTGTAATAGTATCCGTTTTCTCTATGAAAGTGGATGTTGATGGCTGGGATGACGATATTCTATGATGTAATATCGATAAGTCGAACGATTGTTCGTTAACAATACAGTAATCTCTATTGGTTACTTCCGAAGTTAAGAACTCGTCGTCCGCAAACATTCTACGATTACAAGGCCAAATTCCGGTAACAGAAAACCTTTTCTGTACATTACTGGGCGTGGCAGCGAATGACAGCGATTCCATCAATATTGAAGAAACGTCATAAATAGTCATTGTCATACCAGTATGTGACTAAGTCATCCATCGGCGTGCATATTGAAATATCTTTCAAGAGGTCCAAATACTGTTCTGTCAAGTGGCTGAAGCCGATGAGAAGTATTGGGAGGATAACTTAAAAGAGCTATACCTTTGTCTTTACATAAATTTAGTACAAAAACTGACAAATGGAACAAATGGTTATCTAAAATTAAAAGGACAGGCTTGTCCTTAATGCAACGGGTAAATCCGGCAAAATGCTCAACCAACAAAAAGAAATTTTCAGCTGTCATCCATCCAAATGGGTGTGCTTTTCCTATAGTTCCACAAGGAGCATTAGTAATCATTTGTGGTTTAAGCTTTTTGCGCGGAAATATTAACATAGGTGGCATAGCATTTACTGCTAATGTCATAGTAACCAACACTTCTCGTTCTCCCGACGCTATGGCTCCGACTTGCTTTACTCCTCGCTAGCTATAATTTTAGATGGGCGATAGATGGTGGTGAGCCCAGTTTCGTCCACGTTGTAAATGTCGCTAACTTTGAATTTATGTTTTTCGTAGACAGTATCAAGATTATCAAAAAACATATTAACGTTAAAACGGTTAAACGCTGTCGCCCTGGACAAACACGTAGATTATAGCGTACGCATACTTAAATTTGTGTGGCGTTTCGAAAATCCCATTAGCTAATCTCTTGTAACAATTTCATTATTTTTCCATATTCGTGAATTTTATTATGATTTGCAACAGCCAAATCATATGCAAGGCGTCGTAAGTCCTTGCAGGTTAATCTATAGTATAATTTTGAACAATCCTCATCATATTTCGACAGCTTTTCTTCCTGTACGTCAGTGAACGCTTTAGATGGTTTTGCATATCCAACTGATACACTAGTTGCATCTTTGCTTGCACTTCTTTTCTTTGTGTAACGAAAAAGGGTCATGAAATTTATTAAATATCGATCTGCCGCAGTTCTTATAGAAAATTTCTCCTGTAATACAGCATTACAAGCTTTCTCAAAAACCTCCTTGGAAATATAACCTCTTCCAGTTTTTCTTTATCATTTTTTAAAACCAGGTCTTCAAAAAAAACAACAAAACCTGAAAGACAAGAATTTATTTTAATGTGCAAAGTATGTTATTACATTGTAAATATGTAACGGGTGTTCATTTGAAAGTCAATCTAGTAACATGTGATTTACTGAGAACATTTTGAAGTATGTACTTAACCTACGAAGTCGTATATTTTGACAGTTTTATTCATACAAATAAATAACAAATAATAGGTATTTATTGAAAACTATAACAAATGTTGAAAATGTTGTCCTTCAAGATCAATGCACTTTAAAATCCTCCGTTCAAAATTTCTGATGATATTCTGCAACATTATTGGATTGTTATTAATTTCCATGCATTTCTGTTCGATTCTCTGTAGCATATCATTCAAATTCAATATAGGTGTTCGAAATATGTTATTTTTTAGATAAGGCCACAAAAAGAAGTCGCAAGGTGTTAAATCGCATGAACGTGCAGGCCAGGCAATTTCAGTATTTCGACTAATTATACGCTAATTATACAAGGTGCTCCGTCTTGTTGGAAATATGCATTTTGAAGTTCATCATCATGCAACTGATTGACAAATGGTTGTAAAATTTCCGTACGGTACCTTTGAGCAGTTAACGTTCCCTGAAAAAATATTGGTCCAATGCCTTTGGCTTATCGCTGCCCAAACACCAATTTTCTCTGGATGTAGCGATTCTTCATTATTTACACGTGGATTTTCACTACTCCAAATTCTTGTATTTTGTAAATTTAGGTATCCTGTTTTATAAAACCATGGTTCATCAGTAAAGATAACACTTTGCGAAAGTTCTCCATTATTGTTCATATTTACAAACCAATTACAAAACTGTAGTCTACGTGGGTAATCAATTTCAAACAATTCTTGTACTGCTGTGACACGGTATGGATAAAGTTGCATACCTTTTTTTTAATAACTTGTGAGTTGTACCAACAGAAACGTTTATTTGTTGACTCAAATCGAACAGATGTTTGTGGTTCATTTTCCATTATTTTCTTCAACACGATTACAACTTGAGGTGTACGTTTCATAACTGCTCCGCTGCCTGATTTTCTTAAGAGACTACCAGTTTCAGAAAAAAGTTTTAAAGTTCTATCCAAAGTATTCTTAAATTGTATATAATCTATTACAAAATGTGGAAACGCAACTTGAAATTCTACCATGCAATCTTGAACTGAATAAACTCATAAACCATCAATTTTATTACCACTTCGAAAATAAGCCTGGACTAAACAAATTTTATGTTCTAAAGTGAAAGCCATTTTAAAACTGAGAAGCAATTTATTTAAACCAGAATCGACGCACGATTATTTTATGCACTAACTGATATTTGTAATTGACATTATCAAATGTCATTTGGATTTACGCTTACGGAACAACAAACACATACTAATATATATGCGTCTTATTCAATCAAAATTTCAAAGTAACCTAGATTGACTTTTCAAATGAACACACGTTATGTTACAAGGTAACAATGGGTGCCCCATTCCAAATGTCACAATATGCCCCGTCTAACAAAGTATAGGTTAGGTTGTAATTTTACGAAAGTTTGTTGTTTTTGATCGAATATTAACAGCAAAATTATAAATCACACAAAGGCACTTTGGATATTGCAGTTTAAATCTAAAGAATGACTTACCTTTTTGCAGATTAATAGAGATTTAGTTTGATCCACTAAAATTACTTTCGATACAGGAAAACACATGTCACGCTCTAGTTCAGTTCTAGGTACGCTAACAGTTTCAAATTTTCTGTGCAGATGGCGGTTGAACAAACTTTTGATAGCTTAAAATATTACGCGATTACTTGATATACTGTCCGAAATATGTTGAATGTAACAACTTACCCCATATAACAACCTGCCCTTTCTCCCCTATTTTGTTATTTAAATAGTTTGTGAATATTGGATAAATAGAGAATATTATTATTATTATAAAGAAACGTATTTTCACATTTATTTTAAAAAATAAGTTTAAGTTACTTTAATCATCTTATTTTTATTATTTTCACCTAGAAGTAGACATCTTCAACTTTGTTATTTTATTTAAAACGTTCTTATCTAATTACTAACATTCATGCCGATTTTTCTAGTTTCTTTTGTTGGTTCTTATAAAATCAAAGCAGTAACCGCACGCGCTCGCTTCTCTTGGTTTTATAAATATATAAATGGAAAAACATTTTATTAATTTGAATTACATAAGTATTGCGTGTACAAATTTTATAGAATATTCAGCTTGAAAGTTTACTTAAACTAGTGCTTTATTAAACAAATACAATACATTTAGCATTTCTAGTAGTTAGTTATTTAGAGCTGTTCAAGACCAATTGGGCAGCGCGGGCGTTTCCATTTAAAAACATATACTTTTTACATACAAAGTGTTCCAGAAAGATTAGATGGAAATTAGTGTACATCGTTCGCATCTTACTAATACAAAAGATAACCTTTCCCTCCCATCATTATTTGGAACATGTTATTATTATCTACTTCCAACGGATGTAATTTATGCCTACCAGAATTAAATAAGTGCCTATTGTAAGACATCTACGACAGCATAATTTTATGTTTAATCATGATAATACAATAATAGGTATCACAAATTGGAGTTATTTATAGTGGTGAAAAACAAAATAGATGTAAGCGAACGATTAGCAGAAAAATTGATTTTTTTTATATCAAACATGTTGTGCGGATAGTATTCGGAAACTAATACTGTTTCTTATATTCACACACACACACACACATATTTTATGGTGTGATATTTTACAATAACAGACTAAGAAGTAAAAAAAAATATGAATAATATAATACATAATTAGAACAAGTCGTGTATAGTACAGTGTATAGTGCAAATGTATAGTGCATTCGGAATTATAAGAAACTAACTTTTAATGTGTTTACAACTGTTGTTGTACCCCATGTGGCGATAGTTCTCTCATTGTTACTGAATTGATACGGTTTACCTAATATCCATTGGCAGTATTGACTACAAATTAGGGCCCTATATCTAATTACCATAAGTAACCTGTAAGTATATGATGAGGTAATTATTGCGAAATGAACAAATACGATTTTAATTATTTATTATTTATAATTTTTGCAAATGGTGTTATTGTATTACTCTGCACTGTCTGTATTGCGGACTGCTTAATAAGGATTATCTGTTACGTAATAAGTAAATACGTATGTAATAAACATATCTATTAGGTCCTAAACTGTGACAATTAGTACAATTCAAGTAAGTAGTGGGGTATGTATATAATTCAGTGAATTATATACATACATTATATATCAGGGACGAGCGAATCTCGACGTTATAACCCGATGGTTGCAATAAATGGAGGTTCTTACCGAATATCAAAATACATATAAAATAATTTAGACATACATATATGTGGTATATGTATATTTTCTGCATATAACTTTATTAATACAATAACATGTAAAGTTACACTAATTTGCAAAAAAACTATAATTTGACTGCTTATTATATTTGATTTGACAATATTTTCTGATAATCTGTTACCACTTGTACTAGTAAATACAAAGAATTATTTTAAAGTTATAACGACATTGAGAGCTTTTGTACAAAATGGCACTTTTACACTTCCTTCTTCTTCTTCCATATTTTCTTGAATTTCTTCATTTGCATCACTAAACAAATATTTCACAACATCTGATTCATTGAAGCTATTGCACGTTTCTATGTCTTTATCGATGTTAACAAATTCTACGACGTCATCGCTGCTAATTGTTTTGGCAGTTGTACAACTAACTAGTTGACCCAACGGAATGTAGTCTTCTTCATCGAAGCTAGTGTCTTCTTCTGCTAAATTGTATTCATTTCTTGATGTAATAATTCCCGCAGGTGAGAAGCAACCTCTAATTGTTTTGGCAGATACCGTTTCCCATGCAGCAGATATCGTAAGTATCGCATCCAAGAGTGTAATACCACATTCCCTCTTGAGTTCTATATTTTTAACAATTTCTATAATTCTCAATTTTCGGTAATGTGCCTTCAACGAGTTAATTACTACTGTCTTCTTCTGCTAAATTGTATTAATTTCTTGATGTAATAAATCCCGCATGTGAGAAGCATCCTCTAATTGTTTTGGCGGATACCGTTTCCCATGCAGCAGATATCGTAAGTATCGCATCCAAGGGTGTAATACCACATTCTCTCTTGAGTTCTATATTTTTAACAATTCCTGTAATTTGCAATTTGCGGTAATGTGCCTTCAACGAGTTAATTACACCTTGGTCAATTGGCTGTAACACTGAAGTACAATTTGATGGTAAAAAACATAATTTATAGGTTTCAAAGTTTCAATTCGTTGGTGATTCGGGACAGTTATCCAGAGTTAATAAAATTTTCTTGCCAGATTGTTTAAGTTTATTGTCCTAATGACGGACAAACTTGATGAACAGTTCGGAGGTCCTCCCGGCCCTTTTATTATATTCACAAATAACAGGTAAGTTTTTAACTGTAATATTTTTAAAACATCGTGGTCGCTTAGCTTCCCCTATGACGAGTAGTATGCTCTTTTCACTTCCTGTAATATCTGCAGCAACTGCAATCCTTTCTTTTCACATTTTACGGTACACTTGTCGCTTCCCCTGATATTTTTTCAATGACGATATTATGATGTACTTTAAATCGATTGACCCACCCTTCGGAACATTGGAAATCACTCTTTCCTTGCAGCAGTGCAAATTCATTAGCCTTTTTTTCTTAAAGTCGGTCCGGTTATTGGAACATTAACCGGACCGGCCAGGTAATTAAAACAATATTTAAATTTGTTTACGTTTCGCTATATATAAAGCCTTTTTCACAACTGAAATATTTATTTAAATTTTAGAAAGGTGAAAGTAATGTTATATTAAATGTACTTACATTATATTGTATTGTGTGATTACATTTCAACTGTGACTAACTGTGTTATACTTATTGTCTAGTTTTCATTTCAAAATAAAACTAAAGTTCTTGGTGACCGTGTTTGGAACGTCTGTTTATTATCGCTTTTTGACGGGTGGTATGTAGGCAGTGTCCCACATGCAGGGGGTTAGTTTAATCTGTTCTCGGACATGTATTTTTTTAAATTCATTTTTGTGTGTTTATATTATGAGTATACTCGGTTCTCGGACATGTGTTTTTATATATATATATATATTCATTTTTATATGTTCATATTGTGTTTATATAATGGGCAGATATATTGTCGAAAGGTTCTTTATATCTGTTCTGTCATTAATGGAATTTTTGTTTTTTTCTATATGGATGCTTTCTAATATATTTCTTGCCTTGTTATTTTTTTCTGATGTAATTATTGAAGTTTTATAGAAATTTAAAGTGTGTTTTATTTGTGTTATATGTTTTTAAGGCTGTACTATTGCTTGCTTGCTTGCTATATATATATATAACAAGTTAAATTAATATTAAGAAGTTTAAATTATGTAAGCATAAATGTATTGTAACAATAATTTCTTTACTAACGAACAAATTTAAATAATTATTAAAACTTGTATGATTTCTCTGAAGCATCCACACTGTGGATGCAAGGCCTAGTAGAAAAGAATTGAAATTAACCTCTAAGATAAGTAAAAAGATATAAAAAAAGAGGTTAGGTAGGTATATTCTGGTGTGAAAACCCATACATCTCATATTTATAGAATAGCTAACACAGCAGTATGTTAGTGGTTTGAATTCCCGCTTGGAAAAACCGTTCTAGTCTTTAGTTCATAATTCTGTCATTTTCCTAATCAACAAAGTGCGTTGCAAACGAATATTAAAGCTGTATCAAAACTATAAAAATTACTGTGAACACTTTCACAGTAAGAGGAGGTAAGTGCATCTTCTGCATTTTTTATTTCTTTTTGATTTGAAAAATTATTCAGCGCGAATAAAATGGGTACAACTTTGTTTATACGACTCACGTATAAAAGATCTGAAAACATCAACAATTCATAGCGAAAGGTAATAGCGTGTAGAAGTGGCAACCCCAAATATTTGAATATTTAAACCTACACTTCCTAATACATACCTTATATTTTTCCAAACACATAACGGAATATATAGAAGAATCTTTTTCAAGAAAAATCTGGTTGTTGGTTATGTATAAAATATATTTCTTTAAATATCAAATTTTTCCTCAATAAATTGCCTAAATTATATAAATGTTCGGAAAGTATGTTACATAATTAGCGGTGTTAAAGGTCCCACGCCACAAACAAATTCTTATAAATTATCCGATATGACATTTTGTGCTCATATTATCATATCGTTGAATATTCATATCTTAGGAATGGCGTATTTCATTATAATACAGCATTCGATGTTATAAAAGCAGGGAAAAGTTTGTTTGTGTTGTTACCCATAAAACATCGTTTAATGAAACAAATAAGTTTACTGCTTCGAAAGTTTTCAAAATTTTCTTTGTTAAAAAAATACAACAAATTCTTATTTCAAATTAGCATTCCAGCTAGAAAATTTCTCTTTCATTAGCCAGTCGAACGAATTGTAAACTAATGTATATTGACATGTAATATGGTACGTAGAATGAAGTATGATTGGCAATGATATAGTCCAAAGTCTAATTAAGAAGATGCTTTCTTCAATAACTAATAAATTATCTACGATAATCAACTACTGTGAATAAATTATTAGTTTCTGCTGAAAATAATCTTATAAAAATAGTTAAATATCTTAAATAATTGATAGCGCGAGTACTACTTTTTGAAACTCCATATTAAAATTCAATAATAAAAAAAAGTTGCTTGCAAATAATTTATTGTACTATACACTACAATATTGTTTCTTTAAACTTTAGCTTCATTAGGTGATGATAACTAAATAGTGTTTACAAAATTATATACAACCTCATATATGTATTCCTACAAAAGTTTGGGGTTATTACAAGTGGGGGTGTTACTACAAATTTAGAAAGTCAGTAGAGAGGAATGATTTAATTCAATTTGTTTATTTAATGCCAGACCTATTTCGCAAATAAATTAAGTTTGCCTTTATCCTATACATCTAGGATTTTAAAGTCTTTGTTAACCCTATGGCTTAGTTTTAGGCAATAATTCGCTAATGTTAAATCTATTGGTTTATCGTTGTACCTTTTTTTCATGATCCATAATCCTCTGTCTAAAAGTACATCCTGTTTGACCAATAGAGACTTTGTTGCATTCAGATATTAACATATAGACACCTCTGTTCGCCTTTCTTTCTATTTTATCTTCTACATTAGGAATGACAAATCTTATCAACCACTAAATGTTGATAAGACCAAACAAATAAGTGAAATTAATTAAATCCGCCAATTAGTTCAGTAGAATTCAACCTATAAACGAGGTAACTTATATGCTACAGAAATATGAAACTAACTACATTAACTTTACTACACAAATACACTAACATACATGCATAGTTATATGCGAGCTCGGTAAATTTTACAGCTCATCAAAAAAATAATATATTCACCCTCCCGAAAATAACCGAATAGAATATCTGTTGAACGGAGATTGATTTGTGAAATGTTAACTCTTTTAAATAATTTTTAAGAGAATAAATTTAATAACATTTTGTTCACTAGAAGCTAAAATACAACGGATTTAAAGGACAGTAGTTTGTAAAACTCCAAAACACTCCAAATACTTGAAATCGTTTATAGAGACAAATGCTTATCGTAAACAAAAGTTTCTAAGTATTATTCACGATTCATAGAAGGCAGAGAGGACGTGGATAATCAGTTTCAGGTGAATTAATTGATGCGATGACCGAGGAAAATATCGAAAAATTTGATTTCGTGAAAATTTCGAAAAAATCTTCAACGAGGTTCATGTAGATGAAACGTGCAATATCCAAGACAATAGATTTATGACATTTCAACGAAAAAGCTAAATTTTAGGTTTGTTCATATCTATTAACGAATAAGAAATTGTATGGTCATCGCACAAACATTAGAGAAACTCGAAAGGACGAAAACTTCTTTAAAAATATGGCGATGAAATACGGTGTTTTCAATACGACCCAGAGTATAAGCCTCGAAGAATTGAATTACGATCACCAGAAGTAAAGAACAAAATCCCAAAAATTCCGTTTGGGGAAATATTTTGGGATTATTCACAGATAATTCTGTATAAGTGGTGCAGCAATGCTGAGTATTATCTTGGTATATAAAGGGTTTAGTAGACTGTATCTATCGTGTTTGAGAGCTAGGTAGTTGACGATTGTTTCACGACAATGCATCTTCTTATACTTCGTCAATTGTCAGCTATTTCATACAAGATGTCCCGTATCGTTATGTTTAAATTTTAGGAGTGTAAAGTAGACTTTATTTCAAGTAACAAAAACGCAAAACTTGTATATCCATTTTTATTTGTTTCAAAGCTACAGTTCTATGAATGTGATTGTCAGATCATAAAAAAAATGTAATCCTAAAGTCAATAAAAACTGATTTTATTTAAAAAAGTTCAATTAATAATATTTTCGAAATGTCCACCTCCTTGTTGAATGCAGGCTTGTGTCCGTAGGCCAACAGAAGAAGTACTTATCCGAATTTCATACTTGTTTTGTCGGATTTGCTCGGCGGCCAGGTGAATACGATCCAACAACTCTTCTCTTGTGTTCGAAACTTGCGCGTAGACTAAGTTTTTCATGTACCCCCCATAAATAAAAGTTAAGGGGATTAAGATCGGGTGATCTGGGTGGCCATGCAACAGGACCACCTCGAACAATCCATCTTCGAGAATTGACGTTAACCCAATTTCGGACAGCAATTCCGAAATTGGTAGTGCCCCATCCATGTGAAACCACATGTCTCGTCGAAGACCTAAAAGACCTGGCAGTTCGTCAATAAGAAATTGAGGGTAATTGTCCGCATTTAACCTCCCAAGAAGAACGACAGGACCAATCAACAAGTCATCGATTAGGGCCGCCCAAACGTTAATAGAAAATTCATGTTGAAATTTAGATGGGCGTATAGCTTTGGGATTTTCTGATGACCACCTGTGCAGGTTTCTCAGATTTGTAACACCGCTTCTCGTGAACGTAGATTCATCTGTCCAGAGGACTGTTCTGCAGAAATTAAAATGAAGCCGTGACTGTCTTAATATCCAGGTAGAATAAACTAGACTCTAGACAAGAGTTGGTTCCCTTGTAACAATAGCTACTGCTTTTTCCTCTAAGTCTGCTGGCAAATTTACTCCTCGGTCGAAAAGATGATCACGCTGTCCGCATTCCCGAAATTGTCTGTGTACTTCCAGAAACGTTCTGTAACGAGGAATGCGCCTATCGGGAAACCGATTTCGGTATTCGATAACTGCTTGACGTGCATTGCCGTTACAGTACCCATACACAAAATTCATGTCCGGATACTCTTGAGAAGAAAATCGGTAAGGCATGAATAAAGAAAACGTGTCCACTCAGTAATAAGCTGTTGTATGAACTGAAACGTAATGTAATTCTTTATTAAAAAATGCAACGTTAACAGTCATCTGAACATTTGTTTATTGTATGATATTCATGGTTCAGCACTTACGAAATAAGTAAGAACCTTCTTTATCATAAATCAATTTTCAGTATTCTTTTTTGTAGATCTCCAAGAAATTACTGTATGCACTACGACACGTGTTTATTTATTTTAGGATAACATTTTATTATGAGACGTTAACAATCACAGGCCTGTTATTGAATCGTATAACTTTTTTTTAAATAAAATCAGTTTGTATTGACTTTAGGATTACATTTTTTTTCATGATCTGACAATCACATTTATAGATCTGTAACTTTGAAACAAATAAGAATGGATATAAAAGTTTTGTGTTTTTGTTACTTGAAATGAAGTCTACTTACACTCCTAAAATTTGAACAAAACGATACGAGACAGCTTGTATAATGTAATAAAATGATTAAATGAATGTAATGTAGTAAAATGATTTTTGTCAAGATTTCATAACTAGCCAGTCCGGTTATTTTTAACAGAGAAGACAGTTTTCTATCCTGAAAAAAGTATATATCCATAAGGAAATACTTCTCTCTTTTGTTTATACCCTCAACAATCTTCCATATGCATTTACTTATGTTTTGGAGTTTTATATTTATTATTCAGTCTTACTTATACTAGTAATCTTACGCAAAAAAATGCTCTTTACGTTCAATTATTAAAAAGAATAAACAAAAAATAGAAAAAAACAATAAATCTGGAGTTTACAAACTTGAATGAAGTCATATCCCAAATTTTGTGTAGGCCAGACAGATAATTCTTGTTCTAAAAGAATAAAGAACATGAGCAAAGTTATATTAGTAACAAGAATTACTTTATATTATGCAATACATCTGAGAAAAGAAACTCATAATTATAATTATAACTTTAAAATTTGACACAGAAAATAAATCGCAAAAATTAAATTTACTTGAAATTATGGAAATTTTGAAATATAAAAATACAGAACTTTTACTCAATAATCATCTAGTTTTTGGCAATTCTCCGTTATTAGGTTTTTCCGTTTTTATGTTTATGCTTGGTAAACTTTGGTCCCTTTTTAATAAAGTTTACATCTTGAACAGAACGTGCCTGTTATCTGAGTATAATTATTTTTTTCATTATAATAATTCATTTAAGTTTAAATTTGTCGACATTCTTTACGTTTAATTTGCAATACAACTCCATCCGAGGTAGACACTGTGTATCGAAACAATCGTAATGGGATTTTACCTAAGTGGAAATTAAGTAATATTGTTTTTTCATTTTTATTTAATTAATAAGGAATTTCCATCAAGTAAAGTCTACTTCGATTCAAAATATTAGCTTTGAACTTCAAAGAGAAATTGTTTAAATATATTTTCTTCCTTAGTAGTTATCTTGTTAGACTTTTGTTTATTTTTATCCCATAAAAAATTACGTGGAATCCATGTAACTAAGAGTAACCTGTTATTTTTTCAAATAGTCGCTAACTATATTTCAACTGAACCGAAGTGCTAAAATTTGAAATTATAAAAAAATTATACTATAATTTTTTTTTTGAAAGTATAGTAGAAAATATACAAAAAAGGTTTTAAATATATCTATACGTTAATATGCACGTATAACGCTTTTGTTATGTCTGTTTCATAATGAAACAAAAGAGTTATACGTGCATATTAACGTATAGATATATTTAAAACCTTTTCTGTATATTTACCGCCATCTGGTTTATTTATGGACAACCCGTTTTGTTTCGTTTTTTGTATCAGCATAGCTGGTCAAACGAAAGATCCCTTTTTTTGGCAAAGTCTCTTTCGTCCGTCAGATGTCACTTATTAAATAAGTGCCACCTTATAGGATGAAATTTGCTTTATCTAGTAAGGGATTTCGGCTTAATGGCATATACAGATACAGATCTAATTATAAATATTTGTATCATTTGTATACATTGCTTCACTAGCTTAACTGACGACGCCTATAGATGGCAGAAACATATGTCTTAAGCAGAAGTAAATGCTGGAAATACGAGGTTTTGTCCAAGTATACAGTTACAGATATGTAAATTTTTACATGTCTGTTTCATAATGAAATATAATAGAAAAGTATACAAAATAACATTTTACTTAATATAAATTTGTCTACGGAATTGCTATTCAAAATTCGAATAAACAGTATTGATTTTTATTTTTTTATAATATTAAGGTATAATTCTTAAAAGACATAAGCAACATTCATGGGTATACGTTTCGTGAAACTTATGTGCTGGTCAACACAGTTTGGGTTTATTATACACCAATATTTGTAGTTTATGTTTTTTGTCATGCTGATTCTGAATATTATTTAAAATTTTCTTCATATATCAGAACTTGAGATATTTGCCTAAAGTTTTTTTTTCAAAAAACGCATTAAATTTTACATAATTTCAAAGTTACTTTCAGATAAGAAAGACACTACTAAAAATATTGTTCTATCGAACATTGAGTGGACATGTCTGAACATGTTCTTGGATGTTTCTTACGTCAGAGCACACTTAAACCACCCCCATTTTTACTCTTAAACCAATCGAAGTAAGAATTGGTAGATACTGGACTATATGGGTATATAAAGAGTTACACACCTCTTTCCATTCAATGTCAGTAAATTTGTGATGGCTGAACATCTTTTTATTTCATAATGTTACGTATGTGTATAAATAATCCAAACAGTTGCTGTTATGTACCTGGAAAATTCACTACCCACCTACATATGCGGAATATTACACTTTTAATAGAAAAATTATCTTTTCCTTGTTTTGGTTTAACCATTGAACATCAAAACAAGCTATAGGCTCCCAGCATTTGCTGCGCACATTGTGCTATTACGCTGGCCAAACGGTAAGATAAGCCGCTATTCCATTTGCAAGACCTATGATTTGGCGTAACCAAACGGACCATTTGACTGATTACTACTTTTGCTGCACAAAGCCTTGCCTCGGAAGCCTTGCCAGTACCAAGAACCATAGGTGTTTCGCATTAAGAATATGATGTTATAAAACCAGAAGAAGCAAGCGTCAAGTTATCGACCAACAATTGTGAATATTTGCCATCTAAGGAAGACGGAGCACAACTAATAAATCAGTTAGATTTAAATAATCTTATTCGAGACCCGAATTTACTAAACACTAAAGCAGAAATACTAGAATCTAGACTCGAAGGATGGTAACTATTAGCTCCAAACACACATATTTCTGTGTATTGTAATTGTCATAAAGAACTATCACAGTATTTTTCAACCGAGAATGGTCGTTCATGCTGCAATAACGTCGAGAATTTGATGTTAGCATTAGATCACCAACACCATTCCGAAGAAGGGCGTCTTTTTATCGCTGCTTCGAAATTGATTTTGAAAGCTGCCCTTCACTAAAGAAACGTTTATTCATTCATCCCATTGACCACGCAATCTATTGAAAAGAAACGTATGAAAATATGACTTTTCCTCTTCTAGACAGGATGAATTACAATATGTACAAATGGTATATGCGCGCATACCTCAAAGTTGTAGCAAATCACTAGTTGAACCTGATAAAATACGTTCTGTACCCAATCAACCGGAATATATGCCAACGATGTATTTATCGCGTAATAATCTGTTGTTTGAGTAGTTGCTCCTCTCGCGAATTTACTTGATCCAAATTCCCATGTATGCATTAAGCGACTCTTCTTGAAAAAAAAACCATTCTCGTAGATTCAAGTGAATTATTCATATATAATGCAGCTGTATTATTTGCAGGATTTGTAACACCTCCGGTAGGATATTTTTTTTGTATCTGCTGCAGCATCACCTTGAGCACCATCAATTTCGATTGTTCCCTTTCCATTTTGGGTGGTTTCTTGCATTCTGTCACGTCGTACGCCTTATTCACCTTGACGTTTGCTTCGTTGTTTCTCTGATCTTGTCTCTGCACGATCTTTCAAAGAGAGTGGTTTATATTTATGTTGATGACTGAACATATCGGAGTATATTATTCCAACACGTTGTTATATTCGTTTTTTCAATGATAAACCAGCCGCACCATAGAATTCATTATCAAAATTAAGTTATGCCATATTGGAAAATTGAATGAATTTACCTAACAAGGAATGCACATATCCGGTGGTGCTAAAATCGTTCCAAAATTTACTTATAGCCTGTTCATCTGCATTGGAAATATCTTCAGTTGTCAACGTTTTTTTTCATAGCCTGAATTATGTTCTTGGGCAATACGATCGTCTTTGTCAACTGGATCACAACTATCGACACTATTACTGGGGCCAAGATACTTGTGAAACGGTAACACCGGCATACTGATGTGAATACAATATTAGATATACTAATATACTTGGCGGCGGGAGAAACAAGATGGCCGTTGTGACGTCATGCGCCTTTTTACAAACAACCAGCAGCAGCAACACGTGAAGCTATTGCGTCGGTAGTATCGTTGCTCGGAGAGAAATGATCGAAGGAAGCAATGGCACCACGTGTTGCTGCTGCTGCTGCTAATTTTGTGTAATGGCGGTACACATAAAATTAGGTTTCATGAAAATTTTCGTGAAAACAGTGGATAAAAATAGGCGTGAATTTCAATACCTTAAACAAAAATTTCCCAAAAAGCTTAAATAGGGAATATTTGTAAGACCCCAAATTAAACTTCTACAACAAGATAAAATATTAGAAGAAACCTTAAGCGACTTGGAACGTGTTGCTTGGAATGCTTTCAAAAACGTGACCCACAATATTCTCCGAAATAGAAAATCTTACAATTATATAGTACTTGTTAATAATATTCTTAGAGGTTACCATAAATTGGGCTGTAACATGAGCCTTAAAATACATTTTTTGCACTCTCATCTGGATTTCTTTCACCTGAACCTCGGTGACGCGAGTGATGAACACAGCGAAAGGTTTCATCAAGACATTTCTGTTATTGAAGAACGTTCTCAGGGCAAGTGGAACAGTGAAATGTTTACTGATTATTGTTGAACATTGATATCAGAAAGTTTTGAAGAACTGTATAAAGGAAAAGTAGTAAGAAAAACATTTTAAACAGGACGATACCATACAACTCCATATCATATATATACAGAATTAATATTATTTCATTTACTTTCCAACACTTTTTTTCTAAAACTTGACGTGTCAGAATAAATTTATTGTCATTACTATTGTTAGAACTACAAAAGAAACGAAAATTTTACATAGTTTCTAAAGAAAAATTAAAATTTGTTAACCAGTGTACCTTGGATAAAATAAGGAAGTACATATATTGTTTTTTATAAATATGTGAGGCATTTAAAAATTAATTAAACAAATCATATATTAGACGTTCATTACGGTCGATGTATTCGATCCTTCAACACCGAAATCTAAAATCCTTTTTTTACACGTTCCAGTACACAAATTTAGTACAATACCAACCTTTTTTCGTATTTTTCGTTTGAAGTGATATTTTTTTCTTTTTTGATGAAGATTGTTTTTCGATTTCGGTACAATTCGTTTGAGGTGATTCTCAAACGAACGTTCAGTATAGGGCCAGAGATTATGCTAGGTTGTCCAAAGAGGAAATCTCTAAAGTAAGCTTTGCTTTATTTGCATGATAGCGAAGTGTTTGAAGTAAACGCAAGCAACGCTTTGAGAGCATCAGAATTAACATTACCCAACTGCAAAGTTGTGTGCTTCGTAATTAAAATAAACAAAACCGCGTTTCCAGCAGTAATGCTCAGTAAAAAGAGAACCACAAAATAATTACAATTAAAAGTTTATAACAATAAAGTACCTAATTATGAAATTGTGTTAGTAAAAATACCCTTTCCAATTTAAAAAAATAAATAAAATTATTTCTATATTAGTGAAACAAAAATTAATTAATACGTAGCTTTTTTATTAAAAATTTGTTAGCCAATTAAATTTAAAGTTATAAAATAGCATTTTAAATAATATTATTTCGTGTATGGAATTACTATGCAAAATTCGAATAAACAAGATTGATTTTTAACTTTAAAATGGTATATTTATAAAGACATAAACAATATTCAGGGTTATATGTGTTCGGGCTTGTTGTACCAATCTAGTTAATATTGGCTCGTGCACCAAACTGTTTGCGATGAATCCTGTTTCTAGCGGTGATGCTTCAACGTCAGTTACCAGAATCACGACCCCGATGTTGATTCATCGTGCACAGGTTGTAAGACTGTAAATCCTTTGCTTTTTAAATCTTCGGTGACTGTTTGTTAAATGAATAAATATACCTTCATCTAACTATATTTATTTACACTATATACATTTATTTTAAATCTACATCGACTTATACTAACATAAAACTGCTATCTGATGTCTCTTGTTAAAATATGATTGTTATGAATGAGACTGTTGTCTTAGGACTATGTGTCTTGTACTGATGTTGAGTTTGTACTGAGTTTGAGTTTGTAATAATCTATTCTGTACTATTTTTCAAGTACATATATATATATATATATATATATATATATAGATCAAATGTATACGTATGACATTAATATACTGTCATTTATATTTTATATTCCTTGAAAAAGGCATTATTTGCCGAAACATGTAGGATTGTTTTAAATACATACATTTTGAAGTAAAACCAGACGTTAAATCGCCAACAAATTGAATTTACTATATTTATATATGTATATATATATATATATATATATATATATATATATATGATAAACGTAATACTAATGAGAACTCATAAAAATAAAGCGTTCGCTAGTATCTGCGGAAGACCACAGAACCAAACCCCCGCAGATATGGGGGGTACTACTGTATATATATATATATATATATATATATATATATATATATATATAATAATATAATAACTTCGTGACCTTGGTATGATATGGTAAACCTAATCAGTAGGCGATTAAAGGTCTGAATATTACTTCAAAATATATGTATTTAAAAAACTCTACATGTTTCGGCAGTTCGCCTTTATCAAGAGAATACAAAATATAAATCTCAGACCTTTAATCGCCTACTGATTAGGTTTACTATATATATATATTGATGTAGGTCAAGCCTACACCTAAGAATGCCTCAGTTAGCAAAAGATAGAATTTTAAGGTATATATGTAATCTTTAGAATAATTATAAAATATTGAAACTGAATTCTTCATATGTAATATCAATAAAGTTGATTTCGCGTATTTAATTGTTTTAAATTCATTCTCATATTTGTTTATTTTTTATCTTTTCATTCGCATAAGTCATTTTACTCCGATATCTTGTATTTCCAAAGATATTTCAACTTAATTGATTAATAATAAATGACGCCATTTACTTAGGCGACACTGTACTAATTTAAAATAATTACAGCGGGAATTATCACTACTATAAAATTTGCATTATATACAATTATTAACATTCACACGTCAAACATGTACTCACTAACATAAACTATATAATTTATATTAAGCATATGTATATTTAAAATGATTAAATTGTCATTTTCATTATAATAAAACGTCGAGATTATAAAAATACATACAGTTGGACGAATCAGAAGTTAGGATTGAGAACAAATGAGAGTTGGCGCACAAGAAAATTCTCCATTAAAAACACCTCGACGTATTTTAAGTGCCTCTCTGCAAATTAAAAGAAAAAGCATTAAAAAATCTAAAAAACCAATACGTCAAATCTAGTCAAACCTTACCAGTATATCCAGCTCCTGTTTAACGCATTTTGCAAGTCCAGACGGTAACCGGTGTCCAAGAAAACGAAAATTACACTTCACCGGGAAGCCGGCCGTTAGATCGAACAACAAGCGGGGGACGCCATCCGATTGCCCGTTCATACCTGTATCCTGCATTCATGGATCTACCAGCCAAATCCAGAATAATCAAGTCCTGTCCATATCCACATAAGTATTTTTTAGTCATCCTACGAATTTTTTGAAAATGATAAATTAATTTGTTTAAACACATGAAACCATTATCAAATTAGTTTTAATAATTATAACCTATGTTGCTTATTAATATTAATTTAATTAAAACTAAGAATACTTCACGAAGAATACAGTTTCCTGTTAAATAATTAAAGTTGATAATAAAATTATATTTGCGTTTAGCTTTATTCATGTCACATTTATTTTGTTGTGTTGTTTAACCTAGATTTTATTTCATATTTATTTTATCACGTGACATGATACATTTTATATATTCATAATTTAATTAATTTATTCACTTACCTGTTCTTTCTTTGCAATCACTTCATTAAAGTCTTTAATATTAGTCCTTATCTCACTCGTTTTATTTCGTAGTTTGGAATATAAAAATACCATTATTAATTGCATTGGCATCATCTGATTTTGTAAGTGTCCTATTGCAGTCACCGAACCTACCATTTAAAGGGTATGTTTCTATGCCCAACAACAAGAGTCTAAATTGTTCTTCCTAGCAGGACACATAACACAAACTTTCGCCCACCCAAATATACTTATAAGAAGTTATATACATGAACAGCTGTTTAGGTTAAGTATACTGCGTTATTAACGATTATGTATCTTTGCATCATACGCAAATAACAGATTTAATGTTATACAACCCCATCTGTGTGTAACATTGGATAGCATATTTAATATAGAGATTTATAATTCACATTTTAAAAATTTAACCTACCAGTTTACTTAAACATTAAATTTTGCATGTATATTTATCATTCAGCCTTCAGCGTTCCATATTAATATATATATATATATATATATATATATATATATATATATATAGCAAGCGCCAATTAAGTTGGCGCGAGGAGGGGTAAGTTCGCGCAAGATTAGAAGTAGTGGGCAGATTTGTATTTAGTTTTACATCAAATCGCAAGATACCGTAGGCGGCAATATCAGATAATTCTACCTCTACGAAAAAAAACCATAATTGAACAGATTAAAAAAAAATAAAACACAAAATTTGATATAAGTAATGAGATTGTAATGTATAAACAGGTTTTTAAGAATATAAGCATCGTTTGAGCGTGTATCACTTTATGATCCCCTAGCAAAGATATTATATTCCGTCAAACGTCAATGACAAATGTATTCTGACAATTACTTGAGTAGTGGGGGTAGACGTTTTTAAAAACGTTTTCTGCGCACCCCCTCCTCGCGCCAACTTAATTGGCATTTGCTATACATATATATAGAGAGGGAGAGGGAGGAGAGAGAGAGAGAGAGAGAGAGACCGGGTATCTACTCGAAAACTTAATATTAAATATAAATATAAATTATTTCTGGTGTTTTTGAAGACAAAAGCTTGAAACTTTGAGTGCCTGTTCAGGATATAGGGGGACAATGAGCATTATATTTCATACCGCCCCATCGGATCACCAACCGCCTCCAGCCACCCCACTCCAAGATTTTAAATGACCCTGTACTCTTTTTGGTTGATTTTGAAAGAACACAATTTTCTTGATATTCCTGTGTGAAAAGACTAGTTACTCACATCATGAAATTTATGAGATATTTAAGTTAAAAGTTTCAGATATCAGAAATTATTAACTCCGAAAAATCATGGAGTTAATCATGGAAATATTTAAAACGAGATTTATTCACAATATTTGAGTTAAATTAAATGCTCAAGTTGTTCACCGTTTACATTTAAGCAAAAATAAAGTATATTTTCATAAGCATTTCTAACATTTTCGAGTACTTGTGGCGTTAAATTTCGTCATGCCTTTGTTATTCTATTATGTAAATTAGTTATTGGTTGTATCGGCGTCTTATAAACAACAGACTTCGAGCTGACCATTCAATAGAGCCCCTGCCTCCTATCCAATGTCCTAGAAAAGCATTATCCAAATAATTCCTAACGTCTAAACTGTAAACTGGCCCGACTCCATCTTGTTGGAAGTATAATTGCTCCTCATATATTTCATTCAAGTTTTTTTCTAGACACTGTATGATAAGAGGATGTATAGCTCTTCCAAAAATTGTAGGTACTTAGGTCAAGTTAAATTTTCCTGGAAGAATGTTGGGCCAATTACTTAGTTATTAAGAATTCCTGCCCATACACGAATTTTTTGGGGATACTGTGTGTGACCTTCTCGGAAAATGTGGATATTTTCGTCGCTCCAACAGCTATCTATTCACAAGACCATTTAAGTAAAAACAACTTTCATCACTGAGGAAATAGTTCTCAAAACATTTCTATTTTGCCGAATCATATCTGTTATTATTTCATAAAATTCAACTCTTCTGTCGAAATCACATCTTACATGAACTTACTGCTATGAGAACTAATGAGTACTAAATCCCACCTTACATGTAAATGTCGCCTAGAGTGTTGCGTTAATTTCTGCAATTCGACAAACTAAGTTTGTGCCAGGATGTAGAACGCTACACGTTTTTCGGATAATGAAAAATTCGTCGAATTGTAGAAATTAACGCAACACATTAGGCGATATTTACATGTAAGGTGAAATTTAATACGCATTAGTTCTCATTTGCAGTAAGTTCAATATATTAACTATATATACGCGAAGTATAGAATTGTAAGTAATGGCTGTCTCCAGGATATCATTTTTGACAAGCTCCAATAAGAGCGAAATGCATTCACACGTTGCTGGATAGATGTGACTTTTGACGAATTTTTCATTATCGTAACAACCAGAAAGGTGGCGTCGCGACCTGTAGCGTTCTAGTACAAACTTATTGTCGAATTGTAGAAATTAACGCAACACCTTAGGCAACATTTTCATGTAGGTGAAATTTGATACTCATTAGTTCTCATTTGCAGTAAGTTCAATATATTAACTATATATACGCAAAGTTTAGAAGTAGAAGTCATGCCTTTCTCCAGGATACCGTGTGTTGACAAGCTCCAATAAAAGCGAAATGCAACAACACGTTCCGGGATAGATGTGACTTTTAACGAATTTTTCATTAACCACAATGAAATTCAGCGAACCACTTTTTAACCATTCCATGCGAAGAATCAGAATCGCTGTAATACTACTTCCTTAACTTCCCTTCTGTTGTTTAACTGGTTTTTCTGTACAAAAGGTAATGTTTTATCAACAGATGAAGCTCTTCTTTTTTTCAATATTCGTAATAAGCTAAGAACTAATTCGCTTTGGAAGCGAGTGAAGCAATAACTGCATCATATTTATTTTAAACCTTGTATGTAATTTTGTTAGGGCTACCTAATGTGAAAATCGTATTAATCTTTGCGCCCTCTATCGGAAAATCACGGTATCGTTGAACGGACCACGTACTTGCCATATAACACGACTTTGAACATCTACTTGAGTATTTTTATATAGTGTGTATACGTGCTTCTATTTACTGGCACATAAAGTCGACAGTACACTTTGTTTTATAGTTCAGTTGTACACTTACTTGTAGTAGTATATATTTTATGCTACTATGCAGTAATGCTGGTCCTGAAAATAAGAAATGAAAGAACTATATGACGAGTAAATAAAAGAAACTATCTTGTCTCCCTTGTAACTGTAACATTTATAACGTATATTAAAATTTTAAAACATCCATACACCAAATTTTCTCTCGCTATATATAAAATACCTCAATTTTCTCGCAACAAAAATAAATACGAAAGCCACATTCTTGCAATATAAATGAACAATTACCAATTCTTCTCGTTGTGATTCCGCGTTAAATAATAAATAACTTCACAATTTGTAAACGTGCAAAATGTGCGGCACATTGAATAAACCCGACTCTTAATAGTTTAATTAAGCTGAAAGAAGACAAATAATCAGTAGCGAAGATGATATGTCCTGATTGAATGATGAGAAAGAGAAATAAGAGAAAAACTCCATTAAGGCCAGAGGAGAATATGTACGGTCGACGACCCTGCGCTCTATCGATCGAAATTCACACCGAACGTGTACGAGGACCTTTTAAATATTAATCCTTCAGAAGCGGAGAAAATAATTACGAGAGATCATTTGCATAATTTGTAAAGTTATATTTGGACGTGACTACTGGACACGAGGTTTAATAAGGCATCAGAATTTATGAGTAATATCACCGAGTAGTAGAAAGTATTTTTAATTAGTCTTTTTATGTGTTATTATATAAATTGAGGACAATTATTAGGAGAACTTTTAAGAGTTTAGTACACTTCGTGCAATATCTCATCACCGTGTTCTTATTCTAAGCATTACTTTAATTACCTTTATTATGTTAATAACATTTTCCTGATTACAAATGAATCATCAATTTTATTATGTAAATTAAAATTATGTAGTTTACTTTTGGAATACCACAGTATAAATATGAGAATTTTAAATTTAACTCTCCGTTTACGGCAATCCATCCAATAATTTCTTCAAATAATAATTCAGACCAATATTACTTTTATTAACGTTAACATTACATTTAAATATAGAGAAATATTGAAATTTCTCAAACTAATATTATTGAAACGATATGAGACATCTGTAGGTTATAATCAGGAGAATCGAGATTACACACATTGAAGTTATATATTTTATCATTTAAAATGAAGAAACATGGATCTTAAATTAAGGTTTAGATATATAATGTTAATTTCTGCCCTTAGGATAATTAAATGTTTGATTTGAACGTAACTATTTCAATTTTAAAAAATAACGAGAATTAATACACAAGAGGCTTTGAAAATAAATAAAAGATAGATAGCGTCGGTTTTGATAAAAAATAGAGGTGTGTTTTTGTATTTACCTCTGACATTTAAGAAAATTAAATAATTCTATTATATATATATATATATATATATATATATGTCTATATATATATATATATATATATATATATATATATATATATATATATATATATATGTCTATATATATATATATATACTCGTATATGGTAAATTCAATCAGTTGGCGATTTAAGGTCTGGCTTTACTTTAAAGTATATATATTTAAAACAACCCTACATGTTTCGGCAATGATGCCTTTATCAAGGATATAAAATATAAATGACAGTATACAAATGTCATATAATTGAGTTGCTATGGATAAAATTATTCAAAGATACATTCCAATTGAATAATAATAAATCATGCCTTAGTATTCCAAAAACAGATAGACAACAAAAACAGGGAAAAGCAAGACATGAGTTATTATTATGTATGCGCCCGTGGAGCGTCTTAAGATGCAAAGTTGTCGGCATTCGCTTTAAACGAGAAGGAAAACCACGAAAACCTACTCGGACAACCAGACAGGAATCAAAACACGGAACAGTCAACATGATAAGCAAATGTATATGATATTTAAATGTAAATGATATTTAAAAAACTTAAGATATGTATATAATTATATAGAAAAAAAATATATTATGATGGTAAATTGCAGATCGTTATACAATTAAGTTATAGTATATACTGCTTAAATTTTTTATATCATTTCTGTTGTTAATTGAATTTTTTTCCTGTTTAATACTAATCATTTCTTTAATTTCTCTTTTCATTGTGTATTGTTCTTTATCAATTATCTGTGTGTTTTCAAAATCGAAATGGTGATGGCGTTGTAGTTTGTGTGTAGATAAAGCAGTTTTGTCTGTTTTAGAGTATTTGTGGGCTTGTATTCTTTTGTATAAATATTGTTTCGTTTGGCCTATGTAGTAACTATCGCAATCGCGACATGGTATTTTATATATGACATGTGTTTCTCGATTTTTTTCTATTTTAAATTTAAGTTTTGAAAATAAATGTTTATTAGTATTACTAAGTTTATATGTTGTAGCTAGATCATATTTTTTTAAAGTGTATTTAATTTTTTCTGATAGTTGTGGAACATATGGAATCGTGATATATGTTGTGCCATTCCTCAAATTTTTATTGGTGTCTGCAGTGTTGTATATTTGGTGTACTCTTTTTTTAATTTTTTGGTCTATAAGTTGTGGTGGATAATTATTATCTGTTAAGATTCTTTTAATTTTCTTGATATTATCTTTTCTGTATTGAGTATGTGATAGTTTTACTGCCCTATCAGTCAGATTATTTATAATCATTTTATTGAATACTGTAGGAGCATTTGAGTGGTAATTCATATATCGAAAAGAAGCTGTGGATTTATTATACCAATTTGTATAAATAGTACCCTGTCTATCATAGCTCAAAGAAATATCAAGAAAATTAATACTGTTATTAATTTCGTCTTCAATAGTGAATTTTTTTTTGTTATATAATTTTATATCTTAAGTTTTTTAAATATCATTTACATTTAAATATCATATACATTTGCTTATCATGTTGACTGTTCCGTGTTTTGATTCCTGTCTGGTTGTCCGAGTAGGTTTTCCTTCTCGTTTAAGGCTTATGCCGACAACTTTGCATCTTAAGACGCTCCACGGGCGCATACATAATAATAACTCATGTCTTGCTTTTTCCTGTTTTTGTTGTCTATCTGTTTTTGGAATACTAAGGCATGATTTATTATTATTCAATTGGAATGTATCTTTGAATAATTCTATCCATAGCAACTCAATTATATGACATTTGTATATTGTCATTTATATTTTATATCCTTGATAAAGGCATCATTGCCGAAACATGTAGGGTTGTTTTAAATATATATACTTTAAAGTAAAGCCAGACCTTAAATCGCCAACTGATTGAATTTACCATATCATACCAAGGTCACGAAATAATTATATATATATATATATATATATATATATATATATATATAAGTAGACAAAGAGTCTTTGCCGTTAAAACAAGTATGTAAAATAAAAATTGTTGGGGATTCCCCAACAATTTTTATATATATATATATATATATATATATATATATATATATATATATGTATAATCAATCATCAATGTATAATCATCGTATGTTCAAACCCTCACATTCATATTTTTATTGAACATTAAATTTCACTAAAGGACGCACTATCAAACAACAAAGCCATTTTTAATTGTCAAATAAATGACTTGTCTAGTAATCTGCTATTTGTACAGTACAATTTTTAAAATACTTTTTATTTCAAAATCGTCTATGTTTGTTAATTAATTATTTTTCTGTTGTGTTTGTTATTGTTGTTTTGTTTATTATGGTGTTCCTGACTGAATTAAAACGTATTTAAATTTAAATTTTGCGAGGCTATAGAGGCAAACAACGTTCTTACAATGACGTTTTGAATCTGTTCAATGAACTTATTTAGGTAATCAAATCACAAAATCAACGGTTGTGAAAACTGCAAGAAGTAATTTACGAACAAATCATGTAAAAAATAAACCTAAGTCTGGAAGCCAATATCGGCCACAAATGATAACATAAAGTTGGATGTGTTACTAGTAATTGAGCAAAATTCACTAACATCAACCATATAGCTAACTCTTGATAATATTATATGCCAGAATTCAGTAATGAATATATTGAAATCAAAAAAACTGAAGCCCTATAAATTTCACTTCTGTCACGAGTTAACTGAAAACGACTCTGATCGCAGAATAGAATTTTGGGAAAGCTTGCAGAATAGCTGCGTAGCAAGTCCAAACTTTATCAGAAAAATTGTGTCCTCAGATGAAGCAACATTTTGTATGAGTGGTATAGTCAATAGACATAACTATCGAATTTGGACTAGAGACAATCCCCATTGGACGACAAGTGCATACTCAGTATCTGGAGAAAATAAATGTGTGAGCAGGGATGAGAGACAATAATGTTATTGGGCTTTTGTTCATTGAAGGTACTCTTAATGGACCTGGGTAATTGGATATATAATATATAATATTGTACCCGCCATTGCTAGGCTTTATCCTGAGCGAAACAATCCATTAATTCCTGCTGAGAACATATGGTATCAGAAAGACACCTGCGCATTATTCTAGAATTGTGCTGCAGTATTTGAATCAAGTTTTTCCTAGTCTATGAATAGGGCGAAGGGGTGCCATTGACTGGCCACCTCGTAGTCCTGATCTAACGCCTCTAGATCGATTGTCTAGATCTAGATTGTAGGAGAACTAGACCTACAAATTTAAATGAGTTGAAGGCACACATAAGAAACTCACTACTACAAATTCGGTCGAAGTTTTCCAAAATTCTTTGCGCAAATTTAAAGACCCTGTAGGATATTATCAGTTAGTAGAAGGGCAAAATTTTGAACATTTAATTAGTCACCAAAATATTGTTTTTTTTATTAAAATAAATAAATTATTAAAAGCTTAAAGGGCTTGTTTTTAGAAATTAGCTATTTTACCAATTCATTTATGGCTTATAATGTTACTAATGAAAACTGATTTCCAGGAAGTAATGTTTTTGATCTCAATAGCAATGTGGAGGTTTTCTGTATCCAGAATTTAACACAAATCTGATATTATTTTTAGAATCCTTGAATCTTATTATAAAGGTGTACCTATTTTAATTAAAAAAAAAAAATAAACCGTGCAGAGATACTTAAGGAGTTCCATACTTTTTACTAACACTATATATAATGATATTTCGGTTTCGATTTCGATTACGATTAGCCTTTTCTGCTTCCATGTTTGTCCTTTATTTTATAGAATTTTTCCTACTGCATCTTCCCATGTTTCTCTTGATCATCCTCGTCTTCCTCTCATAGGTGCTCTAGTTTCCCAGGTTTTTTCATTTGTCTATTACTTTTCATTCTATACAAATGACCCCAACAGCTTAATTCTCATTATTCTACAAGTTTCAAGATTGGTTGAACTTTTAAATCGCATCTTATTTGATCGTTGCTCGGTGTATCATTTTTTCTTATTCCTCTCACCATTCTCAGATATTTCATTTCTGTAACCGGTATCTCTGTTTTGGTTGTTGTGTCAGTCCATGTCTCACAAAATTGGCTTATAAACTTAATAAACATTTTTTTTTTGTCTGGATATTTCTTTTTTATTTATGAAATTTATAATTTATAATTATTTAGACTATTATATACTTCCATTGTATTTTCTATTCTCTTTTCGATCTCCTTTTCTTGCTTTCCTGTTTCTTCTATTTTTACGCCAAAATAATCAAAATAGCGTACTTCTATCCCATTTGCCCGTATATTTACTGTTTGTTGTTCTTCTATTATCGCCATGACCTTTGTTTGGCTTTTATTAATTTTCATATTGTTTTCTTCTTGTATTTCCTTCCAAATATCTATATTATTCTGTAATTCCTTCTCGTTGGTTTTCATAATTACAACATCGTCCTCATACAGACATTTTGAGATACTACTATGTGTTTCTATAGCCTACAAGTTTTTTGTTCGTTGTTTGCATTTCTTGATAATGTTATCTATGAACATTCTGAGTAATCTAAAGTTCATTCCTATGCCCTTGTCTTATGCTCTCTTTCGTTCTAAATACTTCTGATTTCATATTTTTGTAAATGACCATATTCGTGGTGTTTTTATACTATCTAATACATTTCACACTGCTGTTGTCTTGGTACTTCATCGAAAGATTTTTCTAAGTCTACCAAAACTGTATATGTAGTTTCTCTCCTCATTCTGGTTTTATTTATAACTTGGTTGATGGTGAAAATATTATCTTGTACGCTTCTGTCTTTCCTGAAACCATTTTGGGACTCTGATAGGGTTGTATCTGTTATATTTTTAAGTTTCTCATTTAATATTCGTTGATATATTTTCATACCTGTTATCATTGGTATTATTTCTCGGTAATTTCTATAATTTTTCTTGTGTCCTTTTTTTGAGTATCAGCAAATCTTCCTTATAAATAAATCTGAACAATATTTTTACTTTTCGATAACATTATCTCAAATAATAAACCCTCTTGACTCTGTAAATCCCCATTACTCTTCACTTAAGAAACCTTCTATCCCTGCATTATAAGAAAATTATCTGCAAAGAAGAAATTTCTAAAATTGTAATTATTATTCATACTTATATGCATTTCGAAAAATATTTAATCATATTTATTTATTTTCCCAACGGTTTATTCTTATTTGGAATCGACGATAGTTATCATATGTCAGATTGGAATGGGTGTGGCTTTGTCAACGTGGACCGTAACAGCCAATGAAGAGTCGCGTACGCGCATAATAGCCAATCAACGCACTAGCATTAGAATACATTAGAAAAAATTCCTGGTGTGTTTTCGCTAAAACTGTTCTTGAAATTTTAAAATTAAATAATATTTTTCTCTCTTAAAATGTATTTTGAAGAAATTATTTTTCATTTCACATTTGGAATTTTGCACATAGAATATTGTTTGTCTCTTTTTATTCATACCATCAAAAGCTTTTGTATAAAAAAAATACTTAAATACCTATTTCTGAAGACTATTTCTTTTAGCTTTTTTTGGTTGGATTTGTTTTTGTCATTGATTCTAGCCAAAGTTAATTGTATATTAAAATAATAGTACTTTATTTCAGTAGATTTATTAAAGGTTAATGTTTCACTCGTCAGATTAATAAATTATATAAATTTACCATTAACGTAATAACTTAATTTGGATTTGATTATCAATTTATAATCAAGAATGAACTTATTTATATTTTGCATTGTAAATTCTTGTTTGGACCATATTGTAAATGGATAATCCTGAAAAAGACCTCCCCTCGTCCGACGTTTCGACGAAATCTTTCTCTCGTCATTTCCATGTTTTCTTCTTGTCATCATTGCAGCGCGAATGAACAGTCATCATACTAATTATGTATAAAATATGACTCACAAATACATAATTTTCATAAGCTTAACAAAGCTTAACCATGATGTCGAAATACTGAAGGAAGCATAGTAAGAAAATTATCTTAAAAATGTACATTTATTGATAATTTAATTTAAATTTAGAACATAATCTACATGCACGGTAAACACTAGCCTGCAAACAATTGAAACTACTTAATTCATCTAACAAATGTAGTACTGAAGAATAACCAAACACTTTGTAAATATTGTTTTATTTTAACATCGAGTTGATAAAATGCAGTAATTATGTTTCCCGAAAATTGTGTCCGTTCTTCGAATGGATAGCGAAAAAAGCACATACAATAACTATTGCAATGAAAATTATTTGTTGAAACAAGATCATTCTCTACTGGAAGAAGGAGAAATTCCCTGTATCTGAATAGAATCGTTAAAAGTACATAGAAAAACATAATAATAATTCTTTATATAAATACTCAATTTGGAAAGATATTTTACTCTACTAGCAAGGACTTCAAAGTTATGGTAATTATATTCTGTTTGATGTTTTTACACTTCTTTCTACATCCTACAATTGTCCTGAAATCGTACATAACGTAAACGTTTTCTTTTCAATTCTGTAAACCGATAATAGTCGCTGACTATCAGATTAACCTAACAAAGTGGAGAAAGGTGTAATTACCAACGCAATTCGTTTAAAACTGCCATAGCTCATCGATTGGTATGCTATCTCAAGTTATCCTGTTACGGTAGTATTTGCTTAAGGATCTTCCTAGGTTGGTGTTTGACCATTTGATAACCAAGAAGATTTGCAGAACAGAATTAAGGAAGTGGTAACGCATTTAAATAATAATCCCAATTTCCTGCAAAATGTCGTCAGGGACTTAAGTAGACGTACAAATTTATGTATTGAGCGAGAGGGTCATCATTTCGAGTGACGTTTGTTTAAAACATAAAAATAACATTTTTTGTATTTTCAAGTTATTAAAGAATATTTTCATTATTTAAAGCGATATTTTATTTGTTTTAACGGATAAATAGGTTTCAAGTAAAGCAAAAACTTTTATAAAGAATAAAATTTCTTGAGAAATAGACAATAAAAAAGTTTTCCCTTTGTTGCATACTTTCCTGGACACGTTGTATATATAGGGCAAAGTGGAAGATCCATTAAAAAACGCATATCCGAACACGTAAGAGACGTAAAGTATAGTAATAAAAACACAGGTTTTTCGACACACTGTATCGAACAAAGCCATTTGCCCGACATTAATAGCTCCACCGTGTTACATAACGTAATAAAAAGTAGAAGACTAGATTTATTAGAAATACTAGAAATTAAAAAATCACAAAAACAAAATAGAATAATTACGAATACACAGTTAGAATTTGTTAACACCCCCATAATAGACGTGATTGTAAATATGTCCCAACCAGCACCCTAGCACTAAAAAATAGGTATAAAAATTAAAAGGACACGTATTGTAAGTTAGTTTTAAGATACTCTTTGACAATGGCATAACAGCCGAAACATATGTTAGACATAGATCTAATAAAAAATTGTAAAATAGCCAAGGGTGTTTTTATAATAATTTGTTGATTTGAATAGACTTGGCACAAACGCTTGCTCAGAAGATAATTTGCAATTTGCTTCAAATCATGATTTGAAGTCCCAAACAGTCAATAAATAATCAGTAGCTAAAGATGAGTTATATACCTTGATGTTAGCTGCATACATATTGCTGTGTATTCTACTTTAAAGGTAAATTAAATAAATGTAAGCAAAAACAGCAATGAAACATATTTGAAACGAGCTGTACTTTAAATGCACCCTGTATGACATCTATCTATAGAACAAATTTAATTTTCTTATGTAAAGAAATTCTTAATTATACCTTTGTATAGGCATAAAATGTAACACGCATTTGTGTTACATGGCAAGTTTTGTGTTTAATATTCAATATCAATATGTCGGTGTTTACATTACGCTTTAATTTTGCAGATTCTAAAATTTAGAATTAATAACGTGCATAACGTTCCAGAATTAATTTAAAAAGGATATAAAAACCATTTATAGTAGTACAATATCATGACTAATATGTATAACCAGTAAGTTTTCTTTTATAAAATATATCCATTGTTAATTTTGTATGTAAAAGATACGTTTAATTTTAAATAGTGAGCTTTCTTTTTGAATCCAAATGAAACTAACGTATTCTTCGATAATATAATACATATAACGTATTAGAATAACCTAAAAGACAATAGAAACTTGTAACAAACATAACATGGTGTAATATGTATTTTTAAATGATATGTTGTCATACCTACATTTACAAAATATCAAACATCATATCCAATATCCATCCATAACAGGCACCATAAAGAATCGATAATGTTGATAGAACTTCGGAAGACTTTGCAATGTGCAAAAAAAAACTTTATATGGTAGTTATTGCACATAAAGAAGTTATATATTCATTTCAAAACAATGTAAATAATACAAACGTCAAATTATGTTGTGTACAACTTGAATCA
Organism: Melolontha melolontha; assembly: GCA_935421215.2. Lineage (NCBI taxonomy): Eukaryota > Metazoa > Arthropoda > Insecta > Coleoptera > Scarabaeidae > Melolontha > Melolontha melolontha. The sequence continues at coordinate 103,091,464 of OW285236.1, read as the reverse complement.
ATGATGTTAAGCCAAGAAAAGAACAGAACAAGTTCATTAGAAAGAGAGCGATCATCTGACCTAGTTTTAAAATATTGACCTAGTTGTCTTAGAGAATGAAGGGCGTACAATATTGTGAACAAGATAAAGATAGAACATGTACGATAAAAATATGATATTTTTGTTGGAATTTTGTAGGTTTTGAAATCCCGATAAAAATGTTCGTATTATGATATTTACGTGATAGGATGAATCTGATTGGTCTTTAGACACAATAAAATTTAAATTAGCTAAAGAATACGATTTTTGAAATACAAAATATAACTTTGAAAGAGAGCTTAAGAAAGATTATTTTACATCTGAAAAAGTGGTTAGCGTTACAAGGGTTATATAAGACAACGGCATTGAAGAAGAGGAGAATTTCGAATCTATCCCAAGCAGCGTTCACAATTAATTTTGAAATAACACACTCACTATAGACTTCGCATTAGATTGTTAATTTTTCCAAACATTTTTAGGTTGAAATTTTCGTAGAACATACATATTTTTATTTCGTTTAAATTAATCATTAATTTTCTTTTTAAATTAATTTTATGTTATTTTGTGAACTACAAACATGTATCACACTGAATTTGACAACTTATACAACGAAGAAAGGTATGTATGAAATACCGAATACGGTAAAAGTTTGTTCAAAAGGAAAGAATTTAGATTTTAAGCGTACATTAATAGTAAATTAATTATAATTTCTGTTATAAAACAGAAAGATATAACACAGACACTTTAGAGTGCATATATAGAGTAGGTCTCACGAGTATCTGAAGATATCTGGGTTTATTTGTAATTAAAGATTCATTAATTAAGAATCAAACAAAATTTATAGTGTAAAGATAAATATCTGATCTGATACGGATTATTTTTCGCCATGTGAATATGAATAGCTCACTTTTATATACAACAGTATCGGTAAAATTAAAATCCTTAAAGCTACAACATATGGTAAATTAAACCAAATACGTTGTATCATACCTTAGTAATTGGAGGGTATTATACTCCCAGAGCCAATATATTTAATAAACAAGTGTGTTTTCAAGATTTGAAATATCTGAATAAGGACTTCAAAGTTATTTATATGTATATTTTTGATAATACACAAAATTTGTATGTTTATGTTTCCTTTTAAATATATAAATAATCAACACAGTTTAACTTAAATCATAATTAATATGTATAACGAGGTATGAACAATAAATTTATTAAATTTGATATCTTGGCGTCTTATTTCTTGCCTTTTTACATTGTATGCTAAGCCTAGTTACATAGTACCAGAAAATTAACCCTAAGAGCAATACATACTATAAAAGTCTAACATTATATATGCATGTGTGACGATTCACATTTTAACATATTTAGAGCTCACTTTAGAATCAAACTACACAGCAATAATAATATGCATCCGGAAACTCGTAAGCTGATAGTTTATGTAATAAATAAACTTATTTTCAACTAATAACCAAATTCAAAATGCATATTAAATGCATAAATAAATATTTTCTCCATTTTTGATAAGAAAAATATATGAATATCTAAGGAGCTTTTGCATCTTTTTTCTAAAATTTACCAAAGGTAAATTTCGCATTTCATAATTTAACAGATAGATGACTAGAGCTGAGGATCTTTGCGGTACGGCAGGACCGTATGTAGTGCATCCCCACATTTAACTATTTATCTAAATATTCTCTGAAATGATTTGCCGGATCTCATAAATTAATAGAGTGATATTTTAGTATGCACTGGATATTGTTATTATACAAAATCATAATAGCCATTTGTATTTATGGATCATAAATAATAATACGCATGTATTTGTATTTGGTTGTGAATTCAATTTAAACTTAAAATGAATCGTAATATTTTAACGACAAGCCGTCCTTACAATACATGCATTCGAGACAAAGTGTGCAACTCTACGAATAACTTCCATAATTGATCGAAAATGGACATTTTGGAGCTGAAGTAAAGCCCCTATTCTTAGAAAATTTTATTACTGTCGTTAAGAACTATTATTATAAACAACAAAGGCCTTTTATTAGTGTTGAAGTTTTAGTTTCATTGAATTTCCATGTTGTAAGTAGTCAATTGTAAAGTGTTCATTCACAATATTCTAAAACAAGGTGTAAATTTAACTAAAATCCAGAAAAACACATTCTGATAATATATTACTAGATTAGAAGCTGTGTTTATTACTATTTATTATATTATTTTTATAACCAAATGCAATAAAAGCTACGAAAACAAAAGAAACCTCGATTTATTAAAATCTTGTCACACAGCCTTTCAAAGCCTGGCAGCACATATTTTGCATATATTTTATATATACTACCTACTTGAACTAGGTGAATGAAGTTAGAAGTTATAACTTATAACTTCTAACTAGGTGAATGAAGTTAGAAGTTATAACTTATAACTTCTAACTTCATTCACCTAGTTCAAGTAGGTAGTATATATAAAATATATGCAAAATATGTGCTGCCAGGCTTTGAAAGGCTGTGTGACAAGATTTTAATAAATCGAGGTTTCTTTTGTTTTCGTAGCTTTTATTGCATTTGGTTATAAAAATAATATAATAAATAGTAATAAACACAGCTTCTAATCTAGTAATATATTATCAGAATGTGTTTTTCTGGATTTTAGTTAAATTTACACCTTGTTTTAGAATATTGTGAATGAACACTTTACAATTGACTACTTACAACATGGAAATTCAATGAAACTAAAACTTCAACACTAATAAAAGGCCTTTGTTGTTTATAATTAAAGACGGCAGACTATGTGCCCGAACACTAAGTAAACTAACTGCCTCGGTATACGTATTTATATGATCATCTCTTTGTTCTTTTCTGCGTTTTTTTTTATTTTGCCAACGCCAATAAAAAATTCAAAACATTTTAATAAATACAATTTTATAAATACAATATTTTGAAAATATAAAGCATTTATTAATGCATACATATATATAACAATAACATCATGCGTTTGAAATTCGTTTACGTTAAACAACCTAAATAAACACACATATATGTTATAAAAAAAAACGCAGAAAAGAACAAAGAGACGATCATATAAATACATATACCGAGGCAGTTAGTTTACTTAGTGTTCGGGCACATAGTCTGCCGTCTTTATTTATAATAATAGTTCTTAACGACAGTAATAAAATTTTCTAAGAATAGGGGCTTTACTTCAGCTCCAAAATGTCCATTTTCGATCAATTATGGAAGTTATTCGTAGAGTTGCACACTTTGTCTCGAATGCATGTATTGTAAGGACGGCTTGTCGTTAAAATATTACGATTCGTTTTAAGTTTAAATTGAATTCACAACCAAATACAAATACATGCGTATTATTATTTATGATCCATAAATACAAATGGCTATTATGATTTTGTATAATAACAATATCCAGTGTATACTAAAATATCACTCTATTAATTTATGAGATCCGGCAAATCATTTCAGAGAATATTTAGATAAATAGTTAAATGTGGGGATGCACTACATACGGTCCTGCCGTACCGCAAACATCCTCAGCTCTATAGATGACCATATCACAGCATTGGGAACTAAAGCAAAACTCCATTTAACAAGAGATGTGGGATTTATTTAAATTTTTTAGCCCGGGATCAAGTGTGAAATGTTAGATGTGTAAATAGTGGACGAATGGAGAAGAAGAAGAAAAGAAAAACGCAATATTTGGAATAAGCAACCATGTTAGTTATATCAAATGCAAAAATTGAGGAGAATAGTTATCTAGATCAGGATGTAGTAATTATATGTTGCGCAACGGTGTATTGAAAAAACTTGCTTTCTAAAAGTATTGAATTAAGTACAATTATTGTAGACTTATTTATTGTTTCACAGCACAATGGATTCTTCAGGTTTTACCAATTCCACAAGCTAATTATTTTGTTTGTCATTCGATATTGTCATCTGATATAAATCTATATCAAAAATTCAGTCCATAATATACAAATCCGTCAAGAATAAATATTTCTATATCTACTATATCCATTTAATGTCTAATTTTAGAGAAAAAGATGTGAAATATTTAGAACTACAAACATAATGAACTGGTGGAGCATACAAATAAGACAGGAAAATTGTAGTAACACTTGATAACTACGGCAACACAGAATATTCTATTATTTGCGGAAATATAAACATGAAAAGAACAAAAGACATTGATAATGGTTGAAGCGGCCAGGTATCGCATAGAGAATTTGATTTAGAAAATTGAGTTTCGGCGTCCGTAGACGCCAATAGTGGCGATACCACTATTAGCACTTCCTGAAACGGTAGTTGTCTAGACGACGCATACTATAGAAGGTACTTATTGATTTAGTCACAAAGGGGCTAGTTAAGGAAAGCGCCAACCGCTCTTATAGTAGTATGAGGAAATTTATGTATTATTGAACTGTTGGAAATATGCAAAGCTAAAATAATAAATATACAACAAACTGTTATCAGAAATGTTGTAATAACTAGATATTTTAAGCGGAGGAACTATTAATAAGATTATTGTATTATACCTTAAAATATAAATTAAGGCTTAAAAGCTTAAGGCAAATTAATAATAATAATATAATTAAAAATATTTAATTAAATAAATATTTAAAAAAATGAAAATGAAATGTTACATGAGATGTTGAAAGAAATGAATATGGAATATATATATTTCACATCATGTTGGTCAAAGACTCCAAGAAATTAAAAGATGCCCTCAACTTACAAATTGAAACCTTTACTTTTGACTTATATAATTAATTCATGCATTTTGTGTAATTGATGAAAAGAACTACACACTATGATTCCAAACTTTTTATTTCCTCTCAATGAAGAATAACTATATAATACTATACAGGCTCGGTATTATGGAAACGAATGAAAACTGTCAAGTATCTCGAGAACAGTTCGAGACATCTTAATGAAATTTTGTACAGGAACATAAGGGCATCTATGGATCTTTTTACCTATATTTTCATCTTTTTTTCTTATCACATATTTGAAATCCAAGGCTAATTTTTCTTTAATAGTTCTAGAATTTAATCGTTGCAAGATCATTTTTCCGAATTTAGAGATGTAAATAACAACAATAAAAAAAAAATTATGTATTAAGTAAGAAAGTATTTAAAAAAAGGTGTTCAAAATGTGCACCATTAACTTCCTGGCAGTAATGGATACCTCCAATGAAGCCTCGAATCGCGTTTTCCCACCAAATCAAAGATATATCGAAAGTTTTTTGCCGAATTCGCAATTTGAGATCTTCGAGATTATCTGACCTATTAACGTAAACCCAACTTCTTAAATACCTCCACAAAAAATCAGGTGATGCCAAGTTTTGTCCTTGCCGACCATTCGATAGTTCCTCGTCGGCCGATTTATCGGTTTGGAAAAATAGCGTTAAGAAAATTTCTAACGTTAATGGCATGTGTGCTGGTGCAGCATCTTGCTGGAACCATACTTCTTGATTTTAATTAAGTTGAGGGATGATATTTTCTTCCAATAGTTATAAATACTTATCTGCTGTCAAGTTGCCATGAATGAAAGAAGGTCCTACAATATTGTTGCTCCAAACATTTAATTATTGGAGATAGATACTATGTATGATCCTGATCCCAGTATCTACAGTTGTGTCTGTTAACACGACCATTTAAAGAAAATGTTGCTTCATCCGTGAAAATTATATTTGAAACAAAATTTGGATTGGTATTCATTTTTTCCGTTACAACATCGCAGAATTCAGCCCAGTATCTACAGGTGTGTCTGTTAACATGATCATTTAAATAAAATGTTGCTTCATCGGTAAAAATTATATTTGAAACAAAATTTGGATTGCCATTCATTTTTTTCATTATAACTTCGCAAAACTCAATCCTACGATCAAAATCATTTTTACTTAATTCTTGCAGTAGTTGTATTTTGTAAGGACAAAAACCTTTTTTTGATTATTTTTTGGCCTGAGCGTCTCCACATCTTATGGTTTAAAGCTAATTGTTGGACAAACCTTAGCATTGTGGATGTAGGTAAACTGGGCGCTATTAGGTCTGTAGGTAAATTAGGCGCGAGACTTTCTTTAATGACCTAAACATTAATCGAATTTTAAATTGTCCGATCATTAACATTAATGGATTATAAATGGTCCGAATATGCAAAACCAAAATTAATTTGCTTCCGTGTTTCCTAGTTTAGTTTATTTCTTTTCTTGATAGCAAAAAGATCGGAATACACTACTGTGTTTTCTTAGTTTAGTTCTCTTTTTGATAGTGGAAATATCGGAATACACTACGAAAATGTCCGTGTCTGTGATAAAAAGTGAACATGGATAGGATTTGCTATTATACGAAAATTTCACATTTTCAAAAGACAAAGTATTAAAAAGTGGTGAAACGTCGTGCAGATGTTGCCAAAAACGACTGCATTGTAAAGCCAAAATTTACACAGACTAAACATTTATAACTGTCGCCATAAGATACTACCAGGTCCAGTGTCTAAAAACAGAGAAGAAGTGCATGTAGCTCTCGGTGCATATAGTGAAATGCTATTAACCAATAAAAATGAACATTTTTGTTGTTAATTAACGACATAGAAAACATTATTGTTGTGTTTACATGTGAAACAAACATTAATATTTGAATAGAAATGGATCAACTCTACATGGACGGCACATTTTCCTTTTGTCCTAGGCATTTCTTTCTATTTTTCACACTACATGGACCGCAAAATGGCTACTATATTCCTTTAGTTTTTATTTTGTTATCCAGTAAGACTACTGAATCTTACAAAACTTGTTTTTCTTTATTAAAGTTCAATATAGAAGATGTCTCGTATCGTTATGTTCAAATTTTAGGAGTGTAAAGTAGACTTGATTTCAAGTAACAAAAACGCATAATTTGTATATCCATTTTTATTTGTTTCAAAGTTACAGATCTATGAATGTGATTGTCAGATCATGAAAAAGCATGTAATCCTTAAGTCAATACAAACTGATTTTATTTAAAAAAAGTTATACGATTCAATAACAGGCCTGTGATTGTTAACGTCGCATAATAAAATGTTATCATAAAATAAATAAACACGTGTCGTAGTGCATACAGTAATTTCTTGGAGATCTACAAAAAGGAGTACTGGAAATTGATTTATGATAAAGAAGGTTCTTACTTATTTCGTAAGTGCTGAACCATGAATATCATACAATAAACAAATGTTCAGATGACTGTTTACGTTGCATTTCTTAATAAAGGATTACATTACGTTTCAGTTCATACAACAGCTTATTAGTGAGTCTTTATTCAAAATGCCTTACCGATTTTCTTCTCAAGAGTATGCGGACATGCATTTTGTGTATGGCTACTGTAACGGCAGTGCACGTCAAGCAGTTATTGAATATGAACATCGGTTTCCAAATTGGCGCATTCTTCATTACAGGACGTTTCTGGAAGTACACGGACAATTTCGGGAATGCGGACTGCGTGATTATCTTTTCGACCGAGGGGTAAATTTGCCAGTAGACTTAGAGGAAGAAGCAGTAGCTATTGTTACAAGGGATCCAACTCTCAGTGTACGTCGAATCGCTAGACAACTAGGAGTGCCACGAACGACAGCTTGACAAATTTTAAAACGTGAGAGCTTATATCCATATCACTATCGCAGGAGACACAGTTTACTTGAGGCAGACCACTATGCTCATCTAGTTTATTCTACCTGGATATTAAGACAGTCACGGCTTCATTCTAATTTCTACAGTCCTCTGGACAGATGAGTCTACGTTCACGAGAAGTGGTGTTACAAATCTGAGAAACCTGTATAGGTTTCAATTTCCTGTCATTCTTCCTGGGAGGTTAAATGCGGACAATTACCTTCAATTTCTTTTTGACGAACTGCCAGGTCCTTTAGAGGATGTCCTACTGAATGTTCGACGAGACATGTGGCTTCACATGGATGGGGCACCACCACATTTCGGAATTGCTGTCCGAAATTGGGTTAACGTCAATTATCCAAGATGGTTTGGTCAAGGTGGTCCTGTTGCATGGCCACCCGATCTTAATCCCCTTGACTTTTATTTATGGGGGTACATGAAAAATTTAGTCTACGCGCAAGTTTCGAACACAAGAGAAGAGTTGTTAGATCGTATTCACCTGGCTGCCGCGCAAATCCGAGAAAACAAGTATGAAATTCGGATAAGTACTTCTTCTGTTGGCTCACGGGCACAAGCCTGCATTCAACAGGGAAGTGGACATTTCGAAAATATTATTAATTGAACTTTTTTTAAATAAAATCAGTTTTCATTTACTTTAGGATTACATTTTTTTCATGATCTTACAATCACATTCATAGATCTGTAACTTTGAAACAAATAAAAATGGATATACAAGTTTTGCGTTTTTATTACTTGAAATGAAGTCTACTTTACACTCCTAAAATTTGAACATAACGATACGGGACACTTGTATATGAGAAATATCGTCGCATGTTCAATCTAAATAAAGTTTTTGTAGATTTTGAAAAGGCCATACATGAAGCATTACTCAATGTTTGGCCTAATGTTAAAATTAATGGTTTCCGGCTTCACTTGCACCAATCATGGTACAGGCAGATGAAGTCGATTGGACTAGGCTCAGAATATGAATCAAAAAGTTAAATTGGCAACTGGCTAAAAAACACATTGGGGTTAACCAATTTAAACCCAAGTGAAGTAAAGGATTGTTTTGTATTCGATATAATATCGTACAAGTCATACAATGATTTGTTAGATAAATATTGTGATTATTTGTTAGATGCATATCGTATTATCAAAAATGCAGTATTTCCCCCTTCTATGTGGGCAAAAGAAAGTGCTTCAGTAACAAGAACAACTGATTGTTGTGAATCATTTCATGCAAAATTCAATTCCTCATTTTATGCAACGCATCCCTCTATCTATGTCTTTATGGAAAAGATGAAAGGGTGCCAAATTGATACATATATTAAAATACAGCGTTTGCATGTTACTGCGAGACTTAAAGATAAAAAGGTAACAGCTAAATTAGCATCGCTTGGTAACCTTGTAAATAGATATAAATTAGGTGAAATGAGCAGACTACATTGCGTAAAATGTACTTCATATTTATAATATATATAATATGTCAATGTAATAGTATGTTTATGCATATTTCGAAATGTGTTTTTTTTAATAAACTACAAAATGTTAAGTATACTATTTTTCACAGTCAGGCTTAATTAAACAAACAATTTCATTTGCGCCCAGTTTACCTATGGGATTAAAGGACCCTAAATACTGGCGCCCAGTTTACTTGTTCATGTTATGGACCAGGTAAGCTTCACGCCCAAATTACCACCGCCGACCATTGTCTATTACTTCAATGGTCGTCATAAGTTTTGGTTTTTTGTCTTCCTAATTTTGGACGATTGTTAACGCTGCCTGTATCCATGTATATTTTCACCGTTTTTAAAACTGTTGTTTTATTGATGTTTCTATTTGGATATACTTCATTAAATAATCGACAAACTTCAGTATAAGTGCGTTTTCTATCTCCGTATAATTGCTATTATTAGAATTCTTTCAATTTCTGTTAAATAGATCTCAATTCCATATCAGGAATCTAAAACTCACTAATGGACGTTAACGGTTATCAAGTGTAATTAAATACTTAATCCGTCATCCATAGTTTCATAGCCAACTAAACTAAAAATGCATTTACCCCAAAAGAAACCCAAACATTTTTCATTAATTCTTTTAAAACTATTTTGGAAAAAAGAAACACAATATTAACATCCCTGAATTCAGAAAAAATAATCTTTCCAACGATGCCAAATCCATGCACTGTTGCCATTTAAAAAAATCAATTAAGCCTTGGATTTCAAATATGCGATATGAAAAAAGAAATTAAAAAATAGTCAAAAAGATTCAAACATATCCTTATATCTTCGTATAGAATTTTATTTAGATATCTCGAACCATTCTTAAGATATTGCTTTTCCTGCATCAGACATTTGTCTAATGCTTTAATTTAGTCTGTTAAACATCTATTTGATCTGTATTTGTATAGGTATTTAGATTTTGCTATCTGTAATATTTGAAATGTCATCAAGTAGAGCTATTGCTTTCTACATTTAGTTATTTCAATACGTACTAAACCTAGATTGTTATTTACATCATCGTACACCAAAGGCGTTGATTATTATAATGTTCTCCCTTTGGTTAGATTTGAATTACGTATTTTTCGTCAGTTTTTAAATATCAAGTTGTGTAAAGAATATTTTATTTCTCCAGTTATTTACTTCGCTTGAATTGTCTGAAATTTTACCTTAATTAAAGGGTGGTTTGACATTTTTTATATATACCTCAATTTAATTTTGATATCGTACAGCCTTTCCAGTTCATTTATAAAAATATATGTTTAGTATTGTCAGTTAAGTAAGGTTAAAGTTATTCATTTTGTTTAGTTCGATCTGACATTTACACGTGCATGTGTATGTGTGTGAAGTATATTTTATAAAATGGTGGACTAGCATATTACAGACAATTTATTGAAACCGTTTCTTAGTTAAATCTTGTGATTTTTCGGCTATTTAGTATTGTCATGTTATTTTCTTTTTAATATCTTCTCTTGTATTAAGTGTCAGAGACATCTTGTTTCTATTTTCGGGACAATGGTCTTTTATTAAAAATTCCTTATATAGAAGTAATTAACTGAAATTCTTTATCAGTTGGGTATCGTATTTTATTGCCTTAATTTTGATGTAGCAAAATGTTTTTCTAAGTACGTAATTCTTACTTAAGTTCTTGTCTACAGTGGCGTCATCTGGCGTTTGCTTTACGAACTACGTATCTTATCGTATAAAAGCATCAAGTTTGCGAAATCTCGTCGTCAATTGGAACTCGGAGCACATCCGAGGACGTGATTCATTTGAGAATAAAATTATAATGACTTATTGAAAGTATATAACGTGTGTTCATTTGAAAAGTCAATCTAGGTTACTTTGAAATTTTGAAAGAATATTAGTATGTGTTTGTTCTTCCGTAAACGTAAATCAAAATGTCATTTGCTAATGTCAATCACATTTGTTATTTATTTGTATGTATGAAACTGTCAAAATATACGACTTCGTAGGTTAAGTAGTAAATTTTAATTTACGACATACTTCAAAATGTTCTCGGTAAATCACATACTACTAGATTGACTTTTCAAATGAACACTTGTTAGTTACTTCGCTTATGCGGTTTTTTCGTTATTATATATATATAAAATCAAACTACCTCTTATACCATTAGGTGTGAGGTGTTACATTTACATTCTTTTTCTCTTAAATTTTAACTTAAGTTATTTGCATGTCATCTCCATGTACAAATTTTGTCTAATCTTTCTTATTTTTTGCCATTCTTCTAGCTTGTGCTCAGTCCATGTTTCTTCTCTTCAATGTCGCATCAACTTCATCATTCCACGTTTTCCGTGGTCGTCCCCGTCTTCTTACGCCTGTCATTTTTGTTTGCCATATTATTTTGACTTGCCTTTTATCGTCCATGCGGCATTGCGGCACACATGACCGAACCATTTTAGATGACTTCTCTCTATGCACTTTAGAATCGGCTCAATTCCTAATTCATCCCTTACTAATTCGTTTCTCACTCTGTCACTGCCCGTGATTCCTTTGATTGCTCTCAGGAATTTCATTTCCATTGCCTGTAGTCTGCTTTTCATCACATTATTTATTATCCAGCTTTCACTGCCGTACGTTAGAATCGGCTTGTAGATGGTTTTGTATACCGTAAGTATTGTTTTCCTGCTTATTTCTTTTTTCTGGATCAGTGTCTTTTTCAGAGAGTGGTACACTTTTGCCGCCATATGTATCCTTTCGTTTATTTCATTCTCCATATTTCCCTCTCTATCTAGAATTACTTCTAGGTATTTATATAAATTGACTTGTTCTATTCTCTGATCATTTAGTTTTATGTTCGTTATTCTATTTTCTTTACCCACTACCATTACTTTTGTTTTAGTGATATTTATTTTGAGCCTTCTTCTTTTTAATTCTTCTTCCCAGACTTGTAAATTTTCTTGCAGATCCTGTTCTTTCGCTGCGCATACCATTAGGTCATCTGCAAAGGCGCAATTCGATAAGTATACTGGTTGGAGTCTATGGTACCCAACATGGACTGCTCGTATTCTGTTGTTCACTGCTTTTATGACGTCATCCATAATCAGCGTGAAAAGTGTTGGACTCATTACGCCGCCTTGTCTTCCGTCATTGATATGGAAAACCCGGGACTACGTATTATCTTTCCTTATGTAGTTCTTATTGTCCATGTATATACTTTGTATACCTCTTCTTAGTTTGTTATTGACATTTCTTTGCGCCAATACTGTCCAAATTTGTTTTTGTGACACTCCATCGAAAGCCTTTTCTAGGTCCAGGAAGGCCAGGTACAACTCCCCTTCGTTTGCTCTAGTTTTTTCGATCATTTGCTTAATTGTGAAAATATGGTCCTGAGTGCTTCTGCCCCTCCTAAATCCGCTCTGAGTTTCAGCTAATTGCCCTTCTATAATATTTTTTAATCTTTTCTCTAAAATAAGTTTATATGTTTTTGACACTACACTAAGTAGAGTAATACCTCTGTAGTTAGTGCAGTCTCTAGAGTCCCCTTTTTTTATATTGGAATGATTATGCCAGTCGTCCAGTCCTCCGGTATTCGTCCTTGGTTCCATGCTTTGTTAAATATAAAGGTCAACATTTCTATACCTTTAGTTCCTAATGTTTTTATCAGTTCTGGCTTGATGTTGTCATGTCCTGCTGCTTTCCCTCTTTTTATATGTTTTATTGCTTCTATCACTTCTTCTTCATTTTTTCGTTATTATAATTAATATAAGCGACAGAATGGGTATAGTGAGATATTGAAACTGTCATTTTTCGCTGTATTAGCGGTTTTATAATTTCCATTTGAGAGCACGTGTTCGTAGGTTTTCCAATTTCTTTTCGACGCAAGACCATTACCCTCTCGTTTTTGTCATGATGTCCATATGCAATGGCCTTGTTTCATTTAATTATCATTTATGTTGCTACATTCGTTTTTCTTCTTTCTTGAATATAAAGGGTCCACGCACGAGGCATATAATTCCTCGTATGGAGCTTAAATTTACACCTGTGGGCCTGTGAGTCCCATGTAAACTGATTTTTTTGTGGATAAATTTTTGGTAGAAGCCGAGTTGATTGAATACCATTATCGAAGAGAGTTGTAAGCCCTTTCCAAGAAAATATCTTAACTAGTCAGGAATCGTAATGTAATAGACAATTTTATTTAAATAAGGTAGGATCTACTTCTTTCTTCTGGAGACATACAAACAATTAATTCAAAACTCACTACCAAGAATTTGTAGGTGTTACATGTAAAATATATATCTTAAGTTAGATAGTCAGATTTTTTAGAGTAATTTTGAGTCAATCGATAACCCTTAATTTTTCACAGGGTAGCCAAAATTTACATTAATGTACTAGGGTCATGCCAAAAATTTTGCTTTGAATTATTGTTGCTAACGTAAGAAATATTTCTAAATTGTAAATATAAATTATAGCTTTGTGGAATGGTCTAGACCACTTGGTCACTGATATTTATAATTCTTGTTGTTAATTCATTATCAATTGTGGCTCATAAGCCACAATTGTCTGTCGTTATAATAAATTACATCTTGTTATTGTTATCTTATTTGGCGATTTATTGTTGTGTTAAAGTTTGTCCTGTAAATTATTTATATGCCTATTTTTAAAAGAACCTCGCCCTAGCTCGCTTCTTAACTGAGTTAGCATCTCAATCACAGATCTCGGGGGCAATTGCTTTTGTTGGGTAAGTTATTAAGTTAACTATATAGTACGTTGCTTAGAAAGGCGCGTATACTAGTGCTTTGGAAAGCACGTAGCAATACCTAATTGTCGAGCAATTTGTTTTTGCATAATTCGGCGATTTCCTTGAATCAGTGCATTCACTTGCTTTTAACTCTTCTCATTTGTCACTGATACTGGTCGATTTAATCGCCTTTTGTCAAACACCTTCATTTCGCCTCTGTGACAGAGTTTTACACGTCGAACTCATTGACGAACATTCTTCGCATCAATACAATCGTTGCTATAAACTGCTTTCAAACAAGTTCGCAAGTTTTCGGCCCTAAAAATTCTATAACGGATCGTTGTTTGGTATGGATCTCAGAAGTCGAACTCACGATAAGTGATACTGTTACTCAGCGACGGTACCCCGGAAAACAAAACTTTGCATGCTAAGACGAGATACTCGGAATTACCATTTGCAGGCTAGAACTTGTTTCTGTCGCCACTACCCTCACAATGGCGTTGTTAGAGACCTTATATATCATTCCGCTCTCGTAGTATAGTAGGTATAGTTATAACGAGCCTTCGAAAAAATTCATAATTGGAGTAGACTGTGAAATTGGGTTGGTACTTTAACCACTTCCACATAATGACATTTATTATTTGACATTGAAACTATAAGTTTGTGTCAAATTTTTCAAAACTATTATTAAGAAAACTGTTTGTGTTTAAATGTAAATGGACAACATTTTCAACAACTTCTGTAGCTATATGTAAATTTTGATTATGATTTTGATATTAAATAAATTATTTGTTTTCTTTTTTGTTGTAGTATCATTTCGATGCCATAACCTTTTTTTACAATGAAACCAAATGAAACTGTCAAGCATCGAGTAATGTGTCATTATGTGGAAGTGGTTAAAGTATTAACCCAATTTCACAGTCTACTCCAATTATGAATTTTTTCGATGGCTCGTTAGTAAATATGCATTTATTAAATTTGAAAAAAAAAACAGATTTACATTTGGAAAATCAGTCCGGGTAAAAAAATAGAACATTTGCAATAATGACTATAATTGCTTTCAAGTTTTATAGAGGCGAATCTTGTGTTATTTTAATTTTACCTCATATGCAATTCCTTCGCCTACGAGTTTATTTAAAACGCAAACTATCCTGCTAAATGTTCAAAACTATGTACCTATACTTTAAAATTCGTATGAATTTGCATGTATATTTACAGTCATACATAATATTACGCTTTCAGTTACAGATACCTTTGAATTAAATTAACATTTTGAAACATTAAAACGTAATTTATCTCAACAATTCTACTACGAAACCACATGCCTAAAGCAATGACAACCTGTTAAGTAAAGCGATGACCTATATCATTTAAGTATGACAGTTGCTCTGTTGCCAACTGTTTATAAACCGTCTTGGGAACGAACAAATTACACGTACAGAATAAATTTATTTCCACGTAGGAGCAACAAGTGAGAATATGTTCAGGTAACCCCAATTTTTGCACGTACAATTTAAGGTGTAATAGAAAGTGAAATTACACAGGAAAGTTTAAAACAAGATGTTCCTTCCGCTTTCATTATTTTGGATTTTTGAGACTGGTTCTTCCCAAGCTAAAGTTTTGTCGATAAAAATTAAGTTTTACTTAATGTTTACGGACAAATCAGATTTTATTTATTTTCATTGTCTTTAGTATTCTATTGCCTTAAGTTGTGAAAGAATTTTAGAAAACTCTTTGGAATGAATTTATATAAATTACGACTAAAGTGAAAATTTGCATACAAAGTATGGAGAATACATATTCCATATAAAACTGCACTTCTGCATAAAGAAAATGTAAATATAGATGCCAACACAAAACTGCTGTGAGACATCATAATTAAACAATCACATGGTTATGATAAAATAAACAAAGTGTCAAGGATTGAAATCACTAGAGATGCGAATTTCGAGGTGCAAAAATTAAATGTACACTTTGCGATATGTTTCTAATGTGCTGTACGAAAGCACACTGCGAACAATACGTGAAGAGTACAAAACATCAATCAAAAAAAGAAAAACTGTCGTAAAATCGAACAATAAATTTTTATTTGATTTATGTAACTTTGTTATTTATGTATTATGTATAATATTTATGTAAATTTTGTGTAATCTACCGTTTACTTTGTTATTCAATGGATCATTTTGTTCATACTGGAACAATACGCGAAATATCTGTTACCTTGTCGGACAGCATTACAAAATTTTCTAAACTACATGTTTGTTTATGGACGTGTCAAAGGCATTGGAGAATGTTTATCACGGTATTCTTTTGAAGCAGTTGGAGGTCATCGGTTTCCGTGGCATACCACAGAAATGGATAAAATGGTAATTATCACATAGAAAACAGAGGGTCGTATGCTATTACGACTCCCGAGTCGTAAAATCGTATTGGTTCCCCCGGGAACCAATACGATCAACTGGCGTAATGTTAAGTGGGGTATTTCATAGGGACCTATTTTGAGACCATTGCTGTTTCTCCTTTTTATTAATAATCTACCACTATTATCGTACGCAGATAGATCGTCACGTCCGCACATCGACAAACTTGCTACAAAACTATCGCCATTTTGTTATGCGTTGAAAGTAATAACGAGTAGCGTGTGATATTAGCGGTTACTATGAATACGTGCAATCCCGACTGCATTATGGTCTTATCTTCTGAGATAGTGCGATGAATGTAAAACGCATTTTATTCTACAAAAATCTTCAATCATAACTATTTTTCAATTAAACCACGGAGATTCTTGCAAACCAATATTTATAGATTAAGTTGCCATCAATTTATGTGTTAAATCGCGTGTTGTTTGTAATAAAGAATTATAATTAATTTTTCCAGAAATTTGAGGTCGACCACTATCATAATATCAGAAAGTAACTTGCACAACGTATCTAATTTCGTCACAAACAAAACTGACCAAAGTGCAAAACAGTGTAGTCTTTCAGTGTATAAAAATCTACAATCATATTTCTAACATAAAAGAACCTATAAAATATTTAACCCCAGAATGCATGATCTAAATTTTTTACTCTTTTACATATAGTGAGTCTTTGAGACTCACATACATTAAGTACGAGAAAATAGGATTTAGTTGCCTTTTCTTGGTGCGTTTCTTTATTATTCATTAGTTGTTAGTAGTTTTGGTTTAGAAAAACAGTTCTGCAGCATTAAATACAATTTAGTAACTCAAAAAATGAAAATACAAAATACCATTTGATATCCATATGGATATTCTAAAATAATGAAATACCCTTAGTTTACATTATTATAATTGTTCCAAATAATAAGAATTTTTAATGGCAGCTACTACATATCATAACACTATGCTCCTTACACACATTGTTCTTACATTTATTACAAATCTGTTTGCTCATTCTTCCTAATTTTGATGGACAGATATGGCAACGCCTTTTCTTCGTAGGTGGCTCCTCTTGTTGCTTTACTGGAATTTCAATGAAGATCTTTATTGCTTCGAATGTTCTTTTATGTAAACACGGATTTTGAGATATTATAGTCGTATAGGGTAATACCAGAGCTTCGGAAAGGTTTTTTATAAAAATCCCACGGCGATGTTTTTTTCGTGCTTCAAAATCTGGATGCTCAGTTATATAAAGAAAAAATGCATTTACTGCACCGATATCTAACATGTTTGAAAATACGGCAAATTGCCACCGCCGTGTTTGCCTTTTGCACGTATAATTGGTAACCATTTGATCCATATGATCTACACCCCCTTTGGTTTTATTGTAAAATTCGATGATTTCGGTTTTTTTCTTTATACTATCTTCATTCACAGCGCTGTCATGGTGCATTGTACTAAGCAATATAACTGATTTATTTTTTTGGGCACATAACTAACAAGGGTTAAGTTTTCACTGAATCCAAACAACGAAGAGGATACCTGATGATCTTTCGAAGCTTTGATCTCTATGGGAATCTCCTTTTTATCTTTACGAAGTGTTCCTACTGCGGTGATACCGACTTTTAGCAGATATTGAAACAAATCTATAGCAGGTAAAGTAGTTATCGCAGGTTAAATTTAGAGAACTATTCTTTATACTAGTTATAAGAGCAGTCACTACAGTTTCTCCAAGACGTCGTTGGACTTCTGTTCCAGGTTGCTTTCCAATATATATAATACCATCAATAGCGTACCCAGTTTCACTTTCACAAAGCCAGAAAAACTTTATGCCGTATTTACATGGCTTACTGGGCATATATTGTATAAAACTACAACGTCCATGAAATCCCAGTAATTGTTCATCAATAGTCACGTTCGCCTTTGGTATCATAACAGTTTTACATTGTTTGATATATAAGTCCCAAATATATCTTATTGGTGCAAGTTTATCTGTTCCAAAACGAGCGGCACGCGTTCTTTTATCATCAAATATAATAAACCGTCTTATGTTCTCAAAGCGATTTACTGTCATTGTAGCTCTGTACATCGGATTTGAACATTTATTCAAAAACAATTCCCTTATCGGACTATCTCATTGTTTTTCGACTCCTGCTAACAGCAACAATTCCAGAGATGCGTTCATCTCATCAACTTCCACATTTTTCCACTCTTTACCTTTGTCAGAATATTGCCGCTTTGCTTCCTTGTTAGTACAAGCAACAACTTCTTCTAGGATTTCTCGGGTAAGAAAAACATTCCAAGCATCAATAAATGATATTATCCTGTTGCGTTGCTTTGGACCAGGAGTAAAACGAATAATGTTGTGACATGAAATTTTTGTCTGAGCTGGAGCATCGATTTTCCACTCGTACCCATTCTTTCCTTTCATACCCTGAGAATTCTGATTTTCAATGATTTCTTCTAAATCTTGATCATCTGATTCTAGAGCTTCATATTCACTTGATAAAATGTCTTCCTCCATATTTTCAATTTCCTCGTTCCTGTTTGGATGAACACATTCCTCGGCTTGCTCTTCTGAATCGCAGTCGGAGCTAGACACATCTGAATCAGATTCATTTGCCCATTGCAGGACCGTGCTTTCAAAATCAGCGTCGCCATACCTCACTGATCTTTTACTGCTGCCGAAAGCCATATGAATATCTAACTTTTTACTAAAAAGGAAATGCAATGTTGCGATATTATTTTCTAAATATGAAAAATAGAATCTTACCTTCTATTCAGAAGCTATTCATAATCTCCATACAACTATATTACGAATAAAGAGCATAAATGAAGGACAAAAGAAGTTACCGCTACAACTGACTAATCACTACTGCACCACGACACGCGGAAGGGGGGGGCAGTTGCAGCTTCAAGTAGGATCGGCCCACTTTTACTGAAACAGCGGCTGTGGGGGGAGTAGGGAAGTAGTTTTCAATATAAACTATTTATGAATATATGGAACTGTATTTATGTTGTTTGACGGGATTTATTCAACCAGGGTCTATGCAGCAACGACCGAGTCTCTGAGATTCACTTGATGTTTATGTGCAGTAGTAACACAAGAAAAGGTGTATGTGTAACCACTTGTAACCCCCCTGTTTGAAAATATTGTTAAAGTACTTATAAAGGGGTGATAGAGGCATTCCTGAACGGAAAACATGGTACACAGAGCCGTTTGCAAAATACAGGCAGTCAAAACGCGCACCGAATCCGAAAGACTCACTTTATGCATTCTAGGGTTAAACAGCTACTAAAGACATACTTACTCAAGAAAGCATTGTTGTCTGGCCTTCGTATGACTGGTCACAGTCCCTGCACGATGTTTCATAAACACCTTAATCCTCTAACAGTATTCTGTCTTTCTATTCTGAAGGGTGTCACCTAACTTTTATGTTTTAGCAAACACTGTATCTACATTATGTTTCTTGAGTAGCCTACTGATACGGTCCGTTATACCCTTTATGTGGGGTAGAAATGCTTTTGGTTTCAGTTATTTTGCTCTTCTGGCATATTTCTTTGTCGCTTATGTGATAACTTATTTATTAAAGCAGAACTGTTCCCAATATTTCCTTAGTGTTCGATGTATGCTTTGAGTTTCTTCTTGCCTATGGATTTAATCGGCTAATTTTTTTGACCCGTATACAAAGCATCTGAATACACTCTAAGTTACATTTTAAAAAATTGAAAACGAAAAATTGCAAAGTTTTTAAATATTAACTGAAAGATTTTTAACAGAAAGTACTTCTGTATATTGGTGGTCTCATTAGATCGATATTTCTCAACTTGATTTCAATACGTCAATCTCGAATATAATGTGATTTTGTAGAAATAATTTTATGGGATAGATACAAGGACTACAGAAGCCCAATATTTTTCATATTTAACCAAGAAATATACTTCAACTTACTAGAAACTTGATCGCGAAGGCATGAATTCTCCACCCTGTGATTTCATGTATTTTAAATGACCATCGAAAATATGTTTATACAAATAAAGTATTTTCAGATTATAATAAGCAGTTTTAGTATGGTGTGTTCCTTTCTTTGTTAAATTATGGGTAGTGACAAGAACATAGCCTGCATTAACTAGTGGAATAATATAGTATTGTCACGATGATATCGACGCAAAAATATCGAGTTAAACAAAAGTTTAATATACCAGTGGTAACACAACTGTCTTGTGAAAGTTTTCAAAATACTTATAATAAATCCACATTAGCTTACAGAACAATAGCAAAATAGTTGAAAGCCAAAGACGCCAAATTCTGACAGCCACGCTCGAATTGTCATATAGTAAGTAACGAACAATTGCATATTATTTTCAGGGTAGAAAAGGTAGATTGACAATATACGAGTTGTAAGTTAGCCGAAGAAGAAGATTAACGTATACGTTTCATACCTACGATGCGTGATTAGAAATGCAAAAATTGTTACCCCAAACCTATCAGGAACACTATGAAAACGAAGAAGAGGTATTCTTACGTCATATCATTATAATGAGCGTTCAAATAAATTTTACCTCGAAGTTGCCCATGGAAATTATATGTATGTCTTAGCTTTTTACTTAAGTTCTTAATAAGAATTTAGTTGGTTATAAACTATTTGAATGACATGACAAATGGGCATAATCAAAATAAAATTTTTAACTGAATGAGATACGTTTATTTGCAACAAATAAGTAACATTTTATAAAAATTGTTGAAACTGGCCACCACTTTTTTCGAGACATTTCTCACATCTTCTTCTAATAGAGGAGAAAACGTTTTGTGTTATCATATTATCGATTTCGTTAATTCTTTCAGCAATTCTGATTTGAAAGATCAGGTATCTGTACCCAAAAAATTGGGTTCTATAACAACAACGTGCGACAGACCCATGAAGGCCCTATAACCCTGAAATAACCCGATTAGTATCTTTATATCAAGTTGGTATTTTGACCATTGATATCGTGAAAATCCTACATCGATGTTTAACTAAGATCAAGTGTAAAATACAGTAATGAAAAAATGCAGTAATGTAAAAAACATATACGAGGGGAACAAACACACCAAAAACTTATCTTGCCACTAATCAAATTTTGTGAATTACATCTACACAGTTAGCAGCAGCGCAAACTATTGCTATGTTTCTTCTCTCCGTACACGACTTTTTTTGTATTACTATATTTAGTATTTAGGATTGGACACCAAAAAGTTTAGACACTTGAGCATAATGCTCTTTATACCGCTCCCAATGAAGCTCTCACTTTCGTTCTGTCAGTCTTATGTGCTCTTTAAAAGTCACTATCCTCCTCAAGGGAAATTTGAGTACACTCGTAGCCCCAATGGATCCTTCCCGAAATGCTTCTATATAAGTAAGTCCCTTTAGTTCATCCCTTAGCAATGTATCATAATTCACACATATGCTATTATTATCCTAACGTATATCGTACGCACAACATTTTATTAATATACATATTAAAAAAAAAACACTTCTTTCAAAGTTATCATTACGTAGGGGAAATTAGTAGATTGTTAAAAATATGGTGATGGCCTTATCGTTTTATTTAAAATACGCTTTTTGTGAATTATATTCTTTAAATCACAACTTCGAATCTAATAACTCCCCCCCCCCCTTCTCCCAACCTCCGGTTATAATACATTCTTGTCGTATAATGTAAAAAATGTAAATTGAAACATCGTCTTAACTTTAAACACATTTAAATGTTCAACTTGCTTGTATACTCGTAGTACAAATTCTAGAAAATCTGTTATAACAAAATTAGGTCTTTATAAGCTGAATTATTTTTTAAAATATCTATACCACCTATATTGCCTAAAATAGAAGTTGGAACTTTACTAACATGAAATTTGTCATTACAACATCGATAAAACTTGGCAAAAGTTCAACCATGAACAAAATCTATTATATTCCTTCCATGTAACGTTTCATATTGACCAAAGTAATTCCGAGATTTATTTCTTTTGTGTTTAATATTGATAATAAATTTGGCCGCAAACATAAACTCTCATATAATTCACATTAAGTCAGATATTCCTTTAAAAACTTATTTAATATTTCGTTTACCTTTTATTAAATGTCTTTTCTTTCCCTATGACTATCTTATGAGTTAAGTTTGTACAATAAATGTAATTATTTTTAATTTCGTAAATGCTTTAAATAAATGGTCCAAGTTTTAACTAAAGGAAATATAGCAGTTAAAAGTGAGATTACAGATACATAAATTGAAAATGATATAACCAATCAGAATGCTCAAATTGAAAATGAGCAGAAGCCAATCATAGCGCATGAATTTCATATTTCAAATACAAAATAAAAACAAGCCAATCACAATTCGTAAATTCGATTCAAAACTGGGAAGAAATCTGATCGGATGAAGGAATTGTACTAACAAAAATTTTAAATTTATAAAACCAGACTACTACTAGGGTTTACAAAATATAATTAACCCTAGAATGGTATCGTTATTTTCTAGTACATGACTAGTACAGTGGTGTCGCATATGATACATCATTATATCTTTAACTTTTATATAGTTATCGTTCAAAATAAAAACAAAAGTATAATTTTACATTAATTTTATTATAAAAAATAAAATGGTACAAAAATATAAAACAGTTATTCTTACAAAAATACTAATTACAGTTCTCACTGCAGGGAGGACAAATAGGCCTTCTGTGTTCAGCACAAATGTGTTCACCGCATCTCACACATAGTTCTCGACCTTTTCTGTTGGCATTTCTAGGGCAAATATGACAACGTTTCTGACCGACAGGTTGATTTCTTTTTACCAAACTAGGATTCTTTTCTTCCACACCTAAAATATCCTGAATTAGTAGACGTAAATATCTGGATATTGTTGGCACATTCAGTCTGCTTTCCAATTGTGGTTTGATCAATTGCATGCCTGAGTTTTGAAGAAATTGTCTTCTTGGGATGTATTTATAAGCACTATTTTGTTTTTGTTTGTTGGCGTTATAGATAACAAGCATTGATTCCAATTCCATCTATCATTCCATAAAATACACGTAAAGGCCATCAACGGGTTTTTCGTGACACAGTTTTTGAGTGACACAATTGATCATATGTATCTACACCACCTTTCGTCGAATTATAAAATAGAATGATTTAGGGTTTTTTAGTTTCGTCTTCAATTTCGCCATAAGTGTGAAAAGTTGACAACAACAAAACTATTTTATTCTTTTTAGGTGAAAACGAAACCATAGTTTTATTTTCGTCGTAAGCAAAATCAGAGCTAGGAACAGTAGCTTTTTTCTTCAAGAAAGTTGGCGGAATATCTGCTGTAATTTTACGTAACGTTCCTACCATGGTTAGTTTCTTTTCCAATAATTTATTTGCCAAATCCGAGGACGAGAACCAGTTATCCATGGTAACATTCCGGTTTGTTCCATATATGCTTTCACACAGTTTCAGGACATATTGAGTTGGTAAAGTTTCAGAACTAGTTCTTCTTTCTTTTCCAATATATGGAATAGCAGAAAGCATGTAAAATGTTTTAGAGTCACACATCATAACAATTTTTATGCCATATTTATCCGGCTTATTTGGAATATAGATTTTGAATGGACATCTTCCTCTAAAACCAAGAAGTTGTTCGTCTACAGTTACATATGCGCCAGGTGTATAATTTTCTGAACTATTTTCAATAAATTTATCCCACAGAAATCTGATAGGTGCAAATTTATCATCCTTACGCTCTTATCTGGTATTTTTGTCATCAAAGCGAAGACAATTAAGTAAAAACTCAAAACGTTTTCGTGACATGGTTGCTCTGAAAATGGGTAATCCATATTGTCTGGACCATAAATCAGAAGTACTTAGAGAACTTGTTTTTAAAACCCCACTCATATACAACAGCCCGAATAAGGCCAATATTTCTTGTCTATTAGTACACCCTATAAAGCTTTGATTATTAGCATATTTGGAGGATTGTCTTATTATTTCTTGGTTTGTGTGTTGAATAATACAATTAATCATTTCGTCGGTGAAAAATAACTTCCATGCTTCAATCTCATCTGCAGCTTTTAATGCGTTTGACTTTGGCCCTGGTAATCGAAGCACAATGTTCTTTTGCACTATACGGATATTTTTGGAAAAAAATGGTGATTTATACCATTTGTAACCATTTTTTCCATAAATTGCCTTTCGACGTGTAACAGATTCTTCTTCGGACTCTTCTCCCTCACTGCTAGACTCGACAGAAAAAGTATCTGAATGCTCACTGTCTAAAAGTTCCTCATCTTCAGATACACTGTCGTCGCTCACTATTTCTGGAACAATATTGTCCAAATCTGTTTCGCCTCTCTCGTAAGAACGTATAATAAAATCTAACTCTGCTTGAGTCAATGCTTTACTAGTGGAAGCCATATTTTGTAAATTAAAAAAATAATATCAAGAATGTTATTCTGGAGTCGTATGTGACACAACCAATTGCTATCGATACGTAAAACAGAACAGAGCACTTACAACTACCGCATTCAAAGCTGTACTGACACGTCGAGATGTACGTAGGTGGTCGCTAACTTCTCTCTTCAATTATGCGTTTGGGAAAGAGATAAAGTGTAGCTCTGTCATAGGCGACACTAACGTACCAGGGTTAAAGAGAAATAATAAGAAAATTCATTTTTATACTCGAGTTAATAAGATAAAAGACATTAAATTGTGAAAACCCATATTAAAATAAAAATGAAAAATGAAAAAGTACACAAGCAAGTGTACAAGCACGGAAATGCCGAAAAGCCCCGAAGTATATATTGGCCTGCGCAAGCAGGAAGAGAGACTTCTACGATTTCCGAGATATTTCAGACGTACAAGCTTTGGTCCTAATTTTATTATGCGTTGCTAGGTAAAAATGTAAAAATAATTTTATACAAGTTCCACGTGTACCGTACGTGGAACTTGTATAAAATTATTTTTACGTTGCAAACGATTTTTTCTTAATGTGATATTCTTTTTCAAATCGACGTCAATATACCAAAGAAATTTTAGTACATTAATGTTAAGAACGTATTACGTATTGGTTACAAATGAAACAGACACGGATTACACACATCTGTATCTGTACACATGGACATACACCCCGTATTTTCCAACGTTTACCTCAGCCAAAGGCACGTGTTTCTGTCTCAATAGACTTTGTCAGTTTGGCTAATGGTGGATCGCCTCCCAGGTAAGTAGCAAATTTTGTCCTATCAGGTGGTACCAGATATTCTAGTGACATTTGACGGACAAAAGAGACTACGCCGAAAAGAGCGATTTTCTCTCGTCCAGCTATACCGATATAGAAGGAAAAAAAATACGTATACATTAACACGATGCCAGATGGCAAAATATATATCAAAGAAATTTGAGTACATCAATACGTTAAGCACGTATTACGCATTTGTTACAAATGAAACAGACATGTGAGAATAAATGACTAATTTCTACACTTTCTACTACAATTAACAATTAGATAGACTTAAAAATTAACGCAAGTTTAGTCCACAGCATCGCTGTTGGTGACGAATCTTGGATTTATACGAACGTTCCTGAAACTAAACAATAGTCCGCCGTTTTAATTGTCCAAAACAAAGCCTACGAAATTTTCTCGTTTACGCAGTACTCCAAAGCAAATGACTTGTTTTTTTCAATTATACTGTACATGTGATAATCTAAAATCACGAACCGTAAAACCTGATTCGTTTACGACAGGTCTTTTCCCTGAATTCCCTGATAAAATGAAAAAAATAATCAGAATTGGCAAATCATCCTTTATCATGACAACGCCAGCTCTTACTCAGCACAGCAAACCGTTGATTTTGTTTAAGTCAGTAAAAATATTGAAATAATAACTCATAATCCGTATTCACTTGATTTATCGCGTTGTGATTTCCGAAACATAAAAAAATACACGGTGAGCAATTTTCGCGACGTGAAGCAGCTATTGAAAGATTCCAGACACTGTTTTTAAAGTATCAGCTTAGCAAAGTGGTTCTAATGTGTGCAAACATGAGTTAACGTCAAAGGCAAATATTTTGAAAAATAACGAAGTCGATTACTAAATCGTATCCAGAAATATTCCCAGCAACCCTGGTTAATTGTAAAGACCTCAACCCTATTTTTACAGAACCAGTTTGACACTGCTCAAGATATCCCTCTTGAGAGAAAATGATTGTGAAGACTTAAAAATTAACCAAACTACTAATAGTGTAAATTACCCGGTCTGTAAATCTTAAATAACAATTCAAAAAATATCGAATACTTTCGCCTGAAAATTGCCCAAGATTAACCAAAAAGCAATGTGTTTTTTATTAAAAAGCCACGGGAGAAGTTCCCAAACGTTTTCAGCTCAGGAGCCCTTTTTAAAGCAAAAGTTTCTCCTGGAGTCTTTGTTGAGAATTGTTTGTTTCTTGCGGCAGAGTTTGTCAATGTCCGGTGTCACTGGAGTCAGTTGAAGTCGCATATCGCCTTCTGCGTCCAAACGAGCTCGATGTTTAGTCTTTGTCGCCGTGCATCTTGAAAAGATCGTTTTACAGAGGTACGTAGTACCAAAAGACAGTAAGGCCAATTTAGCTTTTCAACTTAATATCGAAAGATGGCTCTTCCAATTGAACCCAAAGAGATTGGGAAAGTGGTTTGGTTTTAAATGATGGCTGACAGTAGCTGTCCGAAACCATGTCTAGAAGGACATCATATTCTGCCACAGTGAGGGGTGCTGGTTTCGACGTCACTGAAAATGGATCGACAATCGATTCAGAATTCTTTCACAATCGGTTCCTGAATCTTCTTTAGAAAGTATGAATTTTAATTTTCAAACAAATTCTGAAGATCTTTTTTTTGTTATAACTGACAATGATTCATTGATTGTTATTATTCTCTTCTAAAAAGTTTGAAGTCAATTAAAAATATTTCAGAATTCGGAATTCTTTCATGTATGAAGAAATGTCTGCCTAATAAGATTTACACCACCATTCCTCATAATTCGAATAATCTACTAGGAAAGTGTTTTCGTCATTCAAAATTCGAGAAACTTCTATTCGAAGTTTAAGTCGATGAAAAACACTTTACCACCTGACAACGAACGAACCTACGTATGTAATAACAATGACTTATGTATAGAGTGGACCAATTCGGAGCGAAAGCAGAGGCGTATTTTGTATCGGCACCAGTGTCTATATCTTTATGTCTTGCGCTATGCACGTGGCGTTGCAAATTTGATTTTGTTAAATGGTTTATATATATTTCTAAATTTCTAAGTTCTGCTTTTCTAATTTACGGTCACAATCCTGGTAATATAAGGCCTTGTAATGTTTCCCAATATTTATCTAAAGCTGGTACACGTATTTTGTGGCTCATTAATTGATAGCGGAGTATAAGATGAAAACAGTTCAGATCTTGGTAATATAAATTATACTTGTTTTTTTTTATATATTTTTTTTTTTTAAAATTCGTTTTTTTCCAAAAACACATCCAATTCATTCACGTGCAAAAATTCTTCTCTCAAATTGATTCAATAACTCACTATGGCAACCCAACAGCTTTTTCTCTTTTTAAGCTCATTGGTCGCTTTAGTTATACATAATTTTCCAAAATATTTGACATTTATACTACAATTTCGATCCTTGATTAATATTATGAACTTATTGGTTTACAATTAAATTTTCCTTCCCACATAACCTTTGACATTATCAAATATTAACAATAGTATACAAAATTAACTAAATTTACATAGTTCTATAATTTTGGTAAATGTAAGAAAGTCATATACTTTTGAAATTTAATTATAGATTTGACACTCTAAACTAAGAAAACAATACAAATATAATAGACTTCCACCTTCTAAGAAATCCCAATAACAGAAATGTAACAAATTAAAACTAGTGTTTTCAATAAGTTTATTAACATTTTTATTATATTTACCTTCTCTCCCTCATAAAAAATAATTTGTGGAAAGAATTGAAATAAATTATTTTTCAATTAATTGTTATAGTTAATCCTCTGTTTATTTTATTTTGTTTATTTAATTTTTTTTAAGAAAAATAAAAGTAAATTATAAGCCTATGGAATATTTATGTAACATGTGTTGCCTAATCATTATAATATATGTACCGGTTTAAATATTTAAACTTCCTTTATAGTGTATCATTGTAGTATATTAACATTATTTATATTATTTTGTTTAAGATGAATCTTCTATTTTGTCTTATATTATGTATCAAAGTTTAAAAACATTTGTATTATTTTGTTATCATTTGAATCAGAACTATCTAGGTAATTAGTATTATTGTAATCAATTATATATATAAACCATTTAACAAAATCAAATTTGCAACGCCACGTGCATAGCGCAAGACATAAAGATAGAGTCACTGGTGCCGATACAAAATACGCCTCTGCTATCGCTCCGAATTGGTCCACTCTACTTATGTATACAAGGTTTTTCACGTAACCCGTTCGTTAGAAGTTTTCTATGTTAATCCCTTAGGACACTTTTGAGAATTTGTGACATGTAATATTAATACCTGGTGTATTCAAATAAAATATTTACACTCATGAACCACTTTAGGTTATACCGGAAGTCATAAGCTAACTTTGATATTTTAAATGGAATATAATACTTTTCATTGCTTTTTAGATTCCTTGTAAACTACTATAACACTTTATATTAAGTTTTTTTTTGTAAAAAAATTAATCGTTTTTGAAATATTTTGATTTTTGTGAAATTTTTTGTTTTTTCAATGTACTTTTTAAAACCACATATCTTAGGGTATTTGATGTGTACTACGTCATATTTCTACTGGAGACAGCCAAAAGTATAAGACTAAAAGTAATGTCTAAACATTTAAGAAATCTCTTACAGGGTGTTCGAAACTTATTGATTATTTAAGTAATCGTTAATTTAAAAAAAAATCGATTTTTTTTTAAATGGGGCCCTGTAGATGAGCACGCCATAGTTAGTAGATAAACAATTTCCATCGGGCAAGCATAGGTTTCCCTCTATGCTTATCCCTCATAGTTCTAGAGTTATTAATGATTATTTTCTAAATTGAACATTATTAGTAGAAAGCTTTGGAAAAAAATCTAAATAGTTTTGGAATTATGCCAATTGTATTTAGATTCATCAAACTTTTTGCAAAAAGGTTAGAAAAGAAAATAAACTGCAAAATCGAGAAAAGATTTTATATCATATGAGATAACAAAAATAACCATAGTAACAAGTAAAAAGTGAATATAATCAACATATTAAAGACACATAATACGTTAAGAATGATATTCGCAAATGTTCAAAATGATCTGCGTTCCGATCTAAACAAAGCATCACTCTTCTTCTTAAGTCTGTTGTAATTTATTTTCTTACTTGCTCAGCGTTCAAGTTTCGAAAACCGTCTTTTACTCTAGTTACAAGCTCTGTTTTGCACGGAAGACGCATAAACCTCATTTTTTATTTGACCCCATATATAAAAATCAAGGGGAGTCAGATCGGAGGATCTAGGTGGCCCGAACCAAGGTCCATTGCGACCAATCCACCTATCCTCAAAGATATTGGTTAATGCCCGATATACCTCATGTGAAAGGTGAGCGGGTGCTCCATTCATTTGAAACCAACATTGCCGTATCAGATTGTATGGTAGGTTATTAAAAAATGGCAGTAATACTTCCCTTAACAATTGTAGATATCTGACACTTGTTAAATTTTCATTATAAATTTTGATTTCAACGTGGTTATGTATAATTATTGCAAAAACATTAGAGCTAAAAGTGTCCTAAAGATTTGCTTCTCTAATAGCATGTGGATTTTGTTGTGCCCAATAAAGACAATTTCTTTTATTCAAAATCCTTTCACGGTTAAATTTCGATTAATCTGTCCAGATAATTTTAGATACAAAATTGGGATCTTCTTGTGTTTTAGTTATAATAAACTCGCAAAACTTAATTCTTCCATCTTGATCTCCTGGACGAAAGGCCTAAACTGATTGGAAAGAATAAGGATGCATTTTATTTTTCTTTCAAATCCTATGTGTTGATCTACATGAAATTCCTGCATCTGCGGACGACGCCAGTATAGAACTGGTTAGATACACATGAAAATATCCCAAAACCACGATTTCATTACCTTCGTCGTCCGTAATTGGCTTGAATGGCTCTTCTTGGCTTGAATACCAAAGCGAATTAAATTTGACTCTATTCGCTTAAATTTAGTTTTATTAATTGCTGGCAAATTGTGGCAAATGTGTTCTTTCAATAATTTGAATAGATTCACCATGAATGTAAAATAAATTCAAAATATCTATTAGAATAAATATTTGATTCGTCTTGTATATTTGTGAATAACATAAAACCAGTTAGACACGAAATAAACTTTGCGACAATTTTGACAGATCGGATTTACTTTTCAAGGCTTACTACTACGATTTTTCTTGATAATGTCCAATTTAGAAAATAATCTCTAATAAGTCTAAGACTATGAGAGATAGGGATAGGGAAACATATACCTGTAGGTACGATTCAAAATGTTTATCTACTTACTATGACGTGCTCATCTACAGCTTGTTACATTTAAAAAAATGGATTTTTCTTTAATTAAGGATTACTTAAATAGTCAATAATTTTCGAACACACTGATGAGATTTCTTAAATGTTTAGACATTACTTGGAATCTTAAACCTTTTGCTGTCTCCAATAGAAGTATGACGTAGTTCAGATCAAATACGCCTGCGATATATGGTTTTAAAAAGTACATTGAAGAAACAAAAAATTTCACAAAAATCAAAATGATTCAAAAACCATTTATTTTTTTACAAAAGAAACCTTAATATAAAGTGTTATAGTGCTTTACAAGGAATCTAAAAAAGCAATAAAAAATATAACATTCCATTTAAAATATCTAAGTTGGCTATGACTTCCGGTATAACCGAAAGTGGTTCATGACTGTAAATATTATCAAAAGTATCCTAAGGCGTTAACATAGAGAACTTCTAACGAACGGGATACATGACCCTGTATTTCTCATACCTTCACACAAAATTCTGGGTAGCCTACACTGTAAGGATCGTGCCTTAACAAAGATGATAATTTTGACGGCTTAACCTAGTACCACAAGCACTTTTCTCGTTGAAATAGAATGTCAGTGTGGTACACAATGACTACTTGTGCAGTTTTTTAAACTTCTTTGGTGTTGGCAATAACGGCAATCAACAAGACCTAACATGGCTTTTACCCAATCTGTGCAGACGTCAATGCAATAGTTCCACGGAATGGAGATTTTCAATGAAGGAGGCATTAAGAATGGAAAAAATGCATTACCACTTGTAGAGGATAGGAATGACTTGCAGAAAAGAATACCTTCAAGAAAGAGATAAAAATTCGTACAGCACAAACATCATTAACGTCATAAAACACATCTAATTCAGCAACGGCCGTGCATCCATCAAATTGTAGCGAAAATTTCGTTTGAGTGTTACGAAAAATTATGGTATCTTTAACATCGCTAGATAGATCCTGGTTTCGATTATGTAGAGTCTTATTTGATAAG
Organism: Melolontha melolontha; assembly: GCA_935421215.2. Lineage (NCBI taxonomy): Eukaryota > Metazoa > Arthropoda > Insecta > Coleoptera > Scarabaeidae > Melolontha > Melolontha melolontha. The sequence goes on along the minus strand of OW285236.1, from coordinate 103,059,612 downwards.
AGCACACTGGAGATCAAGCTTAGAGTTTTTCATCTACCATGCTCTTCACTACCTTTAACTAATAGTTATGTTATAAGACTTTCAGAAACTATATGAAGTTTACAGGTCATAACTAACTAAATACAATACTTTGAGTGCTTTTTTATTATTTGCCTTATCATGGGATACAAATTTTGTCTCAACTGCATGGACATCGTCTGTTTTTCTTTTGAAATAATCTGCAATTTTATTCGTAAAGTCGGGAGGACGTTTGAAATATCGTCTAAGCTTAGCGGGGAACATAGACTTATTAGGCACTTTGTTACATGACACCCACCCACTGTGGATATCCATCACCAAACTCAGTGAATTCCATGTCCAAATATGAATAACTTAAAAAAATGAATTGCAATATTTTTGTTTTTTACTTGTTCTTTCTCTCGGTACCTCAACACTAGCCCTTGAAAATTTAAAAAATAGCCAACATGAAAATCAGCGCCGATCTATGTGATTGGCGTCCTTGTATCGCGAATTGTTAACTTAAATGAATAAAATTCTGCCTTCTCAATATATAAAGCATAAAAATAAATTTCGAGAATCCTCATGTAAATTGAATCATCGTTGTGATTGGTTCATTATTTTTAAGTAATGTAAAAAAAGATTGAGATATCTTCAGCGCCATTCCATCGTTTCATAGAAATAATTTGCGTTCTCCTCGTTAGATGTCATCTTCACAACTGCCGCGGATAGAGTCCCTGAGAATTGATCGCGGAGCCCCAAGAGCTCAGTAGAGCACAGTTTGAGAATCCCTGTTCTATGGGTATAAAATCAATATGTTCTTGTCGATATAAATATTACATTTGCCTTGTATTCAACTACTGAGAAACGATAATTTTGTCACTGAAATAATAATACAGTCATTTATCAATATTTTCGACACCTCGCTTCTATTATACACACCAACTATACCCAACAGCTTCTTATTGAGGTTAATGATAAATAGTTCTCAACAAAGAAGTACTTCAATTGTATTTTCCTCGAACATATTTGCATAATTAATGTACCATATATCAGATCTTAGTCGACACGCGAATATATATTTAATGAAAAACGAATGAATTTAGAAATAATCTAAAGCGCGTGTTTGATTATGGAACTAAAAAATATTTATTGATATGAAGTATTTTTTACGAAATTACCTCTTTTATATAAAATACACCACGGCTTAACTTTATGATTTACATGGAAATTAGCATGTTATCAGGAAACATATTATAATGCGTTAGCAAATATATTTATTGCCATATAATAAACTTAAAACTATAGATATGATTAACGAAAAACAGAATTCTGTAACAAAAATTTAATCGTACCGTTGCTATTAATATTTAGTAGGGGTACCACAAGCCGCCACCACTGCTTCACATCACCTAGGCATAGATTACAAGATTCCGAGTGATACTTTTATCGATTTGCATCCATTCACCTTTATAAATCTACTTTAAATAGCTACTATTTAATTCTCGATAGATTATTTTGAAACAAGCAATAAATGCTTAAAAAAGGTATAAAACCTCTTACCACAATTACAAATACGAGTTTCGGCAACTAAGTTGTCATCCTCAGTAGATAAAATTAATAATCACAGTCTTGAACATGGGGCTCAGTAAAGCTAGCATAAAGAATACGTATTTGGGATACGAGTATTGATTGTGGTAAGGGGTTTTATGCCTTCTTTAAATTTTTACTTAACCACAGTTCCCCAAAAGAAAGACTTTTACAGGCAATAGATGCTCAATTCGAAGCAAAATTTCTAAAATCTAGTAATTTAAGTGGAGCCCTCGTATATTCGGAATACATGACATTCCTAACCAATAATTCAGTTGACAATTTGTACTTAAATGAACAACTAGTTTATCATCATTTAAAAGAAGCTAGTTTTGTGTAAACATGCAATTTTCGGGTGAAAAATTTTCTATGAAGTTTAATGCTGAAAAAGTATTTATTAGTCTTTTAAGATTGAAGTACCATCCAAGAGAATCTTTCAAAGTTGGCTTGTTCAATGTCGTTGTTAACACACCACTCTCAGCGACGAATATTAAGAAGTTCATCTATCGGCGGGTGTTTTTTGCCACTAATATTGAGCCATACGACATTTTTTTCGCTGAAGTTCTTAATAAAATAGGAAGAAATAATCGAAATCGGCAAATTTGTTCATTATGACAACGCCATGGCTGGCGCAGTGCTGGGCAAGAGGTCAAACCGTTGATTTTTTAAACAGTAAAAATATTTAATTCAAAACTCATTATCCGTATTCACTCGATTTATCATGTGTAGTTCCTGCATTTTCCCAAATATAAATTTCCGTGGCGTGAAGCAGATTTTGAAAGATTGCGAACACTATTCTTTCGAAGTGTCAGCTTAAGAGTGCAAAAATAAATTAATGTCAAAAGAAAATAAAGTCATTTACTAAATCTCGTGTTTTTTTTTACATTGTTTGCAGAAATATTTCTAGCAGCCCTCGTAAGATTATGATCTGGTAATTGTGGAGGCCAACGTAATACCTGAATCCTATTTTTGCACAACCAATTTGCACTGTTTTGGCCATATACTTAAGATTGTTGATTGTGTTGTAACATGAAGATCTCATTTTTCCACAGATGAACGAATCTTTGATCAAAGTATATTAAATTATTTTTCTTTGTTTATCACCCTGTCAATAACTTTCAGTCCACCCCATCCTTCCTAGAAGAGAAACACTACATAAATAAACTAGTGTGTATAACTTACTACCTTCGTCCTTTGCGATAAATTTCACACATTCTTCTTTATATTCTTCGTTTACTTCTCTCCATGTTCGAATTATTTTGTGTCAATCAAGAACTAGAAATTTGGTTCCATCTGACCATATTATTGGTTTCCACTGTTCAAGGAATCAGATTTTGTTTCTAGGCCATTGTAGGCTAAGATGCTCATTTTTATCATATAGTTTTGTACAGCAATTCTTCCATGGTATCATCTGAATTTTATTCGATTTCTGACAATTCGTGCATGTAATTTTAAGTTAAATTCATTTTCTATATCTTGAGTAGTTTTAATCACAGATCGCTTGCGATTAGCCAAGTTTTTCAATCTTTTCGTACTTATACTTTATTTTCAACCTTGACCTTTTCTATCTGCAACACTTTTGTTGTATTTCTGTTTGAATGATACAATGATGTAGTTCTACGCCTACTTTTATACCCTAGTGCCATGTTGTTATGCTTCACAATCAATGTTTGTCATTTAATAGCAGTTTTACGATATTTTAATAATTGAAATATAATAATAGAGAGGTTCATTCGAGTAACATCGTACCGACGGCTCGTATTCGCACGTATATATTATATATACACATTTTGTTAATCGCCGCCGTAGAACGGTCTTTTTCTAGCTATTTGAGACATTATACAGGATCGCTCTTAAGTATGAAAATGGTCAAGTATCTCGAGAACGATACGTAGATATCTCAATGAAATTTTATACACGAACATATGGAAATGTTTTGATCTTTTTGATTATATTTTCATTTTTTTTCTTATCGTATATTTGAAATCCAAGGCTAACTTGATTTTTTTGAAATGGCAACAATGCTTGAATTTGACATAGTTGGAAAGACCATTTTTTGCCGAGTTCAGTGATGTAAATATAGTATCTCTATTTTTCAAAATGGTTTAAAATAAAACGGATAGAAAGTGTCCGCGCCGAACATTGTTGCGAACGGTTATAAATATTTAAAATAGTTTTAATAAAAATGATAATTAAAATATAGAAAAGCAAAACACATTAAAGTGAACACCGTTTAGTTAGACATTCAAACATACACACATTTAAGCCTACATTTAAACGCAATACATTCTAATAATATATTACTATATTTTATTCTTATTATTATTTTTTAATATTTTGACGAGATTCTCTACGCCCTTTAATGCAGCTTCAGCTATTGGAGTTTTATTTTTATTATATACGCCCGCTTGATTCTATATTTAGTGGCGTCCCAAGTCTGGATCTTCATTTTTTATATGCCACTCTCTATATCATATTAATACACATTAAAATGTATAAAAGTAGTACAAAACATATTTTTTATCATATAAATAAATAATATGTTTTATCTAAACAATACTTTATAAATATCCAATTTGTAATGAATAGAAAATGTTAAATTATGTCAATGTAAAGACTATAAAATTATATCTATATCTAAATTATAACTGATAGTAATTCAATACATAAGTTTAAGTTTAAATTTAAAAAGTAAATGATATTTTTGAAGAACATTTAAAAAATTGCACATAAATGATAGAGTTGATTGTATATAAAACATTAATATCAGTAATCAAATTAATATCAGGAAAGAACATGTAATACTAATAGTTAGTAATACATATTGCAGTGAATTGTCAGAAGTTATTGAAGATAACCCACAATGCACCACAATGAGTCCGGGCCGCCTTTTGGAGAGTTTATTTCTTTTAATAGAGACCTCTAAAGTCTCAGGTTCATTTACGAACGTGGACACAAAAACAAAATATAAGCATTAAAACAAGCACTTTTCCACAATATGTCTTTATTACAAAAAAAAAAGAAAAAAGAAAAAATCTTAATCAAATATTAAGATAGCTAATTGCATTAATAAACAAAAAGCAGGAGGGAAAAGGATTGCGAGATAAGTGACACGCTCGCAATGAAAACCTCCAATTACACGCGAACAAAAATTTAAACTAATTAAATAGTATGGAAAACTTTTAATTTCAATTGTTTACTTTAATCCCAAAATACAAACGTCAAACAGATACAAACTGTTATCACGCGTGTCTAAAACCAGATCATGCGCACATAAACATGAATATAAATTTCCCTCCAACCTGACTTCAACAAATATCTTACACGTGAATAAAGAAAAAAAATCCCTCATAAAAAATATGAGAATTTTCCTTGCTATTCAAAAAAACTATCAAACATATCAAAATTAAATATAATCAAGAATGACTATAACTCTAACAATCAATTAAATATAATCAATGCATTGAAATATTAAATCTTTAATATTACGTACGTTTTTAAAAATATAAAAACTATATTTGAATCACACATGGCAGATAAGTGTAAAATTAAACAAAATTAACGGGTCAAAACCCTCGTTAATAATCCCGCAATGAAATCAAATCACCATCAATCAATTAATAACAATAAACGTGATCTTAATCAAAAACTATAGTTAATTAACTATTTCTTTAAAATCAACCGTATCTACCAATATTCAATGTGTGTCTGAAGGTTACACCCCTCTAACCTCTTTTTCCCGGAGCAAAATGCGACCACATGTGAAACTATAACTATTATATACGTCACATAAATATACAGATATAATCAAAAGAATCGGTCCAACATCAAAATAAAATAATTTTCAAAATATATAAAATAAATGTACATAAATAAAATATATTATTCAAAATTATCTTCGGGGAAAAATCTACCGCAATATGTAAAATAATAATGATATACTCCTGTATCTGACTCTACTTCTTTTATTAGCCCCATCATGTGTAGGTAATGAATCTTTCAATCTTTCCAGTCATTCCGATATCACCCTTATAAATATTGCAGGTATACCGATACTTTTGCACCTTCTTCTTAGCGAATGAAGTGCTATTTTCAATTTCTGTATCCTGTTCGTACCATTCTACTATTGGCTTAATTACATGTATGGCATCTATTGTCGATTTCCCGTTAGTAATAGATTGTTTAAAATAAACTGAAATAAGCAAGATGTATTAACTGTCCTCAGTCGACAAGGTATAGATAAAAGTAACAACGCACGAAACTCATGTATATATAATTCCGAAAATCACACCAAAAGTATTTAATACACAGTTACGCAAAAAAGCCTTTCGAACAGTACTTTAACGTTTAAAATTATATTAATAATTTCAGTTGATCCCTTAATTTAGTCGAGTAAACTGAGAATGGTCTAATGGACCGAAACAATTGATGGATTAAAAATCTGATAAGCAAGGAAAACTGAACAAACGTTTTTAATTTATTTAACTTAATGATAAAAAATATCTTTAAATCAGACATTTAGAAAAACGTATGACCTATTCATTACATTCGATGTGTTTAAAATAATTATATCATTCCCTATTTTTTTTAATTATTTAATAATTTACAATTAAATCATTAATATTGAATTTAAAAAGCGTATAAATTAACAACAATAAACACAGTAATTGAAAGTAAGAAAAATATTTCTATTAAGAGTACGTTATGCCAAAATTGTAAAATATCGCACTTTATTTGATTATCTGAAAATTATGTGTCATACCAGTTTCAATGATTTATGTCATGGTAAAATCTAGGAGTAGCATTTTCTTCCGAATTTATTTTCACTTTACTACCCACTCGTAAGTAACAAACTGTGATAAAATTCATCGTATAAAATGTCTATACTCGTAGTACTAAACGCGCTTTTTCTGTTACTTGTATATTACTTAAGGTCCACTAATTCAATGGGTTTAGATCCAAATGGTAAGGCAGTAATAGAGGCAATATATCTAACACTTTTCCCTGGCTAATGGAACTCTGTTTTCCCAATAACTTTTTTAAAGCTCTCCTCATAAATACTTTATTCGAACATTCTTTAACAAGGTCGTTTCATCTCAGTTAAATCAAAATAGAAAATCGTTCTGCTAAACACGCTTTCGTTATAATCATTTAAATAATTTTTCAAATTATAATGCTGTCAATCCCTTTTTCAAGAATATGTACAACTGCGGCCCCTGCAAACTCAGACAGTGTGACAAATAATAAATGTTGGCTTTGTAACATGGTTCTAAAATTAAAGTTTATAAAATGTCACCTAACTGAAAGAAAGTCAGTGGTGCATAAAATAAAAAAAAATTTTAAAATGGAAAAATTTTAATACGATAAAATTAATATTTGATTGTAGCACCGTTAGTATCTATGGCCATTTGGAGTCTCCTCATTGACAGAACTATGCGTTGTACATAATTTACATATATTTGCTCCCATGTATCCAAGATACTTGGAATCAATTCTTGACGATTTGAGACAAGATCTTATTATTAATTTCTTTGGCCATGATACCCCAAATATTTTCCATGGGGTTGAGGTCTGGGTTTGTCGCTTACCAGTCTAATGTGGTTAATTCATTAGCTTGCAAAAAATCGCTTATTAGATACAATAATAATATTGTGGTTAGGGTGTTTTTCTTATTTCTGTTTTAGTTTCAATGTATTAATTGGGAAATTATCCTGTTGGAATATAAAATTGTTTCTAAAAACGGATAAAACTGGAGATAGCAGTGCTTGCTCCAGAACATCTCTATAAACTAAAGCTTTCAATCGTTCTTCCACTATAAAACATATTACTGTTCCACGGGAACTCACCCACCCCCAAACATTCACGGAAAAAAGATCTACTGCGTTTAATTTTATAAACATATTGTTCAGAAAATCGTTCACCAACTAGTCTATAAACATGAACCCGTCCATTACTGCATAACTGAAAAGTTTTTTCATCTGAAAAAACTACGTTTTTCCAAAAGTTGACATTAATGATTATATGTTGAAAGGCGAAACACAGTCTTTCCTCTTTATTTGCTTCTGACAAAAATATCTTATTGGTCGCACTACAACTTGGTAGTTCACAGTCTTTTATTCTTCTGACCGGGACAATTTGTTTCCACTTTTGCTTTTATTGCGGTACTAAAAGGGTGCACCCTTAGAAAATTTATTAAACGCATATCTTGACGATGGGGTTGATATCTTCTGCCGCTCTGAAACAGTTTACAACATTGGAAGATCATCTCGTAAGATTAGCAAAATGCTTATATCGTCGCGTTCTTCTAATAATTTCAGTTTCCTACATTTTTAGTTTTGACAAAAGTATCGTGTTTTTATCAACATTTGTTTCATTTGCGATGTGCCTAATGCTCATGCTGCCCTCTATCTAGCCTAGTTCTAATTATCGATTTTTGCAGTTCGTTTAAGTGAGGCATTTTAAAAATTGTGTACGCTTCTGACTTCTGCTTCTGACAATAATCTGCCACTGACATAACCATACCGGACAAAAATCAAATTTACAAATTACGAATTTTTTTAATTTTGCAGAATATGTCAAAGTCGGTGCCTGAGTTTGTAGGGGCCACAACTATACAAGGAACATGGAATTTCTGACACAAATAATTGCCTACTGTAAATACGACTTTCATATAGAGTTTTATTGATATTAGAAATTTATGAATGTTTCATTGCCATTTAAAAATATGCCTAGGGTTTTTCTACAGGGTGATTAAAAAAGATGCGGCAATATTAAAGGGGGTGATTGCCCAGGTCATTTTATACAAAAAGTTCCTATAAACATAGGTCCGCATACGCTTCGTTACCGATCTACAGCGTGTTGAAGTTTAATTTTAAAAAACAGTAAAAACTTGATTTTTCCAAAGCGGCTTGAGATATCATAATGAAATTTTAGGCGTGTTAATAGGTGTGGGAGACACATACTTTGCAATACAACACGATGTTTCAGTGGTACCTGTGGCGCGCGTATTGGCACGTCACAGGCTATTTTTCAAGAAAAAAAAAAACGCCTCTGATTTCTCTAAAAATACAAATACGCTTTTATTTATTGTTCAATTATGAAGAAAAAAGCTCTCTTAACTTTTTATCGTACGACTTACCGTTTTTTAGTAAAAAAAAATATTTTAGTGCATGTCCATTTATTACAGAAAAAAATATTAAAGAACAAGGTTTTATTCAAGGGCAAAAACAAATATTTTACCAAACCAACAATTTCATCAACCAAAAATTACAAAAACTGTGTAAAGTGACCACCTCTAGCTCGGATGCAAGAAAAAAATATTAAAGAACAAGGTTTTATTCAAGGGCAAAAACAATTTTTTTTACCAAACCACAGTCCTGTTTTATTCACTGACATATTGAATGACATATTGAATGAGTCTCGTGATTAATAATTTTGTATGTGTCGAATTTGTTGAAGTTCCTTATCATGAATCGCTATACGAATGCCGAGATGACCGACATGCACTACATTTATGGGCGTGCTGATGGCAATGCATTAGAAGCTAGGCGGTTGTATACTGAAAGATACTGGCCGTATTGTTCCTGATAGAAAAACTTTCGAAAGTATTCATCGGCGTCTTTATGAAACAGGCACATTAAGACGAAATGGAGGAGTAGGAAGGCCAAGGACAGCAAGAACGGTAGAGCTGGAAGAGGATGTGCTAGACATGATTGAAGAAGATCGAGGTACTTCTACTCGAAAAATTGCTGACGCTTTGGATGTAAGTAATGGGACTATTTGGCACATTCTGAAGGAAAATTTGTTGTATCCATTCCATATACAACGCGTTCAAGCACTTCTTCCTGCTGATTTTCCTCCTCGCATTGCATTCTGTCAATGGCTTTTGCACAAAATGGTTCAAATCCCTCAACTCCTGATGTTGATTCTATTCACCGATGAAGCGAATTTTTCAAAAAATGCAATACGGAATTTCCATAATAACCATGTATGGTGTGACGAAAATCCACATGAAGTTGTTGAAGATCGTTTTCAACATCAGTTTTCTTTGAACGTTTGGCTTGGGATTGTGGGTGACTGCATAATTGAACCGGTATTTTTACCAAGGAGACTTACCGGAGAGGTGTATCGCAACTTTTTGGAAAACACGCTCCCTGGATTTCTGGAGGACGTACTATTAGCAATTAGAGATGTAATGTGCCTCACTCATGGCCTGCACGATCCCCGGACTTAAATCCCCTGGATTTTTTCATGTGGGGCCATTTGAAATCCTTGTTGTATGCTACTCCATTGGAAAACGTAGAAGACTTAAGAAAACGAATCATTGCTGGGTGCAACTCAATTAAAACCGATCCTGGTGTTTTTCAGAGAGTTCGCCAGTCAATGAGGAGAAGATTGGATTCTTGCATCCGAGCTAGAGGTGGTCACTTTACACAGTTTTTGTAATTTTTGGTTGATGAAATTGTTGGTTTGGTAAAATATTTGTTTTTGCCCTTGAATAAAACCTTGTTCTTTAATATTTTTTTCTGTAATAAATGGACATGCACTAAAATGTTTTTTTTTACTAAAAAACGGTAAGTCGTGCGATAAAAAGTTAAGAGAGCTTTTTTCTTCATAATTGAACAATAAATAAAAGCATATTTGTATTTTTAGAGAAATCAGAGGCGTTTTTTTTTTCTTGAAAAATAGCCTGTGACGTGCCAATACGCACGCCACAGGTACCACTGAAACATCGTGTTGTATTGCGAAGTATGTGTCTCCCACAGCTATTAACACGCCTAAAATTTCATTATGATATCTCAAGCCGCTTTGGAAAAATCAAGTTTTTACTGTTTTTTAAAATTAAACTTCAACACGCTGTAGATCGGTAACGAAGCGTATGCGGACCTATGTTTATAGGAACTTTTTGTATAAAATGACCTGGGCAATCACCCCCTTTAATATTGCCGCATCTTTTTTAAACACACTGTATATGAAGCGCAAAAATAAAGAGCAATAGCAAAACTTGAAGAAGGATGATCTTTTAGAGTTGTTGCCGCGCACCTTAATATGAGTAAGTCTTATATAGAACGTATAAAGAAACGCTGGGAGCATTACCACACCGTTCAAAGAGCTCCAGGTTCTGGTGGTCGACACTGGTGGTTACTAATGTAGGCGAACATCCTGTTCAGACAGTTATTGAAGCGAAATCCCTAACACAATTTCCTAGATCTAAGTGGACTCCTTAGAGAAGAATAAACGAACATCTATAAAGATGTAAAATTGCCGCCAAGAAACCATTTTTAAGTGGCATAAATAAAGAGGCACATTCGAGTTCGCTAATTTCTATTTAAAGCGTGACGAAGATTTTTGGAGTACTGTTTTTTTCAGAGATGAAATGGTTTTAGCTCTAGTTATAATGTAAAATTTCGTGTTTGCAGGCCTCCAAATTATCGGTATCAAGAAAGATATGTTCAGCATGCTCGATGGAGCGGCAGATTCTCCGTTAACGTGCAGGCATGGATAACTTCTGAAAGATTAGCGATTTGTTATCAAATTGCAGAACGATTCACGGAACTTGTATATAGACATTTTTTAGAAAATGTAATGCTACCTTTGGTCTTAGAAACATTTCGAGATGGTAACTTTACATTTCAACATTATAATTGCCCATGCCATACTGCCATAACCCTTAAGAAATGGTCAAAATATTCAAGTTTTGCGGTAGCAATTGAGAATGTTTGGGGATATATCGTCAAAAAGCTATATAGAAATAATTTTAAACCGATGAATAGAAACGAGATTTGACAAAATGTTCAAGGTGCTTGGCAAGATACTACTGAAAATTATGACACAAAACACTAAATCCAAACAATGAGGAGACGACTGCAATTGATATTAGATCATAATGGTGCTTCAATAAAATACTGATACAAATGTATACTTACTTAAACATCAAATTTCTTCAGAATATGACATGCAATTTTTATTGAATTGTTTAGGACTTACGCATGCATGACATTGATACAGGACCTAAAGTTAGAAGTGACGGTAAAATACACGTTTACAATAGTAAATAGTTTGAAAAAACTGCTATACTAGTTGTCTGGAATTTCATGCCCACGACTGTAGTAATAAAGCATTCGTTAATATTAAACTGTTACTATATACTACCGTGATATCATAAAGTTTCTAAAACAAAGATGGCATTGAAATAGAAAATATATGTCTAAACTTAAGCCATATTATTAATTATCATACTCGTAACTCTACCTTAACTTTTGAAAATTATTTTGACAATGTCATCGTGACATCAATAAATATGTCATTTGATTTAAAGATACAATAAAAGAACAAGCTCAGCTGGTATTCAAAATTTTATTTAAAAAAAAGGCAAAATTAAGTGCTGAAATTGTTGTCCATTATTATTAATTTCCAAGTTTATACGCCTTCTCATGCTGTTAAAGGCATTTTGCAGAATTGCGAGCGTTATTAATGCACAATCTTCAATAATTCCTGTCTGCAGATCTTTCAAATTAGCAACAGGAGTTTTAAATATTCTATTCTTTAGGCGAGGAAATACAAAAATGTCCATAATTGTCAAACAAAGTGATCATGGTGAAAATTCAACTTCCATATGTAAACTTATAATCCGATCGTCAAAAACCCATGAAGAAAAGCAGTATTGTATTTGCCGTTGCGCGAAGTAACTGGAAGTAACCATATTGTAATTTATCTTCGTGCAGCTGCTCAATAAACTCATTCAAAATCCAAGTATCACAGTATGGAGAAACGATTCAACAAAAATATGAGGATTTTCACTACTCCACATCTGAGTATTTTGGGAACTGACGTACCCCGAAAGAAGAAACCACGCTTCATCAGAGAAAAATGTCAAATTTAGCAGGTCATTATCTTGCATTAAATTATTTGCAAACCACTGGCAGTAAGCAAGACGTCGAGGGTAATCTACCAGCAAAATAGCCTGATGTGATTGCATCTTATACGGATACATGTGTAGGTTTTTCTTTACAATATTCCAGCACGTTACATAAGAAAACCCAGTCCATTGCAAAGATTTTGTGGGTTCGTTTTCCATACGTTGACATGAAAAACGAACATTATCATTTATATCCTTTCTTCCGAACGAACAGTTGGTCTACCAATACGTGATTTATGGCCCACAACCAGTCTCTCTAAATACAACACGACAATTGGAAAGGCAATTATAAAAATTTTTGGGAATTACAGTTAACTCTGGGAAGTGCTCTCTAAAACCATCCAAATATACACGTTGGATGTACACCCAAATTCCATCAATTCGTACTCCAGTTCTAAAACAGGCTTCTATCATGTACGTTTTTTACACTATATTGTAAACCATATTTGAATTTATTTAAACTCGATGTTCAAACTTGCTTGCAGTCAATGACACTGTCAAGATAAGTTTCAAAACTGTTAAGTTATAATACCTTATATTTTATATTTTGATGCCATCTTCGTACTAGAAACTTTATGATACCACGGTATTTCATAAACGCAGATACATTAAAGCGCCTGATTGTAATAAATGCTCGATAGAAAGCACGATTTGAATGGTGCATATACTTTTTTATTTTATTCCAATTAATAGAGAGTCCGATAGTAGGCAAACGCCATAAGGAAGACCGAATGCTTTAATCCTGACTAATTTATTGATAAAATTTTGAAGAGACTGTTAGTTTGGAGCATAGAATCTTTAGAATATAAAAACAGCACCAAAATATTTAACAATCTAAAGTAACTAAAGAATTTGGTTCATGTTCCCCCAGTTCTAGGAAATCAGGAAAGGGAGATGTGAATTAATGTTAACTATATTTTAAAATAAAATACATCCATTATCGTATATGACTTTGTATATACGTTTTGTAAAATAACTTGCCTCATATTACTTCAATTTTCTTGAGTACCAAAACGCGTCGAGTGTTATTGTGTGTAAAGCCAAATGATCTTGCTGACAAGCAATTAACTTTATCGTCATCTCTGTACTATATCCAAGTGTTGTCATTACGATAAGTACTTACAGCTTTTTATATACACTTTATATCAAACTGGTGTAAGAAAAAATAAAGATGTAAATATAATGTAGAACATAATATTGCTTTTATGTTCATCAAAATCATTATTACTTCCTTCCAGTTTATTTAAAACAAGATGTAAATGTTACCCAATGGTTACCACGCCTTTATTAATTTTTAAAAAGTTAGTAACTGACTTATCAATTATTCTTATTATATTCTAAATAGAGTGGATAAAACATCTAAATTTAATTCTTCCTTGGCATCGCATTTGAATAAATATAATTAAAATTTATTTATTTATTTCGTATGAGAAGCAAAATCTAAATCTTCTTCTTCTACTTATTTAAGATCTAGTTGATCTGTTAATTCCGAGCCTGCCTCTATAAAAATTCCGGAGATTACCTGCTAGCTCTCCATATCTTTGGTAGTCCTCCAGGTGGACATTTGTCTACTGGTCTACGTTCTAATACGACGAGTGGTATTCTGTCGTCTGTCATCCTTTTTACGTTGTTATGCTCCTCTCTTCTCCTCTGCATCTCCCATCTTGTATATCACACTGCTCTTTAACGTCAATATTTCTTACGTAATCTGTTCTTGTTTTCCCGACTATTCTTCTTATTACTGTCTTACTTTTCGTTTTTTTTATGGATATGTCCATATTGAGTTATCGGCTGATTTGGTGGAATCTAAATAGCTGTCTCTGCAGGTCGCTCTCATTTTCTGCAAATATTACTGCATCGTCGGCATAACATGCCATGCTGACTGCCGTATTTTTTTCATCCTGTATCCCAAGTTTAAAAATGTCACTTCTGATATTATTTCAACCATTATAAAATTGAAGAGATATGGACTGAGACTATCCCTTTGCCTAATTCCTCCTAGTGTTGGGATGCTAGCTGTAGTGTTCTCTCCATCTTTGATCTGTGTTCTATTGGCCTTATTGAGGTTATATATCGCTGTTACTATGTTAGCAGGGACCTCCTGGACTCCCGGACTTTGTCGAATACTTTAGTAAGGTCAACAATGCAGACCAATGCCGATGTATTGAACTCTATAGCCTTTTCTTTAATTTGTTTGATAATAAATATGGCGTCAGTTGTCGAACGATTTTTTTGAACCTTAATTGTTCCTCTCTATTTGTTATTTGCTCCTCTAATTTGTTCTTCAGCAGACTTGTAAGCAGCTTCGTTGTTGAGCACAGTAGTGTTATTCTTATGTAGTTTTCTTGGATGTTTTCTTTCCCCTTTCTGGTGAATGAGAATTTTTGCGCTGTTATGCCGTCCTTTGCTATTTCCGCTGTAGTCAAACTTTGTTAAACAATACTGTCAGTTTTGAGCCGCCCTATTTTAGAAGTTCGTTTGGTATGTCGTCAGTTCCAGATGCCGTTCTGTTCTTTAAGCCTTTTAGTGTTGCTACTGTTTCCGTTACTGAAACTGTCACGTTAGACGCTGTGTGATATGATTTCGATTTCTGTGTTACTTCGTCATCGTACAATTTTCTGAAGTATTCCGTCCACACTTCCATAGTGACACCTTTAATCTGTACATACTCCTTTATTTAAAAAAAGTAGATATTAGTATATAAATCACATTTAAATCATATTTAAAGTCTTCAACCAGTCCAGTACTGCAGGAAGTGCCTTACTCAGCTTGTGGATGCCACCAAGGAAACTTCTTCTAGGCCAGTGGTTTACTATGTGGGCCATAGTTTGTTCCGCGCTTCCGCAGTTGCAGAGGCTAATATCTGCTAGTTTCCATTTGTACAGCATTGAGTTGCACATTCCGTGGCCTGTACGGAACCTATTCAATTGAGACAATTGCATTAACACAGGGCGATCAACGACGACACATTCAAATATTATACAATACATCAGTGAAGCATGAGATAAGAAAAACAAGTAGTAGTTCTTCTTCTTCTAATTTTTGGGGTGGACGCCAGCACGTCCAGGTACTTGAGCGCAGTGCTCTTTGTATCACCTCCAATACATTTCTCAGTTTCATTCTGTTAGTCTTGTGTCCTCAATAAAAGCCACTATCCTCGCCAGGGGAAGTTTGAATACCTTCGTAGGATCCAATAGATCTCTTCCGAAGTGTTTCTGTCTGAGTCACTTCAGTTGCTCGCAAGTACATATTACATAAAGGCTAGTTTCTTCCTGTTTTTCACATTTCCTATACCAGGGCTCGCTAACCAAGCCCATTCTGTACAGATGCTTCCCTAAAGATCGATGGCCTATTATTAACTCGGTAATAATTTTAGGTCTTTTTTGCTACTACGAATCAGGTTTGTTGAAAATCTAGCGCCCAGTTCCCTTAGTAGTGTTTTAGTATGGAGTTGACTTTCCGTTAACCTCCATTTCTGTTTATGTACTCTTTATAGCCATAACCAAATCTCCCTTCTAGCAGAATCTTTAGCGATTCCACATACCGGTTCTAGTCCTATAAAGTTTCTTTCTATTAGTACCTTCCTTGGCCAGCTCGTCGGCTAACTCATTGCCTTTAATTCTCCCATGTCCGGACACCCATATTACAAGTATACAAGTAGACGTTATTTACACGGATTTTACTAAAGCTATTGACAGAATCGACCATGCCATACTTCATGTCAAACCTGAAATTATAGAGTTTTCTCCTTCACTATTGAAACTGATGAAATCATGACTGATTGCCAGGAAAAGCTACGTTTTTTTTTTTACAATGGATTTCCTTCTGATTTTATATTTCTTACTTCCGGTGTGCAGCAAGGCTCTAATCATGGACTCTTACTTTTTAATATTTATATAATTGATTTACATGAGAATGGGTGTCTTGAATATACTGACAACTAGAGCTGAGGATGTTTGCGGTATAACCATGGTTATATCATGTAACCATAGTAAATTACTATGGTTACATGATATAACCATGGTTATACCGCAAACATCCTCAGCTCTACTGATAACTTAAAATTTATAATACATATTTCGACTACCTCGTATTCCAATCAAACCTTACCAAATTTAGTAAATGGTGTCAATTAAATAAAGTGCCCTTAAATGTTAAACAATGCACAGTTCTTTCTTGCACGTGTGGTGTTGACGGAACTACGTTCGCTTACACGGCGGAACCTGTGCAAATTTATAGAAAGACAGAAATACTTGATTTGAGAGTATTTGTTGTTTATAAGCTAATGTTGATGACCATACACTGTCTTTGTGATCTTTTGCCTCAAAAACCCCTCGATTTGTCATACGATGTTCGCGCAATTTTAATAATATACTGTGAAGAACTTGTCTTGGATTCATTTAAGTATATAAATAAAATTAACGGTAATTGAAAACACACTATATTAAAAAATAAGATACACTAATCAATCAATAACTATAACAATGATAACATTTATATATATTCACATTTGTATAACAATGTCTATATATTTATTTCTGATTTATACCGCGATGATGCTTGAATGTATTTTCTCTAGCGAGCGCTATATCTAAATACACATATAGCTATGGAGTAATAATTAGCAATTTCAAACCTTCAAAATTGACATCTGCTTTCAAAACTGGCATCTGCTTTCAAATACTGACATCTGCTTTCAATAACTGACACCCGCTTTCAAAACTGACATCTGCTTTCAAAATTGACATTCGCTTTCAAAACTGACATCTTCAAAACAGACATCTGCTTTCAATAACTGACATTTGCTTTCAATAACTGACATCTGCTTTAAAAACGGACTTCTGCTTTCAAACCTGACATCTACTTTCAATAACTGATATCTGAATCATTAACACTCTTACTTTATAATGCATGTCTAAATAACTTGAACCAAGGTCTATCGTAGCTTAAGTGTTAAAGCAACGGTCCGACAAACCACTTGGGTTCAAGTCCCAACCTGGACAAAATTTTTCAATATATATATATATATATATATATATATATATATATATACGGTAGATCAATTAGTTGGCGATTTAAGGTCCGATTTTACTTCAATATTTATATATTTAAAACAATCTTACATGTTTCGGCATATGATGCCTTTTTCAAAGAAATTTAAAATGTAAATGACAGTATTAATGTCATAACATCTGTAGTTGTTATGGATAAAATTATTCAAAGATACATTCAAGTCCAATAATAATAAATCATGCCTTGGCACACAAAATTTTTCATTTGTACTGACAACTTGTACAGTTGATGTCGCGGCTTGTTGCGTCTACAATCTAGGGCAAAAGTGATTTGCCGAATTGTAGAATTAAATGCAACAAATTATAGCGACAATCGCATGTAAAATGAGATTTAATAATTATTGATTCTCATACACATGAAGTTCATTACAGTTCGTATATATACACGTAATATAGAAGTGAATATCATGTCTGTCTTCGGTGAGGTGCACTGATGATCTGTAAAAAACAGTGAAATATCGATATATGCACATTCCGCGCAGATAAGTTTTTCACAAAAATTTTTCATTTGTACTGACAACTTGTACAGTTGATGTCGCGGCTTGTTGCGTCTACAATCTAGGGCAAAAGTGATTTGCCGAATTGTAGAATTAAATGCAACAAATTATAGCGACAATCGCATGTAAAATGAGATTTAATAATTATTGATTCTCATACACATGAAGTTCATTACAGTTCGTATATATACACGTAGTATAGAAGTGAATATCATGTCTGTCTTCGGTGAGGTGCACTGATGATCTGTAAAAAACAGTGAAATATCGATATATGCACATTCCGCGCAGATAAGTTTTTCACAAAATTTTTCATTTGTACTGACAACTTGTACAGTTGATGTCGCGGCTTGTTGCGTCTACAATCTAGGGCAAAAGTGATTTGCCGAATTGTAGAATTAAATGCAACAAATTATAGCGACAATCGCATGTAAAATGAGATTTAATAATTATTGATTCTCATACACATGAAGTTCATTACAGTTCGTATATATACACGTAGTATAGAAGTGAATATCATGTCTGTCGTCGGTGAGGTGCACTGATGATCTGTAAAAAACAGTGAAATATCGATATATGCACATTCCGCGCAGATAAGTTTTTCACAAAATTTTTCATTTGTACTGACAACTTGTACAGTTGATGTCGCGGCTTGTTGCGTCTACAATCTAGGGCAAAAGTGATTTGCCGAATTGTAGAATTAAATGCAACAAATTATAGCGACAATCGCATGTAAAATGAGATTTAATAATTATTGATTCTCATACACATGAAGTTCATTACAGTTCGTATATATACACGTAGTATAGAAGTGAATATCATGTCTGTCTTCGGTGAGGTGCACTGATGATCTGTAAAAAACAGTGAAATATCGATATATGCACATTCCGCGCAGATAAGTTTTTCACAAAATTTTTCATTTGTACTGACAACTTGTACAGTTGATGTCGCGGCTTGTTGCGTCTACAATCTAGGGCAAAAGTGATTTGCCGAATTGTAGAATTAAATGCAACAAATTATAGCGACAATCGCATGTAAAATTAGATTTAATAATTATTGATTCTCATACACATGAAGTTCATTACAGTTCGTATATATACACGTAGTATAGAAGTGAATATCATGTCTGTCTTCGGTGAGGTGCACTGATGATCTGTAAAAAACAGTGAAATATCGATATATGCACATTCCGCGCAGATAAGTTTTTCACAAAATTTTTCATTTGTACTGACAACTTGTACAGTTGATGTCGCGGCTTGTTGCGTCTACAATCTAGGGCAAAAGTGATTTGCCGAATTGTAGAATTAAATGCAACAAATTATAGCGACAATCGCATGTAAAATGAGATTTAATAATTATTGATTCTCATACACATGAAGTTCATTACAGTTCGTATATATACACGTAGTATAGAAGTGAATATCATGTCTGTCTTCGGTGAGGTGCACTGATGATCTGTAAAAAACAGTGAAATATCGATATATGCACATTCCGCGCAGATAAGTTTTTCACAAAATTTTTCATTTGTACTGACAACTTGTACAGTTGATGTCGCGGCTTGTTGCGTCTACAATCTAGGGCAAAAGTGATTTGCCGAATTGTAGAATTAAATGCAACAAATTATAGCGACAATCGCATGTAAAATGAGATTTAATAATTATTGATTCTCATACACATGAAGTTCATTACAGTTCGTATATATACACGTAGTATAGAAGTGAATATCATGTCTGTCTTCGGTGAGGTGCACTGATGATCTGTAAAAAACAGTGAAATATCGATATATGCACATTCCGCGCAGATAAGTTTTTCACAAAATTTTTCATTTGTACTGACAACTTGTACAGTTGATGTCGCGGCTTGTTGCGTCTACAATCTAGGGCAAAAGTGATTTGCCGAATTGTAGAATTAAATGCAACAAATTATAGCGACAATCGCATGTAAAATGAGATTTAATAATTATTGATTCTCATACACATGAAGTTCATTACAGTTCGTATATATACACGTAGTATAGAAGTGAATATCATGTCTGTCTTCGGTGAGGTGCACTGATGATCTGTAAAAAACAGTGAAATATCGATATATGCACATTCCGCGCAGATAAGTTTTTCACAAAATTTTTCATTTGTACTGACAACTTGTACAGTTGATGTCGCGGCTTGTTGCGTCTACAATCTAGGGCAAAAGTGATTTGCCGAATTGTAGAATTAAATGCAACAAATTATAGCGACAATCGCATGTAAAATGAGATTTAATAATTATTGATTCTCATACACATGAAGTTCATTACAGTTCGTATATATACACGTAGTATAGAAGTGAATATCATGTCTGTCTTCGGTGAGGTGCACTGATGATCTGTAAAAAACAGTGAAATATCGATATATGCACATTCCGCGCAGATAAGTTTTTCACAAAATTTTTCATTTGTACTGACAACTTGTACAGTTGATGTCGCGGCTTGTTGCGTCTACAATCTAGGGCAAAAGTGATTTGCCGAATTGTAGAATTTAATGCAACAAATTATAGCGACAATCGCATGTAAAATGAGATTTAATAATTATTGATTCTCATACACATGAAGTTCATATATATATATATATATATATATATATATATATATATATATATATATATATATATAATTTAAAACGAAATTATCGACTGTAATATATTGATAAAATAAATTAAAATCGGGTAAGCGGTCTATCAATTAAAAAACTCCTTTATTAAATAACCCCAGAAGAAGCAACAAATTTGTTGCGAAATATAGGGTTATTTAATAAAGGAGTTTTTTAATTGACAGACCGCTTACCCGATTTTAATTTATTTGATTATATATATCATGTGGCTGCGTGCGTCTGCACTATAGCGAAACCTGTAGTGTAAGCAAAACACACAGAGGTGTCCGTGTGTTAGAACGGTAAAGAAGTAGACGCAATGTTCCAATGGATTACAAGAGAGCCTAGTATATCGCATATCCCTATGATGCACTCGTATTTGTCCAATAAATTCACATTTAGACGGTGTAGTCGCGCAAGCGCATTAGCTCCCGCTCCCGCATATGGGTGTTAGTTGCAATGTTTATATCGTCAGGGGAACTACTCGCTCACAATATTTAATAAACCGCGTTGTTGGTGTACGTAACGGTCATTTAAAAAATGGAGTATTATAACCCGGAGCAAAAACTCTTTATGATTAAACAATTTTACGGTGGTAATTCCGCGGAAGTAACTCGAGCTTTATTTGCAGCTAATTACCCTGAAAGTTAAATTCCCAATGCAAGCACCATTCGTAGGACAGTTAATCGGTTCGAAACTACATTTTCTATAGTAACTAATAAAAGTAAAGTTGTTCCGGATAAGAATATAAGTAATATATAAATTCGAGTATGTGCTTTAGTCGAAGTAAATCCCACTATGTCGTCTCGATAAATTGCCCGCGAATTGGGTATAAGCAAAACAACGGCTCAAAATATTTTACGTACTAATAAATATCGTTCATACAAATTTACAAGTTCACAAGTACCTTTTCCCGATGATTATTATCGCCGTATGCAATTTTGCGAAAGAATGATAAATAAATATCACGAAAATGAATTCTTATAATACGCCCGCTGTCGGTGTGGCATTTCAAGTTGGCACGCCCATTATAGTCGACCAGTAGTTACTAATACATGCATCGCGCTATCGATGGCGGCCACACGGTATATGTATGTATAGTGCTACGAGGTTTTCTCGATCCTTCTATATCGCGTGTTTTCCAAAAAGCTGTAGGCCGTCTTGACTTCTCACGACGGGTGATATTATTGAATGACTGACGTCACAATGCAAATCATAGAAACCTTATAGGATGCACTCATTAGTTGAATATGTATCCGTTGTTTGAATGTTATATTATATTTATCGGAAACTCCTAATTGAGCGAGTACAGGTGAGGTTCCTAAAGTATTTGCTTTTCAAACAGCGCGGAGAATATCCTTTTGCGGCATAGATTATAAAGCTTTGCTCGAGGAACATGGTTTTCAAGCACAGTTTGCGACGTGATATATCAAGTGCTAAGCTTTCGCTGAATTTAATCAATAAAGTTATTGATTCTCCATCACTGCTCTCTTATATTTACTCTCTTGTATCCTACTACTGAACCCGGTCTAATGATGTACTTCGCGTCCCGAAAGCAAGAACCAATCTGATAGCACATATCTCTGAAATGAAATCTCGGATAGCACATATGAGTAGATGCTTCAATGAATATTTTATTTTGGAACTCTTTAGTAATTCAATTTTAAGAATTTTTTGTTATTGTTACTTATTTTATTCTTTCCTTACCTAATTTATGTTGTTACTGAATGAACTCTCTCTACACAAAAATGTATTGTCCTGTTAACTAATGTAATATATTGGACAATAAAGGTTATTATGTATTATTAGACTATTCCTAATCAAAAGTTTTTACGAGAAGATTGAAAAAGGAATAATTAACGAAACATAATACATTAAGTATATGTAACTGTTAAGTCATAAATATATTTTACATATTTCTTCATAAAAATGGCTAGCCTCTTCCACAAAAGTAAATCAGTTTTTTTTTCTACTTGCTCTATGCATTCTCTCAATATATGTGGGCACGTTACGTCTTTAATATTTAATTAACTCTTAAATTTCACTTGGGATAATTAAAGCGTCGCGCCTATAAAGATCATGCCTCTATGATTAATATATTCAAGTACCCTCATCGAAATTTTTGTGCGTAGGATGTATTCTCCTGTGGGAACAGTCCCTCGGCCGTATATTAATGATCTCCTTACACTCAGAAAATTAGCTTAAATCAATTTTGTATATGTTTAAAATTCTCAGTACTAAATTTAGCATACGCTTCTCTGTTTGATGCAATCAATACCAACAGCAGCTTGTTTGAATTTACAGAAAAAGTTTAAGTTTGAATATGGGTTCTTTAATTGTTTCGACCTTTGCTTGATGTAAATCCATATCACTAATAAATAAAACACACATAAGATGTTTTAGATTTACACTTTATTAATAAAATAACGACAGCTGTTTCGCTAACACAGTAGCTTCTTCAAATTCAACTTAAGACTAAAGATACATACAAGATACAGCGTTAATCAGGTACCTGATTAACGCTGTATCTTGTATGTATCTTTAGTCTTAAGTTGAATTTGAAGAAGCTACTGTGTTAGCGAAACAGCTGTCGTTATTTTATTAATAAAGTGTAAATATAAAACATCTTATGTGTGTTTTATTTATTAGTAGTTTGAATATGGGCCTTAAAACTAAACTCGTGTTCGAAATTAACGCACCACTCTAATAATTCGATATAATTTTTATAAAATTATTTGATTGGTAAACTAATTTTCCAATTATCAAAGAACAACTGAACTGGAAATAATTATATTTTTTTTATGGAAACTTATGGAAAAAAATTATAAATTATTTTCAATTACAAATTCAGAAACAAAACGATCTTTTAAAAACAAGAAATTAAACGCAATAATAAAAGTTCTAAATAATGTTCTCGAGGTTGGCCAATAGGGATTAACTCTGTGCAGACGTCAAAGCAAATAACTCCCCAGAACATTCTTGATCCACCATCAAAGGGCTCTCTTTGAGAGATTGTGCAGTTATGATATCTTTCTCCAGTTCTTCGCCATATTCTTTCGCGACCATCTGGTGATTTTAAACTTACTCCAGTCTCGTCTGAAAACAACTCGCTTCCAATCTTCAAATGTCCAATCTGTATGATTTCTGGCAAATCTCAAACGTTGTACTCTGTGTGCTGCGATAACCTTCTCCTTACAGTTGAAGCAGAAACTCATTTTTGACCACTTCAAGCTGGTTACTGAGTCCTGCGCTTGTTATTCGCGTATTTCTGAAAGCTTGCAGCTGCAAAAAACGGTCATCTCTCGCACTTGTGAGATGTTTTTACCCTGGCCATGTCTTCCCGAGTACGATCCGATTTCTCTAAATCTTCTAACCATTCGACTGACTGTCGAGTAATTAACGCCCAGCAAATTAGCTACATAACGCATTGTACACCCTTCTTCTAACAAAGTTGAAGCTGTTACACATTAATTATTGATTAAGTGATATGATTTTGAATTTAAACTGTATTAACTTAAATTCTATACACACAAAAAAATTAACAAACGATGGTTGAACTGTAACTTCAACGACTCAAGAAAATCTATTTAATCAAACTTGACATTAACTTCCAGCTTTTTTCACCAGAAATGTCAAAATTTGCAGTGAGATAAAGCTACTAGATTATGTTTAGATAAATCCAAAAATTTTTAGGAAATACAAAAATTATATAAAATAACATGAGAGCAAAATAAATTGAGGTAGTAGGAGGCTGCGGTTCGCTGATCGTATTTCGTGAATTATAAAGTAAATAAATCTTACTGACAGCACTTAAATGTCTCCTTGATACAAATTTAATTCACAACTTAAAATATTTATAAAATGTCATACAAATGTCATGTTTTATATTTTATTGAAAAGTTTACAATAATTGTTGAAACTGTTGTCCCTCGGCATTCAAACATAAATTTACGCGCCGCTTCATGTTTTCAAAAACCTTTTGTAAAATAAATCCGTCTATTAACTCGCACTGTCGCACGATATTGTTCCGTAAATCGTCTATTGTATGCACTGGATTTTTAAAAATAGAGTTTTTTAAGTATGGAAATAAAAAGTAATCCAGAGGAGTTAAGTCACACGATCTTGGCGGGAAACGGTCAACACTAATAATTCTTTCATCAAATAATTCACGTAAATAATTTATTGTTTCACGGGCAGTGTGTGGTCGTGCGGAATCTTGCTGAAAGAAACCTAACTGTAACTCGTCATCATGCAGTTGATTTATGAATGTTTCCAGTATATTATTGCGATATCTTTCACCATTTATAGTTCCTTCGAAAAAGATCGGACCAATAAGCCTTCTACGTGACATGACACACCAAACCCCTATTTTTACAGGATGCAACGTTGTTTCCCTATAATAATGCGGATTGTCTGTTGCCCACATACGCATATTCTGAGCGTTTATGTAGCCGTTCAGGTGAAACCACGCTTCGTCGGTGAAAAACGTTTTATCCAAAACATCGTCGTCGTTAAGATTTGCATTAAAGAAACGACAATAGGCAACTCTTCGAACGTAATTTGGCGGCAATAGTTCTTGATACAATTGAACCTTGTAAGGATGCATAGCAATATCGCGTTTAAGAATACTGCGGCATGTTCCATAACTTATATCCAACTGTTGTGCCAGTCTTCTGACAGATGTTGTAGGTTATTCTCTAATTGCGTTTCTTGCATTATTAACAACATTTTGGGTCCAAACTCGAGAAGATCTTCTCCCTTTCTATTGTCTTTTTACAGACGCAGTTGTTCGAAAGTTATTTATAATTCTCAATAGGTCACGAGAAAAGTTCTTATTTACTAAAACAACTTCAGGAAAACGTTGTTGGAATTCTTCCTTGCACATTTCTATTGAATAATACCATTCGCCGTTTGGCAAACGTCGACCGTTACGAAAGTAACATTCTAAAATGAACACCATTTGTTCTTGAGTAAACATTCTGAATGTGATTATACTGTTTTTTTTTTAAATTGTATTGAAAGAATTAATAATTCACACTGACAGTCTGTCATTAAATGTTTGACAGAAAAATATTGTGAATATAATTCACGAAATACGATCTACGAACCGCAGCCCCTCCTACTACCTCAATTCATTTTGCTCTCATGTTATATCAGAAACATTGAGTAGTGCTTTAATTTTGAACATGAGTTTATTTATGTAGCAGTAGTTTTAGGAGAGTCATCTGTATATACAAGTGTCTCTAAAAAGTCTTTACAAAAACCTACTACACCAAAATAGGCCGATTTAAGAAAGCATTACCTTAGTACACAGTTGCTTAATTTAAGCACTATACGGGAACTCTGAAATCGTTTTTCTATTATAAATATAAACCAACTCATGCGATTTAGCTAGTTAAAATTTAATACGTTGACGTAGTTTTATGAGACAAAAAAGCCATATCAAAATTTTGTGTAACATCATTCCATAGGCGTAGAACTTAAAGGTTTTTTAATAGTACATACATATGCACATATTTTGACAATAGTTATTCTTGTATCTAGAACGTGAAATGGTACTTTTGCGTTCAAGAATGGAAGTTATATTGCCGAGCTTTACCGAGGCAAAATATCCATTCGAGAACGCAAAAGCATTTTGCGTTCAAGATACAAACAACATTTTTTTCGAAAACTGCAATAAAATAAGACAATTATCTTATGCACAACAATTTAATTTATATTTGAAATCGTTTGAACCGTGTTTGAATCAAAGCGGTGACTATCATAACTATAGCAACCTAATGAACAATCAATATTAGTTGTTTGAAAAAGTAGTTTCAGAATTATATAACGTGTGTTCATTTGAAAAGTCATTGTAGGTTAAATTCTTTAATTGTTTCGACCTTTGCTTGATGTAAATCCATATCACAAATAAATAAAACACACATAAGATGTTTTAGATTTACACTTTATTAATAAAATAATGACAGCTGTTTCGCTAACACAGTAGCTTCTTCAAATTCAACTTAAGACTAAAGATACATACAAGATACAGAGTTAATCAGGTAGTTGACACAAGTTAAAATTCTAGGAACTATTACATTTATATTTTGCTTTTTGAAAACTATACCATGTCCTACTTGTGTGAGGTTTAAGTATAAAAATATAGTATAAGCAATTAAGAAACAATATTTCAATGGGTGAACAGATTTAACAGTGGGGATGAATTCAAGTCTAATTTATCGTTTAGTAACATTTCTGAGTTTTTAAGTTTATTAATTTCTAAAGATTCTAAACAATTTAGTTTTCTACCTTTATTTTCTCATTCTCTAGCACGAATTTAATTTACAATTCGACACCATACATGTAGAAAATAAAGGTAGAAAACTAAATTGTTTAGAATCTTTAGAAATTAATAAACTTAAAAACTCAGAAATGTTACTAAACGATAAATTAGACTTGAATTCATCCCCACTGTTAAATCTGTTCACCCATTGAAATATTGTTTCTTAGTTGCTTATACTATATTTTTATACTTAAACCTCACACAAGTAGGACATGGTATAGTTTTCAAGAAGCAAAATATAAATGTAATAGTTCCTAGAATTTTAACTTGGGTCAACTACCTGATTAACGCTGTATCTTGTATGTATCTTTAGTCTTAAGTTTAATTTGAAGAAGCTACTGTGTTAGCGAAACAGCTGTCATTATTTTATTAATAAAGTGTAAATCTAAAACATCTTATGTGTGTTTTATTTATTTGTCAATCTAGGTTACTTTGAAATTTTGATAGAATAAGACGCATATATGTATATTAGTATGTGTTTGTTGTTCCGTAAACGTAAATCCAAATGACATTTGATAATGTCAATCACATTTGTTATTTATTTGTATGTATGAAACTGTCAAAATATACGACTTCGTAGGTTAAGTAGTATATTTTAATTTACGACATACTTCAAAATGTTCTCAGTAAATCACATGCTACTAGATTGACTTTTCAAATGAACACCCGTTATTGTAATTCATATTCTAAAAGTGTTTAATTCAAAATAAGCACGGAAAGTGAAGACGAGCATTTACCAGGGGAAGTATTGGAAGCGACACAAAGTGCTGTTTCACAATTAATCCCCAAAAAATCAGAAATAAGCTTCGAAAAAATTATTTTGACATTTTTTTTATGTTCTAGAACGAAAAAGACTTTAGCGTTCTAGAACATAAAAGAATTTCACAACTAGTTGACAAGAATGACTCACTTTGTCAACTGAAAATTTAACGAAAATGTGAACTTTTAATTCGAAAAAAGTAATTTTAGTTAACTCTAAAATATTGAATGGATAGAACTTAACCTATTTTCATTACACAAATTTCACTAAAGCGTTTGATATAACATACCACTATTAAAATGCCCTCCTTCGGCTTTTCGTCTGATATTATAAGGCTAATTCGTCCTTATTTAAACAATAGGCCTATCGGCCTATGTTTGTTACTATAGATATAATTCCAAAATATTCACTGCGTCTTGTGGTGTACCGCAAGTTCCCAATCTAGGACTTCTACTATTTATAATCTATATAAATGGCCTTTTAACGTCAATTGATTGCCGAGTTTTTCCAAAAATCGCTACCATCTCCGACTGTAAAATATTGCAAAAAACATCAATATTATTACCACTTGATGTCATACCAACAAATTTAAATTAAGTATTAGCACGTAAACCACGGTGACGTATCAACTTATCTCTTACAGTTATGTTGCTGAACACGCAGCTATTTCAAGGAAGTTAGTAGTTAAAGATGTAGGTGACGCACAGCTCTAAAATTTACTGAACACATAGAAGAAATATGCAACTCTGCTTCTCAATCATTAGGCTTCCTGATAAGAACGTGCAGAGGATTCTCTAAAGTGTTTACACTAAAAAGGTTATATTTTAGTTTGGTCCGTTCTAAACTTGAATATGCCTTTATCGTATATACCATATATAATTACAAGCAACTTGGCTTGGAGAAGATTCAAAGGAGGTTCTTGAAATATACTTCTTTTAGAGCTAATGGAATATATCACCGCGTGGTGTAGACTACAATAGTTTTTCGAGCGAGTATGGCATGGAGTCGTTGTCGGAACGGAGGTATGCTTCTAGTGCTAACTTTTTAATTAAAATTATTACAAACAGAATTGATTCTCTATCACTAATTGGCAAAGTGCATTTTTTGTAACAAATTACGGCACACGTTCATCGTCTATATTTCGGGTTTCTTGTGCCAGAACTAATATTTTGGCTAGAGCTCCAATAGTCCACACGGCATGAAACGGTAGTAAGTATTATGTGGATCCTTTTAATAAATAAATTAGTTTTTCTCTTTTTTTATATTGAAGGTAATCGAGCACTAATCGAGAATAAGCACTATAACATATTACTGTGAGTTTTGCTTGGTGAATAAATTAAGTAAATTGATTGTTATTTGGGCAGTTACTCAAGCATATATTTCTTCAGACACTGCATATTGTTTGTATATCTCAGGGCTCTATCTTTCGGATTCTGCTTAGCTAAGCATAGCGTCCAATATAAATGTAAAGAAATAGTATAACAAGATGTAAATTGTTAAAATTATTTTATTGTCTATTTATAGTTTCACAAGTCATTTATTTAAAATTTAAGGTATCTCATTACTTAAACCAAAAACCTAGTTATCATCAGAGAGTTTTACATTGTGTATTAAAAGCACACATATATTTTCGAAGTCGTTTAAATTGCATAGAATCCTTCAAAAATCACACTCAAGTATGTCACTTAACCAAGGGGGTATTAACGCTCCGAGCGTTAGGACTCAAAGTATTTCTCTTTAGTTTTTAGAATATGGATATCTTGATTCTACTGATATCTTGTTTCTAATTAAGTGTGTTATTCCACAGTGGAATTTGAGTTCTTACAGAACAACACGTCTATCTCCACATTGGATACCGGGTTTTATTTTATGCCTATCAACGAATATTTGATTGCAATATTCAATTACATAGGTATCATGATATCACTCGTGGAAATCTAACTTCCTACTTGCTTGCTCAGATATCATGCATAAATTTACACTCACAGTGTATTTATCGTTAATTTATTCAAATTACTAATCCATATGTTTCAAAATATTTCATTTAAGTCACAGACTCCAAATAAAATAGTGCCTACTTTTACTTACTCAAAACTTGTTCGACATACATATTTTCAAACTCTTCTTTATACATGGTATATTTTATTTTGCTAACGATATTGATATGACTATGTGTGAATTGCAGAGGCATTTTACACAGATGGGCAAGTGGAGAAAAAGTTTATTTGCCTTATAATACACCAATGCTTTGGAGGCAGTCTGCAAACGCATATTTTTGCGTGACAAATTTAAAATTGAGAACAACACGAAAAAAAATATGTTGTAACTCTTTCATTAATATTCTAAATCGAATGCTTTCAAATTGATGTGAATATATAATATTTGTTTATACGTTTCGATAGGAAAGTTTCATATATTAAACATTCGTTGCTCGCTTGAGTATAACAAATTTTTAAAACAAGTCAATCACGTAATAATTTCAGAATCGGAATCCTCTATTTTGGTGTTCTTTTCCCTTTTATACTGGGTACTTTTCATTTGTCGGTAAACGCTCATCTGAATCTAAACAAAGACTTCAAAAATATATGTGCTTTTGATAAACAATTTATGTAAAACTCTCTAGGTAACTCTCTAATAACTAGGTTAACTAAGTTTTTACTTTATGTAATGAGATATCTTAAATAAATGACTTGTGAAAATACAGGTATAAAATAAAATAATTTTAACAATTTAGATGTTGTTGTATTATTTCTTTGCATTTAAATTGGATGATCTCCCACATCTAGATTTAATTTCGATTTTTATTTTTTTTCGTATATTTTTCCCATTTCAACCCTCTTATCAATCCACCTACTATATGCAAATTTGTTCTTTCTTTAGATATCTGAAGTTATTTTGTTTACATAAATTCTTTATTTGTGGTAATTAGTGATCTTTAATTATATTTTCCTTTTTCTTATTTTCCTTTTGCATTTCAACGAAATTTCTGCCTTGACCTAGTTTTCATGGATCAACCTACAGAAATCCACTGTGTTTTGTTAGATATACTTTGTATTTTTCTTGTTTTGTTCTTTTCATGCTTCTTACGTACTTGAGATGTGTGCATCTCCAATCTTTAAGATTTTGTACGCATGCGCATTCTGATGCATTTTAATTTTTATCGAAATGACAGCTGATGTGTTTACATTTTTAAAGTAAGAAATTACAATTGCTGCCCTAAATGTTTCTAAATCTGGTTCGCATTTGTTATAGCCATTTATTGTTTTTCAGGTTACACTGTTTCTGCTGTTAATACCAGATGTTTTTATATGGCTTTATTCTCATTCTAAAATAATCTTACAATACAAATTCCTATCATAACGATGGATATATTTCATACAATATCAACAAATCTGAGATGAATATTACTAACGACACAAGTTTACAAATTTAAATTTATTTTTAGTGCAAGATGTAAAATAACTGTATTTAGTGTATTTTGTGATGCTTAATGCAAATCTGCCACTAGACAAATTCCAACACGTCTAGTCTTATAGTTATAACAAGGTGGCGCCACTGAAGTTTAGGTATGATTCAGCGTTTACCATTATTGTTTATCTGTGAAAGTATCGTGCATACGCGTTGATTTCATTCATAATATCGCATAAAAATGACAAGTTGAATAAATAAAACTCGTCCGGGCAATTTTTGTTATGTATGTGGGCAATATATTTTTTGGGAAAAATGGATGCGTAATTACAGCATTTCTTCTATTCGTTTATTTACATTATTTTGGGTGCCCAGATAAACAATGAGCACCGCACTTGTTTTGCAATAGTTGCAGACCCATTTTACACAGATGGGCAAGTGGGGAAACGGTTTATTTGCCTTATAGTATACCAGTGCTTTGGAGGGAGTCTGCAAATGCTTATTTTTGCATGACAAGATCAATGGAATTAATGCAAAACCCAAACGTTTCATAAAATACGTCGATGTTATATGGATAATAAATCCAATTATTCGATTAGATGATGAACCATTGTCAACTGGTCCTGGCTACGTGGGAATACTTCTGAATCGGAAGTATTGACTAGCGAGCGATCCGAGACAAGTGACAGTGAATACATGGCCGAAAGAAATGGAGATTTAGTAACTCGGGCAGAGTTAAGTGATTTAATACGAAATTTGAATCTATCAAAACAACATGCAGAGCTTTTAGCGTTGCACCTACAACAGTGAAACTATCTAGCTAAGGGAACCAAAATGACCAGCTATAGAAACAGGAGTAAGCCATTTGCTAAGTATTTTGAAAAAAGGGAATTTGTTTTTGTAAAAACATCTCCGGTTTATTTGGTGAAATGAAGCAACCATATGATGCAAATGAGTGACGCTTGTTCATTAACAGTCACAAATATAGTTTGGAAACCGTTCTCCTTAATATTGGAAATGAAAAGCCATCGATTCTAATTGGTCATGCTGTCAACGTAAAATAAACATATATTTCGATGAGTACATTGCTTAAACTTATCAACTATGAACAGCACAAGAGAAAGGTGTGCGATTATCTGAAGGTGATTGGTTTATTACTGGTTTAAAAGATGGTTTTACCAAATATTGTTTTTTGTGCCTGTAGGACAGTCTTGCGACTGCATATCACTACATAAAGGAAACGTGGCCTGCTAGACAGATCTATTCACCGTGTATAGAAAACGTTAAAAATCAAACGTTAGTCAACCCAAAAGTGTGTTCCTTCCATCGCTTCATATCAAGCTTGGCTCTATGGAAAATTTCGTAAAAGCCTTGGATGTAAACGGTTCTGCATTTAAACACTTCACGACCAAATTTCCACAACCTTCGTATGCGAAAATTATAGAAGGCATATTTGTGGGCTCTCAAATTAGAAAACAACTTAATGACAGAGAGTTTGACAAGTTGTTATGAGCAATAGAAGCTACAGCATGGTCATCATTTCGACGTATTATTGACGGTTTTCTAGGTAACAAAAAAAAGTGATAATTTTAAGGAAATTGTTGCGGAATTGCTGAAAACTTATAAAACACTGGATGCATATTGTAATTTATAACGAATGTAAAATGAATGATTTTGTAGGCAGTTACACAAGCATATTTTGTTGAGACTCTGTATAATATTTGGGTATCTCAGGGCTCTCTTTTTGGGTTCTACACAACTAGGACTAATATTTCATTCTTAACCTATATCTTAACCTATCAATGCAACTTTAAAATGCAAATATCCTTTTGGGAATCACACACGGATGGTATTGGAGTTTTGATTCTGATTCAAATGAATTTCGCAACCAATGACTCTTGAGCATTTCACTCGCAAAAGGGGGTATTTGCCCTCCAAGTGCTGAGATTAGTACTCAAATCCTATCTCTATCTGAAATGTGGATCTCGGGTCTCTCCTGATAATTTTCTACAAAGCGAATGTGCTATTCAGCGCCTAATTAAGTGGAAACAGGTTCCTACAGAATAGTACGCTTATCATCACACTGTATAAGTATTCTCTTATATTTCATGCCTATTGCTGAACGTTTTGAATATAAAATTTTAGTGACACAGATATTTCGAGAGTATTCAGGGAACACTACTTCCTTTTCATCAATCTCTGATATCTGGTCTGATATACACTTTATCTTGTATAATACAAAGGTATTTTTAATAATACAAAATATTATTAAAAATCTGGTGTGAAGAACACAAATACAGGTTCACTATTAATATTTTTTGTGAACGTGAACATTTGTGTATTTGTGTTCTTCACACCAGATTTTTAATGATATTTTGTATTATTAAAGATACCTTTGAATTATACAAAACTGGTGGGGTTTTACCCACTCATGTATGTTTCAATTATTCTGATGCTTATCTTGTACTTATGAATAATTAATTATTTGAAATAACGATCCACATGCACATTTTTACTAATTTAATTAACTCTATATACTCCAATTTTATCGTGTATAAAGTTTGACTTACTCAAAGTTAAATTGTGCATACAAGTTTTTGAACTCCTTCTGGTATATTATTAAACTTTTATAATAATGATCAGAATAATAACGATAACAATATTAATGATTAAAATGAAATTAAACTTTTATTTGTTCTTAACTAAATATAATGCCTACAGGCTTAAAATTTCAGAGATTATTGACTATATCAAAATTGAAATTTTGAAATGACTTGCTGAATGTAGCGCAATTAATCAGTGAATGTCGAAATTAAAACCATGAATCTCGCAAATATATCAATAAATGTCCTAATTTCTCGCTGCTGGTCCTACTTATACCTTTGCATTTGAGTTTTCTTGGAACTTTTTCCCAACTTCATCTTATTTATTTCGGTTTTCTCTAATTTTCATACTAATTTAATATTTTCATCCCTGTGTGTTTTTATCTGTCGTGGGTATTTTTATTTTTTTCATCTCTATATGTTGTCTTCCTGTTTATATATTTTTCCTTTTTGTTGTAATTTTAATATTTATAAATTTATAAATTTTATTGTGGAATAGTAAACTGTTAAACTCTTTCTTCCCAGAACGGTTTCAAATGCTCGTTCAAGCCTGCAACATTTCGAGGAAAACCGTCTACGTATCCCTTACGTCTCTCCTAGTATTTTTCCTTCTCTTTCTTCCCCATGGCTCGTTCGTATGGTGTTGTCTTGCCCTTTGCTTTCACTCGCATGTCCCTTCGATGCGTTCATATTATTTAAGCATGCATCTATTGGTACGCTTTTGTCACATGGCTTTGTTTACATCGTAATATTACTGCATTAATTGCTTTTATTTGTATTTTACAATATTTGTTTGCTTCTTGTTACTGATATTCTTGTTTCTTTATATCTCACTGCTACAGATTTCAAGCTTTATGGCTTATATAATTAATTTTCTTATTTTAAAATGCATTGGATGTCTTATGTTAAGCCATCGATTTTGGAAAGGTTATTTATAACAATATAATGAATTGAAATTAAATGTGATTACTAACGTTATTAACGTATAAAGAAAAGATTGTTTTATATCCCTTTATGATCCTACTGGTATGTACAACATGTTTTATTAATTTACTTACATTCTAAGCGTTTAATAATTATTAAACGCTTAGAATGTAAGTAAATTAATTTGATTATAATCAAATTAACCTAAAATTTATTGACATTATGTTACTTATTTACATATCAATCCTTGGAAATATACATCTAACATTTTAATACTAAATTCGAATACTATATACGAGGTGCATTTAAAACACACAACCTCAGTTGATTTCTTTAATTTGTTTTTGCTTATTCAGTTACATTCAATTAATTTATTCATTATTAATTCGATTTTTATTTTGCACCCACGGTCAATTTCATAACAGTATGTCCTTAAAAATCCACTTCTTAGATTCCCACTCTGACTTATTTCCAGAGAACTTGCGCAACCAGAAATGAGCAAGGTGAACGCTTTCATCAAGATTTACTGAAAATTTAGAAACGTTACCAAGGATGTTGGGATGAAAATATGCTCAGGGACTATTGCTGGACATTAATACGTGAAAGCGACCCAAAGTCATATAGAAAACAAAAATTCAATGCTTTCTAAATTGTATTTAATATATTCAATAAAACACGTGTAATAGAGTAACAAATGTATTTGAGTCAATTTGAGTTATCTGACGTGATACAAATTTTACAATGGCAGATTCTTGTTCAGCATTGAAAATTGCATCAATAACAGAGCTCAAATCTTTTTGCACAAAATCTGGTAAACTATTGTAATGTAACTAATGCATAAAGAAAAACTTATTTAGTATCCTTTTTATACAGTTTGTTACGTAAGCATGCATCTTTTATCTAATTAGATTTCAAACATTATCTACGTTTACGTTTTCGTACCTTTGCTTATAAATCTCTGTCTTTAAATAACCCCATAAAAAAAAATCAAGCGGTGTTAAATCTGGCGATCGGGGAGGCCACTGAATAGGACCATTTGTTCCTATCCATGAATTGTTAAAAATAGTATTTAAAATTTGATGAGTACCTCTGTAGTTGTGCGCAGGTGCGCCATCCTGCTAAAAATGCAGATTCTGTCTACTTATGAGATCAATATCGTCTAAGAAATTATTCAAAATTTCAGTCAAAAATTCTATGTACCTTTCACCAGTTAGAGTGCCCTCATAAAAGAAAGGACCAACAATCCTTGAACCAATTAAACCGCACCAAACATTAAAACTGTAACGGACTTGCGGGCGTCTTGGATGTACTAAAAGAAGATTTTTCTTTGACCAGTAATGATGATTTTTTATATTGTACATTCCAGAATTTGAGAAATTTGATTCATCGGTCAATAAAATATAACGAAAGTTGTTTACATTTTGGCGACAAAAGTTAAGATACCAGTGGCAAAAAACATTCTTCTCTCTGGATCCCCTGGCAAGAAAACTTGAACTGGTTTGTACTTATAAGGAATGAATTTGTGTTTCTTCAGAATCCTATGCACAGTACCGTGACTCAAATCAGATTCCTTGATAATATCTAGTATGGAATTCTCACGGTTGGCCTCAAAATATGCAAGAACTAGAATTTCCGTGGCCTCGCTTATTATAAAAGTCCTTCTTGTTCTTGTTTTGGCAAAAACACTCTCATGGATATAATTCAGCATAGTGTTCTTTTGCCCTCCTAGAGGATTTTCTGCACACTAAATAAGATTCTAACATATCACACTTTTCTACATGGGTAAAAATCATTTTTTTGTCAAATTAATAACTAGCAAAATGAAATTTATGAGTGAAAGACTAATAAAACTGTACTAATATTTGACGTTTACTAGAAAGAATTAACGTCGTTATCATAGAAACATAGAAATGCACTTGACTTAGCTGTTTCTGTTTATTCACTATAACTCAAGTATTTTTAATCCCAGTAAAAAATTTCTTATAAGATTTTTTGTTTAAAAATTGAATTTCTAACAGAAAATGATATAATATACAGGGGTTTCCATTTGAAAAAAACATATTTTTCGGGAAAACTCGAAAACGCGCTGCCCTTTTTTTTTTAATTCTTCCATCTTAAAGAGCGTTAAAAGTACTACTAGTTTGCTAATTTAAACAATCTTGTATCTTCAATAATAACAAAGTTACCAATGGTGAACACTTAATTTGGATTGCCCTGTATATTCAAAAACACGACCTGTATTGATTTCGTTTTTATTTGTTTATGCTACATTTGATTAATTTGTTCTTCACTTAATTTTATTATTTCTTAAAAAGGGAGATTTCACAGCAATATGTTTCTGTATTTGTATTTTTATATTATCTTTTAAATGGATTTATATTTCTGTAAAGACTAGTATTATTAGCGTAAAAAAATCTAAAACACCTTATTGTAACCAATAAAAAAACATGTTCATATATTCGTCTGCTAACTAGAGAACAGTAACAACGTCCACAGCAATTTCATTTACATATTCCTCTACATCATTTCATAAAATATTTACGTTCTCTGAAGTTAGTTATTCGGAATATCTCATTTCCAATTTATTACATTGTAGATAAGATGGGTCCATGGGCCTACCGTTTCGGCTCTTCATTCTTCATCACGCTTAACTAGATTGTATTTGTGTTTTTTTATTGTCTGAAATCGAAACACACATTTCAAATGTAATGATTACCTTATGTTCTGGTTTTTATTATCTGTACGTTTCCTTTCTTTTTTTTTTGTTTAGAGAGCCTTCATCGTATATATATATATTCGCATTATTTCGGTGATTTCTGTACCCTTTTTTGTTTACGGAACGCTTTTTTACTGCAGTATCAACGTCAGCAATAAAAATGGTAGTTATTTTAAATTGAAATTAGTTACCTTGAATAAAAAGGGATCTTCAGTAGGGAAGTGCCAAATAAACTGCGACGCGAATGAAGAGTTACTGTTATTACATAGTTTAAGCACAGTCTTTTCAATGCTGTGGCGTATGCAAATATTGAAATAATAAAATGACTACTTATATATGCGTCCAACGTAAATACTTATAAAATATTGCCATGTTAATGAAACTAGTATAATAATAATCAATATAAATAAAAATATTCGTTTGTTCAAAATCTTAAATCTCCGAAAGCTTTGAAATTTTGAAACATTGCATTCGAATACGCGCCTACTTTTATATAACTATTATTATATTACATAGTTGTCACACCTATAACAGGTAAAAATATACGTATGTCACAGCTGTAAAAGGTACTTAAAAACATGTTTATTTTTTTGAAAAACAGCGCCATCTGTTGGGCGCAACAGCAACGCACGCAATACTAAACATTGCTCATACCGGGCAACGTGCTTCTTGACAGCTACTGTCAGTTATCATTTTCAATGTTTCCAATTGCATTGTTAAATTGAAATTTTAATATATTTCAATTTATTTTCATTTTGAACACGATTTACGATCAAATAATGCAACCTATCAATAATGGAGTTGGAAAAATCCTCTTCTTAGATGCACTAGGAGGAATTTTTAAAACGTTCCTAATTAAATTGATTCTGGCAGCAATTTGATCCCAAAATGATATAGCTTTAGCTCTTGCTTCGTCCGGAATAAATGCGACATTGCTACCAGGTGGAAGAACTGCTCATTCTACTTTGAAATTGCTATCAAACATACAATTCATTGAAACTCCCATATGCAACATTTCCAAAGCAACCGACATGGGAAAAGTATTGCAGAAATGCAAACTATTCTTTGGAATGAATGCACGATGGCACATAAAAAATCGCTCGAGATTCTTGATCGATCATTGCAAGATTTGCATGAAAACATGAAAACATCAGATCATTTAGGAGGGCATTAATATTGCTTACAGTGGATTCCAGGCAAATAATACCTGTAAATCCTCGATCGACACCAACGGACGAAATGATTGCTTCCCCAAAATACTTTACTTTGTAGCGACACGTAAAAACGTTGGAATTAACTACAAATATGATCGACCAGCTGAGATATTCTCACATCGATTGTTGGGAATTGGGAACGGAAAGGTGCTGGTTGGTATGACCTCAAAACGAATTTCATTGCCTCATAACTTATGCAATTTAGTGACGTCAAAAGAAGAATATATGTAGAGGTTTTCGACTTATTATATAGAAAATTAAAAACTAATTTAGAATATATAACAACTTTAATGTTTCACTTATGTTATTAATTATAAATAAATTTTACATAACGCCTGAAAAAAAAAATCATTTAAAACCCAATGAATTTCTTCAGAGATAAAATAAAAGAAGAAACAGAAAGCCATATATCAGAGCATCTCGCAAAACAGTATATTAAAACGCATTTTGCCTAAAGTACCATTTTGTCGAACGAGTTTATGTTTAGAAAACGAGCGAGATTTCTAAAGAACGAGTGCGACGAAAGGCCTTATGAAACCAACTTTTTATATTATTTTTTTCTATTCTGCATTTTTTTTACATTAATAAATTAAAATTATTTAATTTGAAAGTTCAGAGTTTTATTTTTATATAAAGTATGCAGTTGGTCACACTGATACTTGATATTTTCTAATTTAAATATTGCTATCCGCGAAGCATTATTTATTAATTTTCGTTATCATTACTTGATATGTTATTTAAAATATAAACATGAGTAGAGACCGGACGCGTCAGACCGAAATTACGATGGACCATATAAATAGTCTATAACATCGCTAAGTATACGCAGTTATTGAATAGCACTCTTCATTAATCGCACATTTGTTTTCTGTCTTTAAATTGTGACGCAATTACTTCAATATTATAATTAAATTCCTTTCTTCATGGGCGTAGATAGAAGGGTGAGGAATTTTAATAATTTATTTGATTTATTAGTTTATATTTCGTAAGATAAATAAAGTACGGTCTGTTAGTTTCCTTTTTTCATTGATTTAATTGTTAATTGGAAAACAAATGGGTGGTGATCTATAAAATACGAAATACATTTTTATTGGTTCATTTTGTAGGTCAAGTTGCATAAAAGAGTATTAATATTAACTTGCAATAGAGTGCGATTGTAAATGATTGAGGATAGTTTGAATTTAGCGTCAACATTTTTTTTTAAATGTTGGTCACACTTAGTATCTGCTTAAAATTTGCTTCTATTATTTTTCTTCAGTGGCGTTTCGTATTAGAGGGCTCACTATTAAATAAGAAATTAATTTGTGTTTTAAATATTGCTATTACTACTAAATTCATTCAAAATTAATAATATTCTCACTATAGATAATAATATTAAGTTAGATAGTAACTATTATTAACAATTAATGCATTACATTATTCAAACAGATCAATGTACATCACATTAATAATTTAGGTAAATATAATCGAAAACACAATTTGTAACATAAAATATATTAAGTTAGTTCCAAAGATACAATATATCTATTACATTTGTTTGACAAGTAAGTTAGAAAGAAAATATAAATATAAAATTATCTACGAGTCATTTACAGAAAACCATATAATAGCATTTTTCAGTAATCTTGTGAAAAGAATTGTGGCTTAATAGTATTGTTATATTATAAATGGTTAACCTAACTCAGAAAAAACTAAAGCACTACAATAAATGTTCATAATGTCCACCATTAGCATCCAGGCATTGATTAATTCTCTTCTTAACATTTGAGAATATGCGGTGGAGTCCTTGTTCATTTATATTGTCAACTTCATTAACAATTGCTGCTTGCAGTTCTTCTACAGAATGAGGTCTATTTTCAAAAACTTTTGTTTTCAAATAACCAAACAGATAAAAATCTAAAGGTGTTAGGTCAGGTGAACGTGATGGCCAACGATCCTTACTAATTAATCTATCATCGAAATACTGTTGTAGAAATTCTAATGTATCATGAGCTACATGAGGTGGAGCTCCATCTTGCTGAAAATATCCTGTTTGCAATTCATCATCGTGTAATTGATTTATAAAAGTTTGCAGTATTTCTGTACGATATCGCTCAGCATTAATAGAGTCATTAAAAAATATCGGGCCAATGACCCGTCGTCTTGACATGGCTATCCAAACACCTATTTTCAATGGATACAAGCTGGTTTCTACATAATTATGTGGATTTTCAGTTGCCCACGTTCTATAATTTTGGCTATGGATATATCCTGATAAGTGAAACCAAGCCTCGTCTGACATAAATGTCACATTTAAAATATCATCATTATTTAAATTTTCATTGAACCATTGATAATATTGCACTCTACGTTCATAGTCAATATTGAACAATTGTTGCATAACAGTTACTCTGTAGGGATGCATTTGCAAATTTTCTACTAAAACTTTTCTAGTGGTATTATATGACAGACCTTAAATGAATAAATAAATTAGTAATGAAAATAACGTTAATTAAATGCATTTACCTGTTTGTGCAGCCAATTTTCGAATAGATTTGTTTGGGCTTGCCACAATCCGTTGTCTAACATCATCAACATCTTCTGTCAAGACTGTTGGTCGACCACTAGATTTACCCTTACAAATACAATTTTTAGTTTCAAAGCGGCGAATAACCCTATCTTTATGTTGCGCAAATATTTTATTTGAAACAATATGGTTAGGATAATTTTCCTGAAATTGATTCAGGCAAGATTGCAATGAACATGACCATTCACCGTCTTCTCTAAGAGTCCCACTACGGTAATGTGCTATTAGAATAAAAGCATCCTGCTCGTCCATAAATGGCATGCTGCTACAATACTTAAACAATAAAAGCAATCATTTTAAAAGCAATCATGTATTGATTAGAGGTTTCTATTAAACTTACCTAAATAACAGAAAATATAGAATAATAGTTCTGATAAGAACAGTTTTTTTATGTAAATGCAAAAGAAATATCAAAAATAAAAGTAGGGAAATAATATGAAAATACGAGAAGCAAACAAATATATGAACGAACGTCACTGCCAATGTCAAAATATGAATTACAGTAAAAACTACGGCGGTAAATTTGAACTGTCTTCAGACATTTACAATCGCACTGTACTTTCTTCAAGGTTCTCTTCTGTTAAATTTGTTCTCTTTGAATGAAGATAGAAAACGTCCTTTCTATATCGGGTGCATACTGGAAATATATTTTTATTTCAACGTATTTAGCAGTTAGATTTTGAGGCATTATCCCCATACATGTTATTACATGTTATACAATGTTATTAAATCTGGATTTCTTCCTTGCCCTCAGAAGAATTCCATCTTTGTCACTGCCTCCCTCTCCACTAATAACTAGATGAGGAACATTTTTGGAAGCTACTAGATTTTATGCAAATAATTGCAGTAGTTTACAAAATTTCGTTACGTGTTTAAATGACGATGCTCAAAGTATTTCTGAGTGCAAGGACCTAATACAAATTCCAAATTTAAAAAATCAGTTGTACTTTCTGCGGAAACACTTTGAAAATTTGCCAAAACTAATCACTTATTTTGAAAATCAAAATCTCAAATTAAATTATGGGTTAACCACATTAGATGTGGCTATTAATAATTTGAAAAATATTCGAAGTGACTTCAGATGTGGACTTCGGCAAAAGTTAGACGCAGTTCTTAATAGAAAACCAGATTTAATAACATTTCGGCAATTGTGTATGGGGACAATACCTCAAAATCTAACTCTAAATACGCCGAAATAAAAGAATATTTCCAGTATGCACCTATAACCAGTTGCGATGTACAAAGGACGTTTTCTATCTACAAGGATGTATTTCGTTCAAAGAGAACAAATTTTACCGAAGAGAACCTTGAGAAAGTATTGCTAGTTAATATTAATACTCCTTTACTCAGCTTGAACTATAAAATGAACAAATAAAAATATATTTCGTATTTTATAGATCACCACCCGTTTGTTTTCAAATTATATAAACAAAATTAAAAACTCTTTTAAAATACAAATTTTCAATAGTATGCCCGTGGGTGGTGAGTCATGGGCCTCGTGAGTCTCGTGTTCGATCCCTAAACATTAGTGACATAGAAACTAATATATCTTGTCCTCCATCCCAGTTACGTAAAGCAGCTGACAAACCAATTAAAAATGTAAGATATTTATTTCTGTGTTCGAACAATGCCAACATTGAAGTATGAAAAAAGCGCATCAAAATGAAGCTCATTTCAATACTGTTTTGGGTTTCATAATGAGTTCATTACGAGAGCGAAATAGAGAATTGATTTTTATTGAAACCGATATATTTTTAGTTAAGTTGCTAAACAAATGTCTGTTTTTAAAACACCTTTTAGAGAACTACAACTTCAATATAAAACGAATTACCTGGCTAAACGTACATGCTATTCGAAAGAACAATGGATGGATGAACGCCATAGAGGGAAACATTCGTCAACCTACCATGACCTAGTTGACAACGAAGGAAAATATCGATCGGTATTCGGCCGATTCACGCTCGAATTGTACACAATTTCGAATAGATCTCGCGTTTTATTGACAATCGTATAAAATTTATGCGTCGTATTATTACAATATAAAATGTAAGGACAAGGGTTTCGAATGAGGGTGAGTGTGTGTATACACGAAATTTCAAGTTTAATCAATAAATGACAACGTTATACATTGGGTATAATAATATTGGTCATGTTTTACGTCACTGCCAATAAAATTTAATCAAGTGCGTACGAATTTGAAGCTTCTTCAGAGTGAACGTTTATTTAGCTAATTAATCGGTATAAAAATCGAAATAATAATCTGTAAGAAATAACAGCAACTCATTTGAAGAATAATACTCGCTTAAAACTAATTGCATTTTTTTTCATAAATGAATTAAATAAATCCATTATTTAAAATATATTGTTATGAAATGGATATATAGTGAGGCCCTAAAGTAACGGATAAATTCATTTTCTACATAATTATTAATACAAAAGGAAAATCCTGAAACAGGTCAATTTTTATATATGAAACTACACTTTTTGAATAAAATTATCTATGTGCCCCTTCAACCCCCTCGAAGTAATAACTACCCCTTTAAAAAATTTAAATGAAAATGGGCAGCGTGTGTTACTGCGTTTAAAAGGGATTTTAATTCTCTATTCAGCAGTATATGCCTTTTTGATTTTTGGACGTCGATAATCAAGAAAAGAGTAATTTTATGACATACAAGCAAGTAGGCGTAGAACCAAATACCTGACACGAGAGACTAGTCTATTAGTTACCTTTATGTCAAAAAAGTAAATTTGTTTCATTTTCTGACATTTACTTCTCAAATTTGTTTTAGTTCGTTAGACGTCGTTAACAATTGTTAGGTATTAAACGTTTTTTTAGAGATTTCTAAGCGTTAATTTAAATTGTTCAACAATGAGCCTCTTCGAGACCCAAAGAATTGACGTATTAATATTAATTGGAGTGGGTGATAAAACGCATTCTGAAGTATGCAGAATATTTAATGATAAGTATCCTGACCGTCACATTTCCCAGTCTACGGTGGGTAGAGTCGAACAAAAATTCCGTCAATTATGAACTGTCAAAGATCTTCAAAAATCTGGTAGATCAAAACTGAATGACGAAAAAAAATTGGATGTATTATTACATGTTGAGGAAAACCCACATAAACCTATAAGAGAAGTAGCCGGTGATTGCGATGTAAGTAAATCGTCTATCTTGCGTGTTTTGAAAAAAGAAAAATACCATCCGTATAAAATTCAAATGGTGCGGGAATTAAATGACGATGATCCTGATCGTCTATTACAATTTTGTGATATTGTTACAAATAGATGTCAACAGGATCCGATGTTTAAAAACATTCTTTTTTCTGATGAGGCAACGTTTACCCTACATGGAACAGTCAACAAGTGCGGGAATTAAATGACGATGATCCTGATCGTCGATTACAATTTTGTGATATTGTTACAAATAGATGTCAACAGGATCCGATGTTTAAAAACATTCTTTTTTCTGATGAGGCAACGTTTACCCTACATGGAACAGTCAACAAGCAAAATTGTCGGTATTGGAGTAAACAAAATCCGCACTGGATGAGGGAAGGTCATACTCAGTATCCTATTAAAGTGAACGTTTGGGCTGGCAT
The DNA here is from genome assembly GCA_935421215.2 of Melolontha melolontha. NCBI lineage: Eukaryota > Metazoa > Arthropoda > Insecta > Coleoptera > Scarabaeidae > Melolontha > Melolontha melolontha. Next base: position 103,014,802 of record OW285236.1, on the reverse strand, counting down.
AATAAATAACAGAATTATTGGACCATATTTTTTTGAGGGGACATTAACTGGGGCGATTTACTTGGAGTTTTTACAAACATTTTTAATACCTGAATTAAGAAGACTTTTTCCTGATACTGTTAACCCCACAGAAATTAATAGAAACATATGGTTTCAACAAGATGGAGCTACACCACATTATGCAGCAGTAGTACGAACTTACCTTAATCAAGTTTTTCCGCATCGGTGGATCGGTAGACGTGGTGAAATTGAATGGCCAGCCCGTTTTCCCGATATGACTCCACTGGATTATTTTTTGTGGGGTTATTTAAAATCAAAAATTTACTCCAATAAACCAATCAACATTAATGATTTCAAAAACCGAATAATGCATGAAATTAATCAAATCAGCGCTGAAATGTTGCAAAACGTTTTGGAAGAATTCCAACATCGTCTATTTGTTTGTCAAGAAATGAACGGACTCCAGTTTGAGCATATGATTTAAACTATTTTTAGTTATTGTAAATAATGTTAAATATTTTAAAATTTATTTCGTTCTGCGACATAATTAATTATACAATTAAAACAATTTAACATTGATTTTTAATATTATCGACGTCCAAAAATCAAAAAGGCATATACTGCTGAATAGAGAATTAAAATCCCTTTTAAACGCAGTAACACACGCTACAGCTTTTCATTTAAATTTTTTAAAGGGGTAGTTATTACTTCGAGGGGGTTGAAGGGGAACATAGATAATTATTCAAAAAGTGTAGTTTCATATATAAAAATTGACCTGTTTCAGGATTTTTCTTTTGTATTAATAATTACGTAGAAAATGAATCCGTTACTTTAGGACCTCACTGTATATATATATATGTATATATAAACATGTAAGAGAAGTACAAATTTATTGCATTTTCGCGAAGTAATGTAATTGTAAATATGCTTTCTACACTTTACGACGTCATTTTATTCGAATTTTTCAAAGAAAAATATTTTTTTTTATGAAAAATTCGAATAAAATAGCGTCGTAAAGTGTAGAAAGCATATTTACAATTACATTACTTAGCGAAAATGCTATAAATTTGTACAACTGCCGTACTACGGGCAAAATATATTCATCTGTTTCCTTTGATGTAACTCAAGGTATCGAATTCACGCCTTTAACAGCTTAGTGGTAGAGCAATGGTCCGGCAAGCCAGAGGTCGTGGGTTCGATTCCTACTTAAGGGCGAATTTTTTTCTATGAAAAATTCGAATAAAATATCATCGTAAAGTGTAGAAAGCATATTTACAATGTAAGAGAAGTATTGTTACTTAGAAAATTCTCTTTCTTCATAAATACGAAGTATGTAAAGTAAGAAAATGTGCCAAGTATATATGTCAATAATTATAAATCTGACATTATAAATTGCATGTTAAAAAGACATATCTTAACTAGATATAAAATAATTCTGGGAAAAAATATATGAATGGTACTATTAATAGCAATGTAAGAAAATAATAAGTCAAAAAATAATTTAAGTGGTTATAACAAAATGGATCATTTCATAAAGTAGAAGAATTGAATGAAATATGAATGGATAACTTGTTAGATATAGTTCTTTTTAATTAAAACTAAATGTAAAAATATAAATATTAAGAAATGTTTTTAAAAGAATGCTAACAGACAGAATATTAAATGGAACTGTAAATTATTATATTTACTAAAAGAGATTGTTGAAGAAATTTAAAAGTTTATGGATTTATAAAAGGACCACTAAATAGGAATTATATATACTCAAATGTGAAAGAAATATAAATATTATTGAATTGAAAAGGGTCATAAAAATTGTATAGCTGAGGAAGAAATAAATAATTGAATTGATTTGGCTTTTACTTGATGAGGATCCATAATTTAAAATAGAAATAAATGTAATATGTAATATGTAGTGTAAAATGTGTGACCCATCTGGTGAGCCCTTACTGTTATATTGGGAAACATATTACACAAATAAGAGTTTTTTTAATAAACTAAATGAGCATTTTTATTATCGTCTAAACGGTCGCTTTAAATCAATAATTTTAACAAAGGCGGGTTATTTAAGTCCAACTGATCATTAAGTTAAATTTGTAATTGTTTAAATTTATTAATCTCTAAGCTTTCCAGTAAATTTAATTTTGTTCCTTTATTTTCTAAATGCATAATTTGAAAATCATTACTGAATGTGTTTTTTACGTCTATTAAATGATTGACAAAAGTGGAATTTTGTTTTTTATTTTTAAACTAAGAACAATGTTCAGCAATACGTTTTGCAAATGATCTTATTTGACCAATATGCTACTTAAAGACTCCATTTTTTCTGTTCTATCTTTATTGTTTTTGTTGTATTTGGAAAAATTATTATTTGTTTTGAAACCCGTGTTTATATTAATTTCTTTTTTAATATATTGAAATATACATACATTCTGCGTCAACTGATTAACCCCACAAAAAAAGATACAATTTACACAATTATTTTAGGAATAAAGGCAACTATAGTATTTTTATCGTTATATTGATCGAAACTATAATTAAATTAAAGTATTAAATACAATTTTTAACATTAATCGCACTTCAATTAAAAAAGTTGGCATAGCTGCCGCAACATCTGAATAGCCTCACACGAAAAAAAAGGACAACTTACTTACTAACTTACAGTACTAACTAGAGCAGACCAATTTCCGTGCGCGCCATGAGCGCCGGTATGGGAGTGTAATTCGTAATGTATTAGAATATGCGATAGAATAGGGATGCAACATGAGCTTGTTACCGATATAAGTATAGAAGTAGAGACATTTATTCTATCAGAAATAATTAAATATACATTTGGTTTTCTGCTATTAAAGTAATATGCATAAACACACGAAAAATAAGAATAGCACATATTATAGCAGCGTTGTATGTACCTATAAATTAAATGGAAAATGTATGAAATCAGTGATTGTGTGCACGACAGAGGTAAAAACTTAAACACTTACCGTTTTAAGCGTCTTCCAAGGATTGACAAACTGGAGAAACTCAATTGTATATTTTCAACATCAGGTGCGTTTCTAAGGTTATTTATGAAAAACATGTCCGCCGTGAGGAAAAAATATGTTCTAGCGTTCTACATCTAGTGATGTTATATTCGCATAATGAAAACACTTTGTTAAGCAAATTAACGCATCTGTAGACGTGTCCTCACAAATACGTGTGAAGGTGTCAAAATCTGCATTTCTGTCTAAAACACTTTCAAATTTAATTAGAACACTTTCACTTTTTGCGTCTTCTACAGCACACAGTTGTGCGTGAACATCTTTAACGATTTGCAGTGATACCTCTAACGACAGCGACGAATTTTCTAATTTTGTTATTGCTTCTTCTAGTCCCAAGTAATTCTCAGGAATACGTTGTAAATCCATTTTAATCTGGGCATCTTGAATTTTTTTCTGGCTTGTATTGATAGCTGCACTTTCTTTCGGATCCAATGATAAAACCACGTCCTTAATTTTTTCAAAATGTTCATGATAGTAAAACCCCTCCCGTAACCAGGTACCCCAACGTGTCAGAATCGGCTGTGGTGGCGCAGGGGTATGGAGACACAATTCGTGAAATTTCCGAATACGTTTCGGAGATTTCAGGAATACTGCCTTTGTACTCGATATTAAAGCATCTACCTCTGGATAACATCTAAGAACCTGTTCTGCCACAAGGTGTAGAGCATGGAGTTTACAAGTAATATGTAACAAGTTAGGACAATATTTTCTAAGAGACCGGCCTACAAAACACATGGTTGCGGCACCATCGGTCATAAACATTAATGCTTGGTCTTTCGAAAGTTTTAATTTTTCCAAAGTATCTAATAGCACCTCTGAAATTTTTTCGGCATTACATTGGTCTGGATGCTAATAGAATTGAAGACGTTGGTTGATGTGGTTCCATACTACGCGCCATCACATTAACTACAGATTGTTTTTGCTGTCAGTTGTTTCGTCCACACATAACCACAGTTTTTTATTTTTCAGTTCGGCTTTGATTTTATTTTCAACCTGTTTACGCACCAATGGTAAATTCCTTCGTAACGTTGTTGTACTCGGTAATGTTTGATTCGCGTATTTATTCCAAAATGAAATAAATGAATCATTACTTGGCAAGGTAAACGGCAGTGTACAATCACAGTTACACATAGTTCATGTATAAACTGTTGTCGATTAAGTTTGTTATTATTGTGCTTCGAACTGCTTACGTGTTCTTTACAATGTGTTTTTGACCAACATATTAGATATGCATTGCACACTAAACATTTAATTTTTGAGCCATCGTATATTAAGTCCGGGAAATCCATAATAAATTTATTCACTTCGTCTGACAACGGTCGTTTTCTCGATTTATGTGTTGACGACATTTTATTACGTATGCTTACACTTACATGCAGTCTAAGCAAGTACCAAACACATACTGAATGCTTTTTATTAGTTCTGATGCAATACAATACTATCGTCCTTACATCGGCGCACATGGCGCACACGGAAATTGGTCTGCTCTAGTACTAACCAAAGCAAAAGCTGTAGAACTAACAATTAACGTAACAATATTAATAATGAGTGTGTCTTCCCCCCTTGCGAATAACCTCAAATATTCGATTTGGTAACGAATTGAACAAAGTGATCAAATATTCTTGGGGTATGACGTTTCAAGCAGCCTCTATTGCGTTGCTTAGTTGTACAGTGTTAAAGTAAAATTACTTTCGGATGCGACTGAAGCTGAGCGAGCGATGACATTACAAAAATACTGAACACCTTAAAAACATTGAGCAGTCGCAGCAGTCGGCAGCGGGAGCAATGTACGTACAGGACCGCTACGAAACACACAGATCGAGCGCCTGGTATCGACTGACAAATAATCGATAAACGTTTGTGGCTCGTATAGTACACGGATTTATACTACTAGCTGTTTCTCTCATTTATGAGGTGTCTCTCGTTCTAATTACTAAAATGCGTTTCTGCGCTAGTCTCATCCGAAAGTAATTTTACTCTATGATACTGTTGACCATCGCCATATAATTTTCTCGTAAGCCATCCCCAGACATTTTCAATAATATTCAAATCGTGTGAAACACTAGGCCACTCTAGGACTTCTATATTTTGGTCTTCAAACCAGGTACTAATAACCCGTGCGTTGTGAATCGCAGCGTGATCACGTCGAAAAATCCATGGTAATCCATGGTCCTATTTATGTTGGGTTTCACTCTTATTAATAGGCTTCTGTACGTTCGCGCATTTTGAATACCATTTCAAATTTCTAGATGCACCAAAACGTTATAAGAAACAGCAGCCCATACCATTACCCCGGCTTGCCTGTTACGATATCGAGGGGCAAACCTTTCTTCTTTTCGTAAATCATGAAAATAATACAAATATCCGTTGGGACCATCCAAACAGAATCGTTTTTCGTCCGTGAAAATAACTGTTTGCCACCGATCAATCCAGCCCATACGGTTTCTCGCAAAGTTTAATCTATTTCCTAATTGCTTTTTCTGCAATTTACATCAGTTTAGATGTGCACACTTCTTAATTATTCTTTGTACAGTCTTCAAGCATGCCACAGATTGCACGGCTTGCTTGATTTTTCTGGCAGTACAACAGGAATTAGAAGCTTCGCGTAGGATATTTCTTCTTTCCCTCTCGGTAGTTGCAATTTGAATGCCGTCTCTGTAATTTTTTCCAAATTTTTCCATATTTCATACAAAATTATTTACAACTCGCGAACTTCTATCGATTCTACCAGAAATTTCTCGATTGGAGTAATTTTCTTCGTGCAATGCTTTAATTCTACATATTTCCTCCATACTCAACCTTCTACCGCGTCCCATCATATTTCACTGACTTCCAAAATTAATGTAGCTTTGACTATTTATTATTGTTTTGAAAATAATTTATTGGAAAATACAGTTTTTAACAAGCTTGTAACAGTCATGAAGCAGTAAAACATGTATACTCCGTTAAAACTGACAATTACAAATATATGCGCATGTTATCTAAGCCTTCTTATACTTGTGTTTATACGTCAAATTATTATGTAAATTTTATTTTTCTATTTTGCGTTCGAAATGAACTCATTATGATACCCAAAACAGTATCGAAATGAGCTTCATTTCGATACGCTTTTTTGCATTTTTCAATGTTGGCGTTGTTCGAACACAGAAATAAATATCATTGCTGTCATTTGATTTTAAGAATTTTAAATACATTTGACAGATATGATATATGTACGTATTCTACACAAACAACGTATATTGTATACAATTGACAGCAAGACTATTAGTTTCTATGTCACTCATGTTTATATTAAATAAAATATCTAGTATTGATAACGAAAATGAATAAATAATATAATATACTTCGCGGATAGCAAGATTTAAATTTGAAAATGTCAAGTATCAATGTGACCAACTGCATGCTTTATATAAAAATAAAACTCTGAACTTTCCAATTAAATAATTTCAATTTATTAATGTAAAAAATGCAAAATAAAAAACTATTATAAAAAACTCGTTTCATAAGGCCTTTTGCCGCACTCGCTCTGATTTCGTGCGGCAAAATGGTGCGTTATGAAACTTGTTTTTTAATATACTATTTTGTAGCGGGGCCATATATCAATATACAGGATCGCTGTTATGTATGGAAACGGTCAAATATCTCGAGAACGGTTCGAGATATCTTAATGAAATTTTGTATTCGGATATAAGGAAATGTTTGGATCTTTATGGTTACATCTTCATTTTTTTTATAACATATTTGAAATCCAAGGTTTTCTTGACTTTTTAAAATGGCAACAGTGCATGAATTTGACATCGTTGGAAAGATCATTGTTTTCTGAATTCAGTGATATGAATATAGCATGTCTTTTTTCTAAAAAATAGATACAGGCTGTTTCGGTTTCTTTTGAGATGATTGTATTTTTCGTTTAGTTGGTTATAAAGCTACTGATGACGGACCAAGTATTTAATTACACTTGACAATAGTTAACGTCCATCTGTGAGTTTTAGATTTGTTTCAATTATCATACGGAATTAAGATTTATTTAACTTAAAGAGAAGGATTTCTAATAATAGCAATGGTTGGATACGGCGACAGAAAACGCACTTATGCTGAAGCTTGTCAATTATTTAATGAAGTACATCTAAATAGAAACATCAATAAATCAACAGTTTCAAAAATGGTGAAAAGATACATGGATACAGGCAGCGTTAACAATCGTCCAAAATTAAGAAGACAAAAAACAAAAGCTAATGACAAAAATTCACTAAATGTCTTTATTGATGTAGTAGACAATGATAAAGTTTCTGTCCAACAATTAGCTTTAAACGATATCATGTGTAGACGCTCAGTTCAAAAAATAATAAAAAAGATTTTATCCTAATTATGTGAAGATGCTTTTGATGATAGGGTTGAATTTTGAGAAGTTATAATGGAAAAAATTAATACCAATCCAAATTTTGTTTCATATATAATTTTCGCGGATGAACCAAGATTTTGTTTAAATAGTCATATTAACAGACACAACTGTAGATACTGGGTTTATACAAATCCGCACTCGATGGATCAGGTTCATACACGGCATCCTTAAAAATTTAATGTTTGGATGGGATTTAGTATAAACAATATTATAGGACGTTTTTTCGTTTATGGCAACTTAACAGCAGATAAGAATTTAGAACAATTGGAAGAAAATATCATCCCTCAACTTAATCAAAACCAGAAAATATAGTTCCAGCGAGATGGTGCACCAGCACACTATGCCATTAATATTAAAAATTTTCTCAAGACTACTTTCCCAAACCGATGGATCGGCCGATCAGGAACTATCAAATGGCCGGCAAGATCACCAGACTTGGCACCACCTGTCGGGTTTGCGTTAATATACCAGAAAATCTAGAAGATCTCAAATTACGAATTTAGCAAGAACTTCGATATACCTTTGATTTGGTGTGAAAACGCAATTCGAAACTTCATTCGACGTATCCATTACTGCCAGGAAATTAATGGTGTACACTTTGAACGCCTTTTATAAATAGTTTCTTATTTAATAAATGTTTTTTTATTGTTGTTACGTCAAAAGATACCGAAACACTTTTTATCCGTTTTCTTTTAAACTATTTTGAAAAATAGACATACTATACTTACATCTTTGAATTCGGAAAAAAATGATCTTTCCAACGATGCCAAGTTCAAGCTATTGCTATTTAAAAAAAAAACAAGTTAGCCTTAGATTTCAGATATGCGATAAGAAAAAAAAATGAAAATATAGCCAAAAAGATCCAAACATTTCCTTATGTTCGTGTACAAAATTTCATTAAATATCTCGAACCGTTCTCGAGATACTTGAACATTTCCATACATAATAGTGACCTGTATATTCAAATAGATATTCGAATTCTGCATTTAGAAAATAAAGGCACAAAATTAAATTTACTTGAAAGCTTAGAAATTAATAGATAACCTTTGTTAAATTTATTTATTTAAGGCAACCGTTTAGAGCGTTTAAACGATAATACAAATGCACATTTAGTCTATTAATTAATTTTTATTTGTAAACATATTTCCCAATAGTACTTAGTGGCCAAGATAAAAGAAGCCCCGAGTCATACCATACGTGATATTTGAATCGAGCGTTCGAGAGGCGTCACGTGATGTCCAACGGCCATTCCGTGTTAACTGTAAATTGTGCTTGCCAGTGTTGCGTTGAAAATTGCTAATGGTGGTTGTTAATAGGGTTCTTCATAATCCCATTTTCAATCGAACAAAGAGTCTTTACTGTTGAAAATTATTTGGAATGTAATTCGTTTGTAACATTAAATAAAAGGTTCACGATAAAATATCTACAAACATCTTCTCCTTCTAAAAGTGTTGTGCAGAAAATGATTACTATATTTAGGGCTACAGGTTCAGTCGCTGACGCCAAACGTAATCGTGTAAAGACGGTTTGTTCACAGCAAAATATTCAACGTATTCAAGAGACTATGCTAAGACGTCAACGGAAATCAACTAGACACCTATCCTCCCAACTAAAGGTCAAGCGAACATCAAGCTAGAACATGTTGAAGCAGTTGCATATGCGAGCGTACAAAATAAGAGTGATGCAAACATTAAAATCTACGGACTATGCAAAACGACAACATTATTGCGAGGGGTTACTCACTCATGTCGCTAATAGTTATCTGGATCCGAATCTATACTTTATTACAGATGAAGCATGGTTCCATCTTAGCGGGTACATGAACTGTCAAAACACTCGTTATTGTTCAACGAATAATCCCAAGGAACACTTTGAGGTGCCTTTGCATGATGCGAAAATAGACGGATTGTAGGCTCCATTTTCTTTAATAACACCGTGACCTCTGAAGTATATGTAACAAAACAGTTGCAACCATTCGTTGCGCAGCTGACGGAGGAATAACGAGAGTATGTGTTTTTACAGCAAGATGGTGCCACGTTACATACTTCATGGTAAATGTCATACGTCCATGGAATTTTAGGAGTTTCCGCAGGTTTATGGCCTCCCAGATCGCCCGATCTGTCTACTTGTGATTTTTATTTGTGGGGTTCCTTAAAGGGTAAAGTGTACAGTAACAACCCGCATAAAATTGAGGAGTTGAAAACGAACATTGGCAATACAATTGCTGACATCACACTAAACTAACTGGCAAAAGTTTTTCAAAACCTAATTTGTGTATCGAAATTCATGGTGAACACTTTCAACACCTGTGAACTATTGCATTTTCATTACGTTATTATTCATAACATTGTGTATTTACTACTTTTAAATAAGAATTTATAATATATTAGTAATTCAGTTTTCTGTAAGTATTTGTACTACTATATTCATACCGGGCCTCTCTTATCTTGGCCACTTTGTATAGCAGTAAGGGCTGACCAGATGAGTAACACGTTTTTGAAAGAATATATGTGTAAATTCTAACATTTTAAAAAACACTGTAAAATAATAATATTAACCTTTCTGTATTTATGTACATCAAGGTCGATCTTGAATGTAAAAACAAATTGTTTAATTTTTCTTATTTGACTTTCACTTTGCCAAATTTTTAATAAATTTGAATTTAAATATCAGAGATGTCAAGATAAAGTTGCAGAATTATTGTAGCTTAAGCAAAACTGCATCGTGTTGTTCTTTTGGTCTTTTATACAAACATTGTAACAAGTGTTCATTTGAAAAGTCAATCTAGGTTACGTTGAAATTTTGATAGAATAAGACGCAAATATATATTAGTATGTGTTTGTTGTTCCGTAAACGTAAATCCAAATGACATTTGATAATGTCAATCACAAATATCAGTTAGTGCATAAAATAATCTTGCGTCGATTCTGGTTTAAATAAATTGCTTCTCAGTTTTAAAATGGCTTTCAGTTTAGAACATAATTTTTTTTTAGTCTAGGCTTATTTTCGAAGTGGTAATAAAATTGATGGTTTATGGGTTTATTCAGTTCAAGATTGCATGGTAGAATTTCAAGTTGAGTTTCCACATTTTGTAATAGATTATATACAATTTAAGAATACTTTGGATAGAACTTTAAAACTTTTTTCTGAAACTGGTAGTCTCTTAAGAAAATTCGGCAGCGGAGCAGTTAAGAAACGTACACCTCAAGTTGTCAATCGTGTTGAAGAAATAATGGAAAATGAACCACAAACATCTGTTCGACATTTGAGTCAACAAATAAACCTTTCTGTTGGTAGAACTCACAAGTTATTAAAAAAAGATATGCAACTTTATCCATACCGTGTCACAGCAGTACAAGAATTGTTAGAAATTGATTACCCACGTAGACTACAGTTTTTTAATTGGTTTGTAAATATGAACAATAATGGAGAACTTTTGCAAAGAGTCATCTTTACTGATGAAGCATGCTTTTATAAAACGGGATACCTAAATTCACAAAATACAAGAATTTGGAGTAGTGAAAATCCACATGTAATTAATGAAGAATCGCTACATCCAGAGAAAATTGGTGTTTGGGCAGCCATAAGCCAAAGGCGAATCATTGAACCAATATCTTTTCAGGGAACGTTAACTGCTCAAAGGTACCGTACGGAAATTTTACAACCATTTATCAATCAGTTGCATGATGATGAACTTCAAAATGCATATTTCCAACAAGACGAAACACCTTGTCAATGTACTGCAGAACCTTTGGATTATTTAAGAGAATATTTTGATGAGCGTATAATTAGTCGAAATACTGAAATTGCCTGGCCTACATGTTCATGCGATTTAACACCTTGGGATTTCTTTTTGTGGCCTTATCTAAAAAATAATATATTTCGAACACCTATATTGAATTTGAATGATATGCTACAGAGAATCGAACAGAAATGCATGGAAATTAATAACAATCCAGTAATGTTGCAGAATATCATCAGAAATTTTGAACGGAGAATTTTAAAGTGCATTGATCTTGAAGGACAACATTTTCAACATTTGTTATAGTTTTCAATAAATACCTATTATTTGTTATTTATTTGTATGTATGAAACTGTCAAAATATACGACTTCGTAGGTTAAGTAGTAAATTTTAATTTACGACATACTTCAAAATGTTCTCAGTAAATCACATGCTACTAGATTGACTTTTCAAATGAACACTCGTTATTTGAAATGCCCTGATGCGACTATTCCTTTTAAGATTTTAGACGTTACTTACAAATGCATTTCACCAAAGACAGCGTTTTTTGTTGTTCTAAAGACTTTTAATAGATATCGTATGCATAGATAATTTAAATACCTATTTGCGTGACAAAAGTTACTTGACATCTTTCTTATGTTACATTATAATTCATCAGCAGAAACACTACCCTTGCACTTTATACAAAAAAAAATGGACCCACATCAATATAAAAAAAGTAATCAAAACAGCTTTAGTTCCGTTTGTTAATTATTTATAGCTAATAGATGGTCCTCATACCTTTATGTAAATCTGTCCGTATTGTTCTCGACCTTTGGCATACCGATATTACCTCGTCTCGGCAAATTCACCTGACCTTAATACAATTGAAATTGTTTGAAACCCTGAATATACATAACTGTATATTCTTCTGTAAATAGTATTTATGCTCTATAAATAGACGTTCAAAGGAGAGCAAATAATAAATTGCAAAACTTGTATTATTTGTTATTACAGCTAAGAGATTGTTGACAAAATATTGAATAAAATATATTTTACATTTTTTTAGTAAAAGATGTATTTTGAAACATTACTTGATCCTGCATTTTATTTCACTAAAATTTTATAAAAACAAAATTATGAAATAGTACTATAATTTTAAGCTGCTTTGTATAATGCCTTACTACGAGTAATTGAATAATAAAAATCCATTTAGTCAAAATAAAGACCCGATCAACTAGAAGTGAAAATATTAAGTAACTAAAGACTAAATATAACATTTTAACAAATTGTACTCAGATATGCAACTTTTAAATCTAAAACAAAATACTGTAAAATGGACTAACGTTGAAAAAGACTTTTCTTTTGATTCGTCGCATCAATATTTAAACATGCTCAATGCTCACCGTTTCACTACCTGCATTCCACGTTCGTTTAAATTTTTTATTACAGATTTCTGTGTTCTCTTGATTCAGAATTGTCTTTTAGGCAACAATTGCAAACTTTGGGCTCTGGGCTTCATTATACGTGTTTCTACTAACTTTAATAACATTGAACTACTTAAGGCATTGTATTTCGCTTTTGTTGTCAGCAAAATATATTATGCAGCTATTATTTGGTATCCCTTCTATGCCTCTCATAGCTTACTTTTGGATAGAATAGATTTTTGCTTCATTAAACTTCGTGTATCTCCATTTTATACCCCTCGTCGTTCAGAAACGTGCTGATCTCAGTTGACAGTATACCGTAGTAAAAGTTATAAGTTGTTTGTTCAGGGCATACATCTCACACCCCACCGTACGGATCGTGTACATATTTCAATTTCGTGTCATACCCTACCAAGTAAGTACTTTGCATTTCTGTTTTATTATTTTATCTGTTTGCCAAGGTAATTTTTTCATATTTACCTATACTTCTAGAAAAACATACCAAATTTGTTTAGCATGTGGTCCTATGAACAAGAGCAAAAGCACTTACTGCAGTTATGGGCAGAAATAGAAGACGAAGACGAAAATAATCCGGAACGAGAAGTAGAATCAGGTTCGGAAGCAACAGAGGACCATGTCAGTAAATGATATTCAGATTCGAACACCGAACAAGAAATTGACGATACAGCTACATCTGAAGCTATTGAATCACAATACACATAATGAATATGTTGGCGAAGAATGGTTTCAGGAGATGGTATCAGAAACATGGAAACTTAGCCGTGAAAACAAGATATCATTACTCATCTGCCAGGCGTAAAGCGCCAGTTCAGAGATATCAAGGAACCGTTGGACTGCTGGCAACTTTTCTTTACAAATGCGATGCTTTCAGATATTGTGACTTACACAAATGAGAAACTAAGGCAAAAAGCCCAGGGTGGAACCGCGCCGAATCGAGAAGTTGGTCGCCTCGATATCTTCCCCACACACCACTCTCGCCCTTGCCCTAAAACGAACGTTGTCGATCCAAATAAGTACTATGCCAAATCGTCATCGATTCCCCTTCCATAAATTTGTAGTCGATCTCGACAGCGCACAAGACGACCGTCACGGTGTGCTCACCTACTTATCGATACCACATAATTGAATAATGTGCTGACGTATTTGACATGATACATGCTGCAAATAGTTCACATTTGCAAATTTAAAGATAATGAAACATAAAATAAAAATAATATAATAGTTTTATTTGTATTTTAAATTATATATCTTCATCAAGTAAAAGCCGAATCAATTCAGTTAAACATAAAATATGTTACAGTAATTTTAAATTAAACTTTTACGAACAATGTAAATTATTTCATACATGCCGTCATTAGCCGTCCTTTAGGCTTTACATATTCATAGTTACAAGTTGAATGTTTTTTGAATGAAATCCTTTACGATTTACGTAATTATGTTCCTCAACTGCCGGTGCAAGTATTCAAATATGAGTGCAGTCTATCGCGCTAATTACTCCAGGAAATCACGTTACATTCCAAAATAATTCGTTCACTGTGCGATTTTCTTCGTCTTCTGTTGGAAATTTAACCCGCTCATTTGGTAAATTATCCACAATTAAATTAGTTACTGTATTTATACAGTGTGAAACGGTTTGCTGGGTGACAGACATATTCTATAATAATTAATAAAACCACGTATACAGCATTAATTTCTTGTAATATTTTAGCTTTGACCAATTAATTTTTGATAGCTGCCGGTGGCATAAAATGACAATGTTATAAATATCTTTAACTCCGCTGGCAAAGAAATGGGTTGATTGTTTGTATTTGTAACAGCACCAAAAGATGCATTAAATTTGTTGCTAATTGACGTGAGAGCCTAAAACTCTTTTTAAATTCGTATTCGCTAAGTGTGAAAAGATCCGCTACATTTCTCATATTTCTTCTTTCGATTTCGAAACTCCGAATACATTCCTTTCTTTCTCTTTTTTCTTCTATCATATATAATGCCATATTTACTTGCAACATAATGGCATCTATGTGTAACTTAATTTAAAATAACAATACTAATAAAACGAAATTTAAATGAGCATTTAAACCACGCAAATGCCACGATAAGCGTAACACGAGCACGAAAACTCCAACATTTTTAGGATGATCAGTCATAGGTAGTCGATTTACCGATCTTAAACGACCTCGTTGTCGATACTGCTAAAGCGTTTTGGCATTGTGGCAAATATTGTCCGACTCGACAAATACTCTCTCGATTCGGTCTTTTATATATAGTTGGTGTTCTGAAATCAGAAAGGCAAAATTTAGATGACTTGTGAAACACTGTGGGCTTAGGAGTTATTTTCAAAGCAACAATATGCCAGAAGAGGTTCAGCCTATTTATTACTGCAATGTTTACATTTTGATACCAGCGGATCCCGAGAAGAAAGGCGCTGGTTAGATAAACTTTCCTCAATAAGAGCAATATTTGATATTTTTGTAGAAAATTGTATAAATGCCTACACTCCAAGCGAATAACTTATAATTGACCAAAAATTGGAAGCATTTAGATGACCTTGTAGTTTTCGCCAATTTATCCTAAATAAGCCGGTCAAGTACTGTCTCAAAATATATCATTAGTTCATGCAAGAATTTTTTTTTGTTTTTAACCAGGAAGTTTACGTTGATAAACAAGCAAATGGGACGTTCAATTTGAGTAACAAACCACAGAGGATATAGTTACAAGGCTCAGTAAGCCAATTAAAGATTCTGGCGTAATATTACATTTGATAACTAGTTCACAAGTTATCCACTTGTTACTAGATTGCTCCGTGAATAGAAACTGATCTCGGTGTCTACCTTAGGAACAAACGAGAAATCCCACCACAAATTTAACAAGCCAAAAAGCGGGCTGCAAACAGCTTTATGTTTGCCTTCCAAAAAGATGTAACTCTCGTCTCATATGTACCTAAAAAAGGTAAAATGTGTTGCTGCTATCAACATTACATCATTCTGACAAAATATTGATGAATTCACGGGAGTTAAACGCAAAGCAGAGATTATTACGTTTTACAATTTAACAAAAGGCGGTGTCGATGTGGTTGATGAGCTTTCCAGTAATTATAATGTATCACGTAATAGTCGTAGGTGGCCACTGACAGTGTTTTTCTCGCTTTTAAATGCAGCTTCAATAAACGCCTTTGTTGTTTTCAATTCCAGGGGACAGCCCTTACTATGTGTCTTTTTTTATTTGAGTATACGAATTTCACAATTATTTCTTAAAGAAAAATGTAAACTTAGAAAGCTTTCAAGTATTTATGTAATGTAATAAAATATCCATTTAGTAATCACATTAAGTGAATTATTACTAAAGCCAAGAAAAACCACAGAATACACTCGTGCACACAAATTGAATCTTAAAACAAATCGCTTTTAAAAGATCGCGTTTCATAATGGCGTGACGCACATTTATCAATATTAAAAAGAAATTGGGTCTTATATTCGCAATATTCAATATTAAACATGACTCAGTGTCTTCGAGAACGTCCTCATATTACTTTCTTCCAGTGATTAATATAACCATTTGCGTTGGACATTTTAGTAGCAATAGTGGTAACAAGAGTTTTAATGTATTGATTAAAATATTCGTCTGATTTCTAAATATTTCTATACATAATCTAATAAACAATTACTTTAAATCAACCGTAAAAATGCCTGTTTAAAAGAATAATTGATAGATATATAGTCCGTCTAGGAAGTATCCGGATTTTATTATTTTTCTTAATTTTAATATTAATATATGTATTTCTTTTTTGTTACATCCTTATACAAGAGTAAGTCATTAAGTAGATTGTAGCGGCAGTAGGCCATAGCCAAAATCATATAACAACATCAGCTGTCAAATATTGTTGATTGTTTACAGGCTTAATATTTGTGAAATAATGCCGCTAGTAGAAAAATGAAAGTTGGTGGAAAGAGGTGTTCAAAAGGTTAAACAATTAGTGCAATTGACTGAACTCAGAAAAAGTGCAGTATATGAAACAATAAAGAGGATTAGAAATGGGAGAGATATGAGCCATGGACCATTTTTTTCGGAAGACCGCGTAAGATTATTGGAAACAATCTGAACGCTTTAGTGACTTTAAGACGACAAAATCCACGCCTAGGGTTTCGAAAACTTGCTAACAGATTTGGAAATTTCCACCAAGATCTTGTGATGTTAACCCCTGTGATTTTTTTCTGTGGCCTTTCTAAAGAACTCAATTTTTTGGGTACAGATACCTGATCTTGCAGACCTTCAGATCAGAATTGCTGAAATAATTAACGAAATCGACGATATACTACTACAAAACGTTTCTCCTTCATTAGAAAAAGATGTTAGAAATGTCTCGATCCACATGGCCACTTTCAAACATTTTTATAAAATGTTACTTCTTTGTTGCAAATAAACGTATCTCATTCGGTTAAAATTTTTTATTTTATTATATTGACATTTGTCATGTGATTCAAATTGTTTATATCCAACAAAATTCGTCTTAAGAGCTTAAGTAAAAAGCTAAGGCATACATATAATTTCCATGGGCAACTTCGAGGTAAAATTTATTTGAATGCTCTTTATTTTCCAGCGCTATCTTCAACTTGTCAACTTTTTCTTTCAAATTGCTGAATTAATGGATTCAGAAAAAAAAATCTCTATCCATTGATGTGCAGTACATCAATTTTAGTTAAATTTAGAAGAAGTAAATTATTAAAACACTGTCCATATATTCTCTTAGTCACTTGTGTTATACTATAGTGTGCGATGGAAAAATAATGCATTACGCATATGTAACTGTCATCTTTGACTTTTCTTTACTAAACAAGTATAATTTGACATTTTTTAAATAAATCATGAATTTTAACCAACGTACTGACATGCTACAAGTTTATTTTGAATGTAATAAAAAATCTAATCAGGCGTTGCGAATTTACATGGAAGGGTTTCCAGAAAGAGAAGTTCCAGGACGTCGTAAGTTAGAACCGACTTGAAGAAAATTTAAGAAGATTAGGATTATTCAAGAAACCGCGCGCGAAAGAAGTAGCACGCATAAAATTCTTTGAAAAGGTGGAACTGGAAGTTTTGTTAGCTGTTAAAGATAATGCCAAAATCTCGGTATGTAAAGTGGCGAATATAGTTAGGTACGTGCCGAAGTACTGCGCACAAATTAAAGCGATACATTGCCCAAAATATGCAAAATTCGAAGAACACAGTTTCGCAATTTTTACTTAACAACTTTGCAACAGGACCCGTTGTTTTATTGCAAAATTATTTGGACAGATAAGGCTCGTATTCACAGAAAACAGAATAATGGTTCATTATGAAATGGTCGGTTTAATTATAATGGTCATTAAATGAAGCACATTCATAAATGTTAGAAAGAATTTTTTAACAGATCATTACGAAATTATCGATCTAGGGAATTTTAACCAAATTATTTGGTGGAAACATACTTCACTGTAATCACAGCACACAGCACAAATCACAGCAAATCGCAAAAATGGAGATGTCAAAACGTGTAAAAGGTAAACACTTTTCGTACAGTGAGATTTGTATCTTGCTGTATATTGTAGAATCACATATCGGGGTTATTGAGAATAAAAGGCCCGATGCCATCACATCGAAGGGTAAAACAGCCGCATGGAAAGAAATCACACGTAATTTCAATAGCTCTAATAGCGGTCCACATAGGACAATACAACAATTGAAAGTGTTCTATGATAATTTTAAACGAAAAAGTAGGAAAAAACAGGCGGATTATAAGGTGACTTTTTGTATATTACGCAATATAAGGTCATCACTTAATAAATTTTGTAGGCTAATCTGTACCTTACACGTGGAGGGACGTTTAGAAAGACTCTAGGAGAAAATGGAGAACGTCTCCAAAGCATGTGATGCCAATCAATAGCATGATTCACTGCCAAGCAGTGAATCATGCTATCACAAAAATATAGAGTCTGGTAAAGTTATATGTTTATATTTGCGGTGTATTCAATTAGTTGTCATTGTAGATCCTCTATATATTGTAGTAGAAGATGACAATGACGCTATCATTGAATTAGGCGAATCAACCAGTATTAGTTAAGAAAATAATCAAAATTGCGTTCTTCTTCTTTTTGTGCCCTCTCCGTCATCGGAGGTTAGCGATCACATCAGCAAAGGTCTCTCGATTTGCAGCAGCTCTAATGAGTTGTTCAAAGTTTAATCCGGTCCAGTTCCTAATATTCCGCATCCATGATAGTTTCTTTCTGCCAAGCCCACGTTTACCCTCTATCTTTCCTTCAATTATGAGCCGCAGTAGGTAATATTTTTCATTTCTCAAAACGTGACCAAGGTAAGCCGTCTTTCGCATCTTTACTATGTGGAGCAGTTCTCGATCTTTGTGTACCCTTTTCAAAGTTTCCTCATTAGTTGTATGTGATGTCCATGGAATTCTTAGCATTCTTCGGTATGTCCACACTTCAAATTCTTCTATACAGTTCATACTGACAGTTTTCAAGGTCATGTTTCCACTCCGTATAATAGCGTTGACCAGACGTAACACTTTGTAAATCGTATGCGTAAATTTACATTTAGCTGTTTATCGCACAGTATGTTTTTGAGTTTGAAGAAATTTTGCCTTGCCTGTTCAATTCTGGACCTTATTTCGATGTCATGGTTCAGTCTTGAGTCAAAATTGTGTTAATAGTGATTATATATTTGCCAATATAAAAGAGTCTATAAACTACTGCGAAGTAGTTCACTTGAAACCCAAAATAATGTACTTAGTACATCCGTTTCAAATAACAAAACTAATAAACCAGCATTGTTCATAGAAAATGGTGCATATGAAAATATAAACAATATCACAAAGCTACCTGTAAATAGAAAAACACAATATCGTCAAAATAGAACAAGTGTAAGTAAGGTATATGCAAATTTTAATGACATTGTTCAGAATAGAAAAAAAAATCAAACGAAGAAGAAATTTATTTAAAAAGAAAATACGAATTGGCCATTGAAATTCAAGAACAGCAACTTCGAAGTGCACAATTGGATGAAAATATTCTTCAAGCAAAAATGTGCCATTATAGAAGAAAAGTTACAAGCCAACAGATTAAAATTTCAAGAAATAGAACTGCGTAAATTGTCATCATGAATATGAATTTATTTATTTTATGTTCTTATTTTATATGCTGCTTTTTTTAAACTTGTATTACAGTGCTACTAAAGAAATTTCTGTTTTTTTTTTATTTAAAAATATTTATTAACAAAATTATAAAGTAAAAACTTCATTTATCACAGCTTGACGAACTCTTGTGTTGTCGTAATGGCGATTAGGTATGGGTTTCATTTCATATGCTTCTTGGGGTATTTCATAGGCAAGATCCATGTCTGGTACATCATCATTTAAATCAATAGCAATATTATGTAATATCGCGCACGCTACCATAACAGGTAATATATTTTTTTTCTTCAAACGTATTCCTACAGATAAACAATGAAATCTGCGTTTCCAGATGCCAAATCCACGGTCCATACAATTTCTCTCTCATTTACAGGGTTTTGTAAAGGAGTCAGTAAATAAGGTTTGCATGCATATCCTTCATCTCCTAGCAAATACGAATCAGGGAAATTTCCATTTTCAAATTGCACACGTAATAATGAATTATAAAACATGGTACTATCATGGACCGATCCTGGCCATCGTGCTATAATATGCATAAATTTTAAGTTTGCGCTACAGATACATTGTACATTATATCAAAACCATCCCTTACGGTTTCAATACGGTTTCGATACAGTTCAGCATATTCTTCTCCTATTTATTGTATTCGAATATGTGTACAATCCATAACCCCGATTGCACAAGGAATGCCTCGAATCTGATCAAAAACATTTTGGATATCTCTTATCTCTTCTCTGGTTTTTGGCAATGTTATGAGCAATTACCTGTAATACTCTGGTTACTATTCTGCTCACAGTGGGTTGGCTGATATTTAAATGGTCATCTAAAATTTGCTGGAAACTTCCGGATGCATAAAACTTCAGTGCAATTAAAATTTGATTTATTGCACTAATAGCTTTATTTTTTTGTGTCATTCTTTTCAGTTGTGGGCCAGTAATATTAATTAACTCATTAATTGTAGCTTTATCAAAACGATATCGCATTTTAAATTCTATGTTATCAAACATATCCATGAGAGTGTTTCGCTCTGGGCCTTGGCATAGCAACTAGAATTTCCTCCACAAATTCTATATCTGAATCTTCAGAAGATGACATGCTGAACTATGAAATTGGTATATTACAGTAAAATAATGCACTACATAGAATATATGTTATACTTTTTTCTTTATATAAATTAAACAAACAGTAAACAGAAATCACTATTATCTGCAACAAATATAAGGATTCGTTTAACTGGCCAAAAACTTTACGTTATTTTGACGAAGCATTTAACAGGCGATTTAACGTAACGAACTATTATGAATATGTAAGTCTTCGTTATAGCATAATGGTACGTTATATCATATTACGAGCCTTTGTCAATACGGCCCTAAATGTACTTTTACTAATTATGGAATTTTTAATCGCAACATTTATCGCCAATAGGGCCAATAAAACCCTGAATTTGTCGTCGACAATAATTTTCAACGTCGTTTTAGCTGTAATGTTTGGTGTGGCCTACTTGGAGACCGCTTGATTGAGCTCATGGGTTCTCCATACGCATTACACACCACAGTAACGGATACTTAGTCATGTCAATAATATTTTCGTTTTTTTTTTCTTAAACCTGTTTCTATTATTATTAGACCTTTGATATAAAATCAAATTGTACGTACTTAATAAAGAAAAAAGAGAAAATTGAAAATTTGTTGTTTAATGTAATCAGAGAATTAATACCACCCTTCCATAAATAAGTAATACTAGTCAAATAACTAGAGGAAGAAATAATTAATCATTATTTAAGAGAGTTGAATAAATTGTATTGAATTTGTTTTTGTTTGTTTATAAACTTACTAAATTATAATCAGCAGACTAATATTTTTCCTTTTGTTCCAGAAACAAGCAATGCTAGTCAGACAACTGGAAGAAGAATTAAGAATGAGAATGCGTGGACCTAGTATAGAAATGCAACAACAGATGGAAGTTATGTATCAAGAGAATGAACACCTGACCAGAGAAATAGCAATACTGAGGGATACAATAAAAGTATGTGAAAGAAAATTGCTCTCCTGTCGAAGAAGTAATTTCAATAATAATTACGATTGAGAATCAAAATTTATTCCACTTAGCATTACCATTACAGAATATTCTACAAACATATTCAATTATATTTCTCACATGTGAAATAAAAATAGATACTAACGCCTCGTTTTGTCAAACTATAAAATTTACGATAAAACAATGATTAGCAATTTTTTTAACTAATAGCATTTTTAATAAATTTTTATTAAAATATGTATTTTTCTTCATTAATGCATCTTTCATCGGCAACATTTTACCATAGGACCCTATGAACAAGGTACAAATCTCTCATTTTATGACTTTATTATTTAATTAATTTTATTATTACAAAGTATTCCTATAACTTACTCAATGACGGTTCTCGATGACGTACGATGTACGCTGCTGCACGGATGAGACTGCTGTTGAGGATACATGCAGTATCCTTTTGTAATATTTTAATTTCAAACATTTTTTATTGTTAAATATAAGTAAATCTAGGAAATAGAATTCAAACATAACATTTCCAATTTCATAAATATTGAACGTTCATTTTCGAATTTAAACTACTGTATAACATAATATTATTATACTTTTCAAATTATAAAACTTTCTTTACATTTACAAATTTATTTATTGCTTTATATTAGATAGCTGTTTTATTACCTAAGGGAACAAAGTGTTTAATCTGAATATCCAGTGTTAAGATCGCGTTTCCTGGATATGTATAATAACTTTCATTACTTTAACAAGGGACGATCCGGAACTACATACTTAGGTTTATGACACCTACTAATACTTAATTAGTAATGATGTTTTATTATTTATTAGTTAAGATTAGATTTTAAACACACTATCGTTAACCTTGGGTATTATTGCCCATAAGTACAATTTCCACGAATTAATAAAACACACAAATTCCCCGTTAAGATGTCAAGAAACACAATGTACAACGAATACACTCATTAATTATGTAACAGTTTGTAGGGTTAGTAGTATATTGTTAACTACTTGTAACGCAGTCTTAACACAACAGTCTCATTCGTAACATCATAACAAGCACAATAGTCTCATTCGTCACATCATAACAAACACAGTCTTAACACAACACTCTCAATCGTAACATTATATCAAGCAAGAACAGAACAGTCATACATCAAGACGCATAGTCTTACTTTAAAACATCAACATAAAAATCATACTTCAAACGTATTTAGATGAAAGAACATTTATTCTTTTAACAAGCAGTCACCGAAGATTTAAAAAGTAAAGTTTATGCAGCCTTACAACCTGAGCACGGTGAGCCAGCATCGGGGTCGTGATTTTAGTAACTGGGGTTAAAGCAATGACATCACCGCTATAAACCGGATTCATCGCAAACAGTTTGGTCTTCGAGCCCCATCAATTTGGTCTTCGAGTCGCAACAATTTGGCTCCAAGAGCCAACGTCCCCATCAACTGCTTCGAGCAATTTCGGACAATTTCGGTTGCAGCTACTTACGTCTCTGTATTTATGAAAGCTTAAACGAAGCAGTCTCATCCATGCAGCAGCTTACATCGCAAGTCATCAAGAATAACCACTGAATTTACCAATTAAGTAAGTTTCGGATACAAGTTTCATTCCTTCTTACTTTTTATCTTACAGTATGTCTGTCTTGAAACATCTTATATATTGCATTTAAGTAACTTCTGTTATATGATATAAGTTTTCTAAAGATAGTAATGTTAGTCTGGATTATAAGTTTCCACAGTTGCTGTCCATAATTGCCTCTAGTATGCCTAGCCGATTCTTGTCCGACGTTTCGTCTACTGCTCCAAGAAACATCTTGACGACTACTACTACTGTTGCTGTACTGAAACTGAGCTTAGTTTTAGTGTAGCAACAGTACAGAATCCTAAGCAAATCATAGTTATGTCAGTATTCGTTTGCTAATTATTTCAATTTCGGATTAACAGACTCCCTAGTTCAAACTACGACAATATTTTATACTGCTCTTTCTCTTTTATTCGTCCGAGCATGCAGTCCAAGATTTCCTAGGTCATATACAGGTGCGGCAGGGAAACTTGCTGATTTGAAAAGTCAATAAAAGAAAAAGTACTTCATATATCGATTTAATTCTTTTTGTATCGTATAGTACACATTCTGAATTTTTGTTTTAAGAAGTTTTAAAAATGACATCGGGCAAACGGCGGCCCTCATTAGTGATACACTGATCTACCCTTGATTTGAAGTTGCGCTCCACTCTTTCGAGCATATCGACGGGAATGTTGGCGATGGCTTGGCGGATGTTGTCCTTCAGGTGTGCAGGGTCCGGGGTTTGTCGTTGTAAACGATGGATTTAAGATATCCCCATAAAAAAAAATCACTGGGTGCCAAATCGGGGGAGCGCGGCGGCCACGGTACGTCACCCCTCAAGGATATAAGGCGCTCGTGGAAGTGTTCCATCAAAAGCTCCATCGAAGTTCTCGCTGTGTACGCGTTTACTCAACTATTGGACCACAGCAAGTTTGTAGGGATGAAACTGGAGTTCGTTGTGAATAATTCGTCTCACTGTGCGATCAGAAATCCCCAGAGCAGCAGCGTGTTTACGCGCCGAACGCCGGGGAGAACGCAAAAACGACTCCCTCACCCTTTCGACGTTTTCTGGAGTTCTGAATGTCTGTTGACCTCCTGGGCCTTTTTTTGCAACACTCCCACTTTCCCTGAATGTGTCCACCCACGAAACAATCGATTGCCGGCCAGGAACGGGACTCGCGGAATGAATATTGAACCGAGTTCGGAAGGCACGTTGGGTGGCGACCACCGAATGACCGTTGGAAAAGTAGGCCTCGATGGCGAACGCACGCTGTTCCTTTGTCCAACGCATGACGACAAATGGCTTGTGGGGTAACAAAACTTCAGAACCCCCTCTTTCTAATGAGACCCTCCCCACCCCTTTCTGACCACGCCTCGCTCATTGGCGTCCAATTCAAATCAGCAAGTTTCCCTGCCGCCCCCTGTATTATATTGTATAAAACACGTATAGTCCAGTCATTTGGTAGTTTTACCTGGAAAGTTTTCCGGGAGTTTTGAAAATTGGTATACATATAGATTTTGACGTGCTCTTTCCGAATTTTCATTTTGCTCGCGCAGCCAAAAACAGTTTTTTGACTCATTTTACGATAAAAATAGTTGTGTAACAAATTAAACTACAGAAAATTTCCTATAATTTATGTATCAACCTTTTTTTCCGTGAAATGAATACTTTCAGCGTGCGAGCGCCGCAAAGTATACTCCAACGCGCGTATTAGTGTAAATACCCATTTCCACACCACCACGAGGTAGAGTAAATGGCGCGTTTTTTTAGTGGTGTCCCCAGTAGGCCTAATCCACATATGATGCACTGATTAGTGAATTCAGTGCATCCGTCTTCGTTTTAAGATCCTTGACGGACCAAGTTCTGTGAGTTCTTCTTGTGAGAGTTCTTGTGGAATCTCGCGGATAGAGAGTTCCTCCACGTCATCAGCGATGGGGGTGTCTTCATCGTCGTGCTCGTCTTTTTCCATTACGTCATAAATTTGTTGTAAAACATTTTCTGATTCCTCCTCTTCGTCGCTATCGAGTAGTGCGTTCTCCGAATTATCGCAAGCACCGCAACAATTCGCACAGATGACAGAGCACTTCAGCCCAGCTCTCCTGCATCCGCAGGACCACCGACATCCTTTCTTACACTTGCAAGAAATCAATTTTAATAAATTTTCGGGAGCGGGGGGCTCGAGCGTGGTGATAGGGGTGAGCCCATTCTTGCTTTTTACCCATCCCCATTGCTCTGCAACTTGTTCAATTCCGTACCATTGTTGTACCTGGTGGTAAGTCCGGAACGAATGCTGCCGTGCTGCTGCTTCCGTCGGTGGCAGCGACGCGAGATTGAATTGGTTTCTAAATGCTGATTTCGTAAAGCATTTGTATCGGAAGTTATTCAAAGACATGCTCTGCGTGCCACTATATCCATACAGCGCGAGGAGAAAGCGTTCTCCGGCTTCGGCGATGGTTTCCGAGTCAGCATTTTCGGTTTTAAATATCCGTACAAGATCATTTAAATCAGGGTTCTTTCGGAGTAAATTAATACATTTCATTTTACCCTGATTGAATAGTGCTGACGTCGTGTCACAGCCACTGAAGGCGTGTAAGAATAATATATTTTCGGCGACTATTTTGTCTGTGATACTTCCTGTTGAATATATCTGCTGTGATCTTGTACCTTTTCCTGGTTTCAGGATATATACGTTTGAACGCGTAGATAGAGCCGTCAAAATAATTATAAGATCGACATCTTCGCCGACAACAATCACGGAATCGAATTTAGAGGAAACGTCGATGGCCGTATTTATTATCATCGTATCTGCATCTTCCGTGGCTTGCTTGACCATGAAGTTCGCAGCTTCAAATTTTTTTGTTAACATTCCAATAAGGCGGTTCTTGTTTGCATCGGTGCCCAGAAATTTATCTTGCGACACAGTTGGAATCATTGTCTCGTCAAAAAGGATATCTACTGAAACATGTTTCCGTGATCGTCAAGATCGCTCCGTATATTTGGTACTTCGGTCTGCTACATCTTCTGAATATCCATCGAATACGATGATGGCATTGGATGTATATTTCGATCGGACGAATGCGACGTAGTGATTGCAAATGGATGAAAATGATTCACCCCGATTCCAGACGACTCGGTGCAATAAGTATCCTCCGTCGATGACATACATGGCGTTTCCAAAATTTATATCTCCGGAATATATCTCAAATCCCTTATAAAGAGTAGATTCAACGCACTTGCGCACGCCTTCTTCGTTGAAAAGCGAGAAAGGAAACGGAGCAGTTTTCATGTGTGGGTAATCGCATTCAATTTTAGACATCAGGTCATCCAGAGAAAATTGGCACTCCTCAGAATTTTCCTCGAGATAAGAATAAATATACTGCATTGCAGTATCGATCTCATTTGCATACGGACCCCTTTTTTTACTTTCTCCAGTCGTTGGTGCTCGGTACAATTTTTTCATGCACGAGTTGTGGTACTGTCCATCGGCTGCGACCAAATCATTTATCTGCTCGAGACGCTCAACAATCGCTCGACCCCAATCATCATTACGAGCTCTAGCAATTTCTGAAATGCTGTTTTTCATTGATAATTTGCGCACGCTGTACACAATATTACGATGGCTCAAGCGCGCCTGTTTTTGCTTCGCTATGAACTCTGCTGTTATCTCAGTAGCGCACAAAAAACAATGATCTTTGAATGAGATTGTTGAGTAGTAGTGGAGCGTAGTTGTAGATGAGAAGGTGCGACATCGCCTCCTCTACGTAAGGATGCAGAGATTAATTTCTCATTATTGTACCGTTTTCGACACACATCGTGAACCACTATCGATTTCAGTCCCTCAAAGAGTTTCTTCGTGTTGTCCTTTCTTTGAACACTTGACTTGCGGAATGTCTCTAATCCTTTCTCCTTCACTTCGATCACCTCACTTCCTTGCAATGGTTTTTCACAAATTAAACAGCTCCCTTCCTTAGAAGCCATGGTTCTCACAATGCACGCGACACTGTCGAACGACGCGCTCGTACTGATGTTCAGGCAAAATATTTGAGCTCTATTAGCAGATGTTTCGTAAAACGAGTCCCAAGGTCAATAGGGAGCGTCCGTGTATACCTGCGACAGACCGTACACACCTAGGCAGGCCACAGTAGGCCGATTTCTCAACGCGCGGTTAAATATTTTTCGGTGGTATACGAAATACGCGCGTTGGAGTATACTTTGCGGCGCTCGCACGCTGAAAGTATTCATTTCTCGGGAAAAAAGGTTGATACATAAATTATAGGAAATTTTCTCTAGTTTAATTTGTTACATAACTATTTTTATGGTAAAATGAGTCAGAAAGGTGATATCGTCAAAAAACTGTTTTCGGCCGCCATTTTTTCAAAATGGCGGCGCGAGCGGCGGAGGTACGAGGTGGCAAAATGAAAATTCGGAAAGACCACGTCAAAATCTATAAGTATACCAATTTTCAAAACTCCCGGAAAACTTTCCAGGTAACCCCCTTTTTGAGCCCCAAATGACTGGACTAGTATACGTTCAAGTCCGCAAGGCCGCTTATAGTACTGGAAGGATAACACGATATCTCCATTATTTCTTAATGGTATAACAATTGCAGTGTTGTATCGAAATGAAAAGAGGTTCGTATTTTATCGTACAATTAGAAAATTTTAAAATGTTGGGGAACTATTAACCCAAATAACTGTCCTCTCTTCATGCTTGCGGACCGGAGAACTATAAGGAATATGGTGGAAGTTATTTTGATATTTTCTACCTATTTTAAGCGCGTATTCCTTATATTTGAAATTTATTGAGCAAAATTGGGTTATTAAAATAAATTATATTATACAGGGTTAAAGATAAACGTACCATTGCAATGATTTCTCTATATGATTTTATATTTCTATACATTTATTTCGTTTGTATTATTATGCATTTATTTCCTTGATAAAAGTGTTCTTACAAAATAATCTTTTTTAACATATAATCTGCAGATCACATTCCAAAGTAGCAACTTAACAAGTCGGCAAAGATAATAAATCTTCATATACAATTAACACCCTCTCAATTACAAATGAAACAGATATGCATTACACACATCTGTATCTGTACACATGGACATACATCTCGTACTTTCCAACGTTTACTTCAGCTACAGACGCGTGCTTCTGTCTCAACTAGACTTCGTCAGTTTGGCTAGTGAAGTAAAGTTTGATGGATCGCCTCATAGGTAGAGCAAATTTTGTCCTATCAGGTGGCACCAGATAATCTAGTAAAATCTGACGGACAAAAGAGACTACGCCAAAAATAGCGATTTTCTCTCGTCTAGCTATACCGGTACAAAAGGGAAAAAAATACGTATATATGGTGTAAGTCCATTAATACGATGCCAGATGGCAGTAAATATACGAAAGAAATTTGAGTACATTAATACATTAAGCACGCATTACGCAGTTATAAATGAAACAGACGCATTACACACATCTATATCTGTACACATGGACATACACTAACGTTTACTTCAGCCAAAGGCACGTGTTTCTGTCTCAACTAGACTTTGTCAGTTTGGCTAGTGAAGTAAAGTTTGATGGATCGTATATGTCCATGTGTACAGATATAGATGTGTGTAATGCATGTCTGTTTCATTTGTAACAAACTTATCGTATTGATGTACTTATTCAAATTTCTCTGGTATACCATCGCAATATTCAATACTTACTTGCATCCCTATAAGCAAACACATGAACAAAACTATAAAATACGTTTCCTAAGTTTGTAGCGACGTTATCGCCATAATTATACAAATTAATAAGTTTGATATTAACGAACAAAAGTACTTTCATGAAATATCGTGAAAACTAGTATTAAAAAGTTATTAATAAAAAAATTGCGCAGGACCTGTTGTTTTATGTAACTGTCAGCATTAGTTGCGATATAAGAAAACGTTCAAGCGGGGAATATATTTGGAAAGTACGAAATTAGATCTGTCGTGTTACAGAGTAAGTAGCAGAACTTTTAGTAAAAGCATCACGGACTTCTCGTGATGATCCTATAGAAGAAGCCCTTACCTAAATCCCTATAATCGAAGACATGAACAAAAACTACTATAAAATATATTTCCTAACTTTAATCTGATAAATTAGATCCGGTAAAAAGTCTTAATTAAAATTAATAAAACGTACGTTTTTAATAATAATACGTTTATTATCCAACAGTCATAATAACTAATTACAGGATAATACGATATTTATACAAAGTAAGATCAAGTCAGTGTTTGTTGCAAAAAAAAAATACACACACACAGATGCAACAATCAGCAATGAGAAGTGATTGTTAATAACAGTACCAAATTGATTGTAATTTAGATTAAGAATATCTATGTCTAGCCGTTTGATTATGTTGTTCATGGTGCAAATCATATCAATCACAGGCGAATGTTGATTATATAAGCGAGACTTGGGGACATAAAAAAGGTTAAAACGCCTTGAGGCAAATTGAGGAACTGAGAGATTTAGTAGAGATAGGAGGTGGGAATCTAGGATAACACCTTTAATGAGCTTTAACCCTAAAAGCAACGGAGATATTGTACGTCTGTCCTGCAAGCTTATTACATTGAATTCTTGAAGTAATTCCTGATATAAGTAACCTCTCTCAGGATATATACCACGCTTACGAAAATAAATAATTCTCAGAAACTTCCGCTGAACCTTTTCAACATCATCAACAGCCTTGGCGTAATATGGTGACCAAATCAAACTCCCGTACTCTAGCATACTTCTGACATAGCTTTTATATAATAATTTCAGGGGCTCTATTGTCTTGAACACCTTGGCGTTGCGAGAAAGGAAACAGAAGTATCTGTAGGCCTTATTACATACCTGACGGATATGGTCCTTAAATGTAAGCGAGTTATGAAACCCGACTCCAAGATCCTTAAAAAGTTCCACTCTGCCCAAACGATCGCCATTTACATCGTAATCGTACTGAACTGTGACTTTCATCTTAGAAAAAGACAGAGCCTTACACTCGTTAACATTTAGTTCAATCCGTTAGTCGCACACCAATCATTTATAATATTTAAATCAGTTTGAAGTTGTTCACTGTCAGCGAAAGTGTTAATTTTACCATAAATCTTCATATCATGAGCGTACAATAAACAGTTTGACCTGATCATAGTTGGCAATTTATTTATGTACAATACGAAGAGCAGAGGACCAAAAACGGACCCCTTTGGAACTCCACTCCTCACAGGAAATTTATGCGATCTAGTCCCCCACATTCAACAAAATTAGATCGATCCGTTAAATAGCTGGAAATAACCTTCGACATAATTAGGACTAATACTAAAATTATTTAATTAGAGATTAAAACGTGATGGGGAACTTTGTCGAAGACTTTACTTAAATCGGTTTTTACAATATCCACTTGCAAGCGTTGATCAAGGGTATTTGCTATATATAGGGTTACAGTCATCAAATTAGTTGTTGTAGATCTGCCCCTTACAAATCCGTGTTGCGAATCCGATAATTGTGTTACTATTTCACTGTAGACAAGATCAGCGAGGATTATTTCAAAGACCTTCGAAATATTATTAATTAAAGAAATCCGTCGATAAGACCTTATGTCATTTTTAGTCCCACTCTTAAAGGCGGGCGTTATTTTACTCACTTACACTGATCAGGGAAACATCCAGTTGACAATATTAGATTATATATGTGCAACAGAGGTACACTCAAAGCCGTTCTGAAATCCTTCAGTAGAAATGCTGGTATTCCGTCAACCCCAGTCGCATAATCTTTCTTAAGCATTTTGAGTGCATTTAAGAAATAAGTTTCATTCCAAAATTCAGTTCTGTGGGGATATATATTCTTTGTATTGAGTCCCGAAGGCATTCCACATGTGAAAACTAACGAAAAGTAATTTGCGAAACCATTAGAAAGATTCAAATCATTAGAAAGATATATTCTAGGAACTTTGTAAGTACGAAGCCGCTTAACATTCCGTAACACAGTCAGAGCATACTGGAGATCTCTGAAGCAAATCTTCAAAGGGCGAGGTTTATCCGGTGACAGGTTCCTGCCAATTCTAAAAACATTATCCACAATATCGCCAGAACCATGGAATCACGAACAAAATCAATTAATCCAATAACGGAGTTCCTGGCATCAAGAGTTGAAGCAGCTTCAGGATAATTGTATACTAGAATATTGCGCTTACGAGCACTTCGATCATCCATCTCATGTATGATATCTTCAAATGCGGTATCATCTATTCGCGATTGACTAGTAGTTTATGACTTAGTCTTCAGTTCGGAAACCTCATGTTGCAAATCGAGGATTAGACTCTCCAATATCTTAAGCAACTGAGTCTGATCGGTAATATCAAAGTTAACACAATTCGAACAATCCATTTCAAATTCTTTTTGGAACGCAATAAGCGAGTCTTAGATGTCGCTAGCCCAACACACGCATTGCCATACATACTTTTCCAAACAAACAATATTACTCAATTGTTCTCATCAACAGCAGTACTACAACATTTACATATCTGGGGTATTGTGCATAGATTTTGAAATTGCATTGCCATACATACTTTTCCAAACAAACAATATTACTCAATTGTTCTCATTAACAGCAGTACTACAACATTTACATATCTGGGGTATTGTGCATAGATTTTGAAATTCTACAAGGTGAATACGATAATAAATAATAAATAAATAAATATAATTAAGACAAAGGGAAGATGGAAGCAATGGTACACTTTTTAATTATTCAAACTATAGAATAACTCAATTAACATTAACAATTTCTTTTCTCCTTTCTTTGTCTTAAACGCGGCATTTCACAACCACAATATTCACTTAATTTTTAGTTCCTATCCCACTTCTGACTTGTAAGGAAAACTGTTTAATTATTCAAAATATATAATAACTCAATTAACAGATTTAATCCAATATATCAAAACTGATTGCCTATATGTACGTGAGTATATCTCGCCACCCCAACATATATTGTTCCTTCGGTCGTCGACATAATATACATCTGACGGATCATGTGCCATGCACCTACGTGGACATACATACCGTCCCTTATCATAATGCCTCGACACATTCACATACATTATTATACACACAATCCCTTACAAAAAGATATTTGTATTTATGCACAAAAACAAAAACATGTGCTAAGGACGCCATGAAACCGGCAACGATTTCAAGAAAACCGACGAAATATATACAAAAGGAAGATATTAATAAGGGGACTACTTCAAAATTAAGTCGTTTAGAGTACTTCCATAAATAATACACAAACAATTACCGTGCACAAATGTTGTAATTCAATCAATACATAAATACAGCAATCAGCTGCAGAAAATGAAACCGTGCACTCACTCACTATGAATTTTTCAGATTAGTAGTTAATACCGCAAAACTTCGAATACAGTTTGATATTAACGAAAAAAGTACTTTCATGAAATATAGTAAAAACAATATAAGCTAATATTATTTTTTTTTAATAAAAAAATTGCGCACTACCTGTTGTTTTGTATAACTCTTGGCATTTGCTGTGATATAAAAAAAACGTTCGAACCCGGGGATATATTGGAAAGTACGAAATTAGATCTGTCGTGTTACGGAGTAAGCGGCAGAACTTTAGTAAAAGCATCACGAACTTCTCGTGATGATCGTACAGAAAAAGCCTATTGCATGATGCATTAGCGTTCTCCTGTGTGTTCTCTACAGTACTTGTTAGCTTAAAGATGCAGTGCACAAACGTGTTTGCAGCTAAATCCCTTTTTTATACACACAATAGCAAATACATACAGATACTATGAAAGGACTGCGCAGATACCAGTTCTATTTTATATGAAATGATATTATCCTCATTTATAGTTTAAATTTGACAAAATGTACTTCATGTACTTAAATGTATATTAATCTAACAGGCATTTAATTTTGAAATAATTATTATTTAAAAAATTTACTGTATTCCTGATTTCATGTATGAACAGTGTAAATCGATCAATATAACATATACCACTGCAACAATAATATGACAAAAACTATTTACAACATAAATGAATGGGCAACGCGGAGGGAACGCGAAGAACAAAAGAGGCAGAAGTAACAACAGCAAGAGAAACAGCAAGCTAGAGCAACAAACACATTCGGCAATATATAACAATACAACACCACCGCGATCCTATGAAGATGGGTATTGTCAGGTTCCGATCTTCTTGAAGCAGTAACGAACGTCGCTACATAAACTGTAGTGATGTAAATATATTTAGAAAAGAATAAAACAACGGAAAAATTCATAAAAAGCCCCGTGAATATGTGAGGCCGCAAATACGAGGGCTATTAGGAATTATATTGCGTTTTGGTATATATATATATATATATATATATATATATATATATATAGGAAAAAAAATATATTCTATATAAAAAGCTTGTCGGATATTGTAAAATGAATTCCAATAACTCTTCTTTTTCACTTCCTTCTTGATATCTTTTAGATTTTTTACCCTTTTGAGGGCGTCCTTTATGATAGCCTGGATTTGATTGTAAAGTGGGTCTACTGGAGTCTCAAGAAAGAAATTCATTCGGATCGTAGCCTCCCTCCACTATCGATTCTTCGGAATCTGTCGCAAATTCTTCAGGTCGTACAATTCCAATTTCACTAGGTGGGATCCTTTTTGGCCCGGCGACTGAATAGTACAATATCCTTCTTGGGTGTTCCGTTAAATATTTTGTGAGATTGAATAAATATTGGTTTGTGACGTCGAAGGTTCGTCTAATTCTGCGTGAATCTCGTTTGAGAGGCAACCTCATGAATCAATATAATGCAACAACTAAAGAAGTTACTCCTGCAGTAAATCATATGTTAACTTCAATTATTACAATGATCCTCATTCCATTAATTTATTATATGCAAGTATTGATCCAGTTAAGATAAAATTCTGCCGTCTGAAACTTTAACCAATTAGCTCAATTCCACATCGTCAAAGCGCTGCGTTGCGAGCCAGGTCTTCATCGTTGGAAACAGGTGGTAGTCGCCCTGTGCAAGATCCGGACTAGGAAACACCTCTCACTTGAAAGCATTCAGTACATCTGCGATTTGCCGTGTGTGGTCGGGCATCGTCGTGCAAAAACCAAATTTTTCTAGCTCAACTTTCGTCGAATTACTGCTCTTAATTTTTCCAAAGTTTGCCAATACCTTGCAGAGTTTATTATTGCCTCATTCAATAAAATCGATAAGAAGCACACCTTTCCTGTCCAAAAAAAGATTCGTCATAATCTTCCTTGCAGACAACGTTTGCAAGCATTTTCTTGTTTTTTGCGGGGGGATTTTTGTGCCCTCACTCCATAGACTGCAATTTGATTTCGCAGTTCACATGTTTTATCCAAGTCTCGTCTCCAGTTACGATTCGATCAAGTAATGAGTCACCATCTTTTTCGTAAGATTCCAGAAAGGTCAATGATGCAGCCATATGCTGATTTCTGTGGTTTTCTATCAAGATTTTTGGGATCCACCTTGCACAAAATTGGTGATAGCCTAGCTTATGTGCAACGATTTCATGCAACGCACTTCGTGAAATTTGTAGAAAACTAAGCGAGATTTCCGTTATTGTGAATCAGCGGTATTCTTGAATCTTCTTATCGACTTGTGCGATCAGTTCATCAGTCACAATGCTTGGTCGTTCACTTCGCTCTTTATCATGAACATTACTTCGGCACCACCATTGGCGCTCCACCTTCCGTGATTACATTATTTCCATACACTTCACACAATTGCCGATAAATTTCAATTGGTTTATAGCTTTTCGGCAATGAAAACCATAGTACTGATCAGTCTTCACAACTCACGGGATTTTAAATTGCTACACACATTTTAAACTTTTATTGCGAAATAACGGGAAACGACACGAATCTCGCGCTACCACTGCTGGATACCGACTGAACGGAAGAACGCTCAGACACCAAGATGGCCGCGCTAGCCCTGACCCTTGCTGCTACGGATGAAAACGTAATCTAATAATTCCTGAATGGCGCTCGTATAAAATGTGAAACTGTTGTGACTACATAAATAACTTAGATGTACCGCCTAGAACACAAACAATGAAGATAGAACCTCACCATATGTGCAAAACAAAAATACGTTTAATAATAACAAAAATAGTATAAATCGGATGTGGAGAACACAATACAAGTATACATTTGTAACAAAATAATTGAAACATACATGAGTGGGTAAAAACCGCACAAAAAATATTAATATTGAACCTGTATTTGTGTTCTTCACACCAGATTTTTAATAATATTTTATAGTATTAAAAATACATTTGTATTATACAAAACTGGTGGGGTTTTTACCCACTCATGTATGTTTCAATTATTCTGTTACATTACACATGCGGTTAGTCCGTAAGTATGAGTGAAGACACAAACAAAATACAGTTTCTAGAGAGAAGGCAGTGCCATCTCTGGAAACACGTCGTTGGTTCGCATCGGTTATGTGAACAGAGCGAGGTACTTCGGCCGTCTGATAATAGGCAGCGCTGAATTTACTTCTATGCTCGGTCTAGATAATTTCTGTGAGATAACGAAGTCGTTCTTTTTTGTGAATGTGTCTGAAAATATCCTTTCTCCAGCAGGGGCGTACCGATGATCCTGTAGAAAGGTGAAATACGTATCTACGTCTCTGGGAAGGGATATGTTCGGACACGTTCAGAAAAAAATATTTATATTGAACCTGTATTTGTGTTCTTCACACCAGATTTATAATAATATTTTATATTATTAAAAATTCATTTGTATTATATATTTGTGTGGAAATGATTGCTCTTGCTATAAGACTCGTCAGTGCATTATGCTGGGATAGAAAAAATCTACAACAGCTCCATTACTGCATATGGTCAAGTTATTGAAGACAGCATGGGAGAAAACTAGCGCCGCTCCTTGACTAATATAAACATCACGAGCGCTAAACCAATCAGCGCCATTCTCATGACAAATGTAAGACTTAGCAAGTGCATCATGCATCATGAAAATTGCTATCCAGACTTGCAGATGCGTGTTTCGTCCTGCTATAGACTCGTCATGATGTCAGTGAATGATGCTGGAATAGCATCGTGCACTAACCAGTCTACAGTCAGACGAAACGCGTGCCTGTCTGGATACCAATTTTCACACAAATATGTACTAATCTTGTGTTTACCATACCCGATTCTTATTTTTGTATATTTTTTTTTTGTTTTATACAATAATATGTCAATACTCTGTACCACGAAGACATAGACAAATCGCGTGAACATTTGGAACGTTACAAAATATCAGCTGCAAGTCATATTTACATAGCCACATTAACTATTTTGTTATTCATTTACCCATAATCAAGAAAATAACCTCAAAAAACGGTTGTTACAATAACAATAATATTGAAGGGCTTGTTTGTTTTCATTTCCCAGGAAATGTCGCAATTGAATACAGGTTATATTGAATATAAATTAACCTTAACAAAATCTACATTAAGTTTCATTTTTCCATATAGTACTGCAAATCACGAGTAATTAAAGTAATTCTTCCAACAAATATCGTAATGAAATATTTACTGGCGAGGATACTGGGCATGTATGTTATATTGATTGCTTTATTTTCAATTGAACTATATGCTCTTAGGCAAAATGTAATTGTAATATTCCAATAAATAGAAAATAAATGGAAGTAATTATATAGAAGAATTTTATGTGAGGAGCACACAACATTCATAATTCTCTTGAATCGTAGGCTCTTAATCTAAATGTATTTCTAATATCTCATACACAACGTATTTAATCAAAAGTCACTTCAACTATACGGATACATGTGTTTTGATCTTACGATCGCCTCAGTGCAGTATGAAGTGACATCTTAAGATTCGCCCCCGTAAGTTAAGCACAATTTCATACCGTCAGGTGATAAGAGAATATCTTGTAACCTCTATCGGATAAAAGAGGCCCGCCAGTATGAGCAATTTCTCACTAACGGCTAGGCCGCTACTTAAGCGAAAAAGAAATACGCATAACTGTGTAGTACATTAACTCGTAGCCAGATGTGCCAATATACAAAAAAATAGCATATCGATGTGTAAACATATCGATATGCTATTGTGAGTACAAAATTGTGAATACAAATTAATACAAATTTGTTAAAAAGATATCTGTATCTGTACACAAAGACATACACAAAATATTTAGTCAATGGTCACTTACACTACAGACAAACTACACGTTTTACAAATTGACCAACAGTTTTAATTTATAATTGAGCTTCATGTAAATTTACAAGAAAAATGTCTAATCTAAATGGCATTTTACGGAATAAGTTTGCTAGCCAGTGAAAAGAAACTTGATCTTACTGAAGTGATAAATAAATCGCGAACTATTGAGCCTAATGAAAAATTAATCAATCATTTAATAAGAGCAGACCGATTACCCTGAAGTTTTCTCTCCCTTCCTAACAAGTATGGTCGGTACACTTCGCTTCCTTTACATATACCGTATGAGCCCCCCTATAATAGCCGGCAATATTCGAAAATAGAGAGGTCACACTTACTACTAACGCTATCAGCTAAACACATATGTGCGATTTCAATGCGGCCAGCGTTAGTTTTATAATGGCTGTTGAATGAAGTGCATCTATCGTAGAGTAGCATTTTATCGTAATTCTATTTATTGTTTGCAGTTATCTAGTATTTTCTTTTGTTAACGGTTGCTTATTTCTTTTCGGCATATTTATTATTATTTTCTTTAATACCGATATTTGTTACTTAATGTAATCATCTTGGTCAATCAATCAAACAAATTATATGTTCATTTCAAACAGAATTTGCAAAATCATAGCGTATAAGACAGCAATTGTAAAGTGTATATTTCATACTAAATTTATTACTGTTTGGAGCGCTAGTCACTGACCCGCTAGGTCGCCTAATTTAGCAGCAAATGATTTTTTTCTTGTATGGTTATGTCAAATCGTCCATTTACGATTTTTAGAATAATAGAGCTTCTCCTACCGATTATTTAACTTCAAGCATTGATCATTGCATGCAAAACATATTACCTCACACATTGTCAAATATTCGCAGACATTTTGTCAACAGATTAAGGTGTTGCACTTCTCAGTTAGATAAATTTCATTCGGAATTGTTATTCAGTTTTTAGAAGTGTATTAACTTTATATTTTATATTCTAGTATAAATAGAATTTGCTTATTTCTATACAACTAAAGTATTTTTAAATTTATTTAAAGTGGCAACTATTATTACGTTCTATTCCGACTAGAGAAAATTTATTACATTTCCTTGTCTATTGCAATATATTTATTGCGTCCATCGCTTCTTTGTCGTGTGATTTATATGGTGCGCGATATATCGACCACCTTGGAAGTAGCATCGAGTGACTATAAGAGGCTCGCTCATACGGTGTATATGTATTTCTTATATCAGCATATTGACACCGTTTTACGATAAATTCGAAACATGCATGTCAATATACTGATATAGTTTCTGCTTGAAGACTAACTCAATTATTAACCTTACTTCAAACGAAACTGCGGTTAAGTGCATATGAAAAATTATAACCTACACGTCTACTTAAAATTAATTGCTCTACCTTCATATTATATTACCGCAGTGCATTTATTCTTTTCAAATCATTTTATTTCAAAAATTTTTTCAATTTCAGAATTATTCTAATTTTTTTAAAGCAAATAACTTAATCCAAAGAAGCATTGTACAATCACATTGCAAATTCACTATTTTAACTGCTACAGTTTTATACTACAGTGCTACAGTGTTTATTTTGTTTTTACAATTATCCCCAAACTAAGAAACGTATTTTTTGTAGTTAAGTATAAATGTAATAAACAAATTTATCCTGTATGCAATAATCGAGACAGAAGATTTAATTATTCAAGCTAGAGTATTACCTTCGAATAACGTACACACACGGAAAATCCTATGTCCACGAATTTCCGATATTTAGAGATGGGGAAAATCATTTAAAAAAATAAGCTTAATTTTATTTAATATATTTATTTTAATATTAAAATAAAGCCTATTACATAATTATCAAGAAGCCTTAAGCAAAATTAAAATAGCATAAATTTGTTATGTAACTAAAAAATATGTATGTACGTACAATACCAGACCGAAATTAATTAATAACGAGGTGAATGCACCTGTAGTTTTACAAGAAGTGAGGGAAGTTGGTGAAAATTCATAATATAATGTTTGTAGTGCTAATAAAGTTGCAAAGCGTCAATGAGTTACTCAACTGTGTGGAGAATTATGAGAAGACAGCTTCAGCTCTATTCTTATAGAATTAAAATGTTATTTGAACTCAAAGAACGAGATAAACTGATTCGCGTAGCTTTCGCTCTGCAAATGTTAGCAGAAATTCAAATAACGTTGAATGGTTGGAAAAAATCTTGTAGACAGATGAGGCACATTTCGAGTTAAATAGAGGTGATAACACACATAATAGCAGGATATGGTTGAATAATAATCCGAATACGATTGTTCAACAAGGATTACATGATGTCAAAGTTACTGTCTTGTGTGGTTTTACGTCAAATTTTATAATTGGACCATATTTCTATGAAGAAATGGAAAATGGGTAAACGATAACAGTAACGGTAAACAGACAGCGATATTTTCGAATGTTGCAATATTTCGAAAAAACAGCATTACAGAATCATGATATTGAAAACATTATTCATGTACAAAAATACTGAAAACCCTCTAATACATTTGGCGCTCGAGTAATTAGTAGGCACTTTCCAAACAGTTGGCCTGCTAGGTTACCAGACCTAAATCCGGCTGACTATTGTTTTTGGGGTTACCTTAAAGAAAGGATATTTCTTAGTAGACCTACTACTCGCGAGGAGTTTAAACAATCGATTTCAGATGTAATTGAAAACATACCAATGAATGCACTTTCTAATGCCGTTTATAACATAGAAGAATACCATTGTTCAATAAGTATTAGTAATACTTATTGAACAACATGGTGGTGGTTATATTTAAATTTTTTCTTATTGTTATAAAAAAATCCCGTTTCTTTATGAACAAATTAGTGCTTTTATTTTTGTACATATTAAAAATTTGCCAAACTTATGGCCATTTCAAACTGGGAACTTACTTTAGAATAACGCTATACATATACCTAACACTAGTTTACAAATTTAAGTTTGTTCGCTGGGGTTTTAATACCTAGGTGACATTGATTAACCCTAGGACTACCAGGGAAACGGCCTATCGCTACTTACCGCGCGGGTCCATTGGACCCGTATTACTGTATGCTGGGTTTGAGCTAATATTCGGCGATTATTTTAAATTCAATATAGCGTAAGCATTATTATGTTTGACTTTTATTTTATTCAACATAAAAGATCGTTAGAATAAACCATAGCAGTAATAATAATAAGACATAAATATTGTAAAATAAAATATATAAGTGACTTACATAAAAGTAAAAGTGGGTTAAACAAATTTCTTACATATAACTACTGAGTGTTCACCGCGTACATTGGTTTTACAACGTGCACAAGTTGTTCTTGTTTTTCTGTCTTTTGAAGATGGACAAACATCACATCTCTTCTTCTTTCTTGAAATCTCATAACTAGTAGATGCTTCAGCTTCTTCTTCTTCTGCTTCTGGTTTTTCGTGGTCCTTGTATTCTGCTAGCTCCTTTCCTAGCTCAATTAGAAAGTTTCTTCTCTTTTTCAAATCAAAAGCTGAATTAGGTTTCAAGAGCTTCCAAAGTATGTATACGTTCATGGCGCTGATGTATATCATGTTATAAAAACTTCAAGAGGCCATCTCTTCGTCATACTTTTCACGATGTATGATCGTGTCATTTTGTCCATGTTGTCTACGTCACCTTTTGTTTTATTGTAGTCCAGGATTACCTGAGGTTTCTTTTTTTGGCCATTATCAACATTTTTCTCACTGTGCAGAGTACTCAGCAACGTTACAAGCTTGAGTATCTTTGGGCAATACGAAATAATCATCGCATCGTCTGTAAAACCAAACTATGTGGAAAGCACTCGATAATTTTTTGGATCAACAAATGAAGAAGGCAATTCAAGCTTATTTTTACGGATCATACCAACTAATGTTAGGTTTTTTAATAACAAATACTTGCAAGATTGTACGAAGTAAAGAAATTGTCGCAGATGACATTCCTTTCAGAGTTTTCAATTTCTTCTACTAAACGTTTTACAATCTTTTCGCCTTGATTCTTGACTCTTTCCTCTCCCTGCTTTTCAGGATAAATTTACAGTTTCCATGCATAGGTTGTTACACTATTACAAATGGCCCAAAATTTTATTCCATATCGTCCAGGTTTTGATGGAATATATTGTCCAAAGGGACATCTGCCTCTGAAAGTTACAAGCTGTTCATCAACCGTCATACACCAATTTTGTACATACGCATCTCGCAAATAAGTATTCCATAACTCAAAGCATTCCCATATTGGTGCTATTTTGTCGCCACTCCTTTTTCTTCGTCATTCCGTTGCATCGTCGAATCTAAGTACACGAAGTATATTGTGAAATCTATTTCGAACGATAATAGTGCCAAAGACTTTTCGACCATTGTTTTTGCTCAAAAGTTATATTACGTCCTCGTTATAAGATTTGTATACACCTATTAGTATCAAAACTCCAATAAATTTCTTCAATTCTTCGACCTACTTTTGGTCCAATTTTTGCCGAAAACAATCTCTCCTTTTTCATTCGTTCACTTTAGTATAATTTCAAGAAGAGGTTTACGAAAATAAATCAAAAAAGAAGAAACAGGTGTATCGATCTCGCGATTTCCAAAACGTGTTGGGTCTGAACGTTCTCGTAAAATATTGTGTTGTGATTGGCTTCCGTGATGAGTTAAAATAGGGTCTTGGTACCAAACAACTTGTTTGTTCTTCGATATAAAAGAATTAGCTCCAGCCGGATTTCTGTTGTGGTCATCATCGCTGCTCTCAGCAGATTCATCGCTATCTAATTTTTCTGCTGTGCTTGTATCGCCTCCATCGATGAGGCCTTCGATTGCATCTACCTCTCCATCGTCGTTAGAAGCTTCATATCCGCTATTGTATTCAAGGACACTCATTTCGGCTACTATCGCCTGTAGCTGTTGTTGTGTAAGATATTCCTTATTTCTACGATCCATTTTCCGTAATGAGTAAAACGCAAAGTAGAAAATAGCCGCAATAAAAGATTCAGAAATAACTACCTGACAATTGATAAAAATGATGCTAAAATATCAAATCGCACATCACAAATGAACAAAATATAAATTTTGTCTTATTCACAGAAACAAAGTAACACTACACAGATTCGGCAAGCACTAATGCATTATTCACGACGTGCGGCTATAAATATACCCCAAGATCCGCATGATAAAGGTATTTTCCCTTTCTGTATACATCAGGGAATGCCAAGAAAGGTTTATCAGCAGCGGAGAAGTCTGGAATTTATAAGCGAACCACTATCATTGTAAAACACACTCGCTTTATCTACATTTATACGGTAAACGACATATGGGTCCAACGGACCCGGTTGGTATATCGCGAAAGTATTTTTATACTGCCAAAACCATTCTTTCTAAAATAATTTTTTTGTCAAAATTTTAAAGCTATAACTCATACTTATAAAGTCTAGTAATACCAGTAAATTAGCCCAACCATAATTACGATAAAACAATGGTTAGAAATCGTTTCGGGTCCATTGGATCCGCTCGGTAGTCCTAGGGCTAAATATGTTATTATCACTTCAAACATGAATTAGATTTTTTCACATCCAGATACAACGCAAATTACGAAATAAAAAAGCATTACTTTTGATGAACGTATCTAACTATACCGTATTTAGTAATGACAAATTGACACTTTTCCATTTTAATATATTAAAAAATACATAAATTGTATTTGGAGACTAATTGGTATTAATCGAAATTCTGAATTTTTCATTAATAAAACCGTTGTCTTTGTTTGAAAAGACCCTTTAATAATTTTATTAATGAACGTGAAAACACCCACAGTAGTCATCATGTTTGTATTCCACCTTACCTGGCACTTCTGCTCCATTTCTTTTATTTATGTCTTGATGAAACCTCTCTCCTTGTTTTTCGCGCATTTGTCCAAGATTTTCGGGAAAAAAATCAATATGGGTATATAAAAAGTGAATTTTGATGCTCATACTGCAACCTAAATCGAGAAGCTTTTGCAGCATGTTTCTGAACAACTTTTTCATTATCTTGTGATTTACAATTTCTTAGAAAGTATTCTATTATATTTTAGAAAGCAATCCAGGCTCTACTTTTGACAGCAGTCATAGTAGTTTTAAAATGGCTGCCGAAAACCAATTTTCTAATTTAGGAATCAATGAAAATAACCTCCTTAAGTTTTGCATCAGACAAGCCGGCTACAAAAGATTTTTAAAGCAGTTTCCATCCTTGTAATAATAATAACAATAATAATAATAATAATAATAATAATAATAATAATAATTGTTTAGCCTTGAAACCGTTAACAACTTTGTTAAATTCCCTAAATAAGGGATGTAATTTACTACAACCTGTCGTACAAATTAATCACCTTTGGTACATGGATGATCTCAAATTCTGCTAGGAAAAAGAATCATCTTCGCGATCTCCTAAACTGTGTTGGCCGTTATAGTAGAGATATCCAAATGAAATTTGGATTGGAAAAATGCAAAAATTGCATGGAAAAGGGACAATGGAAGTGGAAGGCGGACAAGGACTAGTTATTGGAATGGAGAG
The DNA here is from genome assembly GCA_935421215.2 of Melolontha melolontha. Classification (NCBI taxonomy): domain Eukaryota; kingdom Metazoa; phylum Arthropoda; class Insecta; order Coleoptera; family Scarabaeidae; genus Melolontha; species Melolontha melolontha. Next base: position 102,970,580 of record OW285236.1, on the reverse strand, counting down.
CAACGACTATTATAAGTATCTTGGTTATTTGCAGGCTAGAGGAATAGAACACAATATTGCAAAAGAATCAGCGACAGATCAGTATTTCTCTAGGCTGCGATCGTTGTTGAAAACCAGATTGTCGGCAAGAAATATGTCCAAGGCAATAAACAGCTTTGCAACTTCCGTAGTTACTTATGGATTTGGAATAATTAACTGGACTGATACTGAACTTGAAGCAATAGACATCAAGACAAGAGTAGAAGCCAGAAAATTTAGAATTCATCACCCACGTAGTGCGATCGAAAGGTTCCACCTACCAAGAAGAGAAGGAGGTAGAGGAATACCGAGTGCTTATTGCAGGCATTATACACAGGTAAATAATTTACGAGCGTACTTTCTGCAAAAGTCGAAAGAAAGTAGATTGCATAATGCGATTGCTCAAATGGGCAATTTTACGCCACTCAAACTGGCTCACGATGAATTCAATCCATCCACGAGAATCTTAAATATATCCCAACAGAAAGAGAGTTGGAAAAATAAATCTTTGCATGGCAACTATCTGTTAACAATCGGATCTGAAAATTTTGACACCTCAGCGTCGCAGGCATGGCTGTATACAGGTAACCTGTTTGCTGAAACAGAGGGATTCATAGCCGCCATCTAAGATCAAGTAATTCCAACGCGTTCCTATAGCAAAAAAAATCTTAAGGAAAATTTATCTGACATTAAATGTCGTGTATGCACAGATAAGGAAGAAACAATTGATCATTTGATGGCAGGATGCTCTGTACTTGCCCCCAAAGAATACCTCGAGAGGCACAACAGGGTTGCGAAAATAATACACCAGCTGCTCAGACAGAAGCACTTGTCGTATTCTGAAAATGTCCCATACTATGAATATGAAGCACCTTCAGTTTGCGAGGACGAAAATTCTCGATTATATTGGAATCGCCAAATAATCACGGAAAAAAACAATTCCCAACAATATTCCAGATATGGTACTGACACTGAAGAAGGACAAGATAACGTACATCATTTACATTGTTGTTCCGTTGGCAAAAAACACTGCAAGGAACTATAGTGAGAAGGTAAATAAATATTTACCTCTCAGCGACGAAATCAAAAGTATGTGGAAGATGGACAAGGTCCTAATAGTCCCAATTGTGATTGGCGCAACGGGTGAAATCCCACATAAATTACACAAGTCCATAAATGTTTTGGATCTCTACCAGAAACTTTATTTAAAAATGCAAAAAAGTGTCTTGTTAGACACGGCTGCAATAATACGTCGTGTGCTAAACTGATGTTGGAGCGCGCGAACGTGGACAACGTGGCCGGGAGGCGAAATGACGGAACGGGTGGGGGTGCTGATGTGGTCCTCTACAGGGTGGTAGCCTAGTATATGCGCTACCAAACTCTAGGGGGGTCTGCCCGATGGGCGGACAGGTGCCATTCCGCCTTTAGCAGAGGAGAGAGGAACCAAGCTACGCGGCGCAAAACACGGCGCAATGCACACACCACTAGGACCGGTCCTGGGCGGCAACCTGGCTAGGCTGCCGTGACAGCACACACACGCTCGACGTGTGTGCAGTGCCCCCGCAATGGCGGAAAACGTTAAAATGGCACAAAGTGTGACCGTCGTCGACTAAAGTAGCCGCTAAGAGTGTTCCATTGGTTGGCGATGAGCAACCCCGTGCAGGGTGCGCTTCGCGGGTCTGGGCCTTGCCTCGATGGGGCGGGGGTCGGGCCGTCGAAGTACTGCACGGAAAAGTAAAGAAGTTGCCGGGAAAGAGTTGGCGGCCCTGCGCAACGGCTGGTGCTCCGATCTCTCAACATTAGCGCGACCGGACACTAAACACATGCACGAGCGCGCTAAAATACAACACCCCGACACTTGCGCGCTCGCACAAACACAAAACCACACACCCAGAGAGAGACGCAAGCTGCCAGCAGCAACCAACACACAAGTTGATACCCAGAAAGAGACACAAGCTGCTAGCAGCGAACAACACATATGTTCACACCTTGAAAGTACTGGTAAGTATCTACTATAATCAATGTTCATATAAAATAAATGAATGATAGATAACTATGCCATCTATCTTGTTCGAATGAACCGATGGGGTAAGATAACGGCAACCAAGAACGAATGGTTCTTATGAGTGGAAGAGGTAATAATAGTAATAATTGTCTTTATTGTCCAACAGATCTCTGCATTAAGAGGACAATACAATAATAAAGTACAGTGTCAAAAAAACTAAAATAAATTATAATCCATAAACTAATAACAGTAAAAATGGCAATTCAAATAAAGAAAATAATCAGAAATAGAGTTATTCAGAGTTATTAACTTGTCGATTGCGCAAACGTGGGTAATTTATTATGTATCTATATTAAATATTAAAGGGTTAAATTGTGGCGAAATGGTAAACAGGATAAGGCAAAATTGTGTTAACATCTCTAGCCATATGCGTAACTGGTGCTTTAGCAAACACGTTAGTTCTAGCTCTAACTTCGGCGAATGATTCATTTGATCTCGTTGCATATTTTGGCGCCATAATGTCAACAGCAGAGAGCAAGTTCAGTACGTCGATGCCATTGTTGACTAGCTTAATCATAAAATGAGCTCTCGCTATCTCTCTGTGATCAGAAAGTTAGGTAAAATTGTTATCCTGCAGTAATTCCTGATAGTCAACTCATCTAGCAGGATAATTGCCAGATAATTTGTACGTTAAATATTTCAAGAATCTTCGCTGCACTTTCTCGTAAGTTCTGGTAGACATAATAAGGTTACCAAATAATTTACGCATACTCGAGTTTAGGGAAAACCAGTGTAAAATAGAGCATATGAAGCATATTTAGATTTGCAAATTTACGGCAGGATCGACTAACAAAACTAAGAGTGTGTGAAGCGGAGTTGGAAAAGATAGAATATGGTCAGTGAACTGCAAGCGTTGATCAAACAAAACACCCAGACTTTGATTTGTGATTGTCGTGAGATGTTGAAGTAATCAAGTGAATAAGTATATATTAAAGGGTTCGCCTTTGTAGTGTACGTGATGACTGCACATTTATTTATACTGATCCTTATCTTGTTATCGTTACACCATTGGAAAATAGTGTTTAAATCCTTTTGCAGAGTTTCGCAATCGGAGGTAGAAGATATTTTCCCGAAGACTTTTAGATCGTCCACGTAGGCCACGTAAGGACGTGACAGTTAAGCGGCAACAGAAGATCATTAATATAAACATTAAATAAGAGCGCACCAATGTTCGAGTCCTCAGGAACACCGGAAGAATCAGTGCAATTTGGGGAATTAAAGCCATTATAGAAGACATAACACAAGCGATAATAAAAATAGCAAGCTATCAGATCTGTTAAGGATGAAGTAAAGCCAGTTGAACTTAGTTTGGACAATAATATGGTATGGTCAATAGTGTCGAAGGCCTCCGCGAAATAGATATAAACAACAACGACTTGATCTTTTGAGTCAATAGGGGAACTGATATACTGAATAATTTCAGTCAAATTAGTTAAAATTGACCTTCCAGACGTATATATTTGGAAATAAAAATACTAATGGTATATCATCTTCTATATCGCACTCACTTATATCACTTCACACACATTATATCCACATATTATAAAACATTTTTTTAACCGTTACAGGTGATAATTTTTTCCAAGCTGCTGAAATCAATATTAATGCATTGACTACTAAAACAAAGTCCTGGGTTAGTCGTACAATAATTTTATTTTCTCATTTTTCTCAGAATGTCAACAAATGTTGTAGTCTATACTAGCATTTGTCAAGGTCTATTAATCTTATCTGTGATAATTATCTCCGCAGAACTTTAAATATCTTAATTTCCTTAAAAATCCCCAAGGCTCTGACTTGATTTTCATGTGATTAATTGTCATTCACGTCCGTTAGAGTTCTTAAACATTGTCGTGCATTACTATGTCCGCAAATTAATGTAAACGAATTCAAGTGATCAGCTACGCTACGATAACATAATTACTTATTCCAGAATTATTTATCATGACTTAAGAATTAGATTTTACAGTACGTCCCAAAAAATTATGTTTCTACTATGCGTAGTATACTACATTTATTCAGGATTTATGTTATTGTGTACACTGAAAAGTTATAACTAATGATTATTTTACAAATAAAGAGACTCTGAAGCTAGTCAATTTCTTGGGGCTTAAATTATTTATGAAGCGAGATGTCGTTTTTGTGAATCAGTATACCAAGTGTTGTCTAACTTTAGGTAATCATGCCTTCAGTGATTTCACTATATATACTTTATAAAGTAACTGATTTAAGTAAACGAAGCATACGACAGTTTCCTAGGCTGAATTGTTTGCAGTCGCAGCCGGCGCCGAGTAAATTCTGGAAGCCAGCTACGCAAACAAAAAAATTAACATAATGACTGATAGTCAGGCGGCTATTAATGCCATTATGAATTCATCTACCAGATCTAAACTGGCGACAAATTGTAATCAGGTCCTCAACAGTCTGTCACAAGACAATACTCTGTCATTGATATGGGTGACAGGACATTAAAGACAATGAAATAAACGACGAACTGGCCAAGGAAGGTTCTAAGTGGAACTTTATTGGACTAGAACCTGTATGTGGAATCGCTAGAAGGGAGATCTGGTTGTGGCTAGAAAGATAACATGGAGGTTAACGGAAGATCAACTCCATACTTAGACACTACTAGGGGAGCTGAACTTCCCCTGAGGAGGATAGTGGCTTTCACCGAGAACACAAGATTAAAAGAGTGAAACTGAAAAATCTATTGGAGTTGGTACAAAGAGCACTGTGCTCAAGTGCCTAGACTTACTGGTGTCCAATCCATAGAATTAGATAGGAACCTCAATTATTCTACGTGGTATTGAATTATACATATTAACGCAACAATCTTTAGAAAGGTTCCTCCATGTATATACACACATAACACAGAACTATTAATTCTTCAATTTATTTATTGTCGAGCAAACAGGAGCTTTGTTGAATAGATATATAGTAGTAAAAATTCAATCTTTTCGGAACATGTTAAGCAGTACAATATTCCTTGTAATATGTTAAAATTTGTGTTAAAATAAAATATAACTTATAAGATATAAGATATATATAAGATATATTCACATATAATAATAGTCATATATAATAAAATTCTGACATATTGGAAAAATTTGAAACTAGTTTCAAAATCCTCATTCTGAAACTAGTACCTAGTTTAGGTCCATGTGCATAGATACAGATATGTTTTATTAATATTCGTATCATTTGTAACAATGCTTGGTGCCTGCTCACTTGTCGACATGATAATATTTTTTTTGAGATATTGGGCCCTCTGGCTACGAGTTAATGGACTACACTAATATACGTAATTATTTCTTCTTCTGTAATAGCTTGGCTATTCGAGGAGAAACCGCTTTTGTCGGCGTAGTCTCTTTTGTGCGTCAGATGTCACGAGATTATCTGGTGTTATTTGATAGGACAAAATTTACTACCTGACCGAAAAGCTAACCGTTGTCTTCGTTTACTTCATAAACCCGCATTTACGAAGTCCTAAGACAGAAACGCATGCATCTGTGGTTGAAGTGAATGCTGGTAAATACGCAGTGTATGTCCATGTGTACAGATATGTTTTATGCATATTTGTACCATTTGTAATATTTCGATATTATTAAAAATATTTTTGTTTTTTTATCTATAGTTGATTCTTGGCTTCAATTAATAAAATTAATTATAAAAATACTACGAAGAAACTTTTAAATAATTTATTTTAGTTGACTACATTGTTTACAATGTATATATTTCACAGTTGCAGTCCATCTTGATCATTTCTATTAGATTCAATATCAGTTGAATGGAAATTATCATCAATATGTAAATTTCGTCTAAATAAAATGTATAACGGTCATCAGTTTTATTAGAATCTTTTGCCATTCTTCAAAAACATTCAGTTGCAAAGAATCACAAAATATATAACACTGTTTCGGCTAGAACTAAGCTTTTATTCACTTATAGATTCGGTAAAGCACATATTGAGAACAATATAATTTATTCCTTCTAAAATAAATACTATCGCTCTAAAATGTTCGTTCAAAGTTTTACGATTTTACATAGAATTACGAAACAAAATTGTTTATAAATTTTGCAATACCTTTACTCAATCTAAACCCATCCAGAAACTTATTTTCAGACCACTTTTAAAAAAGTTCTCCCCCACTTTATGATTTTCCTTTATAAACTAATTTCATATATTTCTACGAAATTCTCCTTTTCATCATTAAATTTCGTTCAATAAATTTCAATTCATAATAAATTAAAAGTTATGAGAGATAATTAAGTAATGTTATCGATTTAAATTAGTTATTTTCTTACTTTCAGATAATTTGGTTTCTGCTATTTTAATTTCATTTTAAAATAGTGAGATTTATCATTCCATTTTTTCAACTTATATAAACATTTCTATATCATATTTTAACAATAAATTATGTAAATTTAAATCTTTAAGACAAATCTTGTCAAATGTGAATGTAAAGTCTGACAATTCTCGTTTTTGTATTTGTCATTTATTATAAAAGTGACAGATTTTAATTTGACTTTGCAGTACCAGTTTAATTCATACTACAATAATATAATGAGGCATGGATAAAGGAATAAAAGAAAGAAGATTTTTCCTTACATACAGAAACAGTCGATGTATCGTTCAGCCTGTAAATCAGCCTGTCGGCAAAAATATAATAGGAGGTGTACCTAAAATAGTTGCAAAGTGCTTGAAATTAGAACATGCAAATGAATATACTGGTCACTGCTTAAGAACAACTTCGTCAACCCTTTTGGTTGAGGTCGATGCATTGTTCGAGACCCTAAAAATGCACGAAAAATGGAAAAGTACATACGTAACAGAATGCAGAAGAAAGCATTTCTTCTAAGAATAGAGTATCCAACATGATATAAAATTGTGTTACAGCATCAGATAAATCCTCGTTGGCTTATCAAAGTACTAGTGGAGATATTTTCCCTTCAAAAACTTTAGCAAACTTGAAAAGCTTCGGAAACTGTATATTTAATTTTGCTAAATAATGTTAAAAATTTAATTCTTTCTTTAGAGATTGTTAAAAATAAACAATTATTAAATTTTACGTATTTTAAATGACAGTTGTTGACACTTTGATGTTTTCAAGTTGTTAATGTTTAGATACTCTTAATTTGATTAAAGAATGCTAAAGTTTTGCTTCTTTCTTTAGACTTTGTTAAAAACTAAAATTATTAGTTTTGTAAAATGTATATCCTTTCTTTTCGTTCCTTATTTATACTCACACAACATTAAAAAATGTAAATAAATTAGCGGACGTTATGGGCCATAATGTCCGGTTATTACGCCCACTGGCGATATGGCCGTGTTTATGATAACCGTATCCAAGGCGAAATGAACAAATAATACTTAAGTGAAATATAAATGTTTATTAATTGTCAGTTTAATCATAATCTTAAATAATCACTATGACTACTGGCTTATAGACATAGTGTGACGAACTTAAAACTGAATCCGCAAAATGTTCCATGCTGTTTTACAAATGCACTCATTTTGAGTGCTTTAATAAGTCTCTTAGCAACGGAATTGAAAATAATATATTAAAACACAAGTTTCATTTTGGGCGCCATTTCGTTCTTTAGAAAACTCGTGACACAAAAGCCTTATGAAACGAGTTTTTTATACTATTTTTTCTATTTTACATTTTTTACATTAATAAATTGAGATTATTTAATTCAGAGATTGAGAAAGTTCAGGGTTTTATTTTTATATAAAGTATGCAGTTGGTCACATTGATAGTTGTCATTTTCAAATTAAAATCTTGTTATCCGAGAAGTATATTATATTACATATTATTTATTAATTTTCGTTAACATTACTTGATATTTTATTTAAAAATATAAACATGAGTGACATAGAAGCTAATATATCTTGTTGTCAGTTGTATACAATATACGTTGTTTGTGTAGCTTACGTACATATATCATATCTGTCAAATGTACTTAAATTCTTAAAACCAAATGACAGCAATGTGTTCGAACAACGCCAACATTGAAAAATGAAAAAAAGTGTATCGAAACGAAGCTCATTTCGATACTGTTTTGGGTTTCATAGTGAGTTAATTACGAACGCAAAATAGAAAAATGTATTTACTACTTTAGTCACTTTAGTACTTTAGTTTAGTCAAATTAATTAGAAAAAAGAAGGAAATCAAATCTTGGCACAAAAACTTGAATGATTAAACTAACTGATTATGGCAGCAAAATATTGATTGTACTTAGATTTAGGGAAATGTAATATGTATTTTATTTACTGTACTTTTTTTTTATTTTAACATTCAGATATTTTAAAACATCATTATTAATATATTTTTATTTTAAAGAATTTTCATATTTTTAGTTGTCTACGAATTTTTTAGTAAAAACATTTTTCACTTATTTAGATACGTACTTTTTAATTAATCTCGTTTTGTTTAGAATGTATAAAAATGCATAGAATCTTAACAGAATGCACATGAATTACACATTTGCTTTAACTTTTCTTTCAGGAATTGGAACTGCGAATAGAAACTCAAAAGCAGACGCTCCAGGCGCGAGATGAAAGCATTAAAAAACTACTCGAAATGCTACAGAATAAGGGCATGGGTGAGTGCTATCCTTCCGTCTACCCTTTCAGCTTTTCCCCGCACATTTCTTTTCTGTATTGTACTATACAATTCACGACAATTTTACTGTGTTTATATCTACAATTAAATAATCGCAAACGAAATAATTATTTACAATTGAATTTGTCAATATTTAAATAAGTAAATATTAACCGTGGAAGAGCGGTATACGGAAAAGAGTCTTACATACAGTTACAGTGGTATATTTTTGTGCTCCAAACGAGATTGAGAATTGTCAGAGCTAGATGTCACTCGATCTAACCTACCCAACAAGGACTAATGCCAGGGTTGTTGGCTCTGTTCCAGGTAAAGAGGAGGAGCGACAGATGTTCCAGCAGATGCAGGCTATGGCCCAGAAACAGGTGCATAAACCACAATCCTACATAGCACGACGTGTATATGATTATATGTATATGTGTGTATGTGTGTACTTGCACTAAGCTATAATTTATAAAATGATACACAAAAGATATCCGCCAATATTCAATAAATTCGTTGAGATATATTGAACATAGACTTAAATAAAGTTTAATTAAATCTCCTTATTATTACAATACATTTGTTTTTAAATTAGACATACAAAAAAATTAATAGAATAGAAAATAATAGATAATTGTTTATTAAGAGTTATTTCAAAAGTCTTATAATTATTGTTACATAGAAACCTGTATCTAGTTCCAAACAATTCTGCATTCTATTTAACAATAATAGCATTTACTATACAATCGACAATGCAATAAATAAAAATAATCATTGTCATGACTTAAACAACCCTCTACACTCATTTTTCTTACATCTTCAAGAAAGCTGTGAAAGCATACATAGAAAACGGACAAATAATTAAGATGTAATCTCCGAAATTTATTGTATAAGAGAGATATAATCAAGCACGATAATGCAAAACTAATCTTTGCAAAAATATTGCCTTCCTAAATTACTGTCATTGGCATAATTATCTTTAACTTCGTTAATTTTAATATACAGTATGTCCCCGGATTGAGTTACCTTTAATTTTGCACCAACACTTCAAAAGAATAACACTTTTTATTTGTCTTAATACCAGCAAATCTGTAACTCAAACCTCACTATCACGACCGAGCGAAGAAAAGTACATTTTTCTCTTGATTTTGGACTTGGTAAAATTTTCCTATCACGTAGGCGGTCTGGCTTTGTTTTTAAAACTCTGTGACAGCTTATTGTCATAAACGTTTACAAAATGTCGATTTCGGAGCAGAAAATTTATTTGATACAATGTTATGGTACGGGTCAGCCAAGTTATCGTTATGTTATTGAAAAGTTCAATACGACATTTCCGAATATTCAAGTTTCACATATGGGGGCCCAATAACGGATAAAAACGTTTTTAACAACTGGATCTGTTAAAAATTTAAAGAAAAAGTAGAAATCGTACGATGAAGACGACGCTACTACCCTTTTGGTGTTGGAATCTGTGCGGAATCAACCACAAACCTCACTAAGGAGGCGGTCACTCCAACTGGACATAAGTCTCACATTCAAACAATTTTGAAAGAGAATAAAATCCACCCATACAAACCGATATTTAATTGATGTAAAACAATTATATTTTGTTTGTGGATGGGAGATGAAATATCGAGAGACCAAAACTTTTATTATAGAATCATGTTTTCTGATGGAGCAACATTTTCTACCATTGGGATGTAAGATATTGGAGCAATATTAATCCACATTTCTGAATTTTAAAAGGTCGCCAGTATTTTTCCAAAGTAAATGTATGATGTGCTGTTGGTTGTCACGGGATAATAGGTCCATACTTTTTTGATAACAACGTTAATCAGCACACATATTTAGATATGTTAAAAAATTTTCTAAACCATGGGCTTAATTAATGCTTTAAAAATTAATTACCGGCGTACAATTTTTTTTTTCAGCAGGACGGTTGTCCTGCTTATTATGCTCGCATTGTTACAAACTGGTTAAACATTAAATTTGGATATTAGTGGATTGGAAGAAATGATCCAGTATTGTGGCCTGCCAGCAGTCCCGATTTAACAATTTTGGATTTTTATTTGTGGGGACGTTTAAATCAAATTGTGTATAGCGATAAACTGCCCAATAATGCTGAAGAATTAAAAAGTCGAATAGGAGAGGCCGTGGCATCATTGTCCATTGAAGAAATTCAAAAAAGATTCAAGGAGCTACATTTTAGAGTAAAATTGTGCACGGAAATGGTTGAAGGGTTATTTGGATAATGATTGTTTTTGTTAAAAACGACTTTGTTTTTTTTTATCTTAAAGCTGTTATTTTGAGTTACCATTTATTTAAATTATGTTTTTCACAAACATTTTTACGTAAACTTATCTGTCAAAGTGACATCGTTGTCAAAAAAATAAAACCGCCAATGTGATGGGATTTAAAAAGCAGAGAAAAATTATTACAAGTCCAAAATCAAGAGAAAATAAATAAAATCAAGAGGAACAATAAAGTTCCAATTACAATTTGGTAGTTTCAGGATAAGCAAAAAATGTTATTCCTTTGAAGTTTTGGTACAAATTCAAAGATTTTTTTCTTTTGTAAACTCAATCCGGGGACATACTGTATATTTCAAATAAAATCTATTTATAAATCGCAATTAAAACATCTAGCACTGATAGGTTCTTTAATAGTATTAAATTTACTAGCTGCTCTTCTTTAAAAAAAAAGTATATGTTAATTTTTATCAATGCAGTCTATAAACGTGATTACTGTTTTAAAAAGGGATAAAAAAACAATATCTGGATAAAATAAAACAATCTATTATTAATACAATCCTATATAAAAAAACAACTTCAACTTCAAGAGGAGATAAACTGAATAATTAAAGCACAAAATTTTGGATAAAAACTTCTTTCGCCTATTAATAGAATATTTTTTCATATTGCCAGCCCCTCTCGAATCTAAAATAAAATTGTCTGATAACAGATCCTGAGCAAGAAGACTGTATTATACATATATATTTGCACTTTTCTGTTTACAATAATTCTAATAAAATTCCAATTACATATGGCAAATCTTTTTTTCATATTGCTAGTCCCTCCAGAATCTCAAATCAGACTGCCTGATAACAGATTCTCCGGGAGTTGGTAATATAAACAGCGGAATGTCGTTTCTTACAATAATCGATAATACTATGAAAACCGGAGGAAGATTGTAAAAGAGCGGACTGACATTTGAGGTTTTCAACAACACTATTGTGTGAGTAGACGAGATGGAAACAAGTTCTAACCTCCAAACGATAATTTCCAGTACCTCGTCTAAGCATGCAAAAATTCATTTTTTTGTATACCGTCCTTCGATTTTTGAGATGCGTACCAAGCAACGATTCGTGATAGAATTTTTACGCTAGAAGGTTGCCCGCCCATCGATATTTACAGGCGTTTTAAAGCTGTTTATGGCAACAATTGTATGGATATGAAGAATGTTGACCACTGGGTTCGACGTCCAAAAGTCTGTTACAGAGCTGAAATATTGGTGTTAGATAAAAACAAATTGCTCAACACAATTAGGCACTAGTCAAGAAAGAGTCCAGCACATTATTCAGACGTTGAATTACAGAAAAAAATTCGCCAGATGAGTCTCGCAACAATTAACAGATGTCATGAAAGAACAAAGAAGAAATATTTGTAAGGAACTGTTTAATCAGTATAGACGTGAAGGAGATGATTTTGTCATGAACAGCACCACCTTGAACGAATCTTAGGTTCATCATTATGACCCCGAAAACCACCGGCAGTCAATGGAATATCGTCGTCCTAATTCTCGAAGTGCCCAAAATTCAAAAGCGTTCCATCAGCGCATAAAATCATGCTCACCATTTTCAGGAACGCAAATGGAATTATTCATACTGAATATCTGCCGAAGGGTGCAATGATTAACTCAATAAAATATTGCAGAACTTTACGATCGCTTAGGAATCGTATCTATAGAGTAAGGTCGGAAGAAATGAATTTTTTTTGAACCACGACAACGCCACACCCCATTGCAGCAACAAAACAATGAAGTCAGTTACGAGCCTGAAATTCACGGTCGCTTTGCAGCTCCGTACAGTCCTGATTTGGTACCTTCGGATTTCTGGCTGTTCCCAAAGTTGAAGGAGGAATTGAAACGTCAACATTTTTCATCAGACACTAAAGTTCGGGCTGATGTTCGCAATTGGATTAAAAGCTAACAACAAAGTCTCTTTCATGGACGGAATGAAGAAATTGATTCTGTGTTTGGAGAAATGTGTTCACTAAATAATGATTATGTGAAAAAATAATTAAGTGCATTGATGAGTACAATTAATTTTCTTCAATTTGAGACGAGTGTCATTATTTTATCTTTTCTTATCCTTATTTTATAAAGTTGGAGATCTTATATATCAATCAGCCCTGGTATTATATACATCCATATATTACATACTTTTCTAGTTACAATAATTCTAATCAAATCCCAGCTATATATGATCAAGTCTATGATTACCTATGGTTCTTTTATTCCAAATATAAAGAGTACTAATGCACAAGCGTTCAATTTAAATAAAAAAAATTGGCAAAGAAGTTTACTAGAACATTAAATATTCATTAATGTATGCTTAAATTTTTCTAATTTGCTTCTATAACAACGCTATTAAAACATCGAAAACAATGCGTTTATAAACTCTAAACATACTGTTTTAATTTAGAGCAATTTAATTTTTCAAGTCAATTGATTCTCATTTCAAATTCAATCGCCAAAATAGTATATTAAAACACAAGTTTCATAAGGCACCACTTCGTCCTTCAGAAAACTCACCGCTATCGCGGCTCGTTTCCTAAACTGAACTCGTGCGACAAAAGCCTTATGAAACGAGTTTTTTATACTATTTTTTCTATTTTGCATTTTTCACACTAATAAATTCAAATTATTTAATTTGAAAGTTCAGAGATTTATTTTTATGTAAAATATGCAGTTAGTCACATTCATACTTGACATTTTCAAATTTTTTAAATGTTGTTATCCGTGGAATATTATTTATTAATTTTCGTTAAAATTACTTGATATTTTATTTAATAGTTATTTACGAACCAAGTGCGTGAAATCATATTTCGCGAATGAGTGACCAGTTTAAAGCGCGAGCAGTAGGCGAGCGCTTTATGGACACGAATTCGCGAAATGTTTCACGCACGAAGTTTGTACAATATTTTTTGTACGAGAACTATAATAATAATACATATTGTTAAATACGTTATTGTTTATGACACACTACTAATCTCTTGATATTAATTTAAAAAATTTGAGTTGGCAGTATTGATTATTTGAAGTGACATTTAATTTAAAATTAACAAATTCAAAAAATTCCATACAAAATAAAAACCTCACCAACAATATGAATTCTGATAATGAAATGCAATGTACACCGCCTGAAATTCGCGAAGCTGCCAATATTGCAGTGGATAATTTATTACCCATAAAATCAAAAAACATATACAAAAGCACTTCTTCGTAACTTGGGCTAGATCTAAAAATATACAAAACTACTCCGAAAATTGTGTATTAGTTTATTTTCAAAATTTACAATCAAATAAATCATTATGGTCCACTTATTCTATGTTAAAATCATGCTTAATAATATATGATAATACGGATATATCTAAATATGCAAAACTCATAGCGTATTTAAAACAGATAACGAAGCAACATCAGCCTAAAAAATCAGCAGTATTAACCGAAGAACAAATTACTAAATTTATTGTTTAAGCACCAAATTCTTTGTTCCTACTAATGAAGGTAAAGTCATTTCCATATATTTAAATTCCATACAACACTATATGTATTTATAGGCTGTATTAATATTGGGTATTTCTGGAGCGGGTCGATGTGAAGAACTTTGCAAAATGTCATTGCGAGACAGAATTTAAATCGAATTTAATTATCGTAACAATTCCAGAGACTAAAACAGGTAACAGCCGTACATTTGCAATCATTAAGCCTGAATGGATTGCATTAATTCGGCAATATGCAAATTTAAGACCGGGCAGCCAGCAGCGATTCTTTTTAACATATCGCAATGGCAAGTGTGTTTGTTCACCTGTTGGTATTAATACAATTGGCAAAATTACAATGCGAATAGCTGAGTACCTTCAGCTTGACAGCGCAAGTAACTTCACAGGTCACTGTTTTCGAAGGAGTTCAGCGACATTGTTGGCAAACCAAGGAGGTGACTTGCTTTCAATTAAAAGGCATGGTGGATGGAAATCATCTACGGTTGCAGAAGGATATATCGAAAATTCTCTGCATAGTAGAATTCAATTAGCTAAAACAATGACCCCGTTAGAGATACGACTCCGCCTGCAACTTGTTCGACATCTGAAATACAAGATATATGTAATAATACAATCAACGTTACTCTACCTTCGCAATCAAGATCAATTCAAACAAACCAGTTAATCCCTGGGGTATCAATCTCTGGTTGTCAAAATTGCCCAATCAAAATTTTTAATAATTGTTCCGTTTCAATTTCTGAAAAGAATGAATAATGGTAATTTATATAATATTTGTTGCTGTTCTGACATTGAATTACCTTCCAAATACAACAATTTCTATTTCATTTCCTTTTATTTTCATAGAAAAACAACGAACTGGGTAGCATATTATTAAGGTTAGGGATTTATGATTTTAAAATGTCACTAAATTAATCAAGTTCCAGGAAGTACCAACTTTACTTTTACGCGCTCGTGTTTAAATTGACTTTTTACGCATACAAATCGAATCGTGAAATGACAGGTTTTGATAAGCGAGTACAAAAAAATATAAACATGAGTGACAGAAAATACCATATGAGCAAAAATTATTTAGATAAGGAATGGCCATGGTTGGAAGGATTACTGTCTTTGATAGGTTCAGCCTGTTGTTGGTTCTACATGTTGGTTCGATTTGAATTTTTATTTGACATTAATTAAATGTCAGTTTCGATTTGAAGTTTTATTCGACATGATTTAAATGCCAGTTTTTTTAGCTAACATAACCAAAATAATTAGAGTTACTTCAAATCAAAACTGACATTTAATTGGCAAAAACAAACTGAACTTATCAAAGACAGTGATCCTCCCAAACATGGCCATCCCTCTAAATAACTTTTACTCATATGATATATCTTATCGTCAATTGTATAACGTGTGTTCATTTGAAAAGTCAATCTAGGTTACTTTGAAATTTTGATAGAATAAGACGCATATATATTAGTATGTGTTTGTTGTTCCGTAAATGTAAATCCAAATGACATTTGATAATGTCAATCACATTTGTTATTTATTTGTATGTATGAAACTGTCAAAATATACGACTTCGTAGGTTAAGTAGTAAATTTTAATTTACGACATACTTCAAAATGTTCTCAGTAAATCACATGCTACTAGATTGACTTTTGAACACGCGTTACAATATACGTTGTTTGTATAGCATTTTTCTTTTCTAGGTAAATAATTTCTGACAAATGCACTTACTTAAATTCTTAAAATCAAAGACAGTATTTCTGTTCAAATAAGGCCAACAAAAAATTTAAAAAAGCGTATCGAAATGAAGCTCATTTCGATACTGTTTTAGGTTTCATGAGTTCATTACGAACGCAAAATAGAAAAAATATCAACTCGAATTCTTTAAATGCAAACATTGTTAATTAAATGTCAAATAATTACAAATAAATTACCCCTAAAGTAGATATTTACAAATATAATCAAATTAAAATATTTTCTGATGCAGTAAGAAGTTTATTTGTTGGCACTGTTTCAAATTTCGAATGCTTTTAATAATTCCTGAGAGATTTAATGAGAAGTAAATTACTTACAGCGAAAAACCCCATTCGTTTAGCATTAAATTTAATAAGAATAAAATTTTCCATAGAAAATTTTCCATACATAACGCATACTTTATTTTTAATTTGATTGATTTTTTTATTATTAATAATAAAATCAGTTTTATTTCGTTTTAATTTTTTTAATCCAAAATTTATTTACACGAAAACCTGTAACAGTTCAATTGTCAAATGTATAAATAAAAAATTACAAATTTCAAATCTTGCATAGGCTTTTCTACATCTTCATTCTTATGATCAGTAGCAAGTGCTTTATGTTGAGTAGTTATTATCAGTAGCAAGTGCTTTATGTTCACTTAATTTCAACAGTATATTTGCTTTCAATTGAAAATAACAACTTAGTCATCAAAATCTACTAAATATATTGTCATAAACTATCCCCTATCGCTTCATAACACATAACGTAGAAAATACTTGCACTTAAACTATGCTGCGACAAGTAAGCGCCAAAATATTTACAATAGCTCTAGTGTATGTTTAAGTTTGTTAATTATAATTGTGCCAAAGTAAGAAATACATATATAATTTTTCACGTATAATCTATTATAGCTAAAATCGTGTGAATACTCAAAATTGGCCAATGTGAATCATTGTGAGCTAAGCTTAATCCGCTTAGATTTAATAAAAATCTTTTAAGTTCAAGTAAATACAAATATTTATTACACCTTTAGACGTCTACCTAAATTATATTATAAACTTTTGTGGCAGGTATTTCACATTAAAATAATATTTCAAGTACTACTTAAGCGTAAGAAGATAATTTAACCAACCAATACTAGATATGCAAATATAATTAAGTAATTGTAATGAAAACAAGCAGTAAAATGAAATACAAACTGTGAGAAGGTATTTTAAAATTTGCGAGTTTATTCAAAATTTGTTGAAGCTAGCAATGCAAACAAATTCATTAAAATCTGCTGAAGACTGATAGGGTGAAAGTTATTACAACGACCACATGGCGTGAACCTCGGAAAACAAATTGTGTTATCAGTATACGTATTCAAGATTCCTAGGGGTTTAACGGTCAGCATTATAATACAATCTTATTTCGAGTTTTGCCATGTGGTTGTTTTAATAGTTGACGTTCCTCTGTTCATACCACTAGCTTCTTTAAAATCAAACTAATATGAACTAAGAACTGCGACAGACGCAGCTTAACCTTGAAAAAAATTTCATTATTAATGCGCACGTATACAACAATATTGGAAAAGTATGTAATACAATAATATTTATATATAAATCTATTAAACAAAAGAGGCTAGGCAACAAAGAGTAAATGACTTATATACCTATTTCAGCAATTAAGATAATATATTCATAATAGTAAATCAATAGTTCGTTAAAACAACTCTTTGATATTATTCCGTTTTTTTTTCATTTTGATTTGCAAGAATGTTTTAACAATTCTATAATTCTTCGAGATACGAGAGCGGGTTTATTAATTCGCGCGATCGTACAGAAATAAAAGAATAATTTAAATACACAAACTTTATTTTTCTTAATAATCTCCTCTTAATTCGATACATTTGGTCCATCTGTGTTCAAGCTTCTTTGTTCCGTCTCTAAAGTGGTTTTCTTCTAACCCTGCAAAATAATCGTCCACTGTTGAAGTTAGCTCTTCATTTATACAGATTGTTTTGCCTCCGAGAAAATCTTTTATAATTTAAATAATTTGTAGAATAAATGAAGGTCAGATGGTGCTAGGTCTGGCGAATGTGTGATACTAATTCAAACCTTAATTCTTATTTTTTTTTGCAGCAACCATACTGTGATGCACACATGCATTAACATGGTGACAGACTACTTTCTTCATAGTCATTCCTAGATGATTTTTAGCGATAGCTGCCTTCAAACGATCTAGAAGATTTGCGTAATATTCGCCATTTACTGTCTTTTAAAGATACTCAACAATATTCCTTTTTCATCCAAAAATACCAAATGCCATCACCTTTCCCGCCAATAAAACTGTTTTGGCCTTCTGTGGAGTTGGTTCTCCACGTTTGATCAACATCTTCGGCTGTTGTTTAGATTCGGGTGTATAACAATGAACACATGTTTCGTCAGAAGTAACAAATCGGCGATGAAATCTGCCGTGTTGCATTTAAAAATTTCTAAATTATTCATCGATATTTGACAGCGAACACGTCTTTGTACCGTCGTCAGTAAGCGTGGCATCCATCTTGCCAAAAGCTTTTACATATCAAGTTCTTCGTGTAAAATATAAAGCACCCATTCCTTTGAAAGGCAGAAAGAATAGCGTTAATAGACTATCTTCAAAAGGGCAAAATCTTACATGGCGAATATTACGCAAATCTGTCTGTAACTGTCTTCAAACGATCTAGTTCGTTTGTGCCTTTCTTTAAAGGATACTTAATCACTGCACGATGTTCAAAATTATCCATTCACACTTAATTAGTGGCAGGATAAAAATTAAAAAATTGCCTACGAAACAAGCTTTGGCACAAATTTATTAAACACTAACATCAAACTGACATCGGTTGTCAAAATGTGATGTGTATTTTTTTTTATTTCACGGCCTACCCTAGGCGAACGGGCGAATAAGTCAATTCGCCCTCGTATGTATAATTATTGATTTTCTTTTTGTAAAGCAGCATATTACGAGAGATACAATTTATTTCGTGAATTCCAAATTGATGATTTATTTCAATGTTGTCATTACTGTTTCCCAAAAGAAATTTAAAATAATATTCAGTATAAAACACTTAACACTTAAAACTAGTTTTTGTATTGTATTCGATTTTTATTCTAAGTTATATGTATATTTTTAAAATCAGATTAGCATAACAGACAAGCAAAATTTTAGATTATCTTCTTTTAATGAGGTAACGATCCAACATCACACTACGTTATTATGAATTGTTAGATTGATTTATATGTAAGTGTAATTAAAAACAATCACATTCATGTCTTATGTGGTCAATTAGAAGATGCCAGCACTACAGGCATAAACAATTAACTTTCGTGAAAAGCTACTCATAATTAATACTGTGCCTTCATTTAGTATCGTATCATGAGAATTATGCAACCAGTTTAACAGATTGGTAATAATCTGAATAAAAGTCTCAGAATAATTGAAACATACATGAGTAGGTAAAACCCCACCAGTTTTGTATAATACAAAGGTATTTTTAATAATATAAAATATTATTAAAAATCTGGTGTGAAGAACACAAATACAGGTTCACTATTAATATTTTTTGTGAACGTGTCCGAACATATCCCTCCCCAGAGACGCAGATACGTATTTCGCCTTTCTACAGGCTCATCGGTACGCCCCTGCTGGAGAAAGGATATCTTCAGACACATTCACAAAAAAACCACATCGCCATATCACAGAAATTATCCAGACCGAGCGTAGAAGTAAATTCAGCGCTGCCTGTTGTCCAGACAGCCGAAGTCGTTGGTTCGCATTGATTATGACAGGGCGAGGTACTTCGGCTGTCTGACAACAGGCAGCGCTGAATTTATTTCTACTCTCGGTCTGGATAATTTCTGCGATATGACGATGTGGTTCTTTTTTGTGAAGGTGTCTGAAGATATCCTTTCTCCAGCAGGGGCGTACCGATGAGCCTGTAGAAAGGCGAAATACGTATCTGCGTCTCTGGGGAGGGATATGTTCGGACACGTACACAAAAAATATTAATAGTGATCCTGTATTTGTGTTCTTCACACCAGATTTTTAATAATATTTTATATTATTAAAAATACCTTTGAATAAAAGTCCCCGACTTGAAATAAATAGTTTGAAATGTCATAAAAATTTTATAAAAAAACTTAAATTAACTTTCTTTTGTGAATAAAACAAGACATTTTATTAATAATAAAAGAGGTAGAATTATATTATGATACTATAATTTTTATTGTACAGATTGTATTTATTATTTAAACGCTACACAAACGTGCATTGCAAATTGGGTTGTATAAGTGTCATATTACGATATTAAATATAGGCGCGAAATACAACTTGCATTAGTAGTCTTAAAGCAATTTTTACACAAACAAGACTACTCTAAGAAATATCTAGAAAAATAACAAACTATCTGATATCTGTAGTGAAAATTAAAAAAAAATAAATTTTTATGAATTCAGAAGCATATGTAACCCATAAAAGCAAAGAAATAAGACACATAAATTAATTCTAAATTAATTATCCAAAACTGATACAAGGGGATATAATTAAACCAAGATACTTAATATATGTTCTTTTATACAGACTTAACCAGAATACTAAGTATAAAAATTTGTTTTGTATAGAATAAAACGTGTACTATTTTGGCTAATTTAATAGTGGATATCTATTGTGTTGTTACAATATAAATCAATAAACCTGGTGCTATGTGGGATTTAATGTAGCTAAATGTGTTGATGTAGATGTTGTGTTGTGTCCGCAATGATAGTTTGCATATATCCGTGAGAGTATGAGAGCATTGCTTGGTACGGTTGTGTTTGTTGATATGTACAATTGGTTGGTGTGATAATGATGATGCAAGGGCGCTACAGGGGCGTGAGTGAGTGTGGTGGTAAACACCAGCGGCCGGTAGGGCGAGCAAGTACCCTAGTGACCGCTCATTTTCCTCGTGCAGGAGCTGCGCGCTGCGAACGAGACATTGCGCACGCTGCAGACTCAACTGGAGCTGGTGCCCTCGCCCTCCAGCAGCACGATCAAGGTGCTCATGGACACCAAGGACGCTAGAATAGCGACCCTCCAGCGAGAGGTGAATTTGCTGGAGCGCGAGGTTGAACGACTCGGCGGTGGTGTTCAGACGCCGGCTCCAGCGGAAACGCCTCAGGCGCCCTTTAAGCGACAAGTAAGTTTTCTGTTGAACGATGTGCAGATCGGAAAGGATGGAACCGTCCTTGGTAGACTGTAACTAGCTGTAAAGACTCTCCGGCCGCTTAGTGCTGAGCGTTTTACCACCTCACTGTCTCTTGGCACGCATGTGTCCCGCATGGGTAGTGCATGCCTACGCTCTCGTGTGCAGCTCGACGAGTTCCGGATGGAGATCCAAAGGAGGGACCAGGAGATCATGGCGATGAGCGCCAAAATGAAGACGTTAGAAGAACAGCACCAAGACTACCAGAGACACATCGCCGTCCTCAAGGAATCCCTGTGCGCCAAGGAGGAACACTACAACATGCTGCAGGCGGACGTGGAGGAGTTACGTCAGAGGCTCGATGAGAAAAACAGACACATCGAAAAGAAAACCCAACAGCATCAACAAGAGAGGGCGAGGGCCGCTGCAGAGGTGGCAGAATTGCGCGAACATATGGACATTAAGGACAGAAAAATAAACGTGCTCCAGCGAAAGGTAAAACATTCCTCATGTGAAAATTTAATTTATTGTCCTACAGAACTATTTACATAAAGATAGCATAGTTTATGTAGTACTTACAGTTTCAAAATAGTATTTATCATATTAATTACTATCTTTACCTTTTTAAAATCACAATCAGTGCAAAAAATAAATATTTCTCTTTTAATCTATAATTTGATATGAACAAAATTAATTCAATTAATATAAATAATACAACTTTGACTAACTCTTTAGTAAAGCGTTACATTTATTACATATAATCCTAACATCTTTTTTTGAATGAATTCGTCTATAAAATTTTAAATAACATTGTGAAAATCATATTTAAATATTTATTCAAAAATTATGTAAACTTTCTTGCTTATAAAATAATTAGCTAATAAAAATAATACCTTTTATTGTACAACAATTATAAACTAATGATATGTAGCGTAGAATTAGGAAAGTTAAAATTTGAAGAAATATTATTTAGCAAAATAAACATTAAAGTCATTTAATGTATAAATTCTAATTAAGATAGACAATACATTAATAGAAAAATATTAAAAACAAATCTGTATATGTATCCATGGACATACACAACGCATATATTAAACATTGATTTCCTCCTGCGTGTTTCGACTCCTCTCAGATCTCGCCAGTGTACGTGAAGCATGACCAATAAATTCAATTGTCGCTAAGTATTAACACAGTTTTGTATTTTGTATATCTTGAGAAGGAGTCTCGAGACATCTGACGATCTACGAGAAGATCGAAACACATGTCTGGACGTAGAACTAAACCAATACTTAATACATGGTGTCTCAGAACTCGCACCCCAGAGAAAACCGACAAACACGTCGACCCCGTTCTTTAAAAATGCACATTTCCATGGCATAATCACCCTTCTACACTCATTTGTCTCCAAGCGATAGCGTCATCTCTTGTTTCCCAAATGACAACCCCTAATTTTTTTCCGCGATTTTGAGACCCCTCGACAGCCCAAATGAAAATTTTTGAGAAATAATTCATAGAATGTTTAAGAACAACCCCTTTAAAAAACATAAAAGAAACTGAAATTAGAACTAAATTAACATTCAATAAATAAAACAAACAACAAATGAACGGCAAAAACAAAGATTTTGGTGTTCAAGTATCTTCAGGTATCAAGGTAAATAGTCAAAATTCCAGCCATTTATTACTTGGCAATAAGCTAGTCTACAAATACTCGAGATACCTGTACTCGCTTTAATTTTTGCTAATATATATGGTTCCAACAATTGCATTCGCCCAACAAATGTCAGTGTGACTCAAGTCAGTGTCAAGTTAGTCGTTAGAAAATCGTTATTTTACATAAAAACTTGGAAAGGCGCTATTTAACTGAGAAACATTGTATTGAAATTTTAATGATTGTGGGATATGGAGATAGACGGACTCAACGGGAAGAAGTGCAATCTATTTAGCAATGTATACCCTGAATACCATATCTCTCAGTCTACCGTTAGTAAATTTATTCGAGAATTTCAGGAAACTGATTCTGTTAAGGATTTGCCAAAAGCTGGTAGACCTGTAGCTGTAAATAATGAAGAACGTGAAAATGTAATGTTGGCAGTCGTGGAAAATCCACATATTTCTGTTAGGCAAATACTCGAGAGAAAACTTCTAAAACATGAAAGGTGGTATCCGTATGAACCTTGTATTGTTCAAGAATTATTTGTAGACGACTTGGATCGAAGGTTTAAGTTTTGGAAATTAATAACACGTCGATTTGAAGCAGGACGCCGCTAATTTTCCTAAAAATATGCTCTTCACTGATGAGGGAACCTTTTGTTTGAACGGTACAAACATCAGGACAAATACACGTTACTGGTCCTCAAACAATCCTAAATAGTATCTAGAAGGACACACTCAACACCAATAGAAAATCCATGTTTAGCCTGAAATTATTCGAAATTCTTTTGCTAATCGATGGATAGATAGAAGAGGTGTAATAGAACGGCCAGCTCACTCGCCGGATTTAACTCCGCTAGACTTTTTCTTTGGGACTACCTTAAAGATAGAGTTTGCCTAAATAGACCGAGAGATCTTGAAAGCTGAAAAGGTCGCATTCGATTAGAGATAAGGGCTATCACACCAGAAATGAGCAAATGCTATTAGCAAATTTGAACGGCGAATTTATCACTGCCAAACTATCAATGGAGCACAGTTTGAACAACTGCTGTGATTTCCGCGGCAAAATTTGAATATATTTGTTTATTTATTGGTTAATCAATGTTTGAATGTTAATTTAGTTCCAATTTCAGTTTATTTCATGCCCGTCAATAAAATTGCTCCTAAACTTTTAATTAATTAGTTCTCGAAAATCCCCCTATGCAAGATATCAAACATTTTATGCTGTCACCCAAACAATCGTAGGGCTTCTCAAAATCGCGGAAAAACCTAGGGCTGTTCCCCCAAAAAAACAAAAGATGACGTCATCACTCAAAAACAAATGAATGTATAAAAATGATTTTGGTATGAAAATGTGCATTTTTGAAAAACAAAATCGACGTGTTTCAGGATTTTTCCATAAAATCACTTGTTTCAGTCCCATTCGCCATATTCCATACTTCCCGGACACGGTGTATAATATTTTTAACGTGGCCCCAAAGAAAGAAATCCAGAGGTTTTAAATCGGGGGCCCCTCAGGCCAGTGTCGTGGACCGCCACGGCCTATCCATTGACAGGATACTGCTAAATTTCTCGAACTTCTCGACTGAAGTGTGCTGGTGCGCCATCGCATTAACGAGTTGTTAACACGAAAAAGAAGTGGAATGTCTTCAAGCAAATTGTGAAGTTCTGCGTTCAAAAATTCTGCATAAATGTGTCCCGTTAACTATGTAAGAACTACTAACTATAACTAGAACTACTAACTATAAAGTAAGAAATTATATGTAAACTAATTTATATAGAAGACATACAATAGAGCATGTGGATTATCTTCTCTCCAGATCTGCCAATTATGCGCATTGTAGCATCCTTGTCCGCCCAAAATTCATCATTATCATTCATCATTCATCAGTAAACAAAATCCCAGATACAAAATTGGGATTGTTTTCTTCTTGATTTAAAAGCTATGTACAGAATTCACGTCTGGGAGAGTAATCTACTGACTGTAAATGCTGCACACGCGTATAGTGATACGGATGTCGCCCTTCATCACTCATATACAGAAGTTTTCAAAATATTAAATTCTAGCATTCCCTCCACATTCTCCTTAAATTATTAACATTTCCACATAATCAGCAATAGTATATATAAGAAAAGAGCACGGTTGAGCACGACGGCGGTATTAAAGCGATTTGAAGGGATTTAAAAGAATCTGACACTGACGTTTCTCAAACATTCCATAGTCGACCACTACAATGTAATAATTTATGTAACCTAACAACAGTTATGAAAAATCCTCCTCGATGGCAACGCTCTTATTTATTCAATTAAAATCTCCTTTTCTTGAATGCCGTTAAAGATACGAACTTTTTCCTTTGACATTATTTATTTGTCATTTTATGGTGATTTCCTTTTTTTTTCTCCGTGGCGTGAGATCTTGAACACGCATACGTACAAATTTATAATTAAAATCACTAATTTATTGTAAAAAAATTAAAAACTTAGATTTCTTAGTCACTTATTTAAATTTTATACAGTTTCACACTTAATGATGTTACGTAAACTAATTAAATTTACGTGCTTTTGTTATTTTAATTTGTATGTATTTCACTTACGTAACCATACTCATTTAGTATAATAAATTAACCAGGTTATAATATGGTATTAAGTTTCCGTCGCCGTCGTATTTCGTTTGGTATTATATTTTCCTATAATTGCGTAAATCGGATCTAGTACTCCAACTACTATGATTAAAAGCAAGATGCGAGCATAAGATCAAAATTACCAACGCAAAACTCAAAGCTGCTGTATACAAACGAACAAATTTGGAAAAACAGTGATTTTATGGTGATTTCTCTTTTTTTTCTTTGGGCGCGAGTTCTGGGAGACCCCGTATATGCGTTATGTATATCCATGTATACATATACGAATATATTTTTGAACATTTTTGTATTAATGTATTTACAATTTATGTTAGTTAAACATCGATATGTTATCTTTCACAAAATAAACATTATTCTATTGCACTGTTCTCTTATTTGAAAATTACAAAAAAGTGCGATTTTCACTCATTCCATGTATTGCATTACAGAGCTGTGAGATGGCTAGTATTAAGAATAAAACGGAAAAAAGGTCATCCTTTCACTTCTTTTCCAAATTTACCTATAATAAAAAAGTTAATTATCGTAAATATTACTGAACAGCGTAATTAGTAAAGGTCCGATTATATGCAAAAAAAAAAACTGAAACTATGCGCATAAATATGCAGATTTTTAGCCTAAATATGCACTTCCATATGAAAAATATGCAGGCAAAAAAATACGAGGAATGTTAGAAAATGGAATACTGTAGAAAAAAATATTCTATTATGTTTCCTACAAGTTTATTTAGAAAATTTTACAACATAATTAACTATGAAAACAATTTACAATCACATATTTCTCAAAGTTTTCAACAGAAAAGTTGTGATGCTTGTCTGAAAACATGTATTTATATATTGAAAAGGTTCGTTCAACGTCGACGCTTGTTATAGGAGCATATTTCAAATTAGAAATATCATCTATTTTGTCAACTCAATATTTTCTACTGAAACACCACACAAGATTTTAGCAATATCCTTTAGCTTTTTAAAACCCCAATTTTTTCTATTACATTTAAACATTTTTCATATACGGAGTGTCCCACTCTTCCATTAATATCAAAACATAACTTTTCAAATTTATTTATTATTTCAACGCTCTCGATTAGCGACATAAATTGTTTTTCCGACTGCAATATAAAAGTGGAAATAAAACTGTAATTGGCTTTAATAAATAGGTATTTCTTTACTCGAATACACCTTTTGGGCGTCTATCACAGATTGTGTATCCCTATCAAGATCCATAATAATTGTTTTTATTCCTTCATAATGATTTGCATGAAAAATAGCAGCCTCTAACCACGTTTCTCATCGTGTGATTACTGGTTGAGGAGGAAGCGGAACGCCGGGTAGATATTGTTTGTAAAACTGAACTCGTAATGGGGCCTTTAAAAATACTTTCTTAACACTACTAATTAAAATATTTACTAAGGGAAAATAGTTTCTGACTTCTTTTGCAACACGATTTAGTCCGTGTGCCAAGCAAGTTGTGAATTAAATTTGGGTAAAACATTTTCAATTTGAAAGTTGCCTTCACCATGTATGGTGCAGCATCCATCAAAAACAATAGAATGTTCTCTGTTGGAATCGATTTCGGTAAGAAGAAAGTTGCCAGTTCTTCCTGTATAAACATTGCTATTGTCAATTTTTTTGCCTTTTCCAACTGTTTGGATGAAATTAAACAAGATTTTGCTGGAACCAATACGTTAAGAATACCAATCATTAAATGAACTATGTATCGACCCACACCATCAGTAGTTTTATCTACGCATATATAAAGATAATTGTTCGCAACAACCTTCTTAATGCTATTCAATGTTTCTGCATAGATACAGCGAATATATTATTTTCTTAACGTGCCATTCTTGTCGGGAATGTTATATTTGCTGATGTACTTTTGCAAAAATAACTTGCCATTTAAATTGTTTAATTTATGAAGTGGAATATCTGCAAACATAAATCTTCATTAAATTCTTCTTGTTCCGATTTTTTGGAAGTTGATGGCAAACATTGCGGTAATGTTTGCTGACTCTTCTTCGCCAATTTCATCTTTGTCAGTTTTGCAGCATGAGATAGAGTTTTCATATGTTGGTCGACTTGGAACTTTCTCTCACTTGTAATCTGCAAAAAAAGATATCACATCATCGGTTGTTTTCTTATAAAATAAATGTTAGTAAAAGATAAAGGAATAATTAAAAACTTAATTAATAAGAGGAAATAAACTTAAAAT
This sequence comes from Melolontha melolontha, assembly GCA_935421215.2. NCBI lineage: Eukaryota > Metazoa > Arthropoda > Insecta > Coleoptera > Scarabaeidae > Melolontha > Melolontha melolontha. Next base: position 102,942,693 of record OW285236.1, on the reverse strand, counting down.
TTTACTCACAATCTTGCAGTATACTATGCAAAACACTGTTTCTCCATCCATACGCAATTCTGAATAAGGTGCAATCCACCCAGGCACAGTCGTTATTTTCGGCATTTTTGCTATTATATATCACAACTCACAAGTTTACACTTCGAGAAGCCAACGTAAAATGATGTTTAAAATAAAATTACTTTCGAATATGGGAATAAATTTCTCCGAATTATGTGTTTCTTTGCTACACATTATCACACACTCCTAATTTTCTGGTAAAATGTATTTTTATATTTATTTAGAAGCATTAAGGTATCAGCTTTTCCTGGAATTTTGTCTCGGCGTTAATGCATGAGAAGAGCATTAATAAATTCTTGGAGACGCTTATCGGAAAAGTAACGAGGAGAGGCTTAATAAAATGCTATTTTTAATTTAAAGAGGGCTGTTTAATTTTTTTTTGTTTGTTATATTTAGGACATATTTTTAGTAATGCCTATAATAAATTTGATTTAGTAAATAAATAAAACTCGAATACTTAAAATATGCAAAAAGCTGAATTACTACAAAATATGCAAATAATATACAAAATGCATATATTATGCAAATATGCAAATTTATGCAAACTGCATATAATAAGGCCTTTAGTAATTAGTATGGACGCGTAAAAAAATACAGTAGAACCTTGCAGAACCTTGCTCGTAATGCGCAATACTCGTTAAGCGAAACAAGTTTTCCCGTATAAATTAGTGTAAAATATGATGATGCATTGAATACCGAAACAAATCCTCAAAAGATTTTACTTATAACGTTTATTCATACAAATACCTATATTGATATGTATATTATTGAAGAGTGTGGATTCTTCATCTTCATGTCTTCTTATTTGGCGAAACTAACCTGGAATACAAATTCGATTTGTAGAAAACAGAAAAACTTGAGAAAGGCAACGATGTGGAAGTGATATTTCCAAAACTCTCAGAGAGTGAGATTGGTCCCTTCAATGGCCTCAAAACAATGTTCGAAAAATGCTTTGGTGTAGAGTTTCTTAAAGTTAGAAATCACCTGCTGGTTCATAGGCTGGAGTAATGGCGTGGTATTAGGAAGCAGAAACTGGATTTTAATGAATTTAAATTCATCAAGGAGGTCATCTTGTAGGTCTGGGGAATGGACCGCAGCGTTGTCCATAACAAGCAAAACATGGAGTAGCGATGCATTTCAAGCAAATACTTTTTTGCAGAAGGACCAAACACTTCATTCATCCAAGTAGTAAAGAGAACACGTGTCACCCAAGCCTTATCGTTTGATCTCCACATCACATTTAGCCTACTTTTCTGTACTTTTGAACGTTCATGGAGTTTCTAAATGGTAGACAAGTAGTGGTTTAATTCTCAAATCACCGCTTGCATTAGCACAAAATAGCAGCGTGAGACGATCTTTCATTGGTTTGTGACCCGGCAATGCTTTTTCCTCTGCTGTCTGAATCGATACAACGAGTGGTACGATCAAGCAACGACAGGGGACCTTTGCATATCTTGTTGTAGTGTGTCCAGAAGAATCAATGTCATAGTCCTTTGAATGTTTTAGCAGCTTCAAAGAGTCTCTCTTTCAATGGTAACTTTATTTTAGTAAAAATAAAATAGTCGCAGAGGGACAAATTCGGAATAGGGTGATTGCACATACCACTTGTTTTCGGTAGAAAAATTCTTGTGCGGCGACTGCCTTGTGAACAGGATTATTATCATGAAACCGAAACCAAATTTCTGGTGTTGTGTACTCAAACCGCACGCGCCGATTCCCCTTCCATAGACGTTCCAAAACGCTTGAATAAAAATATCTAGTGACGATCTGTCTCTCAGAGATGAATTCGCGATGAATAATTCCCTTACCGTGACTAAATACACAAATATTTTGGCTTCACTTTCCACCTTGCAAATGTTTTTGATTGTAATATGATTCAGTTCCATTCTTTACTTTAATGTTAAGTTGTTGGTTCATAGCGGAAACACTAAATTTCATCCTCCATAGTAATATAATTCACGAAAATTCACCGGAGCATGTGATATTATGTTTTTGTTCTTCAGACAACGAATGCAGAAAAATCTTGATACGATCTTTTCCTTGTTTAAATGTTCCAGTAAAGAAGTAACGAATCGTTTCTCGACAGTGACAGCTCATACACCAACAGTGTCACAGTCACATAACGATTTTCTTTAACCCGTTCTCGCGCTGTTGTGATGAGATTTCGTCTTTTTTGATGTCCACACTTCATGCTTCTCTACGTAAATAACAATAAAAAACGGAGAATAGATTTACTGAAATGACCATACATGATAGCTTCATTTACAAATTCCTCTAGAAAGTCTTCAGATCCGTCTCATACTTTCCACAACTAACGGGTATCCCATTAAGATTGCAAGATTTAAAATGTACCCTGCATTCGTTTAGTTAGGTTGGCGGCACTGAAACTATAACATCCTTCATTTGTTATTGCTTCGATTAGTAATCATGGGGCATTATACGACCGAACAACGCGTTATTGTTGTGAAAACGCATTATAAGTATGGAGAATGTTATGCGGAAACAGTTCTCAGACTTCGTGGAATTTTCGGTCGACAAAATGCACCAAATCTGTCAACAGTTCTCAAAGATTAACTAAGAAATTCGAGGAAACTGGTTCCACTGTTAACAGAAAAGACGCCGTACGTCGTCGTACCACCCGATCTCTCGAGAATATTGCAGTAGTACGTGAAAGTGTTACTTGGAAAGCCATTGCATGCAGAACGAGTTACTGTCTGGTGTGGATTCTGGGCTGGCGGAATAATAGGGCCCTACATTTTCCAAAATGGTGCTGAACAAGCAGTAACAGTGAATGGCGTACGCTATTGCAACATGCTGAGGGAGTTTTTGTAGCCACTGTTAGACGGAATAGATATCGAAGGAATGAGGTTTCAACAGGACGAGGCAACCTGTCAGACGGTGCGAGAAAAATTTCCTGGACGAATCATCTCAAGCAATAGCGACCAGAATTGAGCCTCACGCTCGTGCGATTTGACACCGTGCGACTTCTTTTTTTGAGGATACGTGAAATCTCCTCTATATGCCAACAATCCACGAAGAATTTATGCGCAAAAGTGATCGAAAATTTCGTAAAAAGCGCAAGAGCGTGCTAGCAGAGTTGTGGGGGACATTTGTTCGATTTTATGTTCCACGCTTAACCGCAGTGTGTGTACTTTATACTGAAATAAAAATTTTCACACTTTTTGAATATATGATGCATTTTATCACAAAATTAAATATTGTGCTCTTAATGGGACACCTATACTTAAAAAAAAACACACTTTTTTCGGACCAAAAATTTCTGTAACTACTGCCATATGAACTGCATTTATTGAAAGATGAATTAACTGCCTGGTGCTCTTCTATAGGCACTCATCTAAATATTTTCAATTACTTTGTATCTCTGAGGGGTTAGTCATGAATTCCCTTACTCTCATAAAAACATATCAACATTCTCTTCACTTTCGAGTTTTGTAGATGAACTTTTTTCGTTTCGGTGCCAATAATGACTTCCTTTCTATACTTTGACGTTTAGTTATAGAATCATAGCGAAGACACCAAGTTTGATTTATAAATAGAATTTAATGTTCGTTTTCACAAAATGTCATAAAAAGTCACAAAATGGCGCCATAATTCATGCCATATGTAGCGTGCTGCGGGTTTGACTATCCAATCATATGAAATGTACTATCGATGGGATTTCTCTTTTCCTTACAATAAAATTAGTTTCATTATTTAATTGTCGGACTGTATTTGTGAATTGACATACAGTCAACCATTCATCTATTATTAAAAATAAGCCAACAAAATGTTTCAATATTCTCTGAAAACCTGTTCGTCTTGATTTTGGATTATATTCACAATTATTATTATATTGATTTTTCGCGGCAATTACGGAATAGTATATGTTATCTCCAAGCTCTTTTTATAAGCCGAAGAAAATTTCAGATTGTTTCAGGTCTCCTTTATTTAAAAATTTGGTAATTACAAGTGACAAATCACAGTTTTTTCTCACTCGCTGCATTTGCAGTTTAAGCTGTCTTCAATTTTATCTTAGTTACATCTTAGTGACATCTAGCACCTTACTTCCTTATCAACCCATCAAGGTTACCATTTCCATCCATGTTACTTTTTCTACGAATAATAACACAAGTTTTGTCTAAATTGGTAAGTCGCTCTAATATACATTATTATACTTAGATTTAATTTATCAAAAGTTGTGTTTAACAAATAATATACTTTTTTTTAAATAACTTCGAGAATTCGCTTCGCTCGAGCGGCAACCAAATTGTAGAAAATTAAAGACAAATTAAAGACAAATTCTCACCTCACGAATAAAACAATATTTTCATATCTTATTGTAAAATATACTATTTTTCTGCTCATGTTTATGAAAATTATCATTTTCCCACCTACTTGCTGCTCTAAATGAAAGTGATATTTTTTCACTCTAGAGATGAAAATATTTTCACTTCTAAAGGTGAAAAGGAAACAAATGAATATACATGATGCATCTCGTTAGTGATGTACGAAACTTAATAGATTTTTAACACTAATGAGTCATTAGTGTTAGACATAGTGTTAGATTAAGTGTTAGATTAACTGTCATTAGTAATGACAGTTAATCTAACCACCGAGCATAGTTAAAGCGGCAAACGAACTCCGTCTCCGGCTCCGTCTGACAGTCCAGAAAAAATTTCACATTGGAAGCTGGTATCTGTGTGGCAATCTATATTGTGACAGTTCATTTACAATTTACTGAACTTCTCTCTATATTCATCGTAGAAAAAATAGTATTTACTACTTGAGATGAAATACCCTTTTTTCGTTCATGAGATTGCCCCACTCACTCCGTTTCGTTTCGATCGTCGACAAATTCACACCTCACGAAAAAAAAAACTGTATTTTCATCTCTTGTTGTGAAATATACTATTTTTCTGTTGCATGTTTGGTGTTGTTGTTTTATTTTGTGATGTTGTTTTTTGGTGTTGATGTTTTTGGTGAGGTTTTTGGTAAATATTATATTTTCTAGTCTGCTGGATTCAAAAACGATCTTCAATTCCCTCCATCGCTTATAGTTTTTTTTTTTGCAAAATCGTTTGCATAAAAAGCATAACACTAGACTGCTTTAAGGCTTGCTTTTGACGAATCAAGGAATAAGCGCCACTTAGATGAATCATATTCTATTGGAAAACATTTCATTCGCCTTTGAACATTGCTACAAAGATTTTCCTATTTAGAGAAAAATTTATAGTAAAATCTCTCTCTCGGTGCCTATTCCGGGCGACAGCTAGTTTTTATTTTTTACTCTTGACTCCAACAATTGAGCAGCATCTTTTGAAAGGCCCAAATCACTAACCAGGTCATTGAGCTCGCTCTGAGACAAAAGTTGGAGTTCCTTATCAACAAAAAATCTAAACTAGATTCGTCCTTGGAAGGTAATGTGTTTCCACCCTCAAAAGCACTCAAGATATCTAAACTGAAAAGTGTATATAGAACTGGTATTTCAGAGATTTAAAACACTGAACGAATAGCTGATTTAAGGTTTGGGTAAGATATTTTCTTTTTATTGTTTGTATTGAAACCTTTCACATCTGCAGAACAGAAATATCTGTCGGTAGAGGATTTCGCTATTCACGCCACATCATCAGGAATGCCAAAACGAAATGAGTCTTTTTTCCCCCTAAAACCACAAAGGAGGCTCTTCCTCGCACCTTCTGTACACCTTATAAGGATAAGGGCTTTGTCTTAGTTCCCAAGTTTCAACTTGAAGTAAGCATTCACAAAATCACTTATGTTTCTTTGTTGACTTTTAATAGTGTATTCACCACAAATGAAACAAAGGTTGTGAGGAGAAATAACACAACCTCTAGCCATAATATAAAACTAAAAACACGAAAACAGTCACATTTGAATGCAAAATGTAAACTTAGTATATTTTATACAGCAGCCAAGATCCTGAACTTATTTAACATGTTGAAATATGATCAAATCTGATAATACGCTTGTTTATACTCATTCCTAATACCCTGGTAAACATGTATAAAAATGCACAACTCAGCCAGTAATATTCCTCACATTTCGCCAAACGGGCATTTCACTAAATGAAACTACCAACACGAGTTTTTGCAAGGAAACCTGACGGAATGGAATTTTCAGAGTGTTTTTCGCTGTTTTAGTGATTAAAAATCTATAAGAAACAGTATATCCTCCGCGGTTTTTTGGTCGCACACCAGTGTAATTTGGCATTCACAGCCTTTTTACTAGGGCCTTTCGCCCATGTCGTAAAATATTTTAATTAACGTGTGGCCTTGTCATTTTTCTTGATAAATTGATTTCAGCAACGTGTCCAGATTATTCAAATTTATTATAAAAATGACTGTTTCCTTCGCTCGTTACGTTGGTTTTATGGTCAACATTATCGACCTAGTGAAAGAACAACTCATCGTCTTGTGCAAAAATTTGAAGCAACTGATTCAGTAGCAGATCTTCCAGCATGTAAACGTCGCCGAAATGCTGATTCCGATGATAATATTACTGCAACATATGAAAATATGACTCAGTTTCCCAATTCGTCGGTCACAAGGATTTGGCATCTTTCAGGGTTCAACTTGAGAAATTTTGAGAAAAGACTTAGAGTTGCATTCATATAAGATTAAATTTATTTAGGAGCTGCAACCAAATTGTACAGATTGAGCGCTACAACAATTGGATGTGGGCAGTAATTTTCATAGGAAAATAATCTTTAGCGATGAAGTATATTTGGAGTTAAATGGTTTCGTTAATTGCAAAATCTGACCCAACTAAAATATACGCGAGATTCAAGAACTTCGGATCCATGCAGGAAAAGTGACAGCCTGGAGTGTGTTTTTGGACTGCCGGCATCATCGAGCCCAATTCCTTTCAAAATAATGCCGGTGTTGCGATTACCTTCAATGGCGAGAGATACTGGTTGATGATGAGTAATTTTTTGTGGCCTGAGTGTTGGAAGGTATGGATCTTACTGACGTGTACAGGAGTTGCCACAGCACTCGCCACACAGCGCATTTAACAATCAATATGACTCGACGCCTTGGAATTATTTTTTTGTATTACTACGTTAAGTCACTCGTCTACAGAAATAAACCGCTATATATTGCCGAACTGAAAGACAACATTCATCTAGTTATTCGAGAAATTGAAGCCAAGTTGTGTGTCGAAGTATTCGAGAATTGAATCTTTCATATATATTATACCAGACGACGCCAAGGCAGACATTTTAATGGCATAATCTTCCGAATATAGTGCCAAATGATATGTTGTTATATAAAAACAAAATTGACCTTTATTGCAACTTGTTTCATTTACTTTCAAAGATACATACTTATTAAAAGACCCTTTAGATAGCAATGAAGTTGTTAGGGCAGATTCACGTCACTAGCGCCATCCTATTAAAACATATCCGCGATCGAAACTTAGTTTGTGGATATACCTCATACTTTGTTACACGATAACACAAGTCCTAACATTTGGTAAACAGCAATTTCGAACTATGACACTATAAAATTCCACAACATACATTGTATTTACCGGACTTATCCCTAACAAAATGTCATTTCTTTAGATATCTGGACGCCTTCGTAAACAAAATAGAATTTCTTAATCAAGAAGAGAAACTTTCATCGACTCCGTGATTTAAATTTTTAGAGAATTATTTTGTTTAACAAAAATTCGATTTCTAGAAACTAAATAGCTTTACTCATTCAAATCTTTTCACATGAACCAACTTAATAATATGATAATATAAAAAACAATTTTCTAAAATCTAATTAATAGTTGTATGTTTCCGTTTACATTTTTCATCCCTAGGCAAATTAGCCTTTACTTACGTTGCGTAAATACGATAAATAGGACGGGCACCAATTGAGCACTTTATTACACCCAGGTAAAAATGTATAGCGCTGCCGGACACACCAATTGAGCACTAAGGACCAAACAGAAACCGATCAATTCAACACTTTAGATTGGCCAGTTACGCACTTTATTACTAGTTTGTTAGTGAACGAACTAACAAGTTATGAGTTGCTGAATTAATGCAAACAGTTATTTTTCTCGGACAAATAATAGTCAAAAAAACATAGTAGGCATTTTTTTTGTCCGAAAACTAACAGGTTTAGATGACAAGTGGTAAAATGTTACATTTGAAACTATGTACCAGTTAGATACAGACAAGTAGGAGAGCAAACAAACTTCTGGGGATTCCAATAATAATACGGCTCGAAGGACCATGTTTTGGGCGAATGTGGCTGGGTTTGACACTTCTGCGTAATCACGGGTCGTAAATCCGTAATAACTAAATTTCGTTGAATCGTCGTTAATTCAACTTTTGAATAGAAGTTCTTCCCTTGCTCAGTGGTTCGCAGAATTAAAAAAAAAACACTTGTTGAAGGCACAACACTCTTTAATTATTAAGTAATAAACAAAAACTAAATTTACATAATCGACAGCAAATATATAATTACAAAAACTCGGTTACATATCTAATTTCAGTAACGCTTGAAGTTGCTTGGAATAGCGCGTGTATTCCCCTTGATGGATCTTAGCAAACTTAATTATATCCTTATGCCCGCTTGCACCGTTACATTCTAAAGCGTAGCTTAACTAAGGGTACTTAAATAGATGCTAATAATAATTTTAAACTGAAATAAAGAGATTAATATTAGGGGTCGTCCAACATTAGAAAGTGCTGAATTCGCCTGTCTCAAAGTGTCTCTTTGAAAATGTACCTGATCTGTCTGGTGTCCAGTTCGCCGGTCTTCATTTATTACATCGATAGTCTGGTGCCCAATTGGCGTGCGCCAGGTAAATAATAACTATAAATTAATAATAAATTATTAAGTGTATAATAAATAAAAAAACTAATAAATAATAATCAAGTAATGACGTACTACGCATTACTTTTTAGACAATATGAACAAAACGCTATACTTTTTGAAAATTTTATGTATAATAAGAAACTGATATAGATCTCTATGCTATCTTTGAATCATGTTTTAGACATAGTTGTTATTACCTTATTTCGTTACTTTATTTACATTTAATTTGTATTCCTGCGTTTATTTTTTATTTATTTTATTGTGAATTTAAAATAGTGTAGTGCGTAACCTTCAGTGTTCTTAGACAAAAAGAATAAATAAAAGTAACTTAGTAAACTTCTATTGAGACAAAGCCATTCAACAGATAGAAAATCTAGAAGACTTACTCAAAGAAAAAGATAACCAAGTCGATATGGCCAGAGCACGTTTGAACGCCATGCAAGCACATCACTGTTCCTCGGAAGGTGCCCTATCGTCATTAGAGGAGGCGATAGGCGATAAAGAGAAGCAAATGAACCAATTAAGGGAACAGAGAGATCGCGCTGAACAAGAGAAGTTAGAGGAGCGCGATCTGCACGAGAGGGAATTGGCAGAGTACAAGATGAAATTGCACACTTTGAACAGTGAGGTGGAAAAACTCACCGTTCGTTTGGAAAGGGCGCAGAACGATAGAGATAGATTAGAAGCTAAATTAGAAAGTTCCCAATCAGAATTAGGCAAATCCAAAGCGGAATTGGACAAAGCCACGATAGAAGTAGGGCGAAGTGGCGCCGATTGGGAACAAGCCCGACAGAAATTAGCTAGATTAGAACTCGAAAACGAGAGATTAAAACAGGAATTAGAAAGGTCCCAAACGGTGTTTAGTAGAAGTGCTATCACTAGATCCCAGGAATTTGATTTCCATGATAGAACTGATTCTAAAACATCTGCCGACCTAAGACGTTGTCAAGCAGAATTAAGAGTAACGCAAGCTGACAATGAAAGAGCAAAGACTGAAGCGACGGCTTTGCAAGAAAAACTGGAAAAGTCGCAGGGGGAAGTATACCGCCTCAAGGCTCGCTTAGAAAACTCCCATCAAGAACAGAACAGCCTTCGGGAGGAATTAGAAAGGGCGCAATCGAATACAGCCCGTTTACACGCGGACAAGGACCGTTCCGCTATGGAATTGGAGAAGACGCGCGAAGAATTAGAGCGATCACAGGCGACCTTGGGAAAGGCTCAATTGCAACAAGACAAATTACAGAACGCTCTCGACAAAGCACAGACAGAAGTGGACAAATTACAGGAAAAATTGGACAAATCAGTAGCAGAGATACGCAGGGTATGTCATATATTTATTTTCATATTTATGTAATAGAAATAAATCATGTCAGTAATTCAATTTATATACAGTGGACCCCCGCTATTCGCGCCGTCTGTATTTGCGAATTCGCAATATTTTTACTGCCATTTCTCGTCATCCGCGCCTCCGTATTCGCGGTTCAGCTAAAGTTTCGGTATTTCCCTTGTTCATTTATTTCTTTAAAAGTTTACAAACCGTATTTGGCTCTTATACGCAATATATATGTCTGTATATCTATTTGTGTCGATTACATACATACATACCTGTATAGATACCTACATACCTATTATTTTTGTAGCCCGATATTCGCGAATTCAATGTTCACAGTGTTTTCGTGGAATGCAATCCCCGAAAATAGCGGGGATCGACTGTTTGTATATATATATATATATATATATATATATATACAGGGTTAGTTAAAAGGATGGAGACGGCGATTTATTGTCGTTAATATTCATTTTAGGGAATTATGTCCAATATAAAAGTTTGTTAGGATATTTTGATCTACATTTGAGAATATTTGAATTTTTTTTTCTTCAATTGTTTTTTAGTTACGCCTGTCCGCGCAGTTTTTTTAACCGGGAACTAGTAAATTTTACTCTACCATTCGATAGAGAATTTTTTTCTCTTTACAATAATATTTTTGTTTTTTTAAAATTCATTTTAATAACTTTCTTACAAGAAAAATTAAACAAATTAATAACAAAGTAAATTAAAGTAAGTGTTCAAATTGTCGTCCATTAGTAATTTGACAATGACCCAATCGATTTACAAAACCCCGAACAGAGTTCTGTAAAAAATTTCAGGGAATTTCTTGTATCGTTCTGGTAGTTCGGATTTGTAAATTTTTGACGTTATTGGGCTTATCTTTGTAAACTTTGTTTTTTACGTATCCCCAAAGAAAAAAATCTAAAGGACTTAAATCTGGCGAACGGGCTGGCCATTCAATGGTTCCTCATCTTCCAATCCATCTGTGGGGAAAAACGTTGTCCAGATATTGACGAACATTTACACCATAATGTGGTGGGGCGTCATCTTGCTGGAACCAGATACTGTCATTGTTCATTGTTTTCATGAGGATAGAGCGTAGCACAAGTAGGTATTATTTCATTTTGCAATAACTGCAAATACAGAGCCGAAGTTAAATTGCCATTGATGAAAAAGGGACCGATAATATGACCGCCTAGAATGCCAACCCAAACATTAACCTTTTGGGGGTACTGCGTATGGTGCTCCAAAAACCAAAAGGGATTTTCCGATGACCAGTATCTGCAGTTATGTCTGTTTACTTCACCGGTATGCCAAAAAGTAGCTTCGTCAGAGAAAAGAATATTGTTGACAAAATTTTCATTATTATTGCAAATATTTAACATTTCTTCAGAAAATTGTAATCTCCTATCAAAATCACCTTCCGTTAACTCGTGTACAAGGTGTACCTTATAAGGTTTATACTTTTCACTTTTTAAAAATGACACCATCGATGACTGTGAAATATTGAAATTGGCCGCTAATTGATTGATTGATAAATGGGGATATTCAGATACAGCCAATAAAATATCTAGTTTGTTATCATCGCTTTTTGCTGTTCTAGGTCTACCACTCCTTGGAAAATCTTTAACGCTACCCGTTTGTTCAAAGCGTTTTAAAGTTGTACCAACAACGGATTTAGAAATTGGATTTCTATTTGGATGCGTATCATTAAATAAATTACAAACGTCTTGTAAACTTCTGCGTCTATCTCCATAACCCAACATCATAAGTATTTCAATTCGTTCATGTTCATTTAAACTCGCCATTGTTAATATTAACAGCAACAAATTGCACAAATGAATTATTTCTGTCAAAGATTTGACGCACACAATAACCACTGATAAAATTATGTCGCTCAAGTTTGTTTATCGCTACGCTTCTGTCTATCTGCGATGTACCGAACATCTGTTAAACACATGAACCGGCCTTTTCTTATAAAAAAGTTATTAAAATGAATTTAAAAAAAACTACAATAGTATTGTAAAGAGAAAAAAATTCTCTATCGAATGGTAGAGTAAAATTTACTATTCCCATTAAAAAAAAACTGCGCGGACAGGCGTGACTAAAAAACAATTGAAGAAAAAAAAATTCTAATATTCTCAAATGTAGATAAAAATATCCTAACAAACTTTTATATTGAACATAATTCCCTAAAATGAATATTAACGACAATAAATCGCCGTCTTCATACTTTTAACTAACCCTGTATATATATTTCTTACATAAAACAAAAACATTTTTTATATCGAAATATTATTAAAAATCGAACGTGAAGAACATAATACAAATTCATATTTATGTGAAAATTGCTATAAGCTCGTAAGTGCATGATGGTCTTACAGACAGCGATAGTTGGTTTGGCGTTTCTGATGTTAACATTAGTCAATAAGCGGTGCTATCTATCCCAGCATCATGCACTGACTAGTCTATAGCAAGACCATATACACGTCTGCATGCATGAATAGTAATTTTCGCATAAATATGAACTTGATATTGAAATTTTTAGATATTAATTTTTTTTATTTTATGCCAAAAATGCAGGTTTTGCCCCACTCAAGTATGTTTCAAATTGTTTTTGTTATATATATCTTCCTTTAATTTAGTATAAATTAGAAATTTAACTTGAAACAAATTTGCAAATAAATAAACACAACAGTTAAATTTAGCTGATCTAATTTTTCCCAAAGTAATTTGTTTTATGTAGTAACATTTACGATTTTCTCAGCACACTTGTCATGCCTACAAGGCTAAATGTTAAGCTCAGCTGGTACATTTACGGAAAGTAACTTACATATTTCCAAAACTTTTTAGTTAATTCTGGAGCATCATTTTAGTGTCGGTTTTCTAATTATTTTAATTTAATCTAATTTAAGTACAGAAATACGAAAGAGGTTTAGTAATTAGTGAATCTAAATAAGAAAAAAACTTTTTGGCGTTTTCTCTTTATAATTCATTGTATTTAATCCATCGATATTCAAGTTGTTTCATTCCTTCAGAAACGCAAGCTTTATCAAACTGTTTGAAATATATGTTCGTTTCAGTCAATCGACCCAAATCTTTTGCCACCAATCCAAGTTTTCAGGTAGGAAAAAAGAAAAAAGTCTGAGCTGGTGAATAAGTTGGATGAGGAAGCAGTTCAAAAAGTAATTCAAGAATGTTTGTCATTGAAATAATCGAAGTGTGAAAAGCACTCATTTCTTCTTTGAGTGAGGCCATTAGCATTGTATTGTATTGTGCAGATGATCTCCTAGGGATATACCGAGGTCTTTTTTTATTACTATATATACATTTTTCCTATGTGTAACTTTAAAAAGAAAATTGTCAATACATTAGCGGCATAGTAGAGAACCAGTTATACACCAGTGAAGGATTTACCTATAGCTTAATTCTTAAATTAATTTGCCATGAAGAGAAAAAAAACATTTTTTATGTCAAATATTTCTAAATGTTTTTTCGTACATCAATCTTAAATTAAATACATTTGATTGAAAAGTAGATAATTTATTTAAATCATGAATAAGTTCAACAAAGATGAAAAGGTAGCAACGATAATGTGGTACCAGAAGAATAATAGTTTAAGAACGGTCAAAGACATGTTTTCCGTTTAATTATCCTGACAGGCCTATATACCTTCTAGGAGGGACCCAAAGTTTCATCATGTGGAGATATTTCTGGGGGATGGGAGGTCAATTAATGCATTATTGATAATTTTAAGTATAGGGGATATTTTTCGTAGGGGTATTTTCATTAGTGGAGTTGTCGTAGGGGGCCGCTTGTGCCAAAATAATTTTAAATATTTTTAACAAATTCAAAGAAGATGGTTGTTTTCTAAATTTGCACAAAAAAAAATAAAACCAATCACGTGTTAACAGAACACATGACGCTGAATATTCTGTTATGTAGAGGAAGAGGAGGTCTGTAGGATCGCTTTTAAATGTAGTCAGGCAGTTCCGTGTACAAAACCCTGAAGGAATTCAAATATAAGTCATACAAAATACCAAACCATCAAGAGCTCTTCGAGGAACATGAAGTGAAACGGACTAATTTTTGTGAAATAATGTTTAATGTGTCAAATGAAGACGAAGAAATTTTAAATAAAATAATTTTTACTGATGAAGCTACATTTACCGTAAATTGTAAAGTCAACTCTCAGAAACTCTCAGGTTTATGTCCTACATTGATCCATTGAAAAATACTAAATTTTCTTTCCATTAATCCATTAGCTATTGGTCCACGTCATTCCATCAATTGAGATGCTGAATGTTGAATCATGGTTCCAAATAGACGTCTCGGGTACATTCTACTAACGCTGTCACGAATTTCTTTAATAACGCATTTCAAAGAGGGTGGAATAGCAGATTTGGCCCCATACCATGGCCCCCAAGATCAGTAAATTTATCTCCAAATAATTACTTCCTTTGGGGTTATCTGAAAAGTAAAATTTATAATAATGTGCAAATACGTAACTTGGACGAACTGAAAGACCGTATACCTACTGCATATGATGGAATAAACCCAGAATTTATTCCAAATACCCTGCGTTGTTTTCGAGATCTCCTTGCTTATTGCCTTGAAAGACAAGGAGGGCACTTCGAAAACTTGCTATGAAATTAGACTTCACCTTTGTTATTTTGTTTCGTTTGTCTTAATTAATCCTTTCGTAATACGAGGGTAAGCTGAAAAATTCGGTAACTAAAGTATAACAAAAAACAGTATTTCAGTGAAATGAGTTTTATCTTTCCACATAATCTCCCTCAAGGTCAATACATTTATTTAGTCGATGCTCAAGATTCTTTATGCCTTCACAGTACTCATTTTCCTCGAGATCCTCAAATCTCATACCGCCAAGGTGTTTCTTCAGTTTGGAGAAGAGATAATAGTCCGACGGAGCTAAATCCGGCGAATAAGGGGGATGCTCGAGCGTTTCGATCTTTAATTTGGCCAATTTTTCTTTGACAATTCCTCTCATATGAACTGGAGCATTTTCTTGATGGAAAATGATTTTTTTATGCTTTCTTACGGGTCATTTTTCGACGATAGCTGCCTTCCATCGATCCAAATGTTTAGAATAATATAGTGCAGTAATCGTTTGTCCCTTTGGCAGGTAGTCGATAAGCAAGATTCCCTTCGCATCCCAGAAAACGGAAGCCATCACCTTTCCTGCCCGTAGACTGACTTTGGCCTTTTTTGGAGCCGGTCACCACACTTAGTCCACTGTTTTTATTGCTGTTTATTTTCTGGTGTGTAGTGGTGGACCCAGGTTTCATCGAACGTCAAATGCTTAAAGGCTCAAATGCGTTTCGCACGCGTTTGTGGTCGCCGATCAACAAATGCGACAACTATCTTGCACATACTCAATTCATTATATAAAATCAAAACCACTGATCCAGAGAGATGTGTATAACTTCTGGTGTTTCATGCTCTTTTATAAGACGGTTATCTAGTGCTATATCATGTACATTTTTAATCCTATCTGGAGCCCACACATCTTTTGGGTATCCGCTCCAAATTCACTAGTCCAGACAGGTTTAAGCTCAGTTCTCCAACGTTTTGTGGTTGCAGTTAATCGATATTGGTTGCAGTAAACTAACATCAGCTCAGCTTTGATTTTATATTTTTCTAGTATATTTTATTCTGTACGAATAAGAACTTAATCACAGATTGATACTAAACTTCTTCCACGTTTCAAAACAAGCTAAAAGCTATTGGACTTTTGTACACAAATACCAAGCGTCCTTACTATCTAAGTCAACACAAATTTTAACAATTACGTTTTTATGGACTGCCAATTTAAAAATCAAATAAGATTTTTTTTTAATGGTGCCCTCTATCGTCAAGCTAACTAGTTACCGATTCGACGTCTTACTTGTATATTTTACTTACTAATTTGTTTTATATCTAAAATATTTCTATAAATACTAATTGGTAATGTCGCAATTACAGGTACAGCTAGAAAAAGAAAAGCAAGGGTACGATTTCGAGAATGTCCAATCGCAATTGGACAAGGCACTAGGGCAATCTGCTCGTATACAGAAGGAAAAGGATACTATTCAGTTAGAAGCAGATCGGCTTAGAGACAAGTATGATAAATCACAGGTACTACTATTTCTTTTTTTAGGTTTTTGTATTAATTAGTAATAATTTAAATAAAATTTTAATTAAAACTCCTTTGAAAACTGTGGTTAAGTAAAAGGTATAAAATACCTTACCACAATTACTACTCGTATCCTAAGTACGTATTTCGACAACTAAGCTGTTATTCTCAGTAGGTAAAATGAATAATCACAATGTTGAACATGGGGCTAAAGCTAATACACAGAAATAGGATGACAATTTAGTTGTTGAAATGCGTATTAAAAAAACCTAATACCTAGAAAGATAATATGACCGAAACTTTTACATATTTTTTAGTTATTATTTAAATAGTGAAATATATCTTCAGTTTCTACATCTTGTTTTAATAGTTCGAAAAATAAAAACTCAAATCTTACGCAGAATTTAGTATCAAGCTTCGTCCAAGTTCCAATATTATATTAGATTATATCAATACCATATACTCCAGTATCTGAAAATTCAGGACAATCTCCAGATCTTTCCCTAGAGATATGTAAAAAAACGTTAAAATTTATCTCAAAATATTGACTAGGTATTGGAATATTACCCTGTATTGTGAAAACGCCAATCAAGAAATCAAAAATAACATTCTTTTAGAATTTAAAATCTCAAAAATCTAATGTTTTGCAATTTGAATATTTAATTTAAAATTCGCTGTTTAAATCTTCTAACTATTAATGTTTTATTTTTATTTTTTAACTCATAATAATCTGTTCCAATGCCAGAAACAGGATTGTCTTATTTTCTATGCCAAAAATATTCTTAGGGTAAAAAATGAGATAATAAGCTCTTACATGATCTCTTTTTTTATATTAGATTAGGAAAGTTTTTGAATACATATTGTTTCTTACCTTTCTTTATTAACACATTTTTTTCCACTGAATTGGAGATTTTTAAGTTCCGTCATTGATGAATGAAGTTAGTCATGTCTCTAATTATTTGCTCATAGACTATTAGACACCCTGGTTATCGTCAAAACGGTGTCCTAATTCTTTTTCAATTGTCTCAAAGAGACAATAGTCACGTGGAGGGCACTAGGGCGTGTATTCGAGTTTCCCAATAATTCTTTTCCAATTTTTTTCGAATCGAAATATCCATGTGTAGATAAACGTCATCATGAAGGAAGATCACACTTAGGATAAGCATGTCCCGCCTTTTTCTGCACAGGCCAGTTTTACTTCATCAAGGAGCTGACAGTAATAGTATCAATGAGTAGTATGCCATAAATATTCCAAAAAACAATTGTAAAAGTTTTCTATGCAGAAGGACGAGTTTTGACTTTCCAAGGTAATTCTTCTCCGGGTTATCACATTCCATGCTTACCTGCTTCTCCGATGTATAATGATGCACCCACGTCTCATTACAAGTGACAATATGGCAAAAAATAATCCAGTTCTTCTCGATATCAGGGTAAAAACCTTCCACACACGGAAGACGGCGCTTTCTATTCTTCCGGCAGGAGGCAAGGAACCTTGGCGACAATTTTGGTAATCCTAATAATCCAAAATAATTCAGTATTTATTCAATCATTTCGGTAAAAAAAGTATTGACTTTTTACGATACATCGTAAGACACCGATCACCTTCAATTAGCTTAATGCGAGGTCGATGGGCAAGCCTCATTTTCCACTGATACCCAGCCACTTGAAAATTTTTTGTGCCAGTCAAATACCTGGCTCCTATAAAGCGTTCTTTTAGTGAACTATGCAGTTAGTCAACACAATGTTTTAGCAGATTTTGCGTCATCACGCATTGGAAATTTAATGATAATCATTCCTCAACTGATGTGTGTAGGTACCTCTTACTCAGACATGATGCTACAGATGGCCATTGTGCCCAGGCTGAAAACCTCTTGACATTCTCACGCAACACATATCAATCATATTCCAGTTTATATTTGATTCACCCTCGAAATAAAAAAAAACGAAATTGAACTCGTTTCTCTAAATTTTTAAACATAATAAAATTGTTTAGAAATAAACAGGTAATTTAGCTAACTATCTACAGATTAAGTGTTTAGATCGATGTTTTTTAATGAAAACTATTCACAAATAATGTATATTGTTAATATAAATGTTTAAAAATTTTGCACAACTATGATTCAAAATGCTTGATTATGTGATTTATCTAGTTCAATTGCAACTTAATTATCAATACAGCCGTGCAATAAAAATTACAACACGCTGTAATATAATTTTATTCCCATAATTATATTACATAATATATCACATTGAATAGGAAATTATTGAAATTTTAAATCAAACAGAAAACATATAAAGACTCATTCTTTATATAATTGAGTAACTTGTCTCGGTTTCTAACAAATACATATATTGAACCGTCGTAACATGAACCTAATTAAGAAATCAATGTCCTGATACCGTTCCAGGCAACGTGCACGCCATGTCTCTAATAGCTAATTGTTTTAAATGGTATCTTTGTGGTCTGTTGTACGTCTTTGAGATCCGTTACATCTGGCGTGGCAACCAAGATCAGGCCTTAACAAGTTATGATGGTGACTATGTTTTTACTTGTGGGGCTGGTAATTTTCTCAAGCGATTGTCTTTGCAAAAATTGCATTTACTTTTAAAGGTGATATATTTACCATTGAGCAGACATTAACTTTCTAAACTACTATTAAGCTTTATTTATTTTAGAAAATATATTAATATTTGAAGTTTAAAAATATGCATTATTCGGCATGAGTATAATATCTATACGCTACTAGAAAAATATGATCTTTTACAACTTACCAGAACCAAGTAAATTAAATTTCCTTTAGGTAATGAGACTTCAGACTTTTTGGAAAATAATCTTTTGAGATTTTACGAGGGCGAATCAAATTTAAAGCGGACTTTTGTTTTCATACCAAGTTAACTAAATGGAGCTGACAATCGAGCAGGATTCTTGTAGCCAGAAAATAGGGAGGACTTTGACGCGGTTCCGCTCACCTACCGGCCAATACAGTCATGTCTGCGCAAGAAGTTACACCGACGGTTGCACAACCCATTATTATCAAGTCTCTGACGAACGAGGGTACCAAGTCCAGCGAAATTCTAGCTAGACTGACTACACATTTGGTGAAACAACTTTGTCACGTACTCAAGTATGTGCCTAAGAAATTCAAAGATGACCGCAAAACTGAAAGTGAAAATGAAAGGCACAATATGTATACGTCCCAGGACAGCTGTGACTAACGACAATATTCGAGCAATTCGTGACCTCATTGAAGGTAATAGACACCTTACGATTGGTGAAGTCGCTACTGAAGTACAAATAAGTCGCGGTAGTGCGTATTCCATTATTACCGAGCATCTGTGTTTCCTCAAAATTTGTTCAAGATGGGTTCCAAGGCTTTTTACAAATAATCAATCAAAAAGTCTCTGGAGATCCTGGGTCCCTGAAGACACTTGCCAAAGGCTCCTTAAGCGATTTGACAAACAAACAATTTTCTAGACTAATTACATGTGATGAAAGATTGGTTCATCACCCGAATCCAAAATCGCGAGCTTGGACTGGCGAAGGAGTGGAGAACCTCGCCATGTGAAAGCAAAAACACGTTTATCAGTTGGGAAAGTTCTTGCAACTGTTTTTTCGATTGGAAAGGTGTTTTGCTCATTGATTTCTCACATGAACGTCGGACTGTGAACACAGCCTATTACTGCCAGCTCGTCGAGAGAGCAAATGCCGCCTACACAAACAAAAGGCGCAACCAACCAATAATAAATGTGATTTTCCTACATGACAACGGCTCACACGGCCGCACTGACTCTAGGTAAAATGCATCGAATCCATTGGGAAATTCTAGAATATCCTACCTACAGTCCAAATCCATCCCCAAGCGACTTTCATTTGTTTAGGCCACTTAAGGAAGCACTAGGCGGACACCATTTTCAGAGTGATCAAGAAGTAGAGAAACTTGTGCGTAAATGGCTGTGGACACGGTCTGAGACTTTTTATGAAGACAAGATCCACAAACTCCTAAACAGTGTGATAAATGTTTAAACGTTGAAGGAGAATACGTAGAACAACAATAAACTTGTTCTGTATTAAAAACAAAGTCCGATTTAAATTTGACTGACCCTCGTATATACTGTTTACACAGCATATGTATACAGTTGCATTATCTAAATACATTCTGTCAAACAAATACTGGGAAATAAAACACAATGATTAGGTTTGTTTTAATCGTCCAAATTCATTTTGTTACTTTCCAAATAGGCCCTCTCTCAAGTCATCTCAACGAATAATACAGTCTTTAGAACGCTTCCGATATGGACTTTCTGGTAGCAACACCTTCTGCGAATTTTATGGCTTCAAGAAATTCAAAACGTCTTCCACGAAGTTGAGTTTCGAAAACAGGAAAAAGTTACGTGACACTATATCTGGCGAATATAATGTTTTAGTCAATGACATTCGTTGAATTTTTGACCAAAAATTCGTGTACAATAATCAATATGTAAGACGGCGCAATATCCATTAATTGTTCTTTCGCAGATGTGGCTGTTTACAGCGAATATTACTTAAACACGCCGCCGAAATAACATTGTCTCTCCGAAGGAATTCCGAGTGAAGTCAAAGAAAACAGTGAAGATAACTTCGATTTTCGTGGAATATTGACGTAGTTTCTTCAGCTTCGACTCGTTATCGAAGCACCACATCGAAGGTTGTTGCCTGGTTTGCAAATTCATAAACCCATGTCTCGTTACCCATTATGATGCTTTTCATGAATGTAGGGTCTGAACTGGCTCGTTCTATTATATCTCACTTTTTTTAAAAAGATTCAACTCCTTTTGAACAAGCCTTTGGAACAATATGTCTCATATACAAAACATCATTAAATCGCACCCAAAATTAAAATAATGCAAGTTGATTCGTGAAACATATCCAAGTCCTAAACCATCTCTCTTAAATTTAAATATCATGGTTTCCTTAACTATTTCGATGCTATATCGACCTGAACGGGTCTGCAACCACTTCTGAGTCCTCTTTGAATCCATTTATCCTTTCATTTTCAATACGATTTAATTCAATAAATTTGATTAGCAAAATTTAAAACAAACTCTTAGTTCGATATTTTTCCTTTAAAAATAAAAAAATCGGAGAACAGTTTTTATTAGCTCACGTGCTTATCAAACTTAAATATTTCAAAAATACTTTGACGACAATCCAAAAAGTACGCTTTGCCAACATACGAATTATTCCTTTGCAGGTCAGAATATACATTGTTGCAAATTATCGTTTGGTCTACTTTAATTTTTCCTGAATTTGTGCTTAATATCATTACGTCTATTCCAAGATGCTGCATTTCTTGGTCTACCACTGCCTTTTCTGCGATCCACACTTCATGTTTGTCTAAAACAATACAAAACGGAGAACAGATTTGCTGAAATGATCATACCCATTCACAATTAAATTTTTTGCCGTTTCTTAAATATATTTCAACCATATATAATTTTCATTGTTCATTAAATACGAAACCCATTATTGCTGACAAGTTTCCACAAATACTTGAAATACATTTTTTTCGGACCAAGCTCCTGCCATATGAACTGATACATTTTCATGCAGGAGAAATTAACTACTGGGTCCCCTTCTATAAACTTTCCAAAACACTTAACTAAAAATTTTCACTTTCTTTATGCCTTTATTGCTTTATGCCTGAATTCCCTTACTCTCATAAAAACATATCAACATTCTCTTCACTTTCGAGTTTGCAGATGAACCTCTTTCCTTTTGGTGACAATGATGACGTCCTTTCCCAACTTTGACGTTTAGTTATATATAATAATATTATATATATAATCATAGCGATAACACCAAATTTCATTCTTCGGGAAATTTGTATTCCTACGAGTAGTTTGAAGAATGTTGCTTGCGTACTGAGCTTGCGATGTTCGTGATACAAACCGAGATTCGATCTTTTTCTTGTCTACATATTTCACAAAGATATGATGAATCGTTTCTCTGCTTACAACAAACTCTGCCAACAGTCTCACAGTCGCCCAACGATTATCGTTAACCTACTCTCTCACTTTTACGATGAGATCCTCGTTCCGCACTGAAATTGGACGCCCAGACCTTGCTTTATCTTGTATAGTTTCCAACCTACTTTTAAATCTCTTATACCTCAAAAATATTAGTATACAAGATAAAAACTTATTCCCACACACAAGCCACATTAATTGAACAGTCTCGGTCGTAATTTTACCGAGTTTAAAACAGAATTTAGTGATCAAAGCTTCATGCGCTAACATAAAAACAGTCTCTTACTACCGACCTAAGATGGCGACCTATTTTTTCCACGCGTAGCGTGCGGCATATAATATAGACAAAGGTTAGACTTTTCGATGATACGCAGCGCTCTCCTGCTACCGAAACAAACTTGAGCCCTAGTTGCCTTCATTTTTAACATGTAGCGATACGATGTTCCCAGGTTGTAGACGAAGGTTAGACATTTCGATGGCACGTAATCTATTATTGATGAAATTACTCTTTTGCTTACAATAAAATAAGTCTCATTATTTAATTGTTAGACAATATATCACAAAATATAAATTTTCAGTTTAGTTAGCAGCTAGTATTGGTAATATAATATCCTCTTCCTATTCTTATGTCTTTCTACCTTCCTGTGCAAAAATATTGAGTTGATTTCTGCGTTTTCCATGTTTTTCTATTTTGAGACATTGCTTATGTCCATCCATTGTATATTTCTTTCTATTGCGCCTTGCTCTACCCCATCTTCCCACGTATTTCTGGGACTTCCTCCCCTGTTCTTTCCATAGGGTCTTGTTTCATATACTTTCTTCGGTATTCGTTCGGCTGGCATCCTGTATACGAGGTATGTCTCAGAAGTAATGAAGACGGTCCATTTTAAATTTTTTATTGAAGCTATCCAGAATTTAACATTGTCCTCTTCAAAGTATGCTCATTTCTGTACCGTGACTCTTTGGATGTTGTCTATTTCGCGGTAATGGTAACCTTTCAACTTCCGCTTAAGTGTTGGAAAAAGAAACAAATCAGGATGAGTGTGGCAGTACTGAAATATTAACCATCTCTCTCATGCTAACACAGAACGCACCATCGACACGCTTTCATAGGTTTTCGATTTGGACTTCCGTTGGGAGCGTTCATCTACAATGTTTTCACACTAGAAAACTTGTGCTGAAGACAAAGCAACATCTCCATATGTTGTTCTTAACATTTTAAGTGCCTCTCAAGCAGTACTTTCAAGTTTAACGCAAAATTTAATTGCGTTTTGCTTTTCGATATTTTCCTGCATTTTTCGTGTGTGTGAATGGACTGCACCTTTTCTCTTTGCGTACCTACCCCTTACACACACATATAGTCGCCTCCAGCCTGACACATTGTTGCCACATTGAGCGTAAAAGTTAATTCTCATGACTTCTGAGACGTTCCTCGGGTAACATAATACCCTCGGAATAAGAAATTAATTAATGATAAATATGATAATTAATGTGTGTTACTCGCTCCTTAAAATTAGACATATTGTCCCAGTATATATTTGCAATTATATTTCGTAAATTTTTCAGTAATCCTAATGTAATAACTAGAAGTAACAAATTTTTCGTAATCTGGAAAATACGAGTATTAGCAAACATTTCGTATTTTATTAAATATACTTAAATATAAAATTGAAACTGTCACTACTAAATTTTATTAATTTCTCTTTTGTTGTGTAGATTGCAATAGCGAGATTGCAGAAAGAAAAGGATACAATCCACGAAGAAATAGATAAACTAAAAGAACGGCTGGAAATACAACTGAATCAACTATCGAAAGTACAGCGAGAAAAGGCAGATTTGGAAACTGAACTAGATCTGATGAAAGAGAGATGGGATAAGACCCATATGCATCAACAGAAGTTACAAATAGAAAGAGATGATGCATTTTCCGAAATCGATATACTAAAAGATAAACTAGAAAAGGCAATATACGCGTCCCAAAAAGCAATCGACGATCGAGAAAATGTAAACAAGGAATTTGAAAAAATTTTGGAAAAATACGACAGGTAAATCACAAAACTTTTAAAATTAAGAGTAATACATTCCCGTTAAAGTTCAAATTCAAATAAAATTTTGCACACAATTTAACAGCACATATTACATACATTAAGAAGCCTTACTTACTCTTAAATTATATATAATATTATAAATGTAAATAAATACTTGAAGATATTTTACGCAGAAAATAACTTGCACCAGCAGGTTAAAAACGAAAGTTTGATTTCACTATGAAATTATGACCAGTTACGGAATAATTTTATTACTAATCGAATTTTAATTTTGAAATATCAAAACAAAATCTTTCGACAGATAAGAATCAAATTCTGCTTATACAAAAACTTTATCCAAATAACATGTGTTCAATTGGAATGTTCATATAGCTTGTTTTCACTTTTTGTTAAAAGAAAAAGTAACCAGAACGTGCTTTTATCGAGTTTCAAATACATATTTTACAAATTACTACAGACGTAATATTCAATGATACATAAAAATAAATACAACACATTCCAGTTTATTTTGGCATACAATCACAAATGTTCAATATGAGCCAGCCCCCCGTCACACGGCATATGTTTAGTCGGTAGTCCAGTTCACGCCACACGCGCTGTAGCGTATCCCCAGTCATGCTCCCCACACCAGCAGTAATGCGATGTTGAAGTTCAACAAGGAAAATTGGTAGTGGTGGCATGTAAACCAGATCTTGTTTCAATTTTTCACATTTGCCATTTTTCTTCTTTTTGTGTGAGTCCTTGCGTATGTCTAAGTAAAAGTCGTCAACATCTTAAATAAATAGCAATCACGCAATGATTTAAAATTCACAATCATGTTTTAGGAGTGGAAATGTTAGTATAAATAAGCAAGGAAAGAAAACTCTTTCTCTAATAATGAAAAAGTAACTATTCGGTTCATTAGTATTCATTGCAACCGCGGATCCGCAGTAACTATTACCTGTTTGAAAATGTAAACGTTACGTTCGTATTTGATTACTTTTGTACATATCGTTACATTCGTATATATGTATTATATGAATCTACGGGTACAAGATATCATATTCATTGATTTCTATACTTTATAACATGCATTATAAAAAATACAGGGTGTCATTTTGAAAACGTACCACCCTCTATATTTCGGCCCCTATAGAAATTCCAAAAATATGCAAAAACACGTCAAACTTATTTTTAAGGGGGACATTTTGTAGGCTGGTTTTCAATGAAATTACATCAACCCTCTAGCGGGGGTGGACATAACCTCTAAAAATTTAAATGGAAATGGGGGTTGAGTGATACCTCATTTTAAAGGTCGTTTAACCCGCTTTTCAAAAATGCTAAATTCTTGCCTTTTCTTTTTAGCAGTTCGCGAGATATTTGGTGAAAACTGTAAAGAAGTTTAGGTATCAAAAACACTTTGTGATATTGCTTTAATGAATTAAAATAAATGAAATTGAGGTATTACATAACGGTAAATTTTTAAACTATTTTTACTTCTAATATCCAACGAAATAATAAAGACGCATACTATTCAGTTAAACATTATTATTGGAAAGAATGTGATTTACCTAAACTAGTACTTGTGATAGTCGTACAGGTAGTTTAACGTAGGAAAAAAAGAGCCCTGGTTTAAGCATTCTTGACATTCTTGTCAAATTTTTCTTTATTTGTCACTCCATTTATTTTAGCCAAAATTACTTTATTGTAAAATTAGTTTTGCGAGGTAAAAGTTGCGATTTTATTACATTATTTTTAAAAATGGTGTTTACACGTCAACAAAGAATTGAAATTATTCTTATTTATGGGGAATGTGGAAGATGCGCAAGAAGAACGTTAAGAATGTTTAATGAAAGGTATCCGAATAGTAATTTAAATCATAAGTATGTTCTACAATTAGTCGCCAAGTTTAGTGAAACTGGTTCCGTTGCTAACAAAAAAAGAAATATTAGCCGTGTCTTGGATGAAGCAGCACAAATAAAAGTATTAGGCACCTTTACTGCAGAACCCTCCACATCACTTCGCATTGTGGCACGCCAAGTAGGAATGTCTCACGAAACAGTAAGGAAAGCACTAAAGTTAAATAAGTTTCACCCCTATAAAATGCAAATTCTACAACAGCTTTTTGACGATGATTTCGACAGAAGGATTGAATTTTGTGAAACAATTACGGATTTTATAAATGAAAACCAAAATATCTTGCACAATATTTGCTTTACTGTTGAGTGTACTTTTTTTCTTAATGGGCATGTTAACAAGCAAAATTGTCGCTACTGGAGCGATGAAAATCCGCGACTTTTTAGGGAAGGTCACACACAGTATCCAGAAAAAGTGAACTGGCTGGTATCCTTGGGAATACTATTATTGGACCTTCATTCATTGAAGGAAATCTAACTGGTGAGCTCTACTTAAATTTGCTTGAAGAAATAATAGACCCCTTAATAACTACTAGTTTGGAAAATCAAATTGACGCGGCTGGTGACATGGTTTTGCAAGAAGATCTTCTACACTTCCAACAAGATGGAGCTCCACCACACTACTATCTTCCAGTTAGACAGTGGCTAAATGATAGATTTCCTGGCAGATGGATTGGTCGAAGAGGAGCAATAGAATGGCCACCACGATCACCCGACTAATCGCCTCTAGATTTCTTCCTATGGGGGCATCTAAAATCAATTGTTTATAAAACACCGCCTCGAGATTTGCAAGATTTAAAGAGAAGAATAACAGCTACATGTAGAGAACTTCAGGCAGAAGTGTTTCGAAATGTTAGAGAGGAGTTTGAGAGTAGACTTTATCACTGTTTAGAAAATAATGGACAACATTTCGAAAATTTTATAAAATAAGTTACTTTTTATTAGTTTTTTAATGTTTTATTGCAAAACACTTGATACTTTTATGTTCATGGTTTGACTTGATTTCTTCAAAAGTATTAAAAATAAAGGACAAGAATTTAGCATTTTTGAAAAGCGGGTTAAACGACCTTTAAAATGAGGTATCACTCAACCCCCATTTCATTTAAATTTTTAGAGGTTATGTCCACCCCCGCTAGAGGGTTGATGTAATTTAATTGAAAACCAGCCTACAAAATGTCCCCCTTAAAAATAAGTTTGACGTGTTTTTGCATATTTTTGGAATTTCTATAGGGGCCGAAATATAGAGGGTGGTACTTTTCAAAATGACACCCTGTATATAAAGAATTTTGCATTCCAATTTGCTTGCGTAATTATAAAATTCAGGTTTACAGAATATGCGGCCAATTTAATTTATGATAAGTCAATGAATTTCAAATCAGCTTATCATGTTTGCCAATGATTATTTTTAAATTAATTACATATTTGAAAATGAATGCAATACTGTAACATAGACAAACACAATACACAATTGGGATTTAAAATATAATTTGATTTGGATAAAATCAGGGGCCTCGGTTAGAAATTTGATTGGAGAAAGTTGTAAATACTTCTTTAATTGTCTATTTTTAGCCATTATTTGGCCACTCAATTGATGAGCTTCATCAAGGTAAAATAACGGTAATTAAGCTGTACCTAATACAACATATAATATAATATCTATACAATAAAAATATACTTACAAATTGAACTAATGTGAGGAAAAGTTTTACGACAACAAACCTATATTAAGTAAAGTGCCTACAACTGCAATGATGTTAAAAAACGAGAAGATAAAACATGTTCTTTTATCCGTCAACAGTAATTTTTCAGTTCATTTTATTAGTTTACACTTTACCTGTTGTTATATACTGTCGCAAAACGTTTATATCTAATGTATTAAAGTATATTTTCTTGTTTGCCTATATTTTTTTAATATTTCATGACGCATGATATACGCTCTATTACAATAAATATATTATAATACAAGATAGAATTTATGCAGTTTGTTTTAATATTTCCGCAAATTCAGTGATATATATATATAATCCAAAAAAATCCCTATTTACCATAACAATGGTGTAGGGCGTTTATCTTCTTCTAGCTTTTTATAAACGTTTTCCATTCATTTCTATTCCTTGTCATGTTCTTCGCTTCTGTCCATGTTTTGCCTTTCCTTCCCAGTATTTCTGCTATGACATCATTCCATGTTGTCCTTGGCCTTCCTCTTCTTTTATTTTTCATTATCCTTGCTTCCCATATCCTTCTTGTTTGTCTTGTATTTTCCATTCTATATAAATGTCCCCACCATCCTAGCTGTCTTTGTTCAATGTATTCTAGCACTGACTGCATTTTCAAATCTTTTCGTATTTCCAAGTTTCTTATTCTGTCCATCCTTGTAACTCCTCTAACTCTTCTTAAATACTTCATTTCTACTGCCTGTAATTTATTCTTTTGTCTTCTATTTAATATCCAGGATTCACAGACATATGTTAATATCGGTCGGTAAATTGCCTTATATACTTTTAGTTTTGTTTCTCGGAATATCTCTTTTTTGTTAATGAAATTATTTCTCATGCTGTAGTACAGCTTTGTTGTTTTTTCTATTCTTTGATTAATCTCAGCGTCCTGGGTCCCTTTTCCATCAATTCGTTCTCCCAAGTACTGGAACCCTCTCACTTGTTCTATTTCAGTTCCTTCTATTACGATTTTCGTATCTACCTGTTCATCTCCCACTACCATTACTTTAGTTTTGCTCTTACTCATCGTCATTCCACTGTCTTTTAGTGTCATATTCCATGTTGTTAAATTACGTTTCAGATCTTCCTCATTGTCGGCTATAACTACTATGTCGTCTGCGAATGCCCCTTCCGAAACTTCGACTGCATTCAAGTTCAGGTGTCCAACCCTGAACTTTTTACTTTTGCATGTACACTGTTTGATAATGTCATCCATATAAACAATGAACAGCATTGGGCTCAAACTTCCCCCTTGGCGCAGTTCCTCGTTTGTTTTAAATATCTCCGATTCTAAATTGTTAGCTATTACAGCATTAGTATTGTGGTTATATATTTTCTGTATTAATCGTCTTATTTTGCCATTGACACCTCTTTCTCTTAATACATTCCACAATCTTTCTCTTGGTACTTTATCGAATGCTTTTTCCAAGTCTATAAATGCTAAGAACACTTTCTTCTGTTCTCTAAAGGCTTTTTGTATTATTTGTTTCACAGAGAATATTTGGTCTTGTGTGCTCCTTCCTCTTCTAAACCCACTTTGTGACTCATGTAACGTATTTTCGAGTTTTGTTCTTAGTCTTCTATCTATTATTTGTTCGAGAATCTTCATTGCAGTACTTAGAAGGGATATTCCTCTGTAATTATTGCAATCTTTCTTATTTTCTTTATTCTTGTATATTGGTACTATCAATGACTTCTTCCAATCGTTTGGTATTTCCTCTTCTCTCCATATTCTGTCATATATTTTCAACATTAATTCTCTTCCTCTTTGTCCTATATATTTTATCATTTCTGCTGTTATTTTGTCACAGCCTGGCGCTTTTCCATTTTTCTGTTTTTGTATTGCTTCTTCCAGTTCGTCCATGGTAATTGTTTCTTCTGTCTCTTCTTCTCCTATTATTTGTTGTTCACTAGCATTCTCGTTTTCCACTCCTCCGCTTAACAATTCCTGAAAGTATTCTTTCCACCTTTCTATTATCTTCATTCTATCGCTTAGGATCTCTCCCTTCTTATTTTGTATATAATGTGTAGATTGTGACCTTTCTTCATTCCTTACTGATTTCAAGACTCTATAAAATAGTTTTTGGTTCTCTTTACTGTTTTTTTCCATCTTTTCCCCAAATTCTTTCCATGTCTCCTTTTTTGCTTGTACTACTAAATGTTTCACTTTTTTTCTTTCTTCTTTATATATATATCGTATTTTTCCACTGTTTGTTCTGCTAAGTATGTTTTCCATGCTTTTTTCTTTATCTTAATTTGATGTCTTATTTCATTTATCCACCATTTTGTTTGTTTTTTCTTTTTATTTTTCCTTACGCCACATATCTCTTTCGTTGTAGTTATTATTATTTCTTTAAACCTATTCCAAATTTCTTCGATAGTTCCATTAATTTCTATATTTTCTACTCTTTCGGCTACCCTTTTCTGGAATTTTTCAGCAATGCACTTCTTAATTTGTATATTCTAAGCGTTTCTATTTGGTTTTGTTTCTGTGTATATATATATTGCCTTTCCTTGTTTTGAACTTTTTCTTTTATTCTTGATATAACCACAAAGTGATCGCTTCCTATTTCCGGCCCTCTTCTTACTTTCGTGTTGCTCACAATTCTTCTGTTATTTTTGTCAACCAATATGTAGTCAATTATGGACCTCTCCCCCCTACTCTTGACTTCTCTAGTATATATGTGTATATCTTTGTGTTGGAAAAGAGTGTTAGTTATTACCAAGTTGTGTATAATGCAGAAGTCCAGCATTCTTCTTCCATTGTTATTTCTAACAGTCTCCCCGTTTGTTCCCAATACTTCACTATATTCATCGTCTCTTATGCCAACTCTACTGTTGAAATCTCCTACTACAAACATTATTCCTTTCGCGTCTTCCACCACTAATGTTAGTTCTTCCCAAAATTTATTCTTATTTTCTGATGTGTTATCTTCGTTTGGCCGGTATACCACTATTATTGTTTTCGTTCGGTTTCTTTCCTTCATCTCTATTAGTAATATTCTTTCTGACCAGGCATTCCATTTATAAATTTGGTTTTCTAATTTCTTGTGTATAATGCATCCCACTCCTGCAGCTGCTCTTTTTTCTTTTCCTACACCACTATATATCATAATATGACCATTGTCCGTCTTAATAATTCCCTGTGCCTTTTTCTTTGTTTCCGTAATTGCTAATACATCCACTCCTAACTCTTCAAACTCCTTTTCTAATTCCTTTTCTTTTCCTGTTATGCTCTTTATATTCCAAGTACCAATTTTCCATGTTTCACTTTTTTTATCCTTACTTTTCTCTATCTTTTTTATTTTTTGTGTATCATCATTATCATACTGATCATTATTTTGTTTATTTTCCTTTATCATATCCTTTTTCTTGTCCGGGTCATCATCTCTATTTTCACTAGTCTTTACTATTAGTTTTTTGACACTATTTTTGGGATTTTCTTTTCTCTTGCAAATTCTCGCTCCTCCTTATTCCAATTCCCCTTTTCCCTATTCCATCTCCATTGTTCCCCCTCTACTATTAACTTTTGGAATCCTATCTTAACAGTTTTTCCTTTCATTCTCTCTTCTTTGGCCTTTCTTCGTATCTTTTCTTGTATTTCTCTTTCCTCTTTTGTCATATCATCGTTAATGTATATATTTTGTTCCATAAACCCTCTCAATTTGCCCTTATTTTTCATTATTTTTATCTTATCATCTATATTCTTCAGTTCTATTAAGCAAGTTTTTGGACCCAGTTGTTTCACCGCTTTAATTTCAATTTGTATTTCCATGTACTTCTTGATAATATCTTCCACCGCTACCTTTAATTGATCTTGATCACTCCCATCTATTTTCAAGCCTACCATAACTGCGTTCTTTCTTCTATTCATACCCTCGAGTTTATCTAATCTTCCTTTGGCACTTCTAATTTCTTTTTTCAGTTCTTCGTTTTCTTTTCTAATCTTCTCATTTTCTAATTTGATTTCTTTCATTTCTTCCATATATTTATCTAGTTTTCCCTCTATGTGTTGCACTTGTGTAACTAATCCTCGCATCATTTCCATTAATTTATCTAATTTACTTTCGTCACTGCTTGCTTCTTTGTCTGGTGTTCTGGTCAGCTTTTTACTCTTTTTGAAAATTTCGGCTACATCTTTCAGTGATACCATTACTAATTCTTCGAGGCAAATAATACCGATTACTGATATAATCCGGCCAGTAAGATAAATGTTGGCATCGAACGTTAAACTCGTACTTATGTAAAATGAATATATGTATATAAATCAAAGTATTAAAGTAATCAAAGTAATCGAAGTAGTCAAAGTATAATATCTATATATAATTAAAGTAATCAAAGCAGTAAAAGTAATTCAAAATAATTAAAGTAATCGAACTAACGATTATATTCAACGATTACTCCAGGTTGAGTAACGAATAGTAACGATTACTTAAAAGTGTCGTAGTTACGTAAAAGAATCGACATCTCTATTGCCTAATAGATGATATTATATTCATTTAAAGTAAATAATTATTATCACTTTTTAATTAATAATTTATTAGGAATATTTCAAAACTTAAAAAAAGTTAAATCATACAAATCATAAATTTAGCAGTAGAAAATGAAACAAATATCAACTAAAAGGATATACGATATTTCTCAAGTAAAACTTTATACAACTCACACAACAAATTAAAACATCAATGTTGTTTCAGATCTCAAAGTGATGTTTACCGCATTCAAAATAAACTGGATGCTCTGCAAGCTGAAAAAGACCGTTGCGAGCTTGAAATTGAAAAGCA
Organism: Melolontha melolontha; assembly: GCA_935421215.2. Classification (NCBI taxonomy): domain Eukaryota; kingdom Metazoa; phylum Arthropoda; class Insecta; order Coleoptera; family Scarabaeidae; genus Melolontha; species Melolontha melolontha. Next base: position 102,909,885 of record OW285236.1, on the reverse strand, counting down.
ACAGTTGTTATCCACTAAATCGCGCGAAGATCAACGCAAAGTTCAGGATGAGCTTCAGCGCTTCCAGGAAATGTACGAACGGGCTACTATGCAACTGAACCGAGCAAAAGAAATAGAAGAGAAATCTAAAGAAGAGGTCGATCGTTTAGGCTTAGATTTGGAAATGATCCGGGAACGATACGAAAAAGCTCAAATAGAGTTAAGACGTATTCAAACGGAAAAAGACAAGATTCAATCGGATAATGAAAGATTGCAATATGAAGTAGAGAGATCGCACGCACAAAATACAAAAGCACAAAATAGTTACGAAAAAGCCCAAGAAGAATTGGCTAGAATACAGGTCGAATTGGAAAAAATCAGAGACAAACATGATTCTTTGCAAAATGAGTTCAGGAAAGTCGTTGGAGAATACGATGCATTGCGAGAAACCACTGGAAGTAGTAGATTCACGAAGTATGATAGAGACGATCGTACTAAAGACGAAAACGACAGATTACGTGCTGAAGTCGAAAGACTGAGAGAAAGGCTGGACAAAACCTTAACTGATTTAGACAGATCCAGAAAAGATTTAGCTTTAGCAGAAAGTGTTCGAGGTAAATATCAGTATGAACAAGACAAAGAAAGGAGTGTCGAAAATGAGAGATTAAGAGATGAACTTCAAAGAACTGTAAACAATAATCAACAGTTAGAGACTAAATTACACGAAGTAAGTATGCAGCTTGACCTAGCCAGAGCGGAAGTATCTAAACTGTCTGGAAGTCAAGACAAACAACGTCATGAATTAGAAAGAGCGGTTATAGAATGTGAAAAACTTAGAGACCGCTATGAAAAACTTAAAGCGCAAACTGACAAACTCGAAAAAGACAATGAAAAATTACGTTTAGAATTGGCTCAAGCAGACAGGCGACAAACGCTGGCAGCCGACAAACTGAGATCCGAAGAGCGATTAGAATTGGAAAAAATGAAAGAAAAATTAGAAAAAGCAATACAGGCACGAGATGCGACTGAACTTGAAGCTGGTAGATTAGCTCAAGAATTAGAAAAGTCGCAGTTGCATCTTGCTAAAGCCTTAGAAACTAATGAGGCTACGAAAATAGAATTCGAAAGGATGGCGAATGAATTATCACGAATGCATGAAAGAATAGAAAGGGAAAAAATTGAATGGAAAACCTTAGAACAAGAAAGAGATGTTCTCAGAGCCGAAGTGCAACAAGTAAAGAGTGGTATGGATAACCAAAGACGTACGATAGATCATAGGACTCAAGAGACAATTGTGAAACTTCAACAAGAGCTCGCGCAAGCATCAAGAGAAAGAGAAAAAATGGCTACTATGTTAGATAAACAGGGTAGGCAAGGTGATTCTATAGAAAAACAAATCATAAAATACGAAGCAGATATAAAACAACTAACGATGGAAAGAGATCAATTGGTAAATCAGCTGGAAAAATCACAAGACATGTTAATGAATTTCCAACAAGAGCTTAATCAAAGTGAAGCTGAATTGGAAAGGCAACGATCTGAAGTAAATCGCCTGAAAAACGAACAAAAAAGAATGACTCAAGATGTAGAAAGAGGCACCAAAGAGATCCTGGATAATAGAGATAAGGAAATAGCTAAACTGCAACAACAATTAGTGAATGTTCAGAAAGAAAGAGATAATCATAGACAGAGAGCAGACAAAGCAGAGAAAAGATTACAAGAAACCGGTGCTCGTGGTGATAGTGAATTAGAACAATGGAGAAAGGTTGTTGAAAATGAAACGCAAAGAGCAGATCAAGCAGAAAAAACAGCGCAAGATTTACAAAAACGAATACAGGTAATGGAAAAGCAACTTCAGCAGCAATTACAGCAAATGGCTCAATACCAGAAAGCATCTGGAATTCATCCACCAGTACAAGATGATAAAGAAATGAATAGAATCAAGAAAGACCTAGAAAAAGCGCAAGGTGAATTGAAGAATTGCAATACAGAGAAAGAACGCCTCCAGTCACAACTAGAGATGTTGGTACAAGAACTAGAAAGGAATCAGGTTAGTCTTGTAGAAACGTTAAAAGTAAGATTTGTACTTTTTCTTAATGTGTAAGCATTATGTATTTTTCCAATTTTATTTATATTATTGTAAATATATTGTAATTTTATTTGTATAGTTATAATTTAATTATTAGTAATTTAATCATTCTTTTATTTTAACATTTCTTTTCCTGCTAATAAATACCTTATATCCTTCATATCGTAGTACGCATGTGAAAACAAACATAGGTGAATAGAATAATTAGTAATGTACTTAGTAGATTTGAAACTGATTTTGTTATTATTGTTATTATTTTATTATATTCCACGTAACGTTTAGTAAATCTTTATTTCTACTACAAAAACTATAATTTATATTACATATATAAATCGTTAATTATTTCTAGGAATTCAGCTTGATAACTATTCATCAAATAAAAATACTCATTTTAACCTTTCGACCTTTATTATTGTCTTCATCAGAATAAATGTTGATTTAGATTATAATATTAGATATTTTTCTGTAAAGGTAAATTTAAACTACTAATAATAATAATATAACTAATATTTTCCGTAAATATAAATTTAACTAATAATACATTAATTATATATATTTTATGGTATTTACAATTTGGAATTTTAGTCGACCTAAAGTATGTATATATGTATATAACGGGTGTTCATTTGAAAAGTCAATCTAGTAGCATGTGATTTACTGAGAACATTTTGAAGTATCTCGTAAATTAAAATTTACTACTTAACCTACGAAGTCGTATATTTTGACAGTTTCATACATACAAATAAATAACAAATGTGATTGACATTATCAAATGTCATTTGGATTTACGTTTACGGAACAACAAACACATACTAATATATATGCGTCTTATTCTATCAAAATTTCGAAGTAACCTAGATTGACTTTTCAAATGAACACACGTTATTAAATTTTGTGTTTTGTCCCTGCTTGTAATTTGATACTTTCGACTTCGTGGTGGGTTGGATTTAAAATATTTAAGTGTTTAATATTGAAATTTAATTTTTACTTTATACTAGGTTATATTATTGGAAAATATAATTTTGATAGATTTGAAATTTCATGATGGTTATTAACAGCGTTTTCTTAATGTTTTTTTTAATATGAATTAGTTCTAATACTGACCTTGCTGTGTAATTTGCATCCGTTTAGAGTAATTTAACATCTTTGTAGTTGAAAGTGTGAAACAGGAATAATTACACTGACACATTGAATGATGAATAGTAATCAAGCCGAATTTCAAAAAATAATTAACCATTTATAATTAAGAGAACGGCTAAGAAAAATAGAAAAATTATATACATATATATATATATATACAGGGTGAGTCGTGAGGAATCGACCAAACTCAAGGAGTGTATTCTACTGGTGAAAGTAATGTAAAAAAACTCAAATGTTGTTATCAGATTTTTATTTGTTTTCGAGTTATAGCGTAATTAAAAATGTAGATGTAGTATACCATGTTTATGTATGTATTCGTAAAAACAGTGAAACCCCGGTAGCAATTCATTATAGGGAAGTCTTACTAGCTGAAGCGCAACCTGTTCGTGGTTTTCCGAACTGGCGGTAGTGACATTGAAAGCAGTCGAGAAATAGTGTGGAGTGGTTTGTATGCCTAATGCGTCTAATGTCACTACCTCTAGTTCATCGTTGATATAGTGAGGGCGCTGCCATCATCAAAAATGTTCCCAATACCTTGGAGTAAATTATAACATTGTGTTCGGGTATTGTGACATTGACTTGACGTTTGTACGACTATAGCGTAACAAACTAAAATGCCACACACTTATTCTAATTTAGAATATGCTAATATGGTGTTTGTTTATGGATTTTGTGATGGGAATGCTACAGCTGCTGCTAATGAATATCGTCAACGGTTTCCACATCACAGACATCCTAATAAAACTGTATTTATTAGTGTATTCAACACATTGTGCGCGACCGGAAAGCTTCCCAGTGTAAACATAATATCTGAACGAGGCAGTCGACAACAATTATAAGAAGTAGAAGATATTCTGGATGTAGTAAAAGAAGACGCAACTACCAGCTCACGGAGAATTAGTATTCAATTGGGCATTCCACAAACAAGGGTGATAAAAACACTCCACGAGCATGGCTTACGTACGTACCATGTACAAAGAGTACAGCACCTACAACGAGATGATTATCGTAGACGTATGGAATTTTGTCGATGGATAAATGATAATCCTCTTTTGGTATCGCGTATACTGTTTACGGATGAAGCGACATTCACCCGTGACAGTATTAATAATTGTCATAACCAGCATGTATGGTCAGACGAAAATCCACACGTAACAGTCGAAAGTAACTTTCAACATAAATTTTCGGTAAACGTGTGGTGTGGTATGATCAATGGTTTTTTAATTGGTCCTTACATTTTCGAGAATCGCCTCACGGGAGACACCTATTTACATTTTTTAGAAAATGAACTACACGGACTGCTAGAGGATGTTCCCATAAACATCAGAATCCAAATCTTCTACCAGCACGATGGAGCGCCTGCACATTACGCTCGTGCAGTCAGGCAACATTTGGCTGAAAGGTTTCCAGGGAGTTGGATTGGACGTGGTAGTCACATTGGTTGGCCTCCTAGGTCTCCAGACCTCACGCCACTCGATTATTGTTTATGGGGCTGGTTAAAAAATGAAGTGTATCAAGTAAAAGTGGACACTCGTTAAGCACTAATTCAACGGATTATGAATGCTGCTGACAATATCAAACATCAACCTGACGCAATCAGGAACGCAACCAGCGCCCTTGGTAGACGATGTAAAAAATGTTTTGAAATGAATGGCGGTATTTTTGAAAATATATTATAAAGAACGATAATACCAATAAAATACAAAAACTTCAATGTATGAAATTTTGTTTATTTTTAATTACGCTATAACTCGAAAACAAATAAAAATCGGATAGCAACATTTGAGTTTTTTTACATTACTTTCACCTGTAGAATACACTCCTACAGTTTGGTCGATTCTTCACGACTCACCCTGTATATATGTATAATATCTTCGTGACCTTGGTATGATAAGAGAGAGATAATACAAAATATAAAAAAATTTTTTATATTTTGTATTCTCTTGACAAAGGCATCATTGCCGAAACATGTAGAGTTATTTTAAATATATATACTTTGAAGTAATGAACCAGACCTTTAATCGCCGACTTATTAAGTTTACCTTATATATATATATATATATATATATATATATATATATATATATATATATATATATACAGTGCGTGAACTCTAGTCTTAACTCATAACACGTTTAGTATACATTTTATGTTGCTTTACATTGTATATATAATCCAAGAATTAATCCATTTTGTTCAGCAAATTTTAACATTTACACAATTTGTATTATATTTATAGCTAGAACTGCACGAAGCAACAAAGAAGCTTCAAACCGCTGGCGCACCGCAGAAGCCTGCGGAAGATGTATCGGCCCAACGCAAACAAATCGAAGAACAAATGAGACAAGTGGATGAATACAGAAAACAATTAGAGGAACAAAAGAGGGCTGTTGATAAGAAGCAAAGGGAGGTTCAAGAAAAAGAAAAAGAACTGAACGCTATGGATAAACAGTTGAAAAAACGTAAAGAACAAATGGACCAATTAGAAGCTTCCTTACAAAAAGTAATAAAAATACGTTATAATATTACAATGAATTAATTAGTATTAGTGTTCTTCTATGTATCCGTCTCCCTCCTATGAGTCCCGCTTTTTATACTATTCTCTTGTTTTTTCCTTTACCACACATTTACTATGCCATTCTTAATACATGTTCAAACGATTACCACTAGCTCTTTCTAATTTCAACCTCTTGCTCTCTAGACTACTCACAACCACCTCTTATTTTCTTATAAAACAAAAATATTATCAAAATCGGGTGCAAAGAACACATTGCAAGTTATTATTTGTGTGAAAATCTTACTATAGAATCATCAGTGCCTGCTGCTGAAAAGATACTAACACCTCTACTACATTATAAAGTTCATTCAGGAAAACTTTCAGCGCCGTTCATTGACTAATCACATAAAACACCCACCGCGGTCTTCATGATAAGTGTAAGACTAAGCCAAGAGTTTTCATCTGGCGGACACAGCCGCAACCCGTGGACACTGTATTATTTCCACAGGTTGCGGCTGTATCCGTCAGATGGTAACCGCTGGTTTAGTCTTACACTTGCATGACAACAGCGATCGATGTTTTGGCGCTCGCGATGTTGGCATTAGTTAATGAACGGCGCTGAATGTGTTTCTGCGTTTTGTCTGGATGACCTTTGTAATGAAATAAGGATGTTATTTATGGTGAAAGTATCTTTCCAGTAGCATGTAATGATAATTCTATAGTAAGATGAAACACATGTCTGCATGTCTGGAAAGATATTTTCACACAAATATGAACTTGTTCACCCGATTTTTAATAATATTTTTATATTATTAAAAACGTCTTTGTTTTATGCAAAATATGGTGAGATTATACTGAGGTTATGCTACTCAAATATGTTTCAAATTATTTTGCTTTTATTTTTTCTTTCCAGTCATATTCATAATCGATATCTCTGAACTATAGCGCAAAACTGACTCATTTTACTTACTCTTGTTTTTATAATAAATTTTCTTACTCCAACAAAGCAAGTGTAAATCATCTATGGTTTCTAATTAATTAACGAATACCCCATCACTTATCACACTAGTACACTTGCGGTATTTGTTAGATAACATATTTATCGTGAACATCTAACAAACGAGTTAAAGCAAACTATGACCGTTCAAATCTATGTTGAGAACTATACCTCTTTCCAATGACATTTCCATTTACTTAATTGCTTGTACAGTTCGTTGAAGAATTGAAGTCTCCCACAGCCAGGATTAAATTTCAATCTTACCTTTTAGGGCAAGGGTATACATTTCCACTATAAAATGTGAAAACACTACAAATGTGTGGAGAAACGACTTTGTGTAATAGAAAAAAAATCGAATAAGAAACTATTATAAATTCCTACGTATAAATAAGTATACATTTCTAGAGTAAGTGTTCAACGGATTAAAAACTTGCAATTTTTAAGAAATAATGTATAAAAAGACTTGATTTAATATACGTATGACGTTTATTGAACAAATATTGGTTTCTAAAATACATTATACAAATGCATTTATTAATATTTGGTACTTCCTTCCATCTTCCGCTTTTATTACTATTTTGATACATGGAGGAATCATGTTTTTATTAATACAATTAATAATTGCATTTTTAATATCCTAAGCACTTTTCAAATCTTTTGTAATATTCTGGCTTAAAATTTGGCTTCAAATACTCTTTCATTTTGGCATTTAAGAGAGATCAATAATTTTTAATTCGGTAAATTTCTACACAAGGAAAGTACAAAAAGAAAATCTTTTACAAATCTTCGCTTCACGACATTATTGTATATGACTTGGGTATATGTAACAATTTAGATAAATATACAGGATGCGACAGTCAAACCTGCATTTTTTAAATAGCTGTAAGAAATAAACGGACAAATATTTAAAAATTTTATTGTTACCATCTTATTCTACAGTAAAAAGCATTGAACAAAACTGTTTTAATGTTTAAAAATAAAACCAGTAAGATGTCCATCTCGATCAAGATATTCTTGTAGGCAATTTCGAAAGTTGTCCATTAGATCGCGGAGCATCTGCTGAGGGATTCTTCCGATTTCCCGAGGGATTCTTGCCTTCAGTTCTTCAGGGGTACGAGAATGTTCTTGGAACACCTTACTCTTTAGGAATCGCTCCGTTCCGGGATATCACCCGATTTGCAAAAAAATTATTGAGAATATCCATGCTCACGTGGGCGCGTGGCTTGTGGCCCCATCTTGTTGGAATAAGGTTTCAGCATTCACTCCATACTGATGAACCTGAGGAATGAAGAATGTCCGTAACATTTCCGAGTAGCGCGCTGCATTCACGGTTACAGCTTGCTCATTTGCATTTTTAAAAAAATGGGTCTGTGATCCCCGTTGCAGACATTGACCACCAAACTGTAACCGTGGCTGAACGAAAAGGTTGTTCATGGAGTTGAGCAGGGTTTTGATCACTCCAGTATCTAAAATTTTGTTTGTTTACATAACTTGACAACCTGACTTGGAAATGTACGTCGTCGCTCATCCAGAGGTTACGGACAATCTCCTCGTTTTCTTCAATCATCTCCAAAAACGTTTCACAAAATCGTCATCTAGCAGCAAAATCGTTTTCATTCAGAGCCTGAACGACTTGAATTTTGTATGGGTGATAGTGTAAATCTAATCTCAACATCCTTCGGACGGTTCTATCTGAAACTTCAAGCGCAGCACTCTGTCTACGCGCTGATCCCTGAGAACTTCTATCAACAGCGATTCTCGCGTTCAACATTCTCGGGAGTTCGCACTGATCTCGCACTGCCACCTTTGATGTTTGATGTTATTTCACAGATGTTTTCAAAATTGTTTACCTACAACTTTATTGAGTTCACAGAAGGCACCGCCCTATTACAATACATTTAAAAATGAGCCCGGAAACGGCGCCGAGCGACGGTAGCTATATCTACCGTCGCTATCGTGTTGCTAAAATGCTTTCACGGCGAAAGACCATTGTTAAGATCACTGTTCCATGGCAACTGAGACGCTTTAAGTGGAAGAACACAACAGTAACGTTTGCAACTTGCCCCGTCCACTTTCTTGGTTCCTGCATCCTTTTCAAAAATCCAGGTTTGACTGCCGCACCCGTTATATATTTTCTCACAAATAAAATTTCTGTAAAATACTGCTCTATTGTATTGTCGTACTTATATTAATATTCCGACTTGTAATCTAGGACACAGAAGAACCATTCAATTCAGATTACGTGTCCGAATATTAATATATCACATCACAATAAAAGTATCTAATTTAAAAGCAGTATTTTACATAAATTTTATTTTCGCGAAAAAAGAAATATTTAAATTGTTACATGTACAACAAGTAGCATACATAATGTCGTTTTCCAATTGCTTTATTCAGGTTTATACATTACCGAAACATACAGCGTCGATATACGGCAAAAGAACGTCCTTTAGCATTCCCAAATACTAATTTTAGTCTATTTTGCCTCTAATAAAATAGAGAAGGCCAGGATCATGCTCCACAAGATAACAATCGATAAATATTTGACTGTTTTTATCATTTCGACATAAAAGACGTATTTTATAGATTTGAAATAATTGTCAAAAATACTATTTATTATTTATTTTCTATTACTGTATTTTGAAGGATCAGAATTTTCATTCCTAAACACAAGTTTCAAGTTTCTGTAAACTATGAAGAATTTTAGATTACAAATTAATAAGTATTATGAATTTAATTTAATTTGTTGAAACAATCGTCCACAGCTTTTCATCCCTTAATATAAAAAACTAAATAAAGTTATAAATTTAAAAGAAAATATAAAATTCAAGCAAAACACGTAAATAAAAAGTCTTAAAATTAATTATGTTAGCTTGTATATGTTACATGCGATTAAAGAAATAAAGATAAATTATATTTCACAGTAAACATATACCTATCAACTTATACATATTTCTATTTCTCAAAAGCAAATCGCATTCCTACTGTTTACATATTTGAAAGTAATAAAAATATTTATTTGTATTTTAGCCTAGTTGTATACGTAGAAATTTATAAATAGTTTCCTTTTCAATTTTTGGTATCACACGCAAGTGATTCTCTTCACATTAATAATGTTTACATATTTGAAAGTGGTAGTCTACGAAAATCTTCCTGGCTAGGGATAAATCGTACTTACACATAAATTGAACAGTAACATAAATACATTTTATTTACTGCCATACTAAGAAGTTCCAATCATTTCAAATCTTTCTTAACTTATGAAAGTTATTTTGGTACAGATGGGAGGAAGTGCGGCTGCAGCTGGTGAGCTAAATAAGAAATTGGCCGAAGCTGAAAGGAACTACGACAAAGCTCAAGAAGAGGTGTCGAGATTAACCGGAGAAATGGAAAGACTCCTCCAATTAGTGCAAATGAGTCAAGAAGAGCAAAATTCCAAAGAGAAGACTATAATGGAATTACAACAGTAAGTACTAATTTTATTTGCGATTTCATTTAGTATTTTTTGTACTTTTTACGGGTATTTATCATACCCATATCAAAAACTGTCTGAAAATTTTAAAATTGTCAACAGCAAGGTAGCATAACCTCGAAAATGTAAATAATCATTCAGCAAAACTTGAAAGAAAATAATAACAATAGGAAGTGGAGAATATCGAATAGGCGCAATATCAACTAAACTAAATAAACTTATCAAAATGTATCAGAATAATTGAAACATACATGAGTAGGAAAAGCCCCACCAGTTTCTTCACACCAGATTTTTAATAATATTTTATATTATTTTTAATAATATTTTATATTATTAAAAATACCTTTGTATTATCAAAATGTCTTGGAAGGATGAAAAGTTAATGCCACAATCTGGGGATACGCTATTATAATTCTGGCATTAACAAAACGTTTGTACAGGATTAGGTAAGTAAAATGTGCTCGAGTACCACGAACCGAATCGGAGCACAAGCATACCAAATTGTCGAAGAAGATTCGACGAATCTATAAATATCCCGAAACAATTTAAAAATAAACACAATGCTACAGGAAGCACGCCTAAATTGCAGGGAAGGCAAGTCGAAGCGTAAGCGTAGTAAGCGATGGTCAATATTTCTCTCTGGATAAATTCGGTCAGATTGCAATCACATAAATTTTGCGGATTTCCGTTGCACCATCTCCAACTCACGACAATAAGTTTGGTAGTGTAGATAATATACTACTGAACCGTGCTCGAGACAAGAACGAACCAACGAAAGGAAGAGAGCTTTTAGAACCCGTTCATCAATAAAAATAGATACTACAGTTTCTAATGACAAGTTCCAGGGTGTTTCTCGCTGACAATAATAAAATTAAGATGTTCGCTAAATGTTAGGTAGGTATCAAATAATATTCTCAAGTCCCTAACCAACTCATCACTCTCCAAACACAAATTATGCAATTGATAATTAAAAACAATGATCTTGGATTTTCTGGTGAAAGACATTACTTTGCACATGCTCATATTTAGAGGAAGGTTCTTAACCACGCACCATTAGGACACATTTTTAAGATCACATTGAAGCAAATTACAATCTTCCGGGCAAGAAATCATTCGAAATATTTAAGATTTTGCGCAAAAAGTAATTTATCCATAGAAATAGTATACTCAATATCATTAATGAAGAAATTTAATAGCAATGGGCCTAAAATGGAGCCTTACGGTACACCTGAAGTAGCTATATAATTGGTTGACGAATAACCAATTATCGTTGGGAAAGGAAAGAATTATATTAACGAGTGGTCATTGAAATTCTCACTCGCAGCAGGCCGTGTATATAGAAAGTATGTCGTAATAACTTAAGAGAGTAAGATGTTAATTCAAACGTCTTTTAATGTCAATGGCATATCATATAGTTCGATCAAAAGAAAAATAATGGCTTTTAGCGATATGTTACTTCCTCACATCTTTTATAAAAATTATAAATATATTTATCATACAATCCAACATTTTAATTTATTTTATGACAATCATGACGTTTGAAAACATATTTATTGATCTCCTCTTGTAACATAAGTTACGACGTGCTTTTTGTATATATGGCTTACTTGAGTGGAAATTTTAATGATCACTCGTTATTAACAAAGCCTGAGGAGAAAAGTTACAGAGTTTTAATAATAAATCTTAAAATACTACCAATGTTGCCTTTTCAATGCGAGGGTGTTTCAAAGAATTATAAAATTTGATCAACATTTTCAAATTTTATAATGAATAATAATTTCCTATTGCCAAACAAACTTGAGAGTTGAACATTTAAATATCACAAAAATAGACACTAAATAATGGAAGTATAATTTCGCTTAGATCCAGGTTAATTGCCTACGAACTTTACCACAAAGCAAATGGATCCTCCGTTTTCACATCAAGACCAGTGTCATACAGAACAAAACCTCATGACGGTTTAATACAGAACTGAAAGGCCTACATGGAATCGGCATTGTCTTATATAATAGTACCAAGATGGATAAAAGCCTTCAATATGATAAAGAAGTACATGCTACTTCCGTTGTAAGTATGTACTGTAGAGGGACATGATTCATTAATTAGTCTGAGAGACAGTATAACAGTAAATGTTCTTCTTTGCATTAAGAATACACTTGGCCATAAGGAAAATAACATCACAATGGGTTCTGCATGAGCTGAAGAAAAATCCTAAATTGGGCTTAGGTACTACGCTGATCGTATGTACTGGAGGGTTATGAACTCGACTGATAGGCTTTTTTACGTCTTACCATCACGATGTGACTAATCTGTGTTACAAATTGTCACTAATTTGGCGATTGTGTTTGAGCTCTACTATACTACGTACTGAAGCTTGTGCGACTTCGTCTTGATTCATAATATGAAACAGACACTTCAAAACTCTTTTAAATATTTCAGTCAGAAAACGACTCCATTCAAACTGTCATCACAACAAGCATTGGTAAAAACACATCTTAACACATATACATATTTACCTGGTATCCATTACAAAGTCCAATACCTCGTATGTTAACCGTTTCTACCCATCTGCATATTTATTGATTTATCTTCGTTTGTTGTCGAAGAAGGATGCCATCTTCGTTTGTGATGTAACACATCTTCTCTACACTGTTTTTCTCTTTCAAAAAAATATTCCAAATGTTCACTATATTCACTTCATTTTTCAATGTATTCAATAGATTGCTTCCCAAAATCCAAAATTCCATTCAAGTTTTAAAGCAAATATATTTTCGATGTAGTATTTTATAATCTTTTTATGACACCACATAGTTAAATATTCTCATGTGTTGGAAGTACTAAATTAATACTTAACATCTTAAAAGTCATTCTTGACCTATGAAGAATTGAACTGAAACAAATCAGTCACTTATATATATTTAGGCCATGAACAAATCAATTTAACTAAATTCTTGAGAAAAGAGAACATCAATATTGCTTATAAAATGAACAACGATCTTGGTAAATACATCAAGAATAATAAAGAAATGACTACAAAGAACAATAAATCGGGGGTCTATAAGTAAACTTGTGGATCGTGTACTAAAGAATACATTGGACACACAGGAAGAACGTTTAAAATACAGATCCCTGATCATCACTCCGCTTATATTAATAAAAAGAAATGATTCTACCTACGCAAATCATTTGATTGATAACTACCATAGTTTCGACGAACAGTTTGAGATTGTTCATGTAGAAAACTAAAGTAAAAAATTTGATTTGTTAAGATCTTTAGAGAATAACAAACAGACAATTTATTAAATGATAAAGTGGACATTAATCCCTCGCCATTGTTAAATCTATTTTAGTTATTGACACAGGTTTTCCCTAATCTAACAATCACACCTTTCTAAGTTTTTAGGCAACTAACAGTTATAATGTTAATAATAGATACCATTAGGCTTTAGAAATCGTGTTTTGTATTTGTAATATACAAAAAAGTTGAAAGTTGTAAAGCCTGTTTCAAGATATAGTGCGACAGCAAGCTTCCACCACCACAGGTGGTGTGTTATAAAAGCAATCGATATTAGAAACGCGGTACAGGTCCGTATTATCAATATTTGATTATAAATAATGAAAGTATACGTGTATTATAATATAAATGTATATTTATACGAAATGTCACCTACGGTATGTGAAATACAAGAATAAATTTTGCACGCTAATTTATTCTGCAAATTGTATGACAGTTAATTTACAAATTAGGCAAACATATAAACAAAGGGAGATGAAAAGTGAACTGAAAACTATTTTTTAACTATAACATATAAGTAAGTATACAGTATTAAAATATTAAAATTATAGATTTATATTAATTATTTTCTTAATACCCGCCTGGATAGATTCCAGGTACTTAAAATTTGTGTTTACCATCGCCAGATAATGGAGGAATTAGCACAATAGATCCTTAATGGTTTTATTTAGATCATCGCACTATAATTTGAAAGGAAGTTATACAAAATGGTCAAATATAGAATTCAAACAAGAAAAAGGAAAAGCGATAAAAGTTCCAAGAAAAATTCAATTGTAGCAAGTCGATATTATTCGCCAATGAATTTATAATATGTATAGACAAAAGTTCCTATAATAAAAATTTATACTTAATATTTTTCTGGTTATCATGCCGATGTGATAATCAGTTTGCATTTTTCTAGACCCTCACCGCAGGATACCTAATTAAAGTATTTATACATCAGCTTGCCGTCGCACTATATCCTGAAACAGACTTTTACGTTTTTAGTTAATGTAATACCTCGACATGAGGAAGCTACTTTGTAGCGAAGTAGATGTGATTTTTTGAATCTATCTAAACAGATTGTTTCATTTCAAGATGCAAATCGATTTACATCAAGTAAAAACCGAGTCAATCCGAAATATTAAGAATTGATTCTCATCAGTTACTAAAAACTAAATCAAAACTTTACACACTATAAACAATAAATTGAAATTTTAAAAAGATATTTTGTATATAAAATTGTTTACTTTCAAAACAAGTCAATCATATAAATTAAACAAAATGCTCAATTTTGTATGCATAACATTTAATTATTACTAATAACATACATTTTTGTTTTCTCTAGGGCACTAAAAAATGCACAGGCGAAATTAAAGTCCCAACAGCAAGTACAAGCACAATTAGAAGAACAGAGGAAAAAAGAAGAGGTATGACAAAAAACTAATTAGCAAAATTAATTGTCGAAGTATATTAACAAACTTCTTTCTTATTATTACTATTTCTGCTTTCTACTCTATTGGTAACACGTACGTATGCAAATAACTACCTGTGTGTACGTCAAATAGGCTGGTCCTGCTGGCTTCTTGAAAAGCTTTTTCTAAAACCTCCGCCACTCCGCCACATACATACAAAAAAATACTCAAAACAAACAATATTGCCTCATTCTTCAAAAAAAAATCATATTTTACACATACATACTTTAGCATAATGAACTAA
Source organism: Melolontha melolontha (assembly GCA_935421215.2). NCBI lineage: Eukaryota > Metazoa > Arthropoda > Insecta > Coleoptera > Scarabaeidae > Melolontha > Melolontha melolontha. The sequence goes on along the minus strand of OW285236.1, from coordinate 102,894,718 downwards.
AACACTAATATATTTAAAACCAAATTCATAAAATAATAATACCATAAAACCAATTGCTTCTCGTGCGTTCATTTGATTTGTGTCTTTTTCCCAACCTTTGCTAAATATTTAGGTAATTTCCCAAGAAATCCAAGCAAAAATATGTTCCTGTTCTACTTCGGAATATGACTTGACTAAATGCAAAGAAGAACTGCCAAAGAAATCCGAATACATTATCGATCTGGAAAGTAAGGTAGAAACTTACGAGCAACTGGTCAAGGACTACAGGAACGAAATGGAAACGTTAGAAACGAAATTGCGTGAGAAAAACAATATATTGATAGAATTAGAAAATAACTACGTGAGTATCGAGAGTGTACGTCAGCTACAAAATGAATTAGATCAAAAAACTACCACCGTGAATGAATTAATGGAAAAATTGCAAAACTTGTCTTGCAACGCAACGAACTGTGATAAAGATGATTTACAAGAAATCAACGACTTATTGGACATAATCGGAGTGAAGGAAAACAGAATTGGTGAACTGGAGGATGCCCTCAGGGAAAGCGTTCAGATCTGCACCGAAAGAGAGGTCGTTCTACAACAAGAGGAACATAAACGAAAAAAAATTATGGAGAAGGTATGAACAACACATTTTTTTATTATAGATTAGGAACCTTTATTTATCATTTAATCTATAAGAAAATACTATACAGAATGTCCTTGAAATAAAAAGAGAACGTATGAAAAATGGAAGGATGTAATCATATAGAATACAAATCACAATATTTTCCCAAAATTCCTACTCATAGATGAGAAAAAAATGACAAAAATATTTTAAAAATTTTAGTCACGCCACTGTGCGACAGACTGTATCATAAAACGATAGTTAAAGGTGAGCGACAATAACAAAAAGAGTAGTTTTGTTATTGTTCGCCAGCTTTAAGTTTCGTCTACGATTCAATCAGTTGTGACATACCCCATTTTATATCTTCTTTTAGTACATCTTCTTTTGAAAATTCACATGCAAGGATAAACAGCTGACTTTTTGTACCAGGTTATCGAACCCTTAGCATACAAAGCTGTCTACACAATGTTAGCTTCTAGAGCATTTATAAACATAAACATTGCATTCAATAGCTGTACTTTTATAGACAATCTGAATGCATAATAATATTTTATATTTTAAGCTTCTCGTAACAAAAAAAAACATTCACGTAATAGATACACGTTTTTTTTTAATTTTTAATAATTCGCTTGAATGTATAAACAGCTGATTTTATACGCAAATATATTGAAGTTATTGACCTTAGCATACAACAATGTTATAGTTTTTATAACATCGACAGCTGATACATATTGCTGTGTATAGTGGGTTTAATTAGAAAGATAGTCCACTATTCACCACAATATGTCCGAACTTGAACTCAGCCAGCTTTTCTTTTTAAATGAGACTCCTCTTCATCCAGGGTTTCCCGTAAAGGAACGTGGAAATAAATACAAATTAATAATAATACAAAGAATTCCACGTAAACTTTTATTAAAAAAAAATCTTTACCAAATGTAAAGACAGCTAATGCATCATTTATACAGAAGCACAGAGGAAAAAGATTGTATGATAATTAACACGCATAGAATGAAAACCTCTAATGAAACGCGAGCAAAATTAATCCTAATAGATTGATTAGAAAACTTTCAATTTCATTAATTACTTTAACCCCAATATAAAACGTAAACAGATACAACTGTCAAACGCGAAAAATATCATTCACTCGTGCGCAATCTCACGAGCATAAAACTCCCACCAACCTTAAATTCAAAATGTTCTAGAATGTCGTGACAAAAAAAAACCCTTTTATCAAAAATGATAGTTTTCTTCACCATCTATCTATTAAACTAAAATAGATATAAATTCATAAATCTAAATCATCAAAATTACAATTAAATTACAATCAAAAGCAATAAAATAAAATAGTAAAAAAAATACTTACGCTAGCGTAAAATTTTTCACACACAAAAATAGAGAGATATCGAGTGGATTAATTTATTAAACAAAATACGAGATAGAAACACTCGTAATTAAATCGATAATGACATTAAACCACAAAGCACAATAAAACAAAAGAAACCCGAAGTTACAAAAATATCAAAGATAAAAAAAAAGTTTTTATCTTCAGACTGAACCGACCCACTCACTCAAACACAAAAATATCTCTGCGGAAATATGCATAGCGCACGATAAACATAAAAAATATCAGTATACATCAAAATACGATCCAGGCTCATAGACATCCGGGAACGCCCTAATCAAAAACATACACATACAAAATATACAGTCATGGTTATAAATGTGCATAACTAAATTGTTAAATTTTTAAAATTATCTTCGGGGAAAAAGACACTACAATATGTAAACATACGCTGTAGCGTATGTGTGTGAACCTTCAATAGAGTTATTTATTATTTATACACATTCTGAATATTTTGAATCCATAGGCGTCACATAATACATTCTTCAAGGAGTCTTTAATTTTGGGTTCGCGTCCTAATTGACTCACAATATTATATGCTTCCATTTTTCATACGTTGTCTCTTTATTTCAAAGACAATCTGTATATACATAACCTCTAAATAGAGTCTAATGTATAATCTAAACTTTTATTTGATCACGAGCAATTTTTGAGACTGATTAAATTAAATCATATTAACAGTGTTGACTTTAATTAAGTTATTTGTTACCATAAACTGCAGTAAATAAACTAAATGTTATTACCCTAAGACTAAGATCGTGCAATTATTTAACTTTATTATTTTATACACATAAAGTGATCAGGAAAAAATATGTATGTATAATTGGGAGCACATTCTAGTAGCAATCACCATGACGACACGCAGAAATTTACATGCATTTCTTTATATAGAAGTATTATTTCTACAGTCGTAGTGGGAGAACATACCATTTTTATTATTTTTTTTATTTCGCGCTCTCATAATACTTAGGATTACATTCGGTTTACGCAAAGCAAAGTTACGCAGTTTACAGAGTGTCGTTTCATCTTTTTCTTACCGACTGACTCAGGTACATAACAAAAATACGTTAATATATTTCAAGTTTGAAAAAAATTCATAATAAATTTTTATGAATTCCAACTCTAAATTTGGGTTTTCACGAATATGGTCATTCGGTGACTAACAATATTCGAGCTCTTGAAAATTCGAAATATTGGCGAGATTTTTGACAAATTTTTGATTCAATTTGATATTAAATCTAATGTTTTACACCATCATAAACAGAAAAGTGTGTTATTACAAATTTAAACAAGGACCATATTCCATTAAAAAAAATGAAGTTTTGCTCGATGCGGCATATTTTATATATTGATAATAATGATATTCAACTTTTATTGTTAATAGTGCGGAAGTTATCTACTCCAAAAAATCGCACAAAAAAGACTTAGTTTACCTTGAAAATTAAGGATACGTTCCTTGTCTAAAAGTCGCATAAAACTATAGCCACGAGATGAAATTATGCTAAAATTTGCATAAAAATATCTTATTCTTCTTTGTCCTACTCCTTATGCCTTTTCAGGCGTCGGTTTGGGAGTTCCGGTCCTCCTCTACCCAGTTCTTCCATTCCTTTCTATCTTTGCCATCATTCTCATTTCTTCCATCTTCTTCCTTTTCTTCCTTCCTATTTCCTCTATATCGTTTATCAATTTTATTCTTAGCCTCCCTCGTTGCCCTTTCCTTATTTTCCTAAAAATATAAAAAAATAAAAATGTCATAAAACATTTTTAAATATCTAAAAATAATTTATACAAGCTTTCTACTTCATTTTTATATTAACTTTCTAATTTTATTGAAAACAATTGAAAAAATGTAAAATAATTTTTTCACCAATTTTATAGTACCCGCTCTGATGTGAAATCAGATTCGTCACCAAAAGAAACACAAACAGCAGAATTAGCGTCAACTTTGTCTCGTTATGTGTTAACGGTTTTATGGCAACAATGTAATCAGTGATGAAACATGAAAAATTAAAAGCTCGTTCAAAATTCGCATCATTGACGAGAAAACGATTTTCCAATTAATTACAAAGTTGAGGACATTCTCGAATCATTTTTACAGTAAAGGGAACCAGTTCTGTTTCTGTTTTTTTTTTCTAAATCATCTGTGCCGTTGAAACTTATTACAATAATAAAGGAATCAAAACATTCGCCACCAATATCATGTACCAAAGTAATAATTTAATCTGATAATGTTAATGTTTAATGTTTCAATAGCTGTTTTCAGGTCAAGCTTTTTTCCAATAGACGATTCAACAAGTAAAACACAATTCAAAATTATTTCAATTCATTCAATAGAAATTGAAATATACCTTCACTTCTTAACAAATTAGGATTTTTGCCACTTAGAGCCCCATCTGCTAGAAATACTGGTCCTAATACACTAAAAGTTCAATGAGTGAACGGAGAAAACATATGGGAAGCACTAATATCTTTGAAACCTAATACATACTTTCTTTCTTTCTTCGATAATTCTTATACCCCGAAGGGGTGTCGGATATTCCTTTCTATGTTTCGTCGATCTCGATCCATTTTCTCCAAGCCTTCCAATCTCTGGCCAAAGTTTTCATTTCTATTGTTGTTTTCTCCCGATCTCTTTCTAATTGTTCTATCCTTCAAAACTTTAATTCTTTAGATCGTAGTCTCTAAGCTATTCCATATTGCTTGAAGTCTAAATTAAACTTGACTGTTTTTCCTTTTGCTGTTTTATATGAAGAATGGTGATTTTCTGAAAACTTCATACATTGTCGTCGGAACACCTAAAATTATTTTGTCGCAAACTATGACCATAACAAGAATGGGTAATACATTTGTTTACAGACATGTGGTAGAACGAATGCACTTTTAAAGTTTAAAAAGCAATTTTCGAATTTAATATATATATTTTTAAAAAACGCATTTTAAAACCAGTGTTTTATAAAAACACTGTCAGTGTTTGACAAACCCTACTATACAGAAAATAGAACCTTTTAACGCTATAAAATATGAATGATTGTAGCCCAAATACTACTACAATGCAAATAATATCCCTAGGGTTTTTTGTTTCAACAAAATTGCAAATAGTACACTTCATATTATTCATATGCCTTATAAGTGTATATCTTTTAGGTATCCAAACTGGAGCAACGACTTCTCTCATTGCAAGCGGCCCAAGCTATGCGCTGCCATTCTTGCAGACCAATTGTATCACGCATGAACCGTCTAGAAATGAAATTAACCCGACTCGTGGCGGAAAGAAAAGAAAATATGCAAGAATTAGCAAATATGAAGTAAGTTTCTTTATTTTAAATACTATTAAAAAGTTTATATTATATATATTATATATATATATAAATACTAAATATAAATAAAACTAATGGTTAAAATCGTAATTTTTTATACGTAATCGTAAAACGACAATTGTTTTGCCAGCACAGTGGTTTCATCAGGTACTTACAGCTAAAGAACACGTTACAAACTAAATTAAAAATATAAAATCAACAAGGTTAATATTATTTTACGTTTAAAAAAATCTAAGAATTTACACAAATATTGTAGGTAGTGAGAAAACGTGGCTCATCTGTTCGGCGCTAACTGTTATACTATAGGGTACTAAACATGTTTACGCATAAAATTTGTTTTAATAAACTAAATATACAATTCTATTATCGAAACAGTTTTTAAATGAGTAAATTTAACAAAGGTGAGTTATTTAAATCTAATTGATCGATAAGTAAATTTTGTGATTCTTTTAATTTATTGATTTCTAAACTTTCCAGTAAATTTAATTTATTGCCTTTATTTTCTAAATGCAGAATTTAAAAATTCTTATTGAAAGTGTGGTTTTCTTCTAATAGATGATTAGCAAAAGTTGAATAGAAATAAAAAAAAACAAAGATTCCACTTTTGCTAATCATCTATTAAAAGAAAATCACAGTTTAAATAAGGATTAGAAAATAAAAGCAATAAATTAAATTTATCCACAATCACATTATAATAGGAGTTTTATCCACACTTATGAAGCATATACCAATTGATAGGCATTTACGATGGAATATACATATACACAACATTGTCAAAAAAATCAGAGGTTTGTTATATAAATTCAAATATCTAAGAGAGTTGTTAAGTCAACAACAGATGAAAACATTATAATTTGCTTTAGTACAATCACATATACGATATGGCATTGTTGGATGGGGTGGTGTAGCAGATTCCCACTTAAAGAGTTTAGAAGTTATTCAAAAATACATATTGAAAATTATGATGAGAAAAGAGCGAACTTACCCCAGTGACATCCTTTTCAGTGAGGCTGGCGTAATGGATGCCCGACAGATATACTGCCTGGAAACACTGTTATACCTCAAAAGTAGGAAAATTAGAATACTATTACTCAACCATCATTATAGTACAAGAAATAAGCTTGTCATTACAGCAAAACCTCGACAGTTAAAAATCAATTGGCCAAAAAAGTTTCACCTACATCTCACTGAGGCTATATGATCAAATTCCTGAAGAGCTTAAACATATCCCATTCTCATACGTCTGGAAAAAGAGAATTAAAGTATGGATTTTTAGTAAGCAAAGAAAATTTTACCACGACATTATAACCGGAAAGGATACTTACCTGCCAATGTAAATAAAAGAACTTGTTATAGCCTCTATACCAATTATCATGACAATATAACCGAAAGAGACACTTACACTTGTAATTGTGCACACGAGCTTTGAAATAATATAATTAGATACTCATAACAAAATACTTGTATTTTCATGAGTTATTCTCCTTTTGTTTATTTTCATGTATATTGCTTAACTGTCTGTATTATTATATTTATTGTTTGTAATTTGTACATATATATGAGTTTTGAAATAAACATATATTATTATTATTATTATTATTATATATAAAGTGACCTATTATCCACTAGTGAAATAATGAAAAAATATGCACTTAAATCAATCAAATTTAATTTACTTATTTAAATCAACATTAACATTTACATTAATAGACATTTCGTTCTTCGTTTCTTCATATTTCACTTCGTTTCCATTAATAGCACATCGATGAAATTTTTTCTTCAAATTTAAAAAATACGATAGCATGACTTCTTCAATTAGAATCATTACCTGCCGTTTCTCTCGCCATTCGTTTAATTCGGCGAACGCTTTTTCGTATTGTTCTCTGGATTTCACAGGCAATAATTGGAGAGTTGCTTCTTGAACTTCCTCGAGAATTACAGAAGGAACACAATAACTTCCTTGCATGTTTCAAAATTTCACAATTTTTTATATAAACAATAAATAACGTACCATAGCAACCGTAAGTATGGCACGTCCTGCCACATTTCATTTTATGAATATGTATATTTTTTAATTAAATTTCGAATAATCCCATTCCACTAATGTAGTGATTGTGGATAAAACGTTGTATTGCATGCGTGTTTTAGATGCACTTAAGAAAATTAAACGCCCGAACTAGCATTCTCCGTATTTAAACATTCTTGCCTGGATAAAATACTATCTAAGACACTTATACAATAAATAACTATTGCTGGAAAGTTTAGAAATCAATAAATTAAAACAATCACAAAATTACTTAACGATCAGTTAGATTTAAATAACTCACCTTTGTTAAATTTATTCATTTAAAAACTGTTTAGACGATAATAGAAATGTACATTTAGTTTATTAAAACAAATTTTATGTGTAAACATGTTTAATACCCTATAGTATAACAGTTAGGGCTGAACAGATGGACCACATTCTCTCACTACCTACAATATTTGTGTAAATTTTTAGATTTTTGAAAAAAACGTAAAATAATACTAACCTTGTTGATTTTATATTTTTAATTAATTTAGTTTGTAACGTGCTCTTTAGCTGAAACTACTTAATGCAGCCACTGTGCTGGTCGTTTTACGATTACGTATTAAAAAGTAAAAATTTTAGCCATTAGTTTTATTTCTATTTTAAATTATGGATCTTCATCAAGTAAAAGCCGAATCAATTCAAATTAAATACTAAATATAAATAAACTACTCTAAATAATTATAGAATAAATAATTGTAGGTTTAACATGTTTCACTTCACATGTAATCCTTGTGCTAAATTAACAAACCTTACCATATTACTACTCATTGTTAGAATTGATAAAACAACAACCTGATTGTATTTGATCCACTGAAACAGAAAAATAATGTTAAAAAATATTTGTATTGTTAAGTAAATTTCCTTTCTGAAGATTTCAACGATAAGAATTGATTTTACTGTGTTATAGATTTGACATTCTTATATATCTGTTGGACATACATTATATTGTTAGATGATTAGATAATATGTTATCCATACCTTCTCATTTATAATGTTATTTATACAACTTCTATATCATCTCTCTGAAGTACCACATATTAAAAGCTTCATGTATCCTTTCGTTGGAAATAGTTTTCTTTTTTCTATCAAAACTCTGTTTGATATGATGATTAGTTTCTTCTTGTGAAACACATTTTTTGTTGTTGTAAGCATCGTTACTTGTTTGTCCTTTCTAGTCTTTCTTAACTTCCAAAATATTTAAAGTTTTCGAATTCTTTTTTAAAATGATAGCTTCTGAAATTCCAAGCTGGAATCGTGTCCTTGGCACTGCTTCCCTCTTTAGTCAAGAAGAAAGCAATACCCAGGACACGCCCGCGGCACGGTTCCAGATCGGAATCCCAGATGCAATCAATGAAAACCATCGCGGAAGTGACAATTCTTATTTGAAATGCGTATCTGTCCTAAATTGAATTATTATTTTGAATTATTGCTCGCAAAACATTTGACTCCAAATTGGCTATTTCTTCTTCAATGTTGGCTTTCGCGAGGTTTCAAAAAGCCCCAAAGGATGAAGTCTGGCGTTCTTCTGCAGTTCAAATCGCCAAAACGAGAAAGCATACGGCCCGGAAATTGATGTTTTAAGAGACCCATTTCAGCAACTCACGGCGAAAAAACTCCTTTAACATCTATTTGTAGCGCCCACCAGTTATGGTTACGGTGGTGCCGTCGGCCACCTGAAAACAATAAGGGCGAACTTTGAGGGAATGCAATGGTTTTTCGTGCATTTCATGTGGATTCTCCGTGCTCCAGAGACGCAAATTTTGTTTATTCACATAACCACTTAAGTGGAAATGGGCTTCGTCTCTCATTATGATTTTGGACACGAAATCATCCTTTTCTTGCACCAGATTTAACAGAGAATGGGAGTAAGTTAACCTCAATTGACGGTCAGCACACAGCAATTGCTGAACGGTTTGCACTTTGTAAGAGAACATCTTCAGGTTTTTCACGCAACGAACGTCTGCTAATGCCAAATAGTGTGCATCGTTGGCTCGTCGACGTTTGTGGGCTCTCGGACGTTTTAGGCCACTACAGCGATATTCTCGGTCGAACGAACAATACGGGGCCGGTCACTTCTTGCAACAGTTTGTACGAGACACTCAGCCAAACGCTTAATTGTTCGCGCACATCGTGCAGGACCACGAGGAAAACGACGACGAAATTCACGCTGCGTTAAAACAACAGATCTGAAATTGGTCAAATAAGCAGTAACAATAATTCCGCATTGTTGAGGTGTGTATCGCTCCATTGCTTGTTGTGAACTAGTTTTCTACATGTCTACAACATAAATGTTAAAACACACGCCATTTGTAAAAATTATGACACATTCACATTATGACATTACTTTTGCCTCATCCGTTACGAGGCGCTGCCCAGGAATTCCCGAAATTTGAATGGAGTGCGTGAAGGGATGGTAGTTCAACTCTACAGCGCTAGTTGGTGAGAGCTACGTCTATACTAAGTCAGTCTATCAAACGGCACTTTGCTAGGTGATGACAAACAAGTTTTGTGTTTATTTGAGGTTTATTTGAGTTGTTCTGCGACATTACAATGCCTCATGTGAAAGAACAAAGAACGTGCATCAAATTCTGCTTAAAACTTGGTCGAATGGCAGCAGAAACTCTGAAAATGCTTAAACAAGCATTTGCTGATGATGCAGACGCAAACTTAGTGTCACAACCGTTTTAAAAATGGACGTGTGTCGGTTGATGATGAATGTTCCGAAAAACACGCTACAAAATGAAAATGTAGCAAAAGTATCTATCTTGCTAGACCGAAGGAAAATAATCCATGACATTTGTAGCATTGCCGGCTTGTCGTACGGCGTTTCTCAGCGTATTCTGTCCGGAGAACTCAACATGCGACGTATTGCTGCAAAATTTGTGCAAGTTTACTTAGAACTGAACAAAATCGGTACCGTGTGTGCGCAGCCCTGAAACAAACTGCCGAAAGGGATGCGAATTTTAATACCATAATCATTACTAGCGACGAATCAAGGATGATCGTATGATCCCGAAACCACGACCGAAGAAAGCACTACAAGTTCAAATCAACGTCAAGTCGGTGTTGATTTACTTATTTGACGCTGATGGCATCGTTTACAAAGAAGAAGAGAAAACATTCGACGCAAGCGACCTGCCATGTGGCGCAACAATTCGTGGATGCTACACCCCGGCAATGCACCAACCCACCCGTCATCAGTTTCTAGCCCCAACGAAGACGGCAGTACAACACCACCCTCCCTACTCTGCGGATCTTGCCTCTTGTGACTTTTTCCTATTTCCGAAATTGATGAAGCTCAAGGGGCGTTGTTTTTAGACGTTTAAGAAGATCCAGACCGAATCGCAGGCAGTGTTGAACATGTTAACACAACACTGCTTCCAGTCATGGAAGTCAAGTCACTGGGATCAGTGTATCCATGTGGAAGGAAAGTACTTTGAAGGGGATGGTAGTAAGAACAATTTATTGTGTTTTCACATTCCAGAAATATCTGGGCAACATCTCGTATATACCTTAAATTTTTTTTCTGTTTTTAAACTGTTTTTTTTTTACTTAATGTTTTCAAAAAGCTTCTTTAAGTCTATAAATGAGAAGACTTAACATACTTAAATATAGAACTTTGTTCCTTTTCTTTTTACCTAGCTGGACTTTATACTACTTTCTCCAAATTATATCTCTCCACCTGAATCTATCAATGGCAATATACCCAACGTTAACCAACAATTTTTTTCTCAAACATCCCCATTTACCAAGCAATTTATGCTATTCTTATCTTGCTCCTGTCTATCTACTTTAAATAGAAATGGAAAAAATTTTGTGCTAACTCTTTGATAACACTATTGAAATCAAATATTGGATCTTAAAATAATAGTTTATTAAATAGAAATGAAATAACTCTAAGAAATAATTATTTATCTAATAATCATCTTGATATTAAAGTTTATTGACGATAATTTATTATTCACTGAAACATTATTAAAATCATACTTACTTAATTATCTTAACAATATAGGAGAGAAGCCTTAGAAGCAGCTATCAGTGAAAAGGATGCGCATTTGGCATTGTTGGAGATGAGTGGCATTAGGAATGCTAGACAAGCGGATGAAGTGGATCGCTTAAAAATGGATAAACGAAGACTTGTTGAACGATTACAACAAGAGGTAAAATAATTTGTGTAATATATGAGTATATTACGGGTGACTATGTATTATTGAAATTTTATTTCTTAAGCTGGCAATAATTTTGGAACTTTATGTTGACATGCCTGATTCTGAAAATTACATTTTTTGAAAATTTAAGTAAAAACAAAAGTAAAAGTCAAACAGTAATTTTAACCATGTCATTCATATTTATATAAAATATTTTAACCCAAAAAAGATAAATATAGCACGAATCATCATGCAAGCGAATTTCTTTGCCAAATTAAATATTTTTTCAATGATTTAGAGTCACTCAGTATATATGTATACAGGCTGATTCATTTTCGGCCCTCACCATGGGGATCTCGCTTATTATTGGAGATAGAGTATAGGTTTAAATTTGGCAAAGTTGTTAAATTTTGTGTTTGTTATAAATCCGTAAAGAAAATAGACCTGTGACAAATGACCTTCGTTATTTAAAAAAAAAGCGCGAAAACCCCATTTTCTTCTTTTATCTGTAGCACCGACATTTGGCCTTGTAGAGAAAAAATAAAAACACATTCTTGTGGCTATCTCTAAACCTCTATCCAGTGGTGTACACTAAATTTTTATAGACGTTTCGTTTCTTTCTGGACACCATCAACTATCTAATTTCTTATAGGCGCCATATTGGATTTAGACATCTTCAGAAAGAGTTTTTTTTTCTGATTTCAACCATGTACCACATGCTGACTAAAGTTTTTGACATTAGGTTTTATTTGAAACAATAAATTATAAGATTAAATAAGGTAGCCATGGAATTTCAATCTGTCAAACATTTCATTTACTGTTCATTAATAATACAAAAATGTCATACACTAACGAAGAGAAACGAGATATGATAAGTATTTTTTATTTTTTCTGAACTCTTTCTGAAGATGTCTAAATCCAATATGGCGCCTATAAGAAATTAGATAATTGATGATGGCCAGAAAGAAACGAAACGTCGTATAAAAATTTAGGGTACACCACTGGATAGAGGTTTAAAAATGGCCACAAGGATGTTTCTATTTTTTCTCTACAAGGCCATATGTCGGTGCTACAGGTAAAAGATGAAAATGGGGTTTTCGCGTTTTTTTTTTTAATAACGAAGTACATTTGTCACAGGTCTATTTTCTTTACGGATTTATAACAAACACAAAATTTAACAACTTTGCCAAATTTAAACCTATACTCTATCTCCAATAATAAGAGAGATCCCCATGGTGAGGGCCGAAAATGAATTAGCCTGTATATATATATATATATATATATATATAGGCTGTCCTTGAAATAAAAAGAGAACGTATGGAAAACAGAAAGATGTAATTATATAGAATAAGAATCCCAAATATTGTCAATTACGACGCGCACCCCAAAATTAAAAACCCCCTAAAAATTGTATCATGTTCCGCCAATGGATTTAAAATATTTAGAATTCATAAATAATAAATATGTACCTCTTCTGAAGTTACGCACAATCGTATGTTTACATACGTAACAGCTGTCGATGTTATTGAATTGTAAATTAAATTATTAAAAATTAAAATGTTTGGTACATTAATTTACAAACCCATTTTAAAAATCATACCAATAATAATTTGTGGACTTTTAGAACTGACATCATTTCATATTGCTGTGTACTGAATCATCAACACACATATTTTGTATCTTTAGACTCTTAAAATTGCTCTCAGGGTTTTTGTTTTACAAAAAGGGTTCCTTGCAACTAGGCCTAGCATCTAATGTAATAAGGAGAGAAATAATACGATAGCATGTTAAGTTTAATATATTTATTATTCACACTTTGTCAAAACATACATTAATATTCAATTGTGTTAAATATCGTCAATTATTAGTAAAACATAGTACGCCAATCTTATCTCTAGTCAGATAATATTTACATTTATATAGATATATAAATAAGACTTTGAAGATTTAGATTCCAACATCAATATTTCAAAACACAGCTGTGTATTGCTTTAGACCAGTGCGTTTTTATACCCTACAAGATGCTAAAGCATGAAACAGTGTTTTTATTTAAAAATGAATAAATTGTAAAGTTTGTGGATTTAATAGTATTAAAGGTTGATAATATTACAAAAGAAAAGTGTGTTATTTCATATTTACGTGGCGAGACTTTACCCTGCTACATAAAATCGTCAATAACGCACGATATATTTTAATTAGTACTTCATATATTTAACTAGAGTTTAAAATTTCGAGTTCTAAACCCAGATATCTTTAAATGTTCGTGAGATTTGTTTTCCCTACTTAAGTTAAAGATAGCTGTATTCTATTTTCTGTTTTAAAACAGAAATTGAAATTGTACACGCTCAAATAAAATGTCCACGTAAAACAAATAAACTTATAAATTTAATTTTAGTACATGAAAGTCTTGAATGTCTTTATTACATTACTGGCCTGTCTAATTTCTTATTATATTAAACAAACTAAAATAATAATTTTCTTTAAATTAAAAAAAATTTTAAAAAATTATAAAAATTCTAAAGATGAATTAAATTCAATTTCTGCTCTGTTATGGTAAGAGTTCAATAGCTTGATACAAAAGTCAGGTTTAAAGATGATCTAAAATAACATCTAAGATGTGGCTTTACGGGCGTTTAAGGTCTTATTTATAACAGTCTTATCTTCAAACGAAAAATTGTATCGAAAGTACGTAACGATCGACAACTGAATGAAACTTAAAGCGAGATAGACAATAAAAAGACTATTGTTTTTATTATTTTGGCTCACCTTTAAGATATCGTCTCCGATAGTATGTATGATATTTTCAGTCGCACAGTGGCGTAACACAATTTTTTGAAATATCTGTCGTTTTTTTCTCGCTTATGATAGGGAATTTTGAGAAAGTATTTTGGGTATATATTCTATATAATTTCGTCTTTCTATTTTTCATACGCTGTCTTTTAATTTCAAGAACACCCGGTATATATGTATGTATATGTTTTGAGGAAAAATAATAATATAATAATAATATATTTAATAAAATGCTTTAGGTTGAATATGTCGGTTAAAACTAGAGATTTATTTACATTATAAATTCAAACAGCATTATTTATTTACTTATTGCAACATTTTTAAGATAATTAGATTGATATATTATTATTTTATTATGTTCATTCTAAAATTAAGGAAAGAAACATTTTTATTTATTCTATAAATATAAGCGAAGGCATCTCTTTCACATTTTGTTAGACTATTTTTATAGTTCTTCTATAGTTATATAGAAGTTCTTTCTGTTGTAACACATGCCTTCCTCTAAATTTCTTGTATCCATAGTTTCGTTAACCTCATCTCTTTAGCTTCTCCTTAGTCTTCCTCTCTTTCGTTTTTCTGGAGGTATCCACTTTAACACTTTCCATGGCTATTTCGTCTCATTCATTCGTTTTGTGCGTCCGATCCAAGTCAATTGTTTTTTATCTATGTCGTCAATAATATCCCTCTCTATGTTCGCCCTCCTTCTTGCTTCTATGTTTCTTATTGTTTCAAGTCTCGATATTCGACAGCTTCTTCTTAAAAAATTCATTTTTGCCACCAGCAGCTTTCTTCTATTAGTTTCACTCAAATCCCATACTTCTGAACCATCTGTCGAAATACTCTTAACGATTGAGTTGCAAATACGAAGTTTGGTGTCTCGTCTAAGGCTTCCCAAAGTACAAAATTCAGTCTTCCAATAGCTTTCCTACTTTTTGTAATGCTTTCCTGGATTCCGTCCTTGCTGTTTCCTTGCTCATTGAAAATTACTCCTAGATATTTAGCTTTGTTAACGTTTTTATTGTTTAGTTTTCCAAACATAGGTTGTTGTTTTTATCGCGTGAGTATTATCTATCTCCTGCCTTATTTATAATATACCTAGACTAATCCCTAAAAGGCGGGACACGCAAATGTAAAAACATGGGTTACTGCGTGGGTGATGATACCCAATGCACTGTGTCTTTTTCGCAGATCATCAAGTAGTAATCGCAGAAGACGAATAGGATTTGAGTTATATGGTTAGAAAGTTGAATGAAGAGTGTATAGCGGATCTTACAAGAAATCTGAGTAAATGAGAATACTTCACTTTTGTTATGTTGAAGGATTTCATTCAACTTTGCAGTATAATTTTGTTTGTAATATTGCTGCAAGGCCCGAATTAATGAAGGTCTAATGTCGAGCTCTTCCGTCGTAGATCTCCCCGCCCGGAATATCGCTTGTTCCTCCGGTTGCTGATCTTCGAGCTTTTATTAAAAATGAAATGGCAAATTTTTTTTTGTATTACATGCTGATTGCGCAGTAATTATGACGGACAATTAAACCGATCTAAAACATGCAATACATCTACTAAACCGAAGAAGTTCTAAATTTGACATGGTTATCTCAACTGAAGAGACTTAAACTATGGCTTTCATTGGAAACGAACAAATAAGGACAAAAATTTTAACACGTTCGCTGCCAAGGTAAATTTGTTAGTCTTGCCAATAACGCCATGTCCATCCATATGGGTTGACACAAGCTCCCAAGTTGTTGCTTTTGTCCACCCATTTGGGTGGACAGCAAGGGTTTTTTAAAACTCTGTTTTGAACGACATCTACTCACTACAGGTTGAAATAAGCTTACATGGTTTTAAAACAGACTTCTGTAATTACCGTGTCCACCTTTTTTGGTGTACAAATTAATTCTCTTGCAAGTTATCATCACGTGTTGGTAGCAGTTTACAGATACCTACCTGTCTACCCACTGGGGTGGACACTTCATATTTGCTTATTTATTCATCACGTTTTTAATCTTAACCTAAAAGGTGTATGTGATTTTGTGAAATTGTGATACATACTGGATAAGAAATGAGCAAGAGGATTACGCGAGTAAAGATTTTTGACGAACCTAATGCATAGCAACGATTGACCGATAAAGAGCTTGAGGAATATTATTACACGAGTAGTGAAGAAGAACCCTTTCAGGACAGTGGTAGCGAATATATACAAAGTGAATCGAGTAATTCTGATAAAACTTCAGATGCAGAAGACGATAGCGATATAGAAGACGAGGAGGAACTGGTAAATGAACACACTACTTTACCTACGAACAGAGATTTAGCAGACGATTGGAATACATGCACGTTGAATACGAGGAATATTCCGTTTACTGGATCTGAAAAAATTGAAGTTCCATTTGATACTTTGAATGCCCTTCCAATAGATTATTATAATCTTTTCATATCAGATGAAGTTATAGAGTTGACGGTAAATGAAACAAATAAGAATGCTACCAAGTATTTATCCTTAAATCAAATTAAAAGGAGCAGTCGCATGAAAGATTGGAAAGATACAACTTGCTCTGAAATGAGAACATTTTTAGGTATACGACTATGGATGGGTTGTGTTAGGATTCCTTTCTATTAAATTATACTGGAGCGATGCCAAACTATTCAAAAATGAAGTATCGTTGTTTATGACTAGAAATAGGTTCCAGCTAATCCTAAGGTTTTGGCACTTTGGAGAAGAAGTTGAGGGTGACAAACTGTGCAAAATAAAACCGCTAGTTGACCTAATCGCAAAAAAATTTCAACGGGTTAAATCTCCAGGGTAAAACTTAGTAATTGATGAATCAATGGTGCCTTTTCGCGGCAGGCCTCAATTTTAGACAGTATATTTCCGGAAAAAGTCACAAGTACGGTATAAAAGTCTTCAAGCTTTGTGACCAAACTGGCTATACATACAAAACTCAAATCTATGCAGGCAAAAGAAATGAAAATTCAAGTAGTGGAGCTGCCAGTCTTGCTACCAATGTAGTGATGTCCCTACTACATTCTTACTTAGATTCAGGGAGGACAGTATGTACGGACAACTTCTACACAAGTATTCCGCTAATACACACACTATTGTCCAAAAAAACATCATTCGTCGGTACCTTCCGGAAAAATAGAAAGTATTTCCCTAAAGAAGTAGTTTCTGTAAAACTAAAGCGTGGAGAAATAAAAGCATTATAAAATGCTAAAGGAGTAGTTGCTATGAAGTGGAAAGACAAGAGGGAAGTATATGCTGCTTCTTCAAAATTTTCAGCAAACCTGTTACCAACAGGAAAGAAAAACCGTCAAGGTGAAGAAATTGTTAAACCAGAAATTATTATGCAATATAATACGATGAAAGGCGGAATAGATATTTCTGATCAACTTTCGTCCTATCACTTCGCAATAAGAAAATCCATACGATGGTATCATAAAGTTGCCGATGATGTTATATATGGCACTGCAGTAGTTAATGCTTATCTTCTCTACGCAAACGAAAATCCAAAAGCAAACCTTCTGAACATTCGTATAAAACTAATTTATTCCTTACTAAATATTCCAGTAGAAGAGGAAAGGGTGCGTACCCCAAGATTAGCTAAACCCACAAACCATTATTTAGAAAAATCGAAAGCCTACTCCGGAAGTAAACAGAAACGGTATGTATAACAGATGTAATTACTTCAGGCATTATCAAATAATTTTAGGTTACTTCGACGTAACTGCAAGTATTGTTACGAAAGAATTGCAGCGAGATTTGGATGAAAAGAAGCGAAAAGCAAGGCAAAAAAGGTGCCTACTTTTTGCAAGTCATGTGAAGATAGGCCGTTTTTATGTATAGACTTCTTCGAAACAGCACACTCTTCTATACGTAAATAAACTAACCCAAATTCAATGTTAAAATACAAAATATGTGTTTAATAAATATTTTTTTAAATATTTCGTTGTCTACCCAAGTGGGTAGACAGCATACTTTTCCTGAATAAAAATGAAACTGTCTAACCATTTGGACCGACAAATTTATTTATTTCAAATAATTCTCTTGGGCAAGCGCTGCCCGTGTGTGTCAACAGGATTACCGTATCATTTTTAGAACTGGAGATATAGGCTTGGCAAATATGGAATAAACTACAAATCTGAAGCTGGCAGAATTGGCAAGTTCGGTGTCTACCCATATGGGTGGACGTGGCAGCGAACGTGTTAATAAACGACAGGACTCTGGAACAGGTACGACACTTTAGATATCTTGGATGCGACATAACCTTTGGATACAGTAGAGACGTAGAACAAAAACTCAATAAATTGAGTAATATATGCCTTATACAAACTCAAGACATGAAATTCCTCAGAAAAGTTAAAGATTGCACAAGGTTGGAGAGAGATCAAGATATAAGAGAAAACCCATCAATATTCAACCTAAATGACAAAATAAAGACTAATCGAAGAAAATGGAACGAACACCTAGCCAGAATGAATTGCGCGAGGCTCCTATTTAAAGCAAAATACTATAAATGACATGGAAGAAGCAATGTAGGAAGACCTCGCAAAAGATGGGTACCATAACAGCTTGTAGTGTAGAGTCTGCCAGAGTTAATGCTTCCCCTCAAAAGGAGTTTATGTCAAAAGTACCTTCCCTTCGCACGGTGGTGACTATTGCAAACAAACATCCTTATTTGCATATTTGATTACATTTACATATATTCTATTGAAAATCAAATTAATCCTTTATGTTCTGGAGTTGCATTAAATTCATTAATTAAATGGAAAATAAGGGTAAATACATTTTATACGTATTTATTTTACAATTTGTGTTATAAATATACTTTGTAATGAACAATTGAAAAACTATAAGCACATTATTTTATATGTTATAAATATTAAAGTACAATAGTGAACAAAAAATTAAAAATGGAGAGGTTTTATAGAGTGCTTTTTCTGTTTACTGTAATATACGATAATATTAACAAATTAACATTTCCTTCTTCTTCTGTTTTGGGTTGGACGCCAGCACGTCCAGGCACTTGAGCACACTACTCTTTGTACTATCCCCAATAGATCTCTCAGTTCCACTCTGTTAGTCTTGTGTCCTCGATAAAAGCCACTATCCTCCTCAGGGGAAGTTTGAGCACACTCGAAGGATCCAATAGATCTCTTCCGAAATATTTCTGTCTGAGTTCCTTCAGTTCCTCACACGTGCATATTACATGAAGGCTAGTTTCCTCCTGTTTTTCACATCTCCTACACCAGGGCTCCCTAACCAAGCCCATGCTGTACAAATGCTTCCTTAAAGGACAATGTCCGGTTATTAACCCGGTAATTATTTTAATATCTTTTTTGTTACTACGAATTAGGTTGGCTGAAAACTTCCATCCAGCTCCCTTATTAGTGTTTTGGTATGAGCTGACCTTGCGTTAACCTCCATTTATTTTTATGTTTATGCTATAACCATATCTCCCTTTTGGCGGAATCCTTAGCGATTCCACATACAGGTTCTGGTCCTATGAAGTTCCTATTAGTATATAGTTCGTCGACTATATCATTGCCTTTAATTCCCTCATGTCCTGGCACCCACATCAGCGACACAGTATTGTGTTGTGCCAGTTTATTGAGGACCTATTTACAATATTTCACCAGCATAGACCTGGCAGATGGGTTCATAATGGCTTTAATAGCTTAACATTTCCTATTCAATGTTATATTTTAATTGAAACTAAATTTAATACAAGGAATTATAATAGAAAAGGTATTGTTATGATTGCAAAATAGTTAATTAAATGAACGAACCATTTTTTTTACAGTTCGTTAGTTACATGTTGATACAAAACTTTAATTTTTGATCAAATGGGATATTTTGGCACATGTTATAAATTTCATTACCTCAACATGTGTTTGGAAAGTGTTCAACTTGAAGAATTAATGCGTTGCTTAAACGAAGGTTTAACCCGAAAAGAAGTATTAACCGATTACATGTTTCTCAAGGTCAGGTTGTGAAGAAAGCGACGGCTACTATATGCACATTTCATGACGCTAACTCTTTTCCGTGGTGGCTCGGTGTGCATTTATTTGATGGGCGCACAGATGTGGTTGTCATAATTTATGAGTCCGCGACAGCGATGGTCTGGTTACAGAACTGCTATCAGTGATAATTTTACTTTTATCGACGATAATTCTCTACTCCACCGCAGAATTGCTAACGTCCGCATCGAAGATCATATGTATTGACCGAATGGATTGGCCAAGTGATAAAACGGTTAATATTGAGTAATATTTTGGTTTATTGAAGCGTTTCAAATTGTTCTTCACTTATCACTGATTTTTTGACCAATTAAATCTCCTGTATTCACCTAATTCGAGTCCCTGCAATTATTTCATATTCCCTAAGATGCATTTAGCCATGAAAGCCATGAACCGTTTTACATGAAATGAAGACATCCAACTGTCAAAGAAGAGCAATCCCAATCTGCGACACAAGGAAGTCATTTCATATACTACCTAAACGTGCAATTGTTGTATTTCTGCCCAAGGAAATTATTTCAAGGTTTTTTAAGTCATTCTGATTATTCTCAAGAGGCAGGAAGTTTATCAAGGAATGAAATCTGAAATAAACAGCCATTATTTTTATTTTGGTAAGAATACTTAACAATCAACATAGTATAAATTTAAAATTTATTTATTTACTTCATAAATTGCTTATTTTAAAAATTATTATTTATTAGAAATTACCATCCCCCTGAACCCGAACATTTTTCTTAGAATTACCATACGTTCAAATTTTAGTTCAACAAAGTAAAAAACACAAAAACAAGTAGAATAATTAAAATTATTATTACCAAACTACAATTACAATTTTTGAAATAATTTATATCAATAAATTATCCCTTCAGTGGCCGCGTGGACCACTATTGTACTCCAGTTCAATTTAAACTGTTGAATGAACGAGAGTAGACGCACATCAAAAGCAAATACGCTCGCGACAGGGATCCGCGTCTAACGGATAGACCGAAATTCGAGCTCTAGTTGGAATATTGCTTTTGATTGGTGTACTACGATGTAGTAGCCAAAACATTTTACATCTCTGGGACAATTCGAAAGGTAGTGGAGTTGAGTCGATGAGTGCGCATAGATTTCTATTTCTAATGCGTTGTTTACGCATGGACGATTTTCGGAACGGGAAGATGAACAAATTAGCTGCTATACGAGATGTGCTAGAATAATTCATCATGAACTTTCAAAAACACTACGCGACCGGTGAGTATATCACAGTAGATTAACAATTCAGGGGTAATTGCTCATTTATGCAGTATATGCCGAGCAAACCGGTCAAATATGGCGTGAAGATTTTTGCTCTTGTCGACAGAAAGACTGCTTATACCGCCAATTTAGAAGTATACTGTGACGAACAACCGGCTGGTCTATACTGCGTTGAAAATTCTGCAAAAGAAATTGTTTTAAGATTAGTGAAGCCTGTAGAGGGCACGGGTAGAAACGTAACAGAAGACAATTGGTTTTCCAGCATACCATTTGTTCAGACTTTGTTTCACGAAAAACGACTAACCTAGTGGGAACTCTTCGTAAAAATAAAACTGAAATACCGAAAGAACTTTTGCCAACTAAGGAAAGACAAATTAATTCATCTCTATTTGGTTTTATGAAAGATCCATCGTTTCCTATTGTCCAGAGATAAACAAGTGGGTCCTGATTATTTCATCTTTACATATTGATAACAAGATCGATCAACAAGCAGGAGACAAACAGAAACCTGAAATGGTAACATTTTATAACCAAACGAAAGTGGGAGTAGATCTTTTGGATTAGCTCTGTAATAAGCATGATGTTGGTCGTAACTGCAGACGGTGACCTTTAGTAATCTTATATGATTCGTGCATAAATACAACATTTTATTACATTTTACAACACGTTTATTCTGAAAATACGAGATATAAAAAAGTTGTTCGCGCGATTTTATTGAAAATATAGCTTAGGCCTCATCAAACCTCAAATCGAGAGAAGAGTAACAATGCCTCAAATACCCGTAGAGTTGAGACGACAAGCTCGTCCCCCTTGGAGTTGAAGAACAGATTCCATATTTAAATACCGGTCGCTGTTATATTTGTGAATAATCCCAAAATAAAAGCACATGGCGATTTTGAAGAAATTGTAGTAGATGGATATGTCCACAACACTGTAACGATATATGCGCAAGATGTTTGGACAACTGAAATTTTCATGTTCTGTTTTATCTTTCTTATTATAGGGACTAAGTATTTAGGAGTAGTGCTTTATTTTTTTGTATGTTTGTTTAATGTAGTCATGTTAATGCGTTCAGCAATGTAATTACAAGATTTATATTTCATAAAATATACTTCATAATAAAATCAAGTTCATATATAACAAATAATTATTTCAATCCGATTCCTTACTTACAATGTAACATCTGCGTATTAACTAAAACATGATATCATTAAATGCCTAATTCTTTACAAGATTCTGTAGCAAGTATAATAATATTTTAAAAGCAAGTTTCTTCAAGCCTATTTGCAATTGAAGCACTATAGTGGTCCACACGACTAATGGTGTAAGAATATACCGCGCGACCACTGAAGGGTTAATAACTTCTATTGATTAGAACTAAACTTAAAAATAACTTTTTAATATTGTGAAGAACTTGTCTTTTTGGGTTCGTTTATATAAAACTAACTGTAATTAAAAACACTATATTAATAATAAAAATACACTAAAAGCATTTAATCACTAATAACAATAGTAACAGTATTTATATCAACAATATTCACAACACCAATAGCTTGTTTTATGGGCACAAACAGACAATTAAACCGTTTTTATCATATATTAGCAATCTCCACCCTAACATTAAGCTCACGGCTGAAAAATAAATAAATAAAACCATCCATTTCCTAGATTTAACTATTATAAATAAAAACAATAGGTATGATTTTTCCATATACCATAAACCGTCACAAACTGATATAGTAATTCACAATAAATCTACACATCCATACTCCCATAAAATGATTCAATTATTTAATTCATAGACATATTAGTACTCCCTTATCGATAGAAAATTATAGTAAAGAGCTTAACTACATTAAACAAATAGTCTATAACAATGGATATAAACCAGATATTATTTACAATATTCTGAATAAACAAAATTACTAAAAAGCTATTAAATTAGTATAACTATTATCAGGACAAAATAAAACAAATTTTAATGAATTTCACTTTTTCATTTACACCGTAACGATCGTTTCGCTCCAACCTGAGCTTCATCAGACATATAACCAGTGTAAATTAAAAAGTAAAATTCATTAAAATTTGTTTTATTTTATCCTGATAATAGTTATAATGGAATTTCATCAAGTAAAGGCTGAAACAATCATATAAGTTAGTATACCCTACAGACAGTCGTGATATGAATAATAAATATAAAACTCTTGCTTATACTAGCAATCTACGCCAAAAATTTCTAAATTCTTAACGAGAAATAATTATAACATAGCTTTCAAAACTCTTTAGGTTCAATTATTAAAAACAATAAACAAAAAATCAATAAAAACAATTACAAAATTTACTAACTTGAATGTAGTTCATGCTCTAAATTTTATATAGGCCAGACAGGTAGATCCTTTTCTAAAAGAATCAATGAACATGAACGAAGTCATATTAATAACAAGAATGACTCACAATATGCAATACATCTGAGAGAAGAAGCCCATAATTTTAATCATAACTTTCAAATTTTACGCACAGAAAATAAATCGCAAAAATTAAATTTACTTGAAATTATGGAAATTTTGAAATATAAAAATACAGACCTTTTACTCAATAATCATATAGATTTCGGCAATTCTCCTTTATTAGGCCCATTTTACAACTAATTATTTTATTTATTTTGGTTTTCCCGTTTTTATGTTTGTACTATGTTGTACTTACATCTTGAATATAAAGTGCCTATTAATGAACCTTCTGAGTATAATTACTTTTTTCATTGTAATAATTTATTTAAGTTTAAATTTGTCAACATCCTTTAGGTTTAGTTTGCAATACAACTCCATCCGAGGAAGACACTGTGTGTTGAAATAATTGTAATGGGATTTTACCTCAATAAAGTGGAAACTAAGTAATAATGTTCTTTCATTTTTATTTCATTAATTATGAATTTCCATCAAGGAAAGGCTACTTCGATTCAAAATATTTATTTCACATTTATAACTACATATGTCCTAACACCACGGACGCTGCTTGAATAATCCTCCTCCTCCTCTCTATCGAGCGACATTTATAGTAGTACAACAGTTTTCTCGAATTTTCTATTCGGGAAAATTCTCGGACGTACGCGTCTGGTGACATCATCCATTACGGTCATCGCGTGACTCACATTACAACATCATTAAACACAAAGTACTTGCATATATATTTGTATTGATCTTAAATCATTTCTTTTTTCTGTTCCAGAACGAACTTAGTGTATCACTTATTGAAGGAAGTGATGAAATTATATCGTTGGAAGAAATCGAGTGTGATGAATTGGATAAACCTCATAACGGAAAACCAGTTACATAGCGGTGCATGATGAATCTGGGGAAGAATTCATCATTTTAAGAAATAGCTAAAATCTCTAGACCAATTTAGTTTATCTTTCTTGATCTGATCTCAGCAATAATATATGTAATCAATAAGTAACGAAGAGTCATCATCCACGACTGGCTGAAGATGTTAAAGAAGAGCATGATAAAACACTGCCCGCAAAAATAAAAAAAGGAAGACGTTTCGATACCCAAAAATAATTAACTCGATTGTACCTAAGCCTTTTATTTGTTTGAGTGTCAATAATATATAAAAATGTAAAATTGTCGGAAGTAACGTCCAAAGTCGAGATTAGACATGACAATAAAAACGAAAATGAGGCAGAATTGTGAAAAATTTGATTGTTTGTAAAGAATAACGAAGGAACAATCCGCCATCTTTATTAATAAACAAAGAAGGCAGTTTGTTTCCTTACCGGCGTATAGATATAATAAATAAATAAATAATTTCTCTCGTATCTTCTCAGTTGTGTGGCCATATTGATCAGTGCAGTGCTATACAATGATTTTGTAATATGTATATTCGTCACTACTATTTTTAGCGTGTATAAAAGTATTAATGAAGCAGAAAATAATTATGAGAATAAAAAAATTGTCGATATGGTCGCCACGGGTAAATAATAAGTTAGCCTCCTATTTTGTATAAAGCTGATATATACTTACTTTTAAGTACAAATAACGCATTGTATTTATTGACGCAAATGATGGTTAAAGTGAAACTTACATTTATTAGAAATAACTATACTAATGTTGATATATTTTGCTGATAATCACCTGTACATTACTATTAATATTAATTATATATTATATATTCCACTAATTAAGTTAGACTACGAAATAATGTATACATAACTATATATATTCGAATATGAAACATCGACAATACATAAATAAGTAACCAAATAACGAAAATGGTATCAAATTATTTATTTTAATAATGTTAAATAAGTAAGCATAAGTAGTCAAGAATTTTCAAGGAAAACTACATATTATTAATATTTTTATTTTAGTTATTTTATATTATTGATTGTGTTGTATTCAGTGATAATAATTAATAAATAGAACTTCCTCCATTCCTTTGCTGAATTTTGCTTCAGAAATATCATTATTTTTTAACGTTACCAATTTCATATTATTACAGATCACTCCAAACAAGAATTTAATGAAAAGCACAGTGTTTAAGTAATGTTGAGTATTGTTCAATAAAAACAAATATGTAGCCATTTGATAAACCAAAGTCTTTAAAACACAGATTGTCTACATCTTTTATACATATAATAACTAATCTATTTCAGTTTTCGTGTAAGCATTCAATCATTTGATGAACTTACCGAATGTGTTACGATTACAGCAGAAGCACGTCATAAACATACGGTCATAAGAGCGTTGCTAGATTTTTGCGTTGAGTGCTTTTTAGGCTATGATTGATAAACTTAAAGACAGAAAATAACATGAAAAGAGCAATGATAGTTGTAACATAACACTGCATAACACTTTGATAATGTTGTGAAGGGTAGGGCGTTTTATATCCTAAATGCAGCAATAACAATAACATTTTTTACCTCTGACACACACACGCTATGAGATGAACAATAACAAAACTATTATTTTTTTTATTGTCGGTCAACTTTAAGATATCATTTCTGATACTTTTTATAATCGCACAGTGGCGTGACAGAAATTTTTTAAATATCTTTGTCTTTTTTTCTCGCTTATGAGAGGGAATTTTGGGAAAATATTTTGGATTTATATTCTATGTAATTACATCTTTCCATTTCTCATACGTTGTCTTTTTATTTCAAGGACACCTCTATATACAGTGCTTTATTTAATGTTATATAATCATTTATGATTTTATTTTAGCTTTTGTATGAAATTAGTAATTTAAGAGAAATGCAATGAAAGCAATCAAACATTTTTTTCTATATCTTTAGAAATTTATAATAATATTCATTTTAAAAACGAAAATATAGTTACTTAATTAGTAAGAAAAAGGTTTTAAATATTTTTATGTAATAACATGAAAATGTTATTTCTTTTTTAAAATCATAAAAAATTATGAATACATAATAATATTGAAGTTTCAGAACTATCTTAACAAGATATTTTAACAAATGCTATTATAATTTTTACTTTTAAACAAATTTACGAATTCGTTGTATTATAATCAAAGAAGTTTTCGTATGCTTATTTTTCATGGCAAACGCTATGGCGAATCAATAAACATAGTAAGCGGGGGCTTAAATAAGAGCATACGCTTGATACAAAGTTGGCTTAACGTGGATCTATCGCTACACTATAAGCGCGAATGTGATTTGATTCACATCGGTATCAATTAGCAAACAGTATTTATATGTTATCCCTGTGCAAAGAAAATATCAACCCATCAGTAAATCGCAATTTTTCTCTCATTATGTGACAAAATTTCATACATATATAATGGTTTTCCGGAAATATTTCCTGCTTTTTTAAAATTTTGTATGAACTTTGTTGGAAATTGATTTCCATTTTGTTTACCGCTTTGGTTCGATTTTTCTTCTACAGAAACACAAATGAGTAAATTACGTTATTCAATCAAATTATTATTTCTAGGCCCTTTTTATGCTGTTAAGATAAAACGCGACCAAATACTCAAAAATTGTTAATAACGTGGTGTAAAGTACAGAGAAAAGATCGTTTTGTAAAATTATTTTCGAACACATTAAATACCATACAGAGAACGACCCTAATAGTATAGTCTGCCCATAGATATAACGATTCAAATAAAAAGAAAATCATTTTCTAAAGTGTAAGAACTGTAATTAGGCACCTTGCGGTGACGTTTTAGAGAAATGTACACTGTGATTATAATATAAGCATAGAAATCAAAGAAGTATTAAGTATTAATTTTTATTCTATCAGGACTAACAATAAGATTCCTCAAGTGTATTTCGATAATATGGAAATAATAATTTATATAGATATACATATATGCATTAATCTTTTCTGGAGTTTTCAATACTTGTTCCACCACTGTCACTTAAATGAATTATAAATTCCTGATTCGCACATGTGTTTTGGTAATATTCATTTTCTGTGGTAGCTGCATGTGTAATACAATTTCTCTAATCTTCCTGATATTCCGAACAGCTTTACAAATTACTTAATTGAGGGAAAGGGATGTTAATATTTACAATACCATTACAATATTCTTTAACAGTTATAGGCATATATTATCTGTTAAATTAGAATTATTTACTTTAGAATAATATTGTTTAAATTGTAAACGTAATTGTAATTTCACCTAATACGGTTCATTATCTCATTTACAAGTTTTGTGGGTACCTGCGCCACGAGGTAGCGGATAGTTCCCTATATTTTTTTTTAAATCGTAAAAGGTTGGATCGTTGTATTGAGGACAGACTATATAACGTTATTAACTTTTTTTCATCAGGCGTAAGTATTGCCATTATAATATAAGTGTAACAACAATCTCCTTACACAACTGCAGTTTAACTGCAAATCAAATGCCAAATGGAACTTATGTTTGCTATGTAGCCCCGTTACAAGGTTGAATCGTGTTTGATCATACATTTCCTATGTTCTTATATAAGACCCCGCTTACTGTATATTTGTATTAAATTTAAATATTTCATATTTCTCGCAGTATTTGATCGCATTAAAGATTCGATTGTAAGTTTTGTAATTGCTTTATTAATAATTGACTAATATAATTATATCCTTACGATATCATGCATTTCTCTACTACATCTGTGCACTCTCGTGTTTAAGTATTCAATTTCGAAATCCTCTCTTTTACTTGAATATAACGCAAGGGGTTTTGATAGAAACTTTAAATTTAATTCCGAAAATCTCACTGCCCTATTTAAGGATTAATTAATTTGAGAGATCATTTTAATAATGTTTTTAGAAAAATATATACATTCATTAAAGTGCTGTCGAATGAGATGTTAAACAAAAATTATCCTTACCCTGTAGGTATTATTATTTTGATAAATGCATACTCTGCATTATTAGATATCAAATGTATTTCCAACTACTTTAATATTATTAAAATAAATTACTCGACCATATTTATTTGGTATTCGAGCTCGATTTTAGTTCTTAATTTTATTTTAAAGTGATTATCAGCAATTTCAGTATAAGTTTGGATACGAACCACGCAATAGTACGTTTCTCATTAAACATCAAATTTGAATAAAAGAAAAATATGTGTAAATGTATAAGTCAGTCATCCTTAAAGACGTATTTCGAAACACATAATTTCAAATGCCTTGTATATCAAACTGTACATTCATTATCATATCATAGGCCGAGCAACACTGCCATCTCGTGCCATTACCATCGGATTCGCGCCTGGATACGAACGCCGCGTCCAGCCAGCGCCATTTTCGATGTATCGTAAATTCTCTAGTTAGCCAAGAGACCAAGTGCGCACACGCACATTCTTTTTCCTTTTTGAAATAAATAAATGAAAAGTATTTACTCTTCCGTAATAAATGCTTGTAGGCTAGCTGGTTGGGTGAGTCGTGTGGAGTTCATGCCCCTTTAATTAGGCGAATGGTCACTTTCGTGTCAACGATTGCTTTGAAACGGAAGCAAAATGTTTTTTTTTTAATTTCTTAGTGGTTTTGAATCGATAAAATTGCCGAAATACCAAAAATAGGAATGCTGAAACCACGAATTCTGTAGTATACTAATATACACTAATTGTCACTTTTAAAATAGTATTAAATGTTAAGAATACATAAAAATATGTATGAATAATGAAACTTATACAAATTATACAGGCTGCAAAATTACCTAATAAATACTAGCAAATGTACAAATTAGATAACCATACATTGAAATTATTGTAGAGAAATAAATCGATGAGTAAACTATTTAGGTTCTTTTTGGTTTCATAATTATAAGTGGTACCTATTTTGAACTTTTTTATTCTTTATTCTATTCACTATTCCTTTATTTATCCTCGTTATTAATTAATTATTTTTTTCAATGTTTCGTTATTTGTGTTATTAGTTCCATCCCATCTGAAAAATTTTGAACAATTGACAAATGTTTGAATAAGTTTCTTCAGTTATTATCAGAGTTACCAGACGTAGGGATTTATCTTTAGGTGGAAGAAATTTACAATAGTATTAGTAATTGCCATCACCTATTGAGTAATGGCTACTATTATTAGTACTGCTTGAATTTCATACAGATCGTATATAAATTATTGAAATGTGTTTGAATTTCCCGCTCTTTATTTCCAAAAAGAATATCAAACTCTTAAAGATGTCCCGAAAGCGACGATAAACTGACCGGTGGTTACAGATTACCAGCAAAATATATTATTTATAAAGTTGGTCCACAAATTTAAAAACCTAGACTTCTGCAACTACGAGTATGTTATAGAAACAGTACCTATAAAAATTATGTTAGCACACAAATTTCGTACTAAATATTTCAATTGGCATTTATGGATATCATCTAAAACCAGCAGTAAATGTAGTAGCAATGGAAACTGGAAGGCAATTAGAAAAGAGTTACAATAAAATAGATGGAGTTATATTTTAAATTATTTGGTGAACCAGATCCCCTAATAATTAGAATAAATTTTGGGTCTGCATTTATGATTTCTAACTATCCTTAGATTTTATATTGTACTTCTTTATTTTTCATATAAAACACATACTTAATTAAAATTAGTTCTTTATTGGTGTTGTGAGCGAATAATAATTGAGCTTACATGGCGGAGATTCACAAATAATGATTGTTTGCCTAAATGCGTTATCGAAAATTGGTACAAGTACCGAAATACCGAGTATTTACGATTAATTACAATTTTCAACGCTTATTAGTGGTTGCGAAAATTTTACGGAATACCTACTGCTTGGAATCTTCGATTATTTTACAGTTTTACATAATTTAGAATTTCGTTCAAATATGAAAACAAACGATTTTGACACAAGTGGGAGAGAATGGTAAAAAGTACCATTAAAAATTGTTCTCCAAAAATTGATTATTATACCGCGTGTTCAAAAAAAACTGCCTCTAGTGAGCCATGATTTCTAAGTAACATCCAAAAACATGTCGTAACTTTACTAATATGTATTTTTTTAAATTTTTTAAATGACAGTTACATCTAAATGACAGATGGCTTTAGAAAATTGCAAGGTTAATTACTAGGTTATAATCTTCCTGTCATAAATAAATAGAATTCCGTGTTATCGTTTTTATTAGATGACAAAATTTCGTGGCTACCTCACAGGTTGTTTTTTGAACGTATAGACTTGCGTGCATAAATATCGGCTCACTGTAAATTTTTGACTATATTTTATTTCGACTCTATTTATCAGACCAAGAACAAATATATGCTGTTTGAAAGACAATTTAATATGCTTTGATATTTTATATTTATCAAGCGTGCTTATCGTCTATATGCGTAGTAACTGGTAAACAAGTGAAACATATTTATGTTGTGGTTATAATGACTATGAAAAACTTGTGACAGATTGAAATTTTTTCCTTAGCAATTGAATTTGCACATTATTCGTTTTTGATAATTTGATTAGTTTTCAAGTGTGTTACTTTAATGCATACTATACCGCAAAAGGCCGCCCAAGTAATTGCTTTAATTGAAAATGGACTTAAGTCAGTGAACTGCTACTCGAAAACTGCATATGACACGCGCAGTTATTCGGAGAATGTACCGACGTTATGAGGAGATTGCATCCTTTTCTAGGTAACCTAGAACCGGCAGAAAGCGATATACAACGAATCGTGATGACCGCGTTATTGTGTCAACAACATAAGAAATCGTCGCCTTAATGCGGTTCAAGTGCAGCAGCAGCTCCGTGAAAAACTAGGAATGACAATTAGTCAATGGATAGTAAAGCGAAAACTAAAGACAAGCGTAACCTGACTTGTAAAACACCTGCACTTCGTCCGAAACTACGCCAGCGTTTTGCACGAGAACATTTGAATTAGATATTGGAACGGTGGGTATCTGTTCTAATCTCAGATGAGACCAGGATATGCCTCTATGGCAGTGACCAACCAAGAAAAGTGTACCGGAGAGCAGAAGAGCGATTTTCAGAGTGCTGCGTTGCAGAGCGGAATGCTTATGGAGGTGTTCTTGCATGATCTGGGGTGCAATTTCTATGGGGGCACGGGCCGACCCAGTTCTCATCCGTAAGGACGACCGTGGTCACGGGATAAGAGGTTTAACGGGTGCTAGGTACATTGAGGAGATTTTAGGAGTTCATGTGGTACCTTATGGGATGAGCTAAAACGAAGAACTCGTGCCAGACCTCATGCGGCAACCTAGATTCCAGAGCTTATTGTTGCAGTAGAAGAAGAGTGTGTTAACATCCCACAAGAAACAATATCGAACTTGATTAGAGCCATGCCTCATCGTATGATAGATGTTATTAGGGTAAGAGAGGGTCATACCCATTACTAAAAATTGTTAATTCAAGTCATTGTCAATAAACTATACTTCCTTAAGTAATAAAAAAAGATAATTTGTTTCATGTATTAATTTTACAATTTTCAGTTTAAGAAGCCGAAATAAATTTTAATGAATTTAAACTCATATCGAAGCATATTAAATTGTCTTTCAAACAGCATATATTTTTTCTTGATCTGATAAATAGATTCAAAACATAATATCGTTAAACAGTGGACCAATTTCTATGCAAGCAATTTAGTTATTGCTGAAACAATCAAAGAAAAATGGTGGCCCATAAATATAAACTCTTTCAGGAATTTCACATTTTTTGGAGGGAACATTGTAAATTTGATTGCAAACCGATTACAATCTCATATTTTCGTTACGCATTTTTAACAATTCAAAAAACTGTCAGAACTTTTTGAATCGTATTTACAATATTTTAAATTTACAGTTTGACACTGTTAATGCGACAGTTAACAGTTTAACTTTAAATACTATGATGGTGAAACTAACATTCTGTTTGATAGTTTTAAAACGTGGGAACATTCGAAGACGGTTGTTCACCGGAAATCGTTAAAACTGTTGAGTTAACTCGGAATTTGTTAACTGAACACTTTCTTTCTGTTAGTATAGAAATATTCGAATTATTATAAGCTATAAACAAAAAAAAAGGCAGTTATCACTCGTAAGATGTAATTTGTTCAATCAAGTCTTTCGTTTGCGTTGATCATTACTCCAAATACTTTTTAAATGTGGAGAAAGACAAGAAAGAAATAAGTTTTCTCATAAACAAAAATGATTCAATTTTATTTAAGAAAATAATTAGCGTACTATAGACGCAATAATACTTGAAGGGATTGACTCTTAAAGGCGGCTATACACGGTCAAAGAAATTCATGAATTTATTCATGAAGAAATTGATGAATTTATTGAATATTTTCATACTTGTTTTATACGATAAAATATTTTATTAAAGTTATTCAGTTAATGCCAATCATAAAATAGTGATTTTTATTTACTGCCAACTTGTTTGTGCTTGTATTCATAAAATTTGTAGGTTACGTCAAAAGTATAACAGTGTTTTTAAGCATATTTGTTCACAAATGTTAACAATTGTTCACTAAATCTTTATAAACAATTACCGCTAATAACCTACAACAATTATAAGTTTCACATTTACATAGCTTGATGACACCAAAATTGGCAAAGACTTTTAAGCCGAAATGTAACCATAATTCCCCCAAAAGTTGACGAAAAATTAGAGCTGGTTCTAATTCGTGAATTTCTTCATGAATTTACTGTCTTCAAGAAATTCACGACAATTTTGTGTATTACACGTTTCAATAAATACAAGGTCACAAAATTCATGAATTTCTTTGACCGTATAAAACCGCCTTAAGAAGTAGAGAAAACAATTTTTTTGGTCGATATATATAAAAAATAGCGTAAGAACAGAAAAGAATGACATAACTACTTTACAAATTTCTATAGTTGAGCAATAAATTAGTAGGTATTACGGTGTAAAACGTCTGATAAAAATTAAATCGTACCTTCAAAAAGTGTGAAAAAAGCTATAAGGAAAAATAAATATATAAATTTACAAAGTATACAGATCTTTAATGATATAAGAAAATAGTAAAACTATAGTCTACCAAATGTAGAATTATATACAATGAGGAACTATAAAAACAAACAGAAACTACCAAACAACTTCATGTTAATTGTTCCAGATATTTTCATTCAAATACTTTGCAATACTGTCAAATTTTCAGAAAATTCTTAAATTTGTTTGGCTATTAGTTCGGCTATTTATTTACCTATACAACTTGTAGTATTGATCAAATCAAATGTATTTTTGATATATATATATATATATATATATATATATATATATATATATATATATATATATTATATAACCGATACATTTATTAGATAAAAGATCATACAAAATAAATAATAATGTCAGTAGCATGGTCCATAATATTTTTCTTAATTTATATTATAAATTAATGATTCGAAGTTACTCTACAAATATAAAAACAACTATTACATAAAATCAATAATAATTCTAATATACATTATTCTAGTACTATTTGTTAAAAAAATGCCACCTGTATAATTCGTTTAGCAAAAAACAAGATTTGTATTGAAATACTCACGTAGATTGTGTTCAATCGGTTGTCTAAATATCACTGGGGTAAGGAGCGTTCACTGTATGTATAATTAGTGCTTAGTATGTAATTCCTCACTTTTCGGCAATTTTATTTTCACAATAATATTACTTAACCAAGGTAAATGTTAAATAAAACACCACACCTCCGTTCAACTTGTTATGCAAATTTCTACCTAAATAAATATAAAAGAAGAAGAAAATTCATCCCTCAATGTTATAAAAAAAAATATGGGCAAATATTAAAATAAGCACAATAAAATATGTAATGAAAAAAGTTATAATGATGTATAGATAGGTTATAGTCATCAAAACTAATTAATATATTTGCATTATTATTATGCGCGTTAATGAAGTAGCAATGACATCATTCGAAATCGAATCGAAACAGGGTTAACGTCATTGTGCTAAAACTTTCACTGCTTTCTTTTAGTTCTCATCAAATATTCCATAATTTAGTCATGTGAAGGTTCTTATAAATTATTGTTTTATTTATATTGATTTTAGCAGAAAAAAAAGCTATCTTTACGTGGAATAAAAAAAATAAAAGGAATTATATGTAGAATATATCGAAAAAAACACAGAATACTAATCCAAAAGTGTGTATTATTATACACAAGATGGAATTTGTTGAAATGTGTGTATTGTTTATTTTGACTTTATTATATCATTGTTATGATAAACATTAATTCTTTGATTTCGGCATTTATGTAACGCATAAAATTTCCAACCACCATCATTCTGCAATAATTTTAGAAGTTAAATTAAAGAAACCACTTGCTTTTCTTCATTCACAGTCCTTACAAAAGTATTGATTTATAGTTTGAAAATAAAGTTTTTAACGAAACAAGTTGTGCTTTCTATCATTTAATACGATTATCTTTAGCGTTTGCTAATACATAGGTATAAGTTATGTACAATTATTCATTTAATCCTGATACAGTCGCATATGCAACCAAACATAGTAGTTATTAGCCATTCACAGTAACGGTTCACTGAAAGTAAATTGTAACGAGTGATTAAAATTCTCGCTCGTAGCAGATCGTGTATATAAAAAGTATGTCATAAGTCATAACTTAAGTCAGTAAGATGTTAGATGTTAATTCAAACGTCTATTAATGTCAATTATATATCATATAGTTTGTTCTAAAGAAAAATAATGGCTTTTAAGTATGTGCATAAAGCTTTTATGGTAGAATGTTACTTCCTCACATCTTTTATAAACATTATAGATATACTGTGCCTTCATTTAATATCGCAACATAAAACTTATGCAACCAGTTTAACAGATTGGAAATAGTGTGAACAAGTCTCCAACTTGAAATAAACATGTTTGAAATGTCTTGAAAATTTTATAACAAGACTTAAAATAGCTTTTGTGAATAACATCAGACATTTTATTAACAATAAAAGAGGTAGAATTATATTATGATATTGTAATAGTTACAATAAATGTTGCCGCTACATTGATGCCACGACAAACGCGCATTGTAAATTGGGTTGCATAAGTGTCGTGTTCCGATATCAATTGAAGGCGCGGTATTTAATATAAAACCAACATTTTAATTTATTTTATGACAATGATCAGTAGTCTATGTAACGCCGGTTTGGGACCGCATAATTTTTAACGCACAAATTCAGAAATATTTATTGATTTTACAGCACATTTTACTTAAATTCTTCTCATTATTTTAACACATATCAAAAACCATGTTTTTTATCAATTTTTGCTCGTACAAACCAAAAATCAATATAAAAATTCAATTTTTTGAGTCACCACAAAATTGTAAACGAGTATACAAGTTGATATATTTACATATTTTGTGACAATATTGATCCTCCAAGTTGGAAGTCGAGATATAATTAGGGTGAGGGTGAAACGTCATCACCCCTAAATTTTACTACTTTAATTTTTATACTTACTGTATTTACTATAAAGCACTCTAAATGTGAACGTAAACGTGAATGTAGAACGTAACGTACAAGATAAACATGAACATTAAACGTAATGTAAACGTGAACATTAAACGTAATAATTGTAGTAATATATTGTCTAACGTAAAAAAAAAAATAAGTATGTATTAATAAACAAAATTCCAATAAATATTAATTATTCAGATCAATTGTTATATTATATACTTAATTTTTCTTTCGATAATAATATTCGACAGAAAATAAATTAATTACATAATTATTTTAAATATAAATAAATTTTTATGGATTCTAATCAATCTACAATCTCGCAGCAAAGCGCTCACAAAAGTTATTTGCCAATAAATAAAATATTATTCATTATAAATTTATCAAAATTCGAGAATATTTACCAAATTCATTTGATTATATAGTAAAAAACAAAAAATATAAAATAAATAAAATGAATATTTTGTTTGATTATATTATTGAGTATCAAATGATAAAAAAAGAGAAATTCTTTCCAATAAAAGTTATTGTTGATAAAAATTATAATTTATATTTATTTATATATAATTCCTCAGTGTATATATTATGATCATAGCTTCTAATAACACTTTGTTTATGATAATATTCCTTTTGATCAAACAAACATTTCTTATAATGCTGAAATATTTTTTTGTCAAGTACAGATTTTTTAATTCTTTTATTTTTTATGAACGCTATTATCTCTAAATTAAATGACTTAATAATGATCCGATGAAGTACACAAATTCATTCAATTTGTTAGCTAAGTTACCAATAAATAAAATTCTTTTCATTACAAACCTATCAAAATTCGAAAACATTTTCACATACAATAATACTTAATCGGTTAATTTGTGGACGTATTGGCTTAATAAATAAAAGAACTATTCCAATTATTTAACTGATTTATTTACATGGCTATAGTTCCGTATCGTGGTCTAACCATTTACATAAACGTTTTGATAAGGTTTTTAAAATATTGTTACTCCATTTGTGGTGGCGATACTGTAGACGTGGAGGAATCACTGGGTGATTGCCCAGAATCCCAGACCCTATGAAAATATAGCAATGTGTATAAACTAATTTAAATCATCATTAGCTAAAATTGATAAAAAATGTAGAACACTAAACTTTAATTGCAAGAATGCTTCTTAATTCATTAAAAAATATATGTCAATAATAAATATTAAGGTAAAGATGCATTTTAGGTACCTTAGTTAGGCAAAATATATACATGAATTTTATGACCAATCATATCAAATAATTGTTTTCGTAACCATGGAAACATCGTTCAAAATTTAACAGAGTTGTTTCCACTTAATTTCATATAACAATGTATATATATATATATATATAAGGTAAACTTAATAAGTCGGCGATTAAAGGTCTGGTTCATTATTTCAAAGTATATATATTTAAAATAACTCTACATGTTTCGGCAATGATGCCTTTGTCAAGAGAATATAAAATATTTTGTATTCTCTTGACAAAGGCATCATTGCCGAAACATGTAGAGTTATTTTAAATATATATACTTTGAAGTAATGAACCAGACCTTTAATCGCCGACTTATTAAGTTTACCTTATCATATCAAGGTCACGAAGATATTATATATATATATATATATATATATATATATATATATATATATATATATATATATATGTATACAACGTGTCCACTTAAGTATGAGACAAATGGGAAATATTTTTATTTTTGATTTCACAGAAAACTTTATAGAAAAGAAAAGTTCGTGCATCCTAAAAAACTTGATATTTTGTATTCAGGGTTGCGTTGTATTACTTGGTTAGAGGAAAAATTAAAAAACATTGAAGTTGCCTACACTTATTTTTAAAGATATCAAAAATATTCATATAAAAATGTTGTTTCGAATTTCAAAATATGCTCAAATACGAATTGTTATTTAAATTTCGAAAAAATAAAAATTAAATTATCGAGCAATAATAATAGCAAATACGCAATAGTTTTTAACATCCATCTATGTGACAGTAGTTCTATGGTTGTCATTTGTATTGTTACTTTAATAATAAATTTTATGTAATTGCACGTGAAATCATTTACATTCGATATCAATTTTTTATCGCTGAAATGCAATAGAATGAAACAAAAATCATTTGCATATAACTTTATGAAAATACATTATTAAATTACAAAATAAATATGAAATTAACAAAAACAACAAATTCAGAAATACAAACAAAAAAAAAGCTATTCAAAATGATGCCCCTCTCGTTGAATGCATATGTTTGTACGCCTGTTGAAATCCTCGCATGCATGTTGTAACACAATAGGATTATTTCTTAAGAACAGTACCGCATCTTCTATTTTGTTTTTCAATTCTTCTAAATTCTGAAACGGCCTTTCTGAATATACTTTATTCTTTAGCCATCCCCAGATAAAGTAATCCATGGGGTTTAAGTCGGGCGAGCGCGCTGGCCATGGAAAAGGTCCATTTCGTCCCATCCATCTTTCTCCAAATTTTTCATTTAAATAGTCTACAACTATTCGTGCACTATGTGCAGGTGCTCCATCATGCATAAACCAAAGGGTTCTTATAATATTTAGTGTCAATTCGTCTAATTCGTTATCGAGGTATGTTTGTAAAAAATCCAAATATCGTTGTGAATTTAATGACGATTGAAAAAAATACGGACCAAAAATTTTTCTGTTTCAAATTCCACACCAAACGTTTACCTTTTGCGAATATTGATTCTTGCAGGGAATTCTAAAATGTGGGTTGTCAGACGACCACCAACGACAATTTTGTGCACACACAACACCATTAGTAGTAAAGGTTGCTTCATCAGTAAACAAAATGCTTTTGAAAAACGTTTTCTACGTTTATAATGTACCTTGAATATCCAAATAAAATTCATATCTATTGTTGTAGTCCCGTTCCTGCAAAGTTTGAATATATCTTGGCTTATAGGGGTGATATCTATTGTTAACCAAAATGCTGCTTACTGATGATTTTTTAATATCCAAATTGCTTGCAATTTTTCTGACAGAAATTTTGGGATTTTCAATTACACTTTGCAGAACACGTAAAGAATTTTCGAAATGTCTCACTTGCTTTTTCCTACTTTTTTTGTAACGCAGTTCTAAACTACCAGTTGCTTTA
Source organism: Melolontha melolontha (assembly GCA_935421215.2). Taxonomy (NCBI): domain Eukaryota; kingdom Metazoa; phylum Arthropoda; class Insecta; order Coleoptera; family Scarabaeidae; genus Melolontha; species Melolontha melolontha. The sequence goes on along the minus strand of OW285236.1, from coordinate 102,855,077 downwards.
AACTGATTTAAAATTCTTGAGACGCTTTGGAAACTAATAAATTTGTTGGGATGTCTTTCATTAAAAATATCAGCTGCGTCTCTACATGTTTTGTAGTTATCTCCGCAAATAAGAATTAATTCAGCTCGCTCTTGCATAGTTAACCGTTCAGCCATAGTTGGTAGGTAATAACTTAATGAATTGTCTTAAAATTACTTAATTATTAAAGTGACAGCGGATCTGACAATCACATAAAATTTATTACTAAAGTGACAATACAAATGACAACCATAGAACTACTGTCACGTAGATGGATGTTAAAAACTATTGCGTATTTGCTATTATTATTGCTCGATAATTTAATTTTTATTTTTTCGAAATTTTAAATAACAATTCGTATTTGAGCATATTTTGAAATTTGAAACAACATTTTTAAATGAATATTTTTGATATCTTTAAAAATAAGTGTATAGCGTACTCTTACGGCAACTTCAATGTTTTTTAATTTTTCCTCTAACCAAGTAATACAACGCAACCCTGAATATAAAATATCAAGTTTCTTAGGATGTACGAACTTTTCTTTTCTATAAAGTTTTCTGTGAAATCAAAAATAAAAATATTTCCCATTTGTCTCATACTTAAGTGGACACGTTGTATATGATTTTAATTCTCACAATGATCAAATAATTGTTCCTATAAACTAATTGTGATATGTAATAACATTACAAAATATAATATTTATAACATAATTAATATTGGATAAGATAATTTCAAGACAGATAAGGTTATAAAGAAGATAATACTCAACAAAATATTAAAAATCGTGGTAACTAAATGCTATCTATTTAAAAAATAAATATTTTGCAATGTTATTACATATCACAATTAGTTTATAGGAACAATTATTTGATCATTGTGAGTATATATATATATTTATATATATATATATATTTATATATATATATATATTTATATATATATATATTTATATATATATATATTTATATATATATATATATATATATATATATATATATATATATACATCGTTATATGAAATTAAGTGGAAGTCTGTTAAATTTTGAATGATGTTTCCATGGTTACGAGAAAACAATTCTTTGATATGATTGATCATAAAATTAATGTATATATTTTGCCTAACTAAGGCACCTTACCTTAAAATAATACTACTTTAAATCCAGTCATTTTTTGAATGAAATATTCTTTCGTGATGGTTTGTGAGACACTCGTAAAAACCTTACATTTTTTTCTTACCTATCTGCAAATCCAATTTGCAAAAAATTTTGTTTATCTTGCAATGTGCCAAATCTTATAACTAGTAAATCAGCACCATTAATCAAGTTGTATTGTAAGGTAACAATATCATTTCTTTGTTGATTGTTCATTACTGTCGTATCTTTCATATATAGATATACCGGCATTCTGTGTTCGAACTCTATTGTTAAAGCTTTTAATGCGCCAACCATATTAAAACTTATTTCACACTGTTCTTCATTTGCATGATTAATTTTAACACCCACAGGAAACGTTACCATTTTGCTACGTGACTGAATTTTCTTTAGTCGGACCATGATTGAAAAAATTAGACAAAAATATATAAACTTTTTTCACAGGTTATGTTTGACTTCAAAATAAGTAAACATGTCTGTATTCCCATTCAACCATTACATTCACATAGCTGAACCAATGTCAACGCTTTGTACGGCAGATACCTAGCTATGCAATATAATGAATATTTGTCTACTAAACGATAGATGGTGCGATTATTTTTGATTTATTTAGTTATTTGAAATGTGTATATTGAGTGGATGTGTGTATTTGAGTGGAAATTTTTAATGATCTCTCAAAATTGACACCATTTGATTTACTTTACAGTTCCTTAGAAGACTAGTTTTAGTGAATAATTAAATAAAAATAATTGTAACAATTTTTATCCCCTCATATATTTCACTGCATCCATTTTTAATGTATTGAAAATATTAAAAGTGTTTTTTTACAAAATATTTAATATTTAAAACTGTTATGTTTCCCGACTATTTTCAACATTTTATTTTCTCAAGCAATTGTTTTAATTGTGTAGTTTTTGGATTCAAATTTCATTACAATGTTGAATGGTACTGTCTTTTCGAAATCAAGCAAGGTTAAAGCGAATTAATACTTAGCAAACAAATTTGAGTTTTCATGGCACAAGCAGTCTTTAAGGTTTGTCTACGAAGGGCTGCTAACGTAAAATAAATTTTTTTAAATGTTCACTGTTTTATGAATCTTTTGCGTATACTAATTATTAACTCCTGAAATAACCAAAATAATATTATGTAAATCAACAAACCATTATATTAGAAAATTGTAAAGTATGAGGGTGCGATAAATGCGATTATCTTGATTTCAAGACACAAAATAACAATAACTAAAACATTCTACATGTGTTTTTTTTTTAAGAATAGAAATAAAACTACGGTTTTAATCTTCACTTTTACACTTTTTTTTTGTAAAAATTCTCGAAAAATTAGTAATTTGCATATTGAAAATTAAACTGTCAAAAGCAAACAAACTTTATCTTGAAAATTAAGGAAACTATCATTTGTAGAATTATTTCCTTTTGTTTGGGCCATTTTATAATTAAGGGCCGGTTGTACAAAAGACGTCCAACGCTAAACGTAGTTCATCGATAGTTCAATACCTGTGCGGCACGTCTTTTATACAGCCGGCCCTAAGAACGGTAATGTACAAATTTAGAAAATATTGTATTGTAGCCCTGCAACAGAAAGTATTTTTTAAATAATTTATATTTAATATTAAGGTTCATTTCGAAAACTTAATATTTCTATTTAAAATAAAAATATAAAATATCATTATTTATTTCATTATTCTTCTACTTACGTATATTGCACAGTCAAAGAAAAATAGGAAGTAACCACGTGTTCATTAAAAGAAGCCACTGCTATTAGAATCAAGATCCACATATTTTCTTTCTCATAATTCGAAGAAGTGTACTTTATTGCTGTCTATATTGCCTCCACAATAAACAGCTTATTTTAACCGTTAATGTCCGGCCAATGTTTTGTTATGGCAAAACCACAAATCTTTAGTAAAAGAATGAATTAAAGTTACTTAATATAAATAAGAACGAAATTAAATACAAGAGTGAAAGTCTTCTTAATCCATTGTTATTTAACAAAAAAGGCTCGGATTATACGCAAAATATGCTTTTTTTAATTGCCTTATTTTATTCAAAAAACATCAAATAAACCCAAAAAACTCATAATTTTGTTATTAAAATGTACGAGCAACATCCGGAAAACTCGTTTTCAAATAAAACAATAACTAATTAAAATTTTCTTATAAAACTTTGTATTTTACATCTTCATACCGTACGGTACTTTTCTACATAGTTTTCATTTAAATTCAAATATTTATAGTATCATGTGACGAGCTTACCGGTATCATAGAATTCGCCGTCATTCGATTAAGAATAGTTTTAACTTCGTCTTTGAGCTTTTCATTGTTTTGAAACCGTTTTCCTCCCAGAAACTCTTTCAGTTTTTTTAAGAGATGGTAGCCACTAGGGACCAAGCCAGGGCTTGGTCCTAGGGGCTAGGGGATGATCGATAATTTCTCAACGAAACTTTTCAAGGACTTGTTACATTTTCACAGCAACATGAGGTCGCGTATTGTCATGCAGAAGCACTATGCCGCTAGACAGCATTCCGCGCCTTCAGTTCTGAATCGACCGCCGCAGTTTCTTCAGTGTCTTGCAGTATGCGGCCATTCGCTTCATAAACTCAATAAGCAAAACTCTTTGCCGGTCTCAAAGACAGTTGCCATTAGTTTTCGAGTAGAGATCGTCTGCTTGGATTTTTTTGGTTAAGTCGGCGAACCAGCATGATGCCATTCCATAGACTGAGGTTTAATTTCAGGTGTAGCAAAGGAAACCCAAGTTTCATCCCCTGTCACTATTCGAGAAAGAAAGTTATGCCCTTCACTTGAATAGTGTGATAAACAGCTTAAAGCAGAGGCCATGCGTTTCGTCTGTGAGCATGCGAGGAATCCTCTTGCACAAATTTTTTCATACTTCAGATGAATTGTGACAACTTCGTGGATAATAGTGCAAGACACGTTTGGAAATTTCTTACTAATGTCATCCAAATTCAAACGCCGATCTTGCTTAATCAGTTCGTCGACAGATTGCAACATAGCATCCGATGGACAGACAGCCATTTCGTTCTTCATCATGGACTCTCTCTTCCAGCTTTAAAAACTTCGAACGAGGCACAGGTGTGTCTTTGATTTGCCTAAAAATTCAATTGGTCGCACATTTTTAGCGTTAAGATAATGAATTACTTCCCAAGCGACGGCTACCTCATTTTTCTTGATATTTAGATCGCTCACTAAAAGAACACTGACTGTCAGTATGCGATCGAACTTGCACGCAGTTAGCAGACGACTGACTGAAACTAGTTAATGATGAGTCAGATACCCGCCACCATAAAAATGACGTGCATGCGCAAACGGGTACCAACAACATTACGAGTTTTCTGTTTATTCAGTGTTCTTTTTAATCAACTTAGGCATTTAAAAAAAGGATATTTTGCCTATGATCCGGGCATAATAAATAATATTCTTTTTAAATTAACAAAAACAACCTAGCTAATAATACTATTTCACCATAAAAACCATTTAAAATTAATTTTTATGTTTAAATAGGTCCTAAATAATAAAAGTCGAAGGAGAACATTTACAGAGAAGATTGTATGATTTAATATTGAAGTTAAGGAAAAATGGGAAAATGCCTAGAGACTGGTCAAATGCCTTATTATATAAAAAAAGAAAATTGTAAACTGCACTGTTGGAAACTACAGAGGAATTTCACAATTGGAAGTATACTATAAAATACTGACACAACTCCTAAGGACAATACTAAATGTATAGTCAGAAGAAGTAGTAGGAGAATATCGAGCAGGTTTCAAAGATGACTCTAGATACAACGAACAACAAAATAATATTGAATGGGGATAGATCAAAGAATTTTGAAACAAAAGAGATCCGGTGTTCACTGTGTTAGTTATTCTAGTCCTAGAAAAAAATATTCAGAAACATCAGATTAAAAATAGATGAAATGATTTACAGCGCAGATCACCGTATGCCGACGACATAGGAATAATAACAAAATCAAATAGTACTAGTAAAAATGATAAAATAAAGTTGGAAAATTAGGGAAATAAATATTAGCTAAGAATGAACAAAGAAAAACAAAATATGTGGTAATGGGAGATAGAGGTTAGGAGGCTGAAGAAAACCGGAAAATAAAAACATGTGAAGAGAAGACTTACATATTTAATAGAATGAAATCCTTTGTATACTTGGGGTGTAAATAGAAGAAGGAGGACACGAAGAATAGAAAGTGAAAGCCAGAATCGTGAAAGGTATTTAGAAATATAAAATGCTAAGGACACTAATGAAAACACTATATGTATCGAGAAAAACAAAAATTAGAATATATAGGACTCTTATAAGACCGACAGTGATATGCGTTAGCGAAACCTGGGTATTAAATGAAGATATAGAAACAGTTTTGGAAATATTAGAAAGAAAAATTTTGAGATCTATATAAGGAATAGTAAATACACCAGAAGGCTGAAAAAGAACAAATACAGCAAATATGCAACTAACCCAGTTTAACAAGGTGTGTAAAAGTAATGGTGGTTAGGGCATGTAGAGAGAATGACCAGAGATAAAAAAGCAAAGATAATCCTGCCTAGGTAAGAAAAAATAGAAAAGAGGAAGACCAAAGAAAAAGATGGTATCATGGCACAGATGGCACAGAAAGATGAAGTCATAAATTAGAAGACGAAGGTTGCGAATATAAAATAATGGAGAGATATTATTAAATGTTTTGTGAATTCGCTATAAGCTGTTTTTTGTCCTTGTTTTCTTAGATGCAATTTTGTGTATGCAATGTTATATGCCTTAGGCCTTCAAGGCCGGTGGAACGCTTAAATAAATAAACAGATCCATGAATTTAATTAATATACTTATACTTTAGCACGTTTCTTATTCAATGTTCGATAACTATCGAAAATTAACTTCATAAACACTCTATTTATATTAATTTGAATTTTGAGTCGTTTACTTATTTTTTCTTATCGTTTTTTGCATAATAGTATATTAAAAAACAAGTTTCATAAGGCACCATTTTGCCGCACGAGATCAGTTTAGAAAACGAGCCGCGATAGCGGCGAGTTTTCTAAAGAGCGAGTGCGGCAAAAGGCCTTATGAAACGAGTTTTTTATACTATTTTTTCTATTTTGCGTTTTTTACATTAATAAATTGCTTAAATTGGAATTATTTAATTTGAAAGTTCAGAGTCTAATTTTTATATAAAGCATGCAGTTGGTCACATGATACTTGACATTTTCAAATTTAAATCTTGCTATCCGCCAAGTATATTATATTACATATTATTTATTAATTTTCGTTAACATTACTTGATATTTCATTTAAAAATATAAACATGAGTGACATAGAAACATATATATGTTGTTGTCAATTGTATACAACATACGTTGTTTGTGTAAAATACGGACATATATCATATCTGTCAAATGTACATAAATTCTTAAAATCAAATGACAGCAATGGTATTTATTTCTGTATTCGAACAACGCCAACATTGAAAAATGAAAAAAAGTGTATCGAAATGAAGCTCATTTCAATACTGTTTTGGGTTTCATAATGAGTTCATTTCGAACGCAAAATAGAAAAAATATATTTATTGTCTGATTTAGAAAATATTTTATAAAATATGCTACCGATAATACCATAAAAAATCAAGTAACATATGGGAATTATTATGTTATTTGTCAATAATAAAGCTTGTATAGATATAATTGACTTCCTAAATTATAATAAATGTCGAAATGTAAGAAATTATGAATTATTTTAATTTATCTGATATTTCGTAAGTAATATATTTGTTCGGAGAGATACCTGACTGTTACCAAATTGAAATAACGACCAGACTGAGTATTTCGTATACAATATTTTATTGCAGAATTACAGCATATGTCAAAGTATTTCACTTGCGTCAATTATTTTTCAAAAATTATGTTCTTCAAAAGGTGTCCAAAAGAGTCAATTCTTGGAGCCGTAATGTGTATTACTCGCAGATCCTGCACGTTCTCTTATCCCGATCACTTAATTATTACAGCGTAACAATTTTATCCGGATAAAGTTAAAGTCCATCTACAAAATTCTACGTATAGAGCGGTCATAAATTCCTGGGGCGATTGCATATTTAACTGCTGATCGCCACAGACTTTGAATAACAGCTCGTTCAAGATTTTTCACGGTTCAAATACTAAGGTATTTCCCTGGTAGTTTCTTCTTTAAGGCCATTTTACAGTTTGCAGTTTTCGTTGTATGCAATTTTTCTTGCAGTAATTTTTATTGCACCTATTCGCAATCCAAACATTCTCGTCTACAATTTTTCTTGCACTGCAAGTAATAAGGTACGATGCAATATAACTAGCATGCAATCTGAAAAGTGGCATCTAGTTTAGGATTGCAGTATGTAAACTGGTAAGCAACTCAGAGAAGTGGCACGTACTTTACAGATGTATGCCACTTTTCTAGTTGTGCGCCATTTCACTAGTGTCATCGTGTAAGCAATATAACAATGCTTATTGAGCAAGTTAACTCAAATTCAAACTTGTTTGAATTTCTCTGATATCCCATTTAATTCGCAACGGTTGCCCGTCAAAATGCCGTCAAAAATCATGTGGTCGCGAGAACAAACGCTAAAATTGATCGAATTAATAGAGGAAATTGTATGTCTACGAAATGTTCAAAAAGAAGAATATAAAAATAAAAATAAACGGTACGATGCCATTTAGCGAATTGCAGAAAAACTCCAAATAACCCATGATTATGTTCGACTTAAAATTCATCCTTTACGATTTCAATATACCTACAAATAAAAGAATGAAAATGAATAAAAAGAAGTCCGGTAGTAGTACATCTGAATAAATATCTGAAAGTTAGCACAAGGCGTTCATTGGCTAGTATTGCTTATCTCATTAATATATCACGTTTTTCTATCATTAGTCGAATCTTTGATAATTAAAATCATCAGCAGAAAATCTAAGGAAATTATTATAAAATACTTCGTATCCTTACAGTAGTTCCCTCAATAAGTTGTTCACCACACCAAACTGTTCTCGGTTCCTTATCCAATCTTTTACCCAACATTTCCTTGTCTTACTATCTCTAATCTTTCGTTTTTTTTATTAATGCGAGAAATAAATAAGTTGCGTGTCATAAATGGCATACTTTAGTGTAAACAGAACTTGTTATTTTATTTTGAATTGCGAAAACTATAAGTGGCGCTATGTGTATGTGTAAACACGTTATTAAATTTTAATGGAGCAACTCAAGATTGCATGCTAATTATATTGCATCGTGGACGGGTACCTATAGAACGTGTTCTATTTTTATTGCAAGCTAGTTGCAATTCTAGTGTTTTTTAGGAATTTTATCATAGCCAACACATGAAAATTCCCATATTTTTACAAATATAACCTATTGTATTGTCCTGGGTCTGATAGAACTTGTTTTCCAAACAAACAAAAATATTTAAATTGTCACCTTGAAATATTTGAAGAAAACATAAGTTTTTTTAAAAGAGTAATTTTAAATGATGAATTTTGTATGTTATAAATATTTGTGTTGGTCAGTTCGATTAATAAAAATAATTTCACGAACTTGTACGTAAAAATGGCAAAATGTAAAGCACGGCTTAACATGCAAGAAAAATTGCTACAAGAAAAATTGCATGCAACGAAAGTTTGCAAACTGTAAAGCGGTCTTTATGATACTAGCCGTTTCTCGAAAGTTTGTCATGGCTGAGAACACGCTCATTTCGGTGATTGTTTAAACGTGCACTGGTTAACAATCTTTGTTAGACACCATCTAAAGAAAAGAATTTTGAAAAAGCAATTGATATAAATGAAAATGCTTTGAGATATATTGTAGTTCTGAAATAAAATATTGTATACCAACTATTCAGTCTGATCGTTATTTCAATTTGAAATTATTCAGGTTTCTCTGACCGACCCTGTATGTTGTCACCTTCTTCCGAAACCTGAATTCGAAATAGGTAAAATAGAAATAAAGATATAAAAGCTGTATTTCACGTGTATAATGGCTAACAGTGTTTTAAAAATTAAGCTTTCGTTCCGTAATTTCCTTATTAATCATCTATAGGAAATAATTGCATTTTACAATTACGTACGTATACATACATCATCCCATTGTCGATTGAATGTTGTCATTGCTTCGTCATCGATTACGGTCATGATCACCATCATCACCATGTAAACATAAAGAAGTAAACTCACATCGTCGTCATAAGATTACATTAAATGGTCACATATCTCATCTTTATAATTGAATTATCATTATTATTCTGATTATTAATTAATTATTATATATATATAAATATTATATCGAGTTGCTTTTTATATTAAATAAATTTTGGATTCGAATAGGATGGATAACTTGTTAGAGAATTACAATAATAAATGTTAATTGTTGAGTAAATTTAAGGACGTCTGTGAACTTGAACAAAAACTATATTTGCGGACATAATTGCGCGGTTTTTTCAACCCTTAACATTCTAAATAACGTTCCCCGACTGTTTGGAACTATTAAGTATACGTTTTGCTTCAACAAACACCTGACAAACATCTGTTGCTTTTAACTATACCAACCATTCCGTGCAGAGATTAAAAGATATCGTGTTGGCGTAAAAAATTCAAGTTCCGATCACAACAGTCGAAGAGGTTGCTTAGACTGTTGAGGTTTATAGAGACTATCTAGAGTGTAAGTAGTTCATGTTATTTTCCTAAGTTGATACTGATTTGTTTATGTCATGCTGTTGTAAAAAAATGTTAAGAACGATGTAAGAAAGTGTGAAAAGAAAGTGATACCAAAACAATGTTTCGCTTTTTTTCTCCGTTTTCCTTCTTACCTTAATTCCGACAGGATGTGGAATTATAAAAGCCGAGTAAGTAATTTTCATCTAAATCTATCTTAAAAAAAACATAAATGCTCTAAATACATAAGAGAACAAAAAAAATATTTAAAACAGACGATAACAATACAATAGATTCCTTCGCAACTGCCACTATAAAACTATATACCGTTCATGTATTTTCAATTCTCTTTCAAGTCTTTATTTTTCAACTTCAAGTAGATACGATTTATATTTAATATAAAATTTAAAATAAAATTGAAGATTCAGTATTTAAAAATCACTTCTCTTAAATTACACTTGTATATTGTACACTTTTCGTTCATCGAATTCATAGATTTATCAGAATAATTGAAACATACATGAGTAGGTAAACCCCACCAGTTTTGTATAATACAAAGGTATTTTTAATAATATAAAATATTATTAAAAATCTGGTGTGAAGAACACAAATACAGGTTCACTATTAATATTTTTGTGAACGTGTCCGAACATATCCCCCCCCCCCCCAGAGACGTAGATACGTATTTCGCCCTTCTACAGGCTCATCGGTACGCCCCTGCTGGAGAAAGGATATTCTCAGACACCTTCCCAAAAAAGAACCACATCGCCACATCACAGAAATTATCCAGACCGGGCGTAGAAGTAAATTCAGCGCTGCCTGTTGTCAGACAGCCGAAGTACCTCGCCCCGTCCACATAACCAATGTGAAGTAACGACGCCCTTCCAAAGATGGCACAGCCAATCTCTCTAGAAACTGCATTTTGTTTGTGTCTTCACTCATACTACGGACTAACCGCATGTGTAATGTATCAGAATAATTGAAACATACCTGAGTAGGTGTTTACCTACTCATGTATGTTTCAATTATTCTGATAGAGGTACATACATATTTACTTTCTGAATGTTTTGAATTCATATGCGGCACATATTAGAATTTTCAGGGCGTTTTAAATTTTGGGATTCGCGTCAAAATTGACTCGCAATATTTTAGATTAATATTCTATATAAATACATCTTTCCATTTTTCATACGTTGCTTTTTATTTCAAGGCCATTCTATATACATACAAATGAACAACTTTCGTTTTAAGACGAAACAGGGACATTAGCATCACATACCGTGTGCACAACGTCGTGCGATCGATGGATATATAAGTAATGACTGGCCAACTGCAAGTATATTCACCTTGCTTGAACACAATGAGCGACTGATAGGAATATTCAATGTGTTAGAGAGAGATTATTTGATTCGTACTTAGATCGTATGTAGAATGTGTTGGATAAAGAAATGGAACGCCCGTACAGTTAGACAGTAGAACAGATTGAATATACTCTCTCAACCCTAACCACATAAACTCGCTATTCGTCTTCGTCTTACTACATTGTGGTAGATCAATCACTCCACGGCGTTCATACGGTATACAAATATAAAAATCATACGGTATACAAATATACAAATATAAAAATCCTAACGGTGTTTTTAATGAACAAACAGAATGGTTACCAATTTATCGAAGATTATTTTCTGTATCTTTCATTTTTATAATAAATCCTCGAATTTAAAATACGCATTGATAACAATTAGATTAACTAAATCACACAATTAATAAAAAACGTCCAACTTCAGCAAAAAATTTAGAGAATTAAACTAAGGTATTCTTATTTACGTTCCTTACTTTTCCGATTTGACGTTGTCATATATTTCTTTTTCCAACCAAATTTTTACAAACAGAAGGCACAATTTTAATATTATCCAATTATTGCCTACAGGATCAAGTTACTGTGGTCATTAATACTTTGAAAGAATATAGTAACGCCAGAATATTACATCTATCTGTTCTAAGCACAATTACATTTGAAGTAATGACGATTTACTAAATCATTGTGTAGATGATTTTACTCAAAATCAGAACACGAAAGCAAGCTTACTTGGTACTTCATAACATAACTAAAACAAATTTTAGTAGCAGTGCAAATGTGAAAGCACCATCGTATATTGTAGTTTAATTTTGAGACTACGGAAATGGACAATTGGAAATGAACTGATAGAACCTATAGGAACCTACTTTTGCAGTAATATTGATGACGACTTAAGGACAAACTATTTCATGAATTCAAAAAGGAACTTTTAGTTTGGAGATTTGTTTGATTAGCTAAGGAAAAAGTCATACATATTTGCGGTAAAAGTTCACAATTCATGCAATACAAATGGCATAATGTGATAAGTAAAATATTCGTAACAGCAAAAATACGTTTTGAAATTACGAACTGATTTATATCGAGACATTGTTTTTTTTGACACAACAAAAGAAAATTATCACTTAGACGTCTAAAAAAATAATATTTGGCTCGGTGGTCTGGGGCGGAAATATTTCAAAAGAAATTTTCCTTTATTACTGTTATTTATATTTCATAATATACACTAATGAAATACCAAACCACAAATTTGTAGAACATCTATTTTTTTCTACTGCGAACATAAAAATTAGCTTCTTTTTTGCGTCGTTCGAGTAACCTAATTCTTTAATAACAAATTAAATCAAATGTGACCACATCAATGTTACAGTACTACATTAAAATTATTATTGTTTCGTGCTTTTATATACATTATTCACTTATTAAAATATAATAAACTTACTTAATCAATTAAGACAAATGTCAGAATTATCACTCTATAATGATTATATGAAATACAAAATGTAATAGCGTAAAAGTACGAGGGATTTGAAATGTTTCCGGCCTCACCAACATAAAGTAATTGAAAAAAAAATTCTTTCGCCGTTCGATAGATGGGCTCGACATATTGCTATAGATTTTTCCTTGGACAAGAAAGGAAAAATGATTGAACCATATTGAACTCTGTTATGTAGTACATTTATAAAAAATTATCTATTTCAATTGTATGTTTATTTATTTCAGACGGGGATCGTTATATATATATTTTATTTTATAAGTGAAAATTTTTATAATGTTTGAAATTATGATTAACCCTCGTATATTTAGGTTGACCAGAGGATTGAACTTGCCGCTTTTCCGGATATTGTATTTATTAAAATGTGTTGTCTGTATATATTTTTGATTTTATAGTGGGTAGGGATATCCAGGCGGATGTTAAAGATTTCATTTTTGTTAGAGATATCTTGACGGTTGAAGTGATCGGATTATTAAAGAATTAAGTACTCAATTTTATTCTTTGTTTTATAAAATCGGGTTGAATATTGTTTATGCATTTGTGTGAAGTGCATGTAAATCTTAATTCGATTTTTGCGAGTGTTTTGATGTTTATAAAATGTTCTTATGAATAAGATATCTCTCAAGCATTTGGTTAATGGTGCATAGATCTATGTAAGTTTGATAAAATATTTTGTTTATATATTTGATATCACGATTATTTTCATTATTATAAGTTTATGTATTTTTGTAATAATTTATATTTGAAAGTAGTATATGGGTATTAGAGAAACTTGTCATGTTTTTTGTAAGGGAAGTTTTTTTTTAAAAATTAATATTCGAGAACATTTTGAATTCAAGGTTGGAGTTTTCTTTAGTGTGGATTGACCTTGTTGTGTTATTTTTGCGCACGACAAAAATTCAATTTTCGCGGGTTTCGAAAACTTAGTTGTTTTTGACATTTGTTTGTAGGGGTCAAAGTAGAGGTCAAACTTGACAAATTTCACTAGTATTTATTAGTTTTATGTTTGATCGAGTGTCACAAGGGGTTTTTCTCTGTGTGCGAGTCATTATTCACAAAGAGTGTTTCCCCATTGCTACTGTTTGATGATGCTTTAGCACCCTATACACTCTGTAGAGGGATTTTTTTTAATTTTTTTTTTAAATAAACTGCGAAATTAACAAATAAGATCTTTTATTTATGTTTATTGTTTTATTTTCAAATTAAAACTTGGACCCGATCCGCGAGGAACGATTCATGAGATGGGAGTTCGTGGATTCTACTAGACTGAATAGCCGGCAATATAAGCTGTAGTGTGAATAAAAAATTAATAAGCAATTTCAAAGCAAATTTCACTGCAATATGTACGCCGTCAAAATTGCAAGTCATACTGATCACTAGTTTGTCTATGGTACACATCTAAAGTTGTCAGTTCACATTGTCGTTCAAAAATGGAGAAACTTGAGTATCGCGCAGTGATAAAATTCCTTCACTTGAAAGGGAAAAAGAGTTAGAAAAAGAATTAGAGTCTGTATACCGTATATGTTAAATATCATTAGGCATAGAGAATCAACGTATGAGTACATACAATGTATACGTAATGAGAAAGCCAGTCCAGTGCCAGCAAAGACCGCGACGACTGACGATTGTCTCCGATACCGATTGAATGGAAATTTTGCAATCAGTCTAGCTGCGGCCGTTACAGTTTGAAAGCGTACAATAAAATTAATGTATAATGGCTCTTTATACACCCACTGAAAAGCTTCAGTTAGTAAAATGGTTTTATGGTGGCAAGTCTGCAATGGAGTGCATGAATTTGTTTGCGCTGACTTTTGCTGACCGCTCTGTACCTTGCAGACAAACAATTTATAATATTATAAATAAATTTGAAACTTGTTTCTGTCTCGATAACTGTACGAAATGCAAACCAAGAGAGGTATCACCACAAAAAATTGAGGAAAGAGAACGGCGGGATGTATTCATTTCTGGTATTGTGGAAATTGATAACACGAGATCTACTAGAAGTGCTGCCGAGGAATTGGGTACAAGTAACACAACTATTTCACGTATTTGGAAACGTAATGGTTCAAAATGTTTCAAATATTCGAAAACTCAAGAAATATTTCCCGAGGACAACTTCCGGAGAATGGAGTTTTGTCAAGACGTTATGGAAAAGATACTTCGAGATGAAAATTTCGTTCAAAATATTCTCTTCACCGATGAATCAACTTTTCTATTACGCGGAAAGCACAATCCCTCTGTTCTTCGATATTGGGCTTCGGAAAATCAACACCGACATTTTGCTAATCGCACTCAGTATCCTCAAAAACTAAACGTTTGGGCAGGTATTTTAGGTGACCATTCTATAGGCCCCTATTTTATTGATGGTATATTAAATGCCGACAAGTATCTCGAATTACTGAAAAATCAAATAATTCCAGCAATTCAAAACATTGGAATAAATCAGGAAATCGTTTGGTTTCAACATGATCGCTGTCCAGCACATAATGCAGTGAGGGTAAAGGAATTTCTAGAAAATACTTTTCCTGATTATTACTTATTTACTCCTCTTATTACTGGAACAGCAAACATTAAATGGCCCCCACGATCTCCTGATCTATCTCCAAATGATTTCTTTTTGTAGTGATATCTAAAAAATATTGTTTATACTCATGAAGCTGGTAGAGCAGAAAATCCAGTTGTCTTGAGAGAAAAAATAACGGAGGTTGCGAATTCATTAACTGCCGACATGTTAGCAAATGTAAGAGCTAATTTCTACGACCGCCTAGGACAATGTCTTGCTGTGCAAGGAGGAATAATTTGAACCTCTTGTATAATTTATTATAATTTTCAGAATCCTTTTTTATTTATTTGATTAGGATTATTCTTTAATTTTATTAGAATTACGCTTTTGTTTATGCGACGCACCGCAGCTTAAAAATTTCCTGCATCTACTGAAAGAAATAAGAAAAGCAAATTCCTTGCAATTCGTAAATATTATTTTTAAGTACCTATGTCGATGGTCAAATGATTACTGCTAACTTGTATTTGCGAAACAATCGGAGACAATCGTTGCCGGCCGTCGCGGTCTTCGCCAGCATTGGATCGGATCGGCTTTTCCATATACATATACATCGTATGTACTCTAACGTATTCCCTATGCCTAATGATATTTGACAAATGCGGTATGGTGAAGCCTTGCCTTCATTTACATCGACAAAACATTGAGTGACCGAGTACAAATGTAGTTGTGCGATCATTTTAGACGAGAAAAGTTCCGGTCGTCCGAAAACTGCTACAACTGATGAAATGGTCGATTTAGTGCATCAAACTGTGATGGAAGATCGTCGATTGACTATTATAGATATAGTTAAGGCTTGTGGGATATCATCCGAGCTGGCGCACATGATTTTACGTCAGGATTTAAATATGAGAAAATTATGCGCTCGATGGTTGACGATGGACCGAAAGCGCATACGGATGAATTTTTGCGGCGATTGATAACCGATGAAACCTGGGTACACCACCATACGCCCGAGACCAAACATCAGTCAATGCAGTGGATTGCGGTGGGAGAACTCCGAAGAGGGCAAAGGTCGTTCTCTCTGTAAGGAAAGTGATGACAACAGTTTTTTTAGATAGCCGAGAAATAATTCTTGTCGACTATCTTACAAAGGGTTCAACAATCAACGGACAGTACTACGCTGCATTGCTAGATAACTTGAATACCACAAGTATTAAAAAACGTTCACATTTGGCAAAAAAGAAGATCCTCTTTCACCAGAATAACGCTCGGGTTCACATGTGCATGGTTACAATGTCAAAATTGATGAACGGATTGACGTTTCAATTACTTCCACATTCACCCTATTCGCCAGTTCCAGCGACTTCTCCCTGTTCCCTAATTTGAAAGAATATCTCGGCGAAAAAAATATAGGTTAAATGCTAAGGTTGAAGATGCTGTAAATCAGTATTTTTCAGGTTTGGACAGTCGTTTTTTTTCTGACGGTTTGAAGGGATGGGGAAAACGTAGGACCCAATGTATCGCAATGTTGCAAGGAGATTACGTCGAAAAATAAATTTTGTTTTGCTTTGAAATATGTTTTGTTAAAAAGGCCGGAAACATTTCAAATATCCCTCGTACAAGTAGTATAAAAATTTAAAAAAGCCCATATTTCAGTAAAATAATGATTTTCATCTATATTTGACTATAATATATGCGTGCAACACTAACGCTTTGAATAATTAATAAGGCGTAATCTCTATTATTTTTAACTATTGGTTCAGATTATCAGCGCTTTCTCTTAAAGGGCCACCGAGCCATGGTTCCCCACATCATACGAGTCTTAATTTTTTATTGAAAATAACGATTAATTAAGTAATTAATAAACGCCGTCGACATGTAATTGTAATTAGAATTACATCTATTAAACATTAGATGTAATTAGCTAATTTTGTGGAACCTTAATAAAAATCACTTAATTTTAATGTATTCGAACCAAGTATCAAATGTCCCGGAATTTACTCATTTTGTAGCCGTCTGCAAGGAGCTGATGAGTAGAAGAGGTGTCGGAGAACCGATAATCAAATTCTATGTAGAATTGAGGTCAGATTTTTTCTTGCTCAGTTCGATCTGCCCTACACTCAGTGTTGACGAGCTGTTTCCTGCTTTTTCGACTATTTCTTTGTGTGAATGAGTGTGATTTTGTGTTATTGAAATGAATAGAATTAATAACATTTTAAAAAACAAATTTTCTTCGTAGTTATTCGAAGAGAAACTTTTAATTTAATATTTAAGAATCTTTTTGAATGCTTGCTACATGAAGTCTAAATATGTTCTATTTAACTGACTATGTGAAATTCACATGGGAATACAAAACTACCTACTACCTGTGACTTCGGAGGTCACTTCGAATAGTATCGATATGTCGGCACAGTTTAAAGATATAGCAGTTGGGACACTAGTATATAGAATATTCAGCCAAAATTGGCATGCGCGTGGTTCTAAAATTAGAACTACTACCGCGCAGCTTGTAGTAAAAATTGGGAAAATTGTAAACATGTCTATGATGTCTGGTTTCGTCTAGTTAACCTAGTGAACTTAACGTTGTGCGAAATAACATTATCACATATAAATTCGTTAAGAGTGAATTGGGTTTCGTATTTGGTCTTGTGTATATCATTGAAAATTACAAGGAACCGTAAGTTTTCCGTAATGTATGCTGTACACAATATATTTATTAGTATCGCGTATTGTTTTCAGAGACTTTCTGTGGAATTTACTTTTGTTTTATTAGTAAACATGAGTAACTACAGTCGCTGTTCTGCTGCTGGATGCAAAAATAATGGAAGAGATAATTACGGCATTAGTTTTTTTAGATTTCCAAAGGATTTGACACGGTATGTTTACTTACATAGGTATAACAAATTTCGAATAGAACATTGTTGAATCATATTTTATTGTAGATGTAAGAATTGGTTGCAAAATGGTCTTCCCGCAATCCCCACATTATTTGAAAGAGGTTTGTAATGTTAATGGTTATTAAAAAATAGTACATTAATCAAAAAATTTTTATTACAGCCACTCTGCAGTAGATCAGAAGAAAATATTAGTAGCAGCCCTATTACATTTACTCCTGAAACATGTGTAACAGGTATGTTAACCATGGAATATGTCGTTTTATTCTATTAAAGTATAGTTCCTAGCAACATGAGTTTAAGTTCCATTACGTATTTTTAAGTACATTAATAAAATAAGTTTCTCTCAATATACTAAATTGTTTACATAATTAATAGTACATTTAAAATCTGTTTTCTAGAAACAAACAAAACCCTGTTTCCATCTACTTATGAAAAATATGAATTTGGGACTTCGGAAGAAGGAAATTGCCATAATTGTAAGCAAAATTTTATTTATGTCCATAGTTTCCTTTTTATACTAGCGTATTACGATAACATCTAATTACCAAGAATATGTGCTTATTTTGATAAAACATGCTTTGTTATAGTGGAATACATCGTTGGCAAATGTTTCTAATTTATGCTATTTATTGTAGACACATTAGATGAAAGCATTCAATGGGGTCTCTCTAGAACCATGTCGTCGCCCGTCAGCACTCAAACCCCAATAGCAACAAAAGAATGGGCGCTTGAATGTGAAAAATTAAAACGAAGAGTAAAAATTAAAAAAAAAATAAATAACTATCTCGAAAACAAGCTAAACAAAAGTGCAGCCCAACCTCTTCTAGTGGTGGATTCATCAAAGGAAATATTTGACAAACTAACTGACAAGTTCCTACCGCCAAAATTATCTGTATTTGTGTAACAACGACAATAATTGTCATATATTAAAAATTTTGTTAATCTGGAATAAATTATTCTTATATCATAGTAATTGTAGGATTATTATGATGAATTAGAATAATAAAAAATTACAAATTTGCCGTCATTTATACTTGTTCTATTAAGGATAATAACATTTGATGTTGGCGATCTAGAAAAATTGTTTGCATGCTATTTTCGCAAAATCCTTAAAATTGTGATCCATTTTAGTTAATTATAGATAATTTAAAGAGATTATTTCTTCAAATATACTAATGTGCATAATTATTGTTTTTAGTCTTCTGTATTAAGCAGTAATTGAATAATAAAATTACTAAGTTTTATTTTTAAAATTCGTTGAATAGTAAACAACAATGTGGTTTATTTGTTTCTAGTCGCCAAATACATTATTTGGTTACTAATTTGTTTAATGAGAATGTACTGAGTTTGTATTTAGAATATTTGGTGAATTAAAATATAAATATGGATATTTAAAAAAGTGTAAAGGATTTATATATCGCGCCATTCTGTCTGCGCGTGGTTCGGTCGCAGTTTACCAAGGTTACCGATATTGGCTGAAATATTTCATTAATAAATACGTTAAGTGTCCCAACTGCTATATCTTTAAACTGTGATTTAGGTAGGCATTTTTGATTTTCAAATGACTTTTCAATTTGGCTATATTAAAATAATTTTTCTGTGGTCGTTTCTTTACTTGGTAATCATTTACTTAAAGAGCTGAGTTAATTTAAGTCATTCTCTTAAATGGGGGGATGGGAAATTGGGCCTTCCACTCAACATTGTCATGCGCCGTCACTGCATCTATTATTCATTTTCTCTAACAAATTTTTAAGGTAAGTAGTCGGTAGAGATCATAACATTCTTATATTTAGAGAAAGCTATTTGGTGATATAGTTTAGCCACGAAATCTTTATATCATAAAGACCCAAATGTTTTCAATTGAATTTCCGTCCAGCGACTGCGACGGGCAATAATCATTTGAACAGTATTTCCCATTTTCCATTCTGCTTACAATCTACTGCGTAGTTTCCATTTCATTTCCTCCCATATTCTTTATTATTTCTGCTTATTTGTTAGTCCTTTTTCATTTCTTTCCTTTTTAATTCTTCATGTAATTGTTATTTATATTGAGCAGTTATTGTTATTTCTTCAGTTTATGTTAAGATGTTTTTGTTCTTACTTTTAATTATTTTCTTTCTCCAAATTCCATTCATTTTCCTTTCTTCATTATAATCATTCTTTTTTTCATTTTCATTACTACTTTTAATAGATAATTAAAAGTAATATAATTTAGTCAATAAATGAAAGACAACTAAGGTTATAACCTCGGATAATTCACCGGAATTTGAGGTCTACACAATCAAGCTAGCTACACATAATAAGGAAATTAAATATTCAAAAGCAACCATCTGAACTGTTAGGTAATTACGAATTACAAATCTCTCTTAGATTGACTTCACAATTTTATGTTTATAATTGGAATTTTTATAAATCATAATGAGTAAAAGCTGATCGTATCTATAGTTAGATAAATATACTGATCATATATAGACAGAGAGGTAGCAGACACGAGCAACATTGGACACAATCATTTGGTATCGACTTCCGTAGAACTTAGTGAATAATGTTAAAAAATTGTAACCATTCGACTTACAAACGTCAACATATTTTATGATGTAAAATACAATAAGTATTTACCTGTAATGAACTGATTAACACCTTTAATAAATTTAATTTTAAAATTAAATATCTCGAATTAATTTTACAAATTATTTATTAATTATTACAGTTATATTATCCAAATTTTAAACTACAGCTTTGACTAATGAAAGGCAAGATCCCTAAATTTTGAAATTGCTTAGATGTTTTAGTATGTTATGTTGTTTAGATGTCCGTAAATAAATATATAGCTACTATAGAGAAAATAGCCTATTTGAGCTTTTCCTTAAGGAGATAATTCAAAACATTCAGCTTGACTCTAAGGCAAAAAAGCAGTGCAACAAAAGAGCCGATTTGGATAAAGAAAAAACAACAGTTAAAATCTAGAAGAAAGTTTTGCGCTCGACAAAACCAATATTTAGTGTTATTCTGAATAAGTGAATTTAATTTTATTCAACATTTTAATTAATATTTAATAAAAAAAATTATCTAAAAAGTCCGCTGTGTAATTTTATTTTTAATTTCAAATTATTTAATAAACCCATTTTGGGACCGCACGAAATACTCAGCTGTTGTATGGAGAGTACGATGAATCTTACTAAATCGTAGATATCATATATTCCTAACTTACTTATGTATAAATCCATTCATTGCAAACTAACCGTATTTAAGCAAATACGTCTGTGTATCTGCAAGCGACACGGAATATACGGAAGCTACATATCGAGTAAGTCAGGACGGACAGCGGTACTCAAAATTAATCTATTTAAAAAATCTTATAAACAATGCCAGAAAAAGGATAAAATATACTTTTTTTTGGCATCATTTATAAGATTTTTTTGTAACTTTTTCTGCTGTCTAGAATCTACAACTTTATTTTCTTAAAGACTCAAACACATGAAGTATGTTTATATTTTTTTCCGTCGGAGCATTTTGCAATAAACTAGTGCGCATTTTTTTAAATATTTTGCAATTAGACAAAGACATGTTATTAAAAATTCTTTCTTTGGAGACTGTGGTTAAGTAAAAAACTTAAAAAAGGTATATAACCCCTTACCACAATTATTAATCGTATCCTAAATACGTATTTCGACAACTAAGTTGTCATCATCAGTAGGTAAAAACCACTAATTAAAAAGTCGCCCATTGGGCACAGTAAAGCGAGAGAACCGCTTAACGCAATAACTACCGCGTCCACGTATAGACTAATTTTAAGCAGCTCTCCGAGTTGAAGTATGTCGAACCGAGAGATGGCCAACATTCCTATCAAAGGGAAACGGCCATAAATATGTCTCAATAACTACAATTTTAAAAACGACGATGACACAGTTAGGGTAATAAAAATGAAAAGAGACAGCTGAAAGGGATCGGTGACCTGTCGCTATTCATTGAATTATATTTATTTTTCGCGATATGTATACTTTCGTAAGCATCAAGTTCGTGGGGTTTATTAATTCCTTTTACTAACTTCAACCCTGTAATCGATACATTGTGCAGTGTGCTCAAAGCGTGGTATGCGACATTCGATTTATCCGGTCTATTGTATTTGATATGTGATATGTGTTCTTTAAAACGGGTTATTATTGGTCGTTTAGTTTGGCCTATATATTTCAAATTACAATCCTTGCAACTAATTTCGTATATACCTGATTTCGAATTGAAATTAACTCTATCTTTAGTATTCCCTAGGAGACTTTCGATAGTGTTTTCGGACCGAAAAGCTACCTGGAGACCTTTTTCTTTCACAACTTTATTAATGTTTTTCGTGACGGGGTGGTATGGTAAACACATGTACTTTTTCTACTGGTTACTTTGAGATATCAAACTTGTGGAGTCGCGGATTGTATTTTTTATTTTTGTTTTTCTAAATAATTTATTGATTATTTCTATGTCAAAGCCATTGTATGTCGTAATATTTTTAATGAAATCTAGTTCTATTTCATATCTCTCTTTTGTTAACGGAAAATTCAGTAACCGATTTACTAAGAAATTAAAGGAAGCTGCCTTATGTTGATAACTATGGTTTGAATCCGCGGTGATGAATCTATTAACATTGATTTCTTTCCGGAAAATATCAATTTCTATTTTATGTTTATTTCTAATCAGTAACGTATCCAAAAATGGTATCTTGCCATTGTGTTCCTTTTCCACTGTGAATTTAATCGTTGGAAATTTCAAATTTAATTGATTAACGAACATGTCTAATTCGCATTTCCGTGTATCAAAAATCGCGAGAATGTCATCTACATACCTAATCCAGACTCTCGGGAAATATTTAGCGTCATTTTTAAATGTTATTAGTTTCAAAGTTGTCTTAAATTCATACAGACACATGGTTGGGGAACGGTAACCCCAAAAGCTACTCTTGGGTTTAAGTTATGGGTTTTTCAGGTTTCAATTAAACTGATAATCATAACTAATTAATTAATTTTTATCTAACAAAAACTTAGTTGGAGGGCGAAATAAAGTTACAATTCGAAATCTCTGACTGACTTTATACAATAAAACATGAAAACAAAAAATTAAAAAAATTGCGACTCGATAGGCTTGATTTCGGATTATATAGTCCACAGCCAAACGTGATAACCACTAGACCGCGCACAATTTGAACATTTTTCTTTCAGTAGTTCTGGATAACTGTTAATAATAGCTCAGCTTCTAATAAATATTTTTAGAAAAGAACAAAATATCATCTGTAGCACATAATGTAGATTGCTTTCACAAATTTTTAGCAATTTATTTAAAATAGTCAGGATTCTTCATTCGAATGAACTTTTCCTTCCAAATTTGCATATATTTGCATATATCTCTTTACGCACGTGCTTTTTCAATACGAAAAATATGACCAACGCTGTCGACCATGAAGATTCTTAAAATCATACCGCTGTCAAGCAATATCCATGTTTCTGAATAAAAATTGGGGAGCAAAAGTCCATTTTTGCACTTTTTTGAAACATATTTTCTACGGGACTATAATTATCCATAGTCAAGACATACCTAAAAATATCTCGCTGAAATGAATCGATTGGTCCTGTAAAGTTTGTCTTTTCGGGTTCTTAAATAAAACTAACGATAACTTTAGACACACACTATATTAATAATAAAACGTATAACAATATAAAAACTAACTACTAACAATAAGCACATTTATGTATTTATATTTATGTAACTTTAATCTGCGATAATTCGGTGTTGAATGGTCTGCCAATCCCTTCTTCGACGGCTTATATATATGGGCCGCCGACTGTCTCGATTTTTCTGGGTCCTTCTGTGTCTAGATTAGCCGAGAACGCGCGAGAGGTATTATACGCGACGTATTGTTGGATGAGTCATCACAGTACTATCCATGACGCTCTAGCTTCAAAATTGACTGATATAGGAGGTGCCAAGGGTCTTATATGAGTCCTTTAATTTTGTATTGTAGTCGGAGTTGCCTCCATTTCCACTCCATTGTTTTGTATTTCCCAGGGTTGTGACGTGTTTGTGTCTGATTAATAAATAATCGTGTGTTTTTGTGCGGTCCTGTGTTGCGTGTGTTTGTCGCTTTTTTGCGTTTAAGTCACTGGTCATCGGTCTTTTGCGTTTCAATCATGTGTGTGTTTACTGTTTGTTGTTGTAAAGAGTAATTATTTTCTGTGTTTGCGTTACAAAGTATTGTATCTGTTGTGTTGTTGCGTTTGTAAAGTGTAATGTTATTAGCATATTGCCTAAGGCAAGTGCTAATTTGTCAATTGTGTTAGGTGTTGTGTTATTTTGTTTTTGTGTCCACGGGTTAGTTGTTGGGGGTGGTGCTGGTATGTAATTGGGTTTGGGTGTGATTTTGTTTACAGGGTTATTTGGGTTGTTAGGACAGTTAAGGAAAGTAGATAAGTGAGGACCACCGCAGTTTGCACACTTTGGTGGTGTTGTTTTGGGTTTTGTACATAGGTGTGTTGAGTGTTCGTCTCCGCATTTCATACATTTATAGTGTACGTTACAGTGTCTTTGTTGATGTCCGAAAGTCTGACATTTGTGGCATTGCATTATGTCTGTCCGTTTGTTTAATGGTTCGATTTTAATTGTGAGTCCGCAGCAGTCGTGTATGTTATAAATTGATTTATAATGTCTCGTCAGTTCGATTAAAACAAGTGGTGCAGGTATGCCGTGTTTACCGTTCATTCGTTTGATTTTTATTGTCGGGTAGCCTTGGTCAGTCAAGTCGTTTGTAATGTCTGTGTCAGTGATAAAGGTAGGAATGCCTCGCATAACTACCTTTAGTGTTTTTTCGCTTCGTAATTGAAACGTGTAAAATTGAATGTGTTCTGTGTTGAGTATGTGTTTAAGTGTGCGGTAGTCTTCGTCAGTTTTCGGTTCGATGTGAATGCCAGGTTTCACAAGTTTGTTTTGTACGGTGTTAATGTTTTGTGTCTTAAGTATTTGTCATATATGTGCCCATTTGTCTTTGTCTGTTATTATGATTGGTGCGATTTTGCGTATTTTGCGTGTTTCGGTGTTTGTGTTTTGTGTGGTGTTTGTTTTGTCACTTACCCTGGGTGTGCTGTTTGATGTTGACGGTTGTGGGGTGAATTCGGTTACTTCTTCTTCCATTTTTTCCTCGGTTTTGGTTTCGAGGGCGTTGTAGGAATTTTTTGTTTCGATTGGTGGCGTTGTGTGGTCGGTTTTCTGTCTTTTTGATGTTTTTTTCGGGTGTCTGAATGCGTCGTTTTCGATTTTCGGTTCCGGTTGGCTCTTCTTCGATTTTACGGGAGGCTTTTCTTCTTCTTGTTTTTCTGTGGGGTTGCTTTTTATCTCAATTTGAATCGTCGGTTCTTCTGAGCTAACCATTAATATATGCCCTGATTTTTGTAATGCATCCTGGATATCTTCTTCGTCGGTGAGTTGGTCGATTATATTTTTTAAATCTTCAAGTGTCTTGGGTGAACATTTGTCCACGTATGGTTTATCATCAGGTTGGTTTTTGTTCTCGCTTGTCCGGCCATTGCTTCCGGCGTCGCTTGACGATGTATCGTCGTCTGTGCTCTCAAAAACGATGCTGCTATAACAGAGATCGCAGTGAGAATGCCAAAGGGCGGGGTCTTATACCACTTATACCATGGGAAATGTTCTACCGGAGCCCCAGCGCATTTTCTTGAAAACCGCTGGCAAACTGAGTTATAATGTAAATATCAGGATTATTTTAAAAGACACCGCATCAGAATCTTTATTGATTACTAAGATCCAGGATTATATAAACTTTTCGTTATACCAAGTATATTAGGGTACGCACTAACGATATTTGAGCATATAAAATTTTAAAAAATACAATAAATTAAACTAAAATTAAATATAAAAAAATAAAATAATATCAAAAATAAATGCCCTATTTTAGTTGATGGTCTCAACTATGAGATGACCAAAGTTCGTACACCTTGGTCAAAACGTTGGTCTATTTTGGTATATTATTTAGTTGATAACTTAGTAAATAAGCTTTAGAATCAAACAAGCTATAATTAGACAGTTAAAAATATTGTTAATGTTTTTACATTTTGTAATGTAGTACGACATTTCAATTTCACACTTCTAAATATCCTTAACAACTACTATAATAATTCACGCCTTAGTGTCCCCCAACAGCTTGACGTTACTTAAGGCAGCATTAGCAAGCCGTGACTATTATTACGCCTGCGCCCGTGGAGCAAATTAAGATGTTCAGCTGTCGGCATTAATTATAATTATTATATTAGGTTGATATATAAGTTTATAGCGCTTTCACTGAACTAAAAATTTATTATTTTTTTTTAACATTAAAAATATACGAACGAATCAAGAATATATGTTTTCTATTATTTACGATTGCCTCATAACGATCTAGAAATTTTTAGATTCCACGCCTGACGAAATCCGGTAGTTCAGAAGAGAAGAACTTGTGAATCCAATTTTGAAGAGCGACATCGTTATTATTGATTCCTCGAAGGTTGTTTGATAGAGAGCAAAGTAGATGAAAATCTGAAAGAGACTAGGAGAATAAAGTAAAGGTGCCGTGATCTCCCAACCTAGTTCTTAAATAGCCGCTTTTGTAATGTTGGCACCATGAAGGTGAACGTTATTCTATTGCAAAATGATTTGATGAAGTCTTCCCGGTCTTTTTTCTTAGATTGTTGGCTCAAGCCGACGGAATTGTTTACGGAAAATTTCTGCAGTAATAGCTACATTTTGCGGAAGTAATTTATAGTAGACGAAGCCTTCGTTGTTCCACCAGATGCACCAGATCACCTTACGCGGATGAGTATCAGCTTTCGTTCTTGGAATTACGTTTTTGTAAGGGCTAAATCAATCGTTTCTGTTCTTAATTTTGACATGAAGATAGAATTTTTCATCAGCAGTAACAACGTCGGACAGAAACGGTCGCTGTTGACGATGTAGGTAATAAACGATGACGAAATAATCAAAAAAACAAAATTTAGCAAACTGATTCTTGTTATTTTTGCTAGTTTTTTAATTTCGCCCAATCGTATTATGGTCGTTTGGTTAAAATCTATTACAATGGCTAATTCTTCAGTTGATTAGCGTGCATCATTATGAATTAAAAGGTTCAGATGATCCTTATCCAAGTTTAATGACAATTGTTCCGCTGAGAATTATGTCAAACTCCCTTTAAATTGAGAAAACCATTTTCGTACTGTATTCCCCCAATTACGTATTCTTGGTAAACGACATAAATTGTTCTAGCAGCTTCCAATGCATTAACTCGAACGAATTTGACAAACGGACATGTCAAAAACCAATATTTATCTCTGAAAATGATTTTATTGTTTTTCAAAATATTTTTCCATACACTTAAACCAATTCCGCAGCACTTTTTCCATTCTGAAACATGCATCTTGAACACACCTACCGTTTCTTCTAATATCGAAAATCATTGACCACGTAGTTTAGTTTTCACGCGCAGGATTAAAAAGAAATAATTTGATACCAAATCAGCGCTATACGGCGATGACCGATCAATTCGATGTTTTGGCTGGTCAAATATTGAGTTGTTTGTGCCGATGTGTGCAAGGTCGCATTGTCATGATAAATAATGATTCTATGTCGCTGGTTATTCTTTCTTATTTTTCCAAAAACTTCTAGCAAATAAATGGTTGTGTATCATTCAGAATTGGCCGTTCTGCGATCCTCTAGTGGCGTTATAGCCACATG
Organism: Melolontha melolontha; assembly: GCA_935421215.2. Lineage (NCBI taxonomy): Eukaryota > Metazoa > Arthropoda > Insecta > Coleoptera > Scarabaeidae > Melolontha > Melolontha melolontha. The sequence goes on along the minus strand of OW285236.1, from coordinate 102,827,197 downwards.
TACATTTTTCCCAAAAACACAGACGGCCATTTGTTTCGAAAAGCTTGTTGCTCGAACAACTTTTGTTGGGTTTGCTTCATCAGGAAATATACACACCATCGACTGCTGTTTGCTTTCGGGTTCATACGCATATATACAATATTCGTCATATGTGTAAATGTTATGAACAAATCTTCTTCGCGGCTATATCTTATGTATGCTTGTCATACTAATGCCCAGGGATGCTTCAAACTCAAGGTATGTCACATGATGAACAGTTTACGTACAGCATTGATGTTATTTGGGACATCAACAGATTTTAGACGATCTTCTTCGCCCGTAAGCGAATGACGCCAACGATTGAGTTCACTAAACCAGTGATATGCAGTGGCTTTAGATGGTCTTTCATCGCCAAAAGTCGAACTGAGTTGATCGATGCACTGTTGTTGAGATAAGCCATGTCGAAAGATGTGATAAATTGTAACACGAAAATTTTCATTTTTAACTGAGATGATATTTTCAAGTCACTGTAAACAACACAAATAGTTGTTTTTTTCTACTTGACGTTCCATTTCTTTTTGGCAATAATTAATATAATCTTTGCACAAATTCAAAAATTATTCAGTTAAACAATAATACGACATTAAAAATAAATAGCTGAAATAAACACTAGAAATAACATTATCCACAAGCCCTGTGGTACTGGTTGAGGTGCAAACGCATCCACCATTAAAATGTCAGCTCTTAGCCTTGTTTACTGAATACTGCGCCCCAATCTGACTAAACTCAATAAGACCATGAGAATAATTGGCGGTTGTTTAAAAATATACCTCTACCCTGGCTCCCGGTACTAAGCCATGTAAGAGAATATAATAAAATAATGTCAAATCCCCACCTTCCAGTACACAGTGACCTGTGTGATGCCGGCCTGTCTAGACTGAAGTTTGTATCTCCATGACTATTAGCAGAACAACTTATAGCAAAAGATTTGAAAATTTTCAACCCAAATGATAGATGGAGAGAGTATTGGGAAGCTCTGAAATTGATCCTACCGTACCCTTACCATAATAATAATAAATAATAAGAACATTCCACGGAATTTGTTATGAGTCATTCTATAAATGAAAACTGACTGAGACACCAACTTGCGCATGCGGAGAACCTCGGGAGACTATTCACCATATTACAGCTGAGTGCCCCCCTCCAGTATATGGAGGTGAGATGAGTGACTTCTTCGAAGCCACTGACTCCCCATTGGACTGAATCAATGAGCTTGATTTTAAAATTTAACTTTTAGGTGTATACTTTCAATAAATTCAATAAATAAATAAGACACTTTGATATCTTAGAACCCAAACCCGATATCGTAAACGAAAAGTTCGAAAATAAATATTCGAAACATCGGTACCAATTCACTAGTCTTTAAAAATTAGTAGAGCAAAAAGTATTAGTTGTTTCAGAGCACTAGCGTCGTTAACATTTAATTAATTACTTCTTTCTGAAAATACAAATTGTGATCTATTCTATCCCTTAATTGAGAAAATCTGGAAAAAAATTACAATATTTCAACATGTCTCAACTTACAAGGAAATTTTTGATAGAAATTTTTGTGTGGCCAAATACGTAAATACTATTTCATAATATGAATGTTGATAAGAAAAGTCACGAGTTATTATTGTAAATAGTAAAGTGGTTACTATTATATGACTTTTTATATAAGAACAAATATGTACGAGTATATGGAAGATTCCCTCGGCGTCGTATACTGTGGTTAAAGATATAATATAGGTTTTCTATTGCATATTTTTTCTTATCGTATGTTTTCGATAAATATGGGAAATGTTGTAGTTATTTAATTAAAAACATAAATATATCCTCATACAGTAAATAATAAAGAATAAATTAAAACACTTGGCTTGTTTCACTATGAGATTTATTTAAATTCTCTAACATCTGTTTCGGCTGTTATGCAATTCTCAAAGAGATCTATAAATCTAACTTAAAGACTATCGCACTTGTTCTTATATGTTGTTTGTTCTTGTGTGTAGTGGGGGTGGTACTATATTGTGTATTACGGTGTCTATAAAGGTGTATTGGCATATTCTATCTGTGTGTTGGTGATTAATAGATTTTGTTTTTTCGCTAGTTTTATTTCTAATATTTCTAGGAGGTCCAATCTCTTGCTTTTTGTGATATTGTGTATTAAGTCGCAGTTATCTATATAGGGGAAGTGGTTCAGTTCTATACAGTGTTCGGCAAAGCCTGTGTTTTCTCACTATATAAAATTGACTTTTTGTGTTCTTTAACTCTGTTTTTAATGGCTCGTCCACTTTGGCCGATATAGATAGCTTCACAGTCTTTACATTTTAATTTATAAACACCTGATTGGTCCATTTTATCTCTTTTATCTTTGTTGTTGCTAATCATTGTTCCCAAATTTGCTTTATTTACCCAGCTTATTTTGATATCTAATCCTTTTACTATGCTGTTTATTTTATTAGTGAGTTGGGGTATGTATGTAATTTTGTGCCATATTTGTATATTTTCTGTTATTTTCGGGTATAGGTATTTGTTCTTATTATTTTGTATTTCTTTACGTTTTAACAGTTTATCTACGATTTTAGGGTCATATCCATTATTTCTTGCGACTAATTTAATTGTGTTTATTTCTGTATTAAAATCTGTCTTGTTTAATGGTGTGTTTGTGGCTCTATGTATATAACTATGGAATGTTGACATTTTTATTTTCATCGATTGTTTAGCGTTTGCGTGTAATATGTTGTCTGTAAAAGTGGGTTTTCTGTAGATTTCAAATGTAAGCTTATTATTATTTCTGTTTATTGTAATGTCTAGAAAGTTTATTTTCTTGTCTTTTTCTGTTTCTAAACAATCGATGAAAATAAAAATGTCAACATTCCATAGTTATATACATAGAGCCACAAACACACCATTAAACAAGACAGATTTTAATACAGAAATAAACACAATTAAATTAATCGCAAGAAATAATGGATATGATCCTAAAATCGTAGATAAACTGTTAAAACGTAAAGAAATACAAAATAATAAGAACAAATACCTATACCCGAAAATAACAGAAAATATACAAAGATGGCACAAAATTACATACATACCCCAACTCACTAATAAAATAAACAGAATAGTAAAAGGATTAGATATCAAAATAAGCTGGGTAAATAAAACAAATTTGGGAACAATGATTAGCAACAACAAAGATAAAAGAGATAAAATGGACCAATCAGGTGTTTATAAATTTAAATGTAAAGACTGTGAAGCTATCTATATCGGCCAAAGTGGACGAGCCATTAAAAACAGAGTTAAAGAACACAAAAAGTCAATTTTATATAGTGAGAAAAACACAGGCTTTGCCGAACACTGTATAGAACTCAACCACTTCCCCGATATAGATAACTGCGACTTAATACACAATATCACAAAAAGCAAGAGATTGGACCTCCTAGAAATATTAGAAATAAAACTAGCGAAAAAACAAAATCTATCAATCACCAACACACAGGAAGAATATGCCAATACACCATTTATAGACACCGTAATACACAATATAGTACCACCCCCACTACACACAAGAACAAACAACATATAAGAACAAGTGCGATAGTCTTTAAGTTAGATTTATAGATCTCTTTGAGAATGGCATAACAGCCGAAACAGATGTTAGAGAATTTAAATAAATCTCATAGTGAAACAAGCCAAGTGTTTTAATTTATTCTTTATTATTTACTGTATGAAGTTAAAATGTTTCACCAAGAAGTATCTGCAACAACAGCCGAGAATAAATATATCCAGAAATATTTTCATTTTTAGCTCAAAAAATTATTTTTTATTAAAACATGCATAAATTTAATAAAATATGTTGGGTGTTTAAAAATTAACATTCAGTATTTGTAACGTAAAAGTTATTTAAATCTGTAGTATGTTTCTTCATTTATTTTTATGTTCTTTTTTAACCATAGGGGTTTCGAGAAATATATAATTATGTTAGGTTCAAAACTGCATAATTACAAACATCATACCAAGAAAAACAACAACGATAACAGACAGTAAAATTCACAGAAATTAATTATACATTACATTTTGTAAGTAGTAAAACCTGGAAGTGTTTTATGAGTACTAATGTTATGTTAACGACACTACAAACGTAATCCAATGCAGTGGAATTATTGTATACAATATAAACAATAAAGAAATTCCAGTATTTAAGCAGTCGTGAGAATATTGTGAGTCCCTTGATGATACTTACCTGTAATTTATTTATCCATTACTGAAATTGAAGTCATTTATTTTTAAAATACTGAATATTTCATCCAGATTTCGTATCGATAAAATATTAGCTGTTTTTGGGCAAATGCTTAAAATTCAATTGAAACAATTCGTTTTGCATTGCGATTAATTTTATTCTAAAAATTCGCAAGATGTCAATTTTTAATGAAAATGCTTTATAACTGATCAACTGTCCACCTGTCCACCTGTCCACGGTTGATATATCTTTACATCCGTTAAAACCAATCTTCAAAACACTATCTTTAACCTCCCCGCGTTAGTATACTCTTTAAATACCCCAAGCACTACTTTAGCCAATGTAAAACCTATACTTCGTAACTTAATTCTTTACATGTAGTAACAAAAAGAAATAATTGCCGGGTCTGGACTATATGACAAAGAACACTGGTTCATATTTTTGGCATTCAAATACGCAATGGCTCCAGTAGCAATGCTCCAGTATTATCCCCATGCCGGATGGTCTTTCGTCTTGGATTATTTTCGCAAACTCTTTGGAGAACTTGACGCGAAGAAGTATACCATTCTGCTTTACCAGTACGGTGGCTCTCCATCGCTATAGTGAGCACATTAATACTAAAAAATGTAACCACGAACTTTTTGTTTCAGCTATTTTCGCGAACAATTTTTGTTGGAGCCGACTCATTTTGTGATGATGCAAACTGCCAACTGTTTTTCCGTGATCATATCAATACACTCAAGTTTCATCACCTCTAATCATTACCTGATGTACAATTGCGGCATTAAAAAACGCGTACACTTGAAATTTTCCTGTGTAATTGTGATTTTTTTTCGAAAGGCAACCATATTTTATATTGCAATTTAATAGTGATATATATATATATATATATATATATATATATATATTGACATGCCGCAATTAAGTCTTGTCCAAAAAAAAAACAAATAATTACTTTAATAGGAGAAGGAGACTCAGTCAGAAGATTAGCTGCAAGATTTATGTCTAACAAAAGCACCATTCGAAGAGTTAAAACCAAGTGGGAGGTACAGCGAACTCTTCAAAGACAAAGGGGATCCGGACGAAATAAAATATCAACTCCTGAACAAGATGAAAATCTCTTAGAAGTAATCAGATACCATCCATTTAAGACCGCGGTAAGTGCGATCCGTATAACTAATTTCCCTGGGCGTGTGCGCACTGCAAGGAAGCGCATTAAGAAATATTCAGATTTAAGAAATCGAGCGGCTGCTAAGAAAGTATTTCTAACGGAGCAGAATAAAGAGGAAAGGGTTGGTTTTGCCTTGGAATTTCTTCCCTATAAGAAGGTTTTTCAATCCACATACAATAGAAGCATTCAAGTATACAGACCACCGAAATCAAGGCTCGAACAAAATTACATCAAAAAAATTTATAGCAGCGGAAGATTATGTAAATGTTTGGGCATGGATTTGTGTGCAAGACCCAGGAATTTGTTGGAGAATTGAGAACAGATTTACTTCCGATACGTATATCACAATCTTACAAGACGTTTTCCTGCCATCTGCAGAAATTTTATTTCCTAATAGAAATTTCATATACCAAAATGACAAATGCCCTGCCCATACATCTATAGCAGTTCGAAACTGGTTTCGGGAAAATGATGTGACGCGTTTGTCGTGATCTTCTAAAAGCCCGGATTTAAACCCAAAGGAGAATGTATCGAGTTATATCACGAAGCAAATGTACAATATCTTTTAATCTGCAAATGCCCCGCAGTAAGCAGACAAGATTGAAGAAATTTGGAGCGAAATTTCTTCGGCCTATATTGGTTCATGCAAACCTCAACGTTTGCAACGCGTAATAAATAGCAATGGAGCTACTTTAAATTATTAGTTTTTTCTTAAATTATATATGCTATATACTTTTTTAGAAATATACATTATGGTAATTGATATGAATCTTCGTTTGTCGTTTTCAAAAAGTAAAAACTGACATAGACTGATTTACATTATTAAAATATTGCGAAATGTAGCCTGAAGACGAGTTTTTTAATGCTGCAATTATTGTGAGCAATCCAACGAGAAAAAAACCTATCAAGTTTCAAATGTTTCTATAATATTATGTTAATCATCGTTAGGGTTGTTTGAATACTTCGCTCAATAACATACTCCTTTTCAAGAATGTTTCGAACAAGATCAATACTATTTTCGGTATCCACCGAATCGCTAATCGCAATAATGCTCTTTGTTAAATTCCTTGATTACTTGCGCAAATAATTACTTTAAGCTTTTGTAGTTTGAGAATACTAATTCTTCAATTTTTTTTTGCAGCAACCGTACTGGATTGCGCAAATGCATTATCATGGTGAAAGATCACTTTTTTTAGTTTAGTTACTCCTGGACACCTTTCAGCGGTAACTCTCTTCAAACTATCTAGAAGATTTCCGTAATATTCGCCGTTTACGGGCTTACCCTTTTGAAGATACATAATCTATCAACAATATTTCTTTTGCATCCCAAAATACCTATGCCATCACCTTTCCCGACAATAATGTCTTGGCCTACTTTGGAATTGGTTGTCCACGTTTGGTCCACATTTACGACTGTTGCTTAAATTCTGGTGTATATGTTTCATCACAAGTAACAAATCGACGCAAAAAATCTGTTGTGTTGCATTAAAAATTTCTAAATTATTCATCGATTCATTCATTCATATTTGACAGCGAATACGTCTTTATTCCCTCGTTAGTAAACGCGGCACCCATCTTGCCGAAAGTTTTCTCATATCAAGTTCTTCGTGCAAAATATAAACCACGTGTTCCTTTCAAATGCCCACTTACTTTGCTATTTCTAACGCTTTTAATCGTCGGGCACTTAGCAACAAATCATGAACTTTATCCACCATTTCTGGACTTGTAACCGTTTTCGGCCATCCACCGCGGGGATCATCTTCTAAGCTGTTCCTGCCACGCTTAAATTCCCCATTTTCTGACGGTTGTATACTAAGAGTCTGACCCAGTGTATTTGGTATATCACCATGGAATTCGGTAAAGGATATTGCCTTTCTTTAAAAGATACTTAATCACAGCACGTTATTCAAAATTATCCATTTACACTTATGCCCGGTTGCACCGACCTTAATTAGAGTGATGTTAGCTAACTTTGATTAGTAAACTCTTGGTTAGGTAAATAATCGTTGCACCAACCTTGATTAGCCCTAACAATGAATTACTTAACTCCGTTTAGTAAATCCTACAATAGACCTCGATTAAGCTCTAAATTAACCTCTATCTGCCACATGTCATAATTTTGTCGAGTAAATAAGTAAATGAAGCGGTTTTATCGAGAAATAAAGTTTGTAATTTATAAAAGTTGTTTGCTTTTGTGTATTATACATACAAAAAAGGAATATGTCTAGTGAGGATAGTGACAGTAATTCATCATTATCATCTAATGAAGAATTAATGCAATTGGTTAATATGTTGCCCAAACCAAAAGTGTATCATCAAAGAAATAACCCCCTGGAAGAATTAGATGACGCCGACTTTAAAATGAGGTTCAAATTTTCTAAGGCTGCAGTACAAGAAATGGTCCATATATTTCAATTAAATAATTTACATTACAATACCAATAGAAATTTTCCTGTACCACCAATAACTCAGTTGTTATTAACATAACGGTTCTTTGCAACTGGTTGTTTTCAACAGGTTGTTGGTGATCACATTAACATACACAAGTTTACTGTAAGCAGAATAATAGCTCGAATAACAGTGCATATTGCTTCTCAAGCCCAAGTATATATTAAAATGCCTCGAACAAGGGAATCAATATTGCAAAATATGAGTAACTTTCATAGAATCCGTGGATTTCCAAGAGTGGTAGGTTGTATTGACTGTACACATATTAAGATATTATCACCAGGTGGTGAGAATGCAGAAATCTATCGCAACAGAAAGGGATGGTTTTCAATAAATGTTCAAGCTGTCTGCAATACACAGTTAGAAATTACAGATATAGTTGCTCGTTGGCCAGGTTCAGTTCATGACAGCACTATATTTAATTCAAGTGCATTGAGAGCACAATTTGAAGCCGCGGAATTTTTGCATGCTTGGTTACTTGGCGACAGTGGCTATGCCTGCAGAAACTATTTATTGACACCTATTTTAAATCCAGCTACACAAGCTGAAGAAAGATATAATACATCACATATACAAACAAGAAATTTAATTGAAAGGACTTTTGGTATTTTAAAAAGAAGATTTCCTTGCTTGTCTATAGGTTTGAGAGTTAAACCAGAAAAAGCTGTAAATATTATAGTTGCTACAGCCGTGTTACACAACCTTGCACTCAGCATGAACGATGCCCCTCCTGCTGGAAATGACATAGTTGAAGAAGCGATTAATGTCAATATTGAAGAAAATAACATTCCAGCAAGAGCTGCATTAATTAATCAAGTATTTATGCAATAAAACAATTTTTTTTAAGGTAAGTTGTTTTTAATGTTTACTTTTCTTAACAATTCTAATTTAACAGTTTCTTGTTCTACTTTTAACTTTTCCTGTTCCGTTTTTAACTTCTCCTGTTCCAATTTTTCTCGTTCTTGTTCGTATTGTATTTTCATTTTCTTTTTTTTTAGATTTAAAATTTCCATCTCCACTTCAGCCTTAATGTTTATTTCATTGTGCTGAGCAGATTTAAATTTCGTGTAATCTCGCACACAATCATAAACATCCACTAATTTTCTTTTTTAGATCCCTCCTGAAGCTTCGGGGTACTGGCTGCTGCGGCACATGATGAAGTTGGCATACTGGCTGCTATGGCACATGACGAAGTTGGCAGATTCTGTGTAGAAGTGCTCGGATCGTTTGCATCACCTTCCTCAACTTCCACAATATCGAAATCAATTTCTTCAGTTATATTATTATCTTAAAAAAATGAATGTTATAATTTTTTTATTATATATACATACAATAAACATAATATAAAACAGTTTTTTTTATATTATTTCTGGTTTACCACCTAAATATTCTGCAGATGAATCAAAATAGCTTTTCAAAGGCTCCATTTGGGGCTTTAATAAATACAGCAATCTCACCTTGGTGTCGTCCATTGTTGGTTTACTTGCTGTACCACCACCCGTTTTATATACTTCCACCTAAATCATTAGATACTGTAATTAGCATTGTTTTTATAAATTAACTACTGAAACTAACCTTTTCATCTGCATTTTCCTTTTTCAATTTTCTTTTAATATTGTTGTAGCTATTTTTTAGCTTCTGCCATGGCCGTTGTTCATTAATAGTAGCCGCATTAAAGGCGTCAGCAACATTCTCCCATGCTTTCACCTTGTCCTTTACTGTTGCCCCATCTGTTTTTTTGCTCTCAATAATATGAATAAATTGAGAGACAATTGTTAATAGCAATTCTCTATCTGTTTCCGTAAAATTCTAGAACGATCACGTTTATCCATCTTTAATAATAATTTATAAACCACGTGCATATATGCACAATTGCAGAACTAAGACGAAGTGACAAAATTTAAAAGAAACACCACGTGTTTACAACCAATCATAAGATGAAACGTCACCAGTTTTGACGACGTACCAACATGACGTCTCCAATATTAATGACGTGTTCAACCTGGCGTCACAAACACGAAGTTTACTAACACATGTTAAATTTTCGTCCGTACAACTGCCAAAATATTTAACAAGGATTAACTCTTAACATAAGATTTACTAACGCTGGTTAATAAATTTAATCACGGATGTTGGTGCAACCGGGCATTAATTAGTAGCAGGGTAAAACTAAAAAATTGCATACGAAACATGTTTTTTCACAAATTTATCAAACATTAACAATAAACTAACAATAAACATCGGTTGTCAAAATGTGGTGTGTGCTTTTTTTATTTCACGGCCTACTCTTGGCGATCGAGCGAATAAGTGTACATTTGGCAGAGAATAATTTATGCTTTTGTTTAGCAATTCATAGCATCATGGCTTTGTCGAATGTACATAAGGTACCTATATTATACATTATAAATTATAATACATATATCTCTAAAGAAACAAGCTTTGCATCGACAAAATAGGAAGTTTGCGTCCTTTTTGATTTTGTCGCAGTCTACTACGTTTTTTTAAACAAATAGATTTGCTAAAAAAAATTGTTTAGATTACTGTAACATATTTGGAATCTATATAAAAATGTACTGTAATAATGTTAAAATATTATTTCTGTATCTTTTCATTGAAATGAATTAAAAGGAAAACTAAATTGTGACTTTTTTGCGTGTAGCATTATTTTGAATGTTTATTTTTAACAAACTCGTACGTACGTATATAAATTCTTTAATTCTCTTATAACAAAATTTTAAGCTCGGATTTATCGCTTACAATATAGATTTATTCATTTTATGGTTATCCAAAAAGTGGAAATACGTCAGAGATTGCGGACAATTAATGAAACGAAAATTAGAGATAGCCTACATTAATTTTCAATAAATTTTTCTAAATATTAAAAGAAAATTTCTAGAATGATGTCTACGTTTTCCAACTCTCTCATTCGTAAAATTTGACACTTCTAACCAATAATTCAGTTGACAGTTCATACTTAAGTGAACTAGTTTTGCTTACAACCTAGTGTTCAGAATCTTTCAACAGCTGCTTCAGGCAACAAAAATTACTTACTAGGCACTTTATTTTCGATGTTTGGAAACAAATAAAGATGACAAGGTGACGAATGATGTGAATACGGACAAAGAATCATTAATTCAATATTCATAAATACACACACAGATATATATAAATATATATATATATATATATATATATATATATATATATATATATAATATCTTCGTGACCTTGGTATGATAAGGTAAACTTAATAAGTCGGCGATTAAAGGTCTGGTTCATTACTTCAAAGTATATATATTTAAAATAACTCTACATGTTTCGGCAATGATGCCTTTGTCAAGAGAATACAAAATATAAATGACAGAATATAAATGTCAAATAATTAAGTTGCTATGGTTTAAATTATTCAAAGATACATTCCAATAATAATAATAGATCATGCCTTAGTATTCCCAAAAATAGATAGCAAGGTGTGAACATATGTGTTGTTCGCTGCCAGAAGCTTGTGTCTCTTTCTGGGTATGAACATGTGTGTTGGTTGCTGCTGGCAGCTTGCGTCTCTCTCTGGGTGTGTGATTTTGTATTTGTGTGACCGCGTAAGTGTAGGGTTTTGTATGTTAGTGCGCTCGTGCGTGTGTTTAGTGACCGGTCGCGTAAATTTAGAGAGATCGGATAACCAGCCGTTGTGTAGGGCCGCCAACCCTTTCCCGGCAACTTCTTTACTTTTCCGAGCAGTACTTCGACGGCCCGACCCCCGCCCCAACGAGGCAAGGCGCAGACCAGCGAAGCACACCCTGCGAAAAAAAATCGAGAAACACATGGCATATATAAAATACCATGTCGTGATTGCGATAGTTACTACATAGGCCAAACGAAACAATATTTATACAAAAGAATACAAGCCCACAAATACTCTAGAACAGACAAAACTGCTTTGTCTACACACAAACTACAACGCGATCACCATTTCGATTTTGAGAACACACAGATAATTGATAAAGAACAACACACAATAAAAAGACAAATTAAAGAAATGATTAGTATTAAACAAGAAAAAAATTCAATTAACAACAGAAATGATATAAAAAATTTAAGCAGTATATACTATAACTTAATTTTGTAACGATCTACAATTTACCATCATAATATATTTTTTATGTTATTTAAATATCAATTACATTTAAATATCATATACTTTTGCTTATCATGCCGACTGTTCCGTATTTTGATTCCTGTTTAGTTGTCCGAGCAGGTTTTCGTGGTTTTCCTTCTCGTTTTGAGCGAATGCCGACAACTTTGCATCTTAAGTCGCTCCACGGGCGCATACGTAATAATAACTCATGTCTTGCTTTTCCCTGTTTTCTGTTTTGTGCTGATGTGGTCCTCTACTGGGTTGTGGCCTAGCATATGCGCTACCAAACTCTAGGGGGGTCTGCCCGATGGGCAGTCAGGTGCCATTCCGCCCTTCCAGCAGGAGTGAGGAACCAAGCTACGCGGCGCAAATCACGGCGCCGCGCAATGCACACACCTCTAGGACCGGTCCTGGGCGGCAACCTGGCTAGGCTGCTGTTAACAGCACACACACGTTCGACGTGTGTGCATTGCCCCCGCTTCTGCGGAAATCGTTAAGATGGCACAAAGTGTGACCGTCGTCGACTGAGGTAGCCACTAAGAGTGTTCCCTCGGTTGGCGATGAGCAACCCCGTGCAGGGTGCGCTTCGCTGGTCTGCGCCTTGCCTCGTTGGGGCGGGGGTCGGGCCGTCGAAGTACTGCTCGGAAAAGTAAAGAAGTTGCCGGGAAAGGGTTAGCGGCCCTACGCAACGGCTGGTTATCCGATCTCCCTAAATTTACGCGACCGGTCACAAAACACACCCACGAGCGCACTAACATACAAAACCCTACACTTACGCGGTCACACAAATACAAAATCACACACCCAGAGAGAGACGCAAGCTGCCAGCAGCAACCAACACACAGGTTCATACCCAGAAAGAGACACAAGCTTCTGGCAGCGAACAACACATATGTTCACACCTTGCTATCTATTTTTTGGAATACTAAGGCATGATCTATTATTATTATTGGAATGTATCTTTGAATAATTTAAACCATAGCAACTTAATTATTTGACATTTATATTCTGTCATTTATATTTTGTATTCTCTTGACAAAGGCATCATTGCCGAAACATGTAGAGTTATTTTAAATATATATACTTTCAAGTAATGTACCAGACCTTTAATCGCCGACTTATTAAGTTTACCTTATATATGTATATATATATATATATTGAGGCATTGCAAGAAGGATGCTTTCTCTGAAAGAAACAAAGAATATATGTAACCTTAATATTTATACCATAATGTTTATATCTACTTTGTACTTTAATATTAAGAAGGGGAAAGATCGATTCAAAGAATAAATACGTTATTTTGACGACAAATTTACCTAGAAATTATTAACTTATTTTTCTAATTTTTTTTATTATTATGTTTATATTCATTTTTCTTCCAAATACATATTTAACGCGTGTTTATTCAAACAAATGTAACGTATTTATTTTCAAATGCATTTGAACGAGTAAGCCCCGCCCACAATTTCAACGGTGCAATAACCCGAGAATAAACCTATATTGACGGAGTGTTTGTAAACACATAAAACATATGTTATTCAACCAAAATCATTTTATAAATCAAATTGTAATTTTTTAAACTGTTTTATACTGTAAAATTGTCTAATTTAATAATATTAACAAATTTAATGCAAGTAAAGAATGGGGCGATTTAGCGGAAAGTTATGCAATTAAAAACAAATGAAAAAGCAAGCGTCGGTAATTAGTCGTCACAGTGAGAGGTCACGTTTTTTTGTGCTCCGTAATAATTAAAATAATTAAGCGAAATTATTAAGTGCAAGAGATTTTTAATAATACAAAACGTTACACCTACCTACAAACCACCTGTGGACAAAATTTAACAGCCGCCGACCAAATAGTCCGAGACTTACGAATTTTTAAAGATTTTTACCGCCATAAAAATCTCACCGTAGCTTGACCAACATCGTTGAACGATCGAAATCGGTCATTCGCTCAAGACGCTGTCGGACTTGGAGATTTAAACAAATTTCAAGTTATCCCGAGGGACTGCAGCAGAAACATTCTCCAGTTTCCCGTTGTGAAGACGTCTCCAGAACACAGGCGCAAGAAGCAACGGAGGTTATATACGAAGATTCAGGTTTTTGCTAATTTTAACAAAATTTCCCGCGCCATTTTTTTCTTGCGCATGTACATTTCTAGAACTTTACTTTGTTTATTCCATAACTAACTATTTATATTACTTTCACCGATATTTTACCACTGTAATCTTTAGTGAACTTATTTAAATATTGGCATCTACTATTTGTATTTGTAAAACTTGATGCCATGTCACTGTTATAAACTATTTTACTAAGACAACACATTATTGCACCTGTCTTACACCATATTATTATACTGTACGAATACCAACCGTCGAGTGTGTCTCACTTAATATTACTTGTGTGTCACGAAATTATTAATATAAATTTCTCAAACTTTGCAAAATCTTTTATCCCTAATAAAGTTAATTGTCAATATTTTACTTTGTTTTTTTTTATATACTTGAGATATTGTTCCGTTCCTAACTTAATAAATTACGTAAATAAAGTATAAGTGGAAGGAAGTGAACCTACCTTAGCCCTGAAGAGAAAAAGAAGCTAGCCGAAGATAATAAAACAGATAAGTATTGAATGAGCCCAATTTGAATTTTACATGACTTTTGTTTATGACATTCATTCATTTTATTATACCGTACGTAGAAACAATTTTATTTATCAACATATTCGTAACATATCATTTAGAGCCCAACGTTTTGGGGCAGTTATAACAGTAATTAACATTTTTTTTCATTACATTAACGCTCGTAACATTACATTTGGCACCCTAACGTTTGGGGCGTACTTCTACTCCACACTTCAATAAAACAGTCACTCTATTGTTAAAAATATTAAGAAGGAACACTTTCTCAAGTAACAAAGTTTCGTGGCACAAAGAATCAATAAATTAATAAAATTAAAAATAAAAACAAGGAGAACCGTTGTATTCGCATTTACCATATTGTACTATTTGTTTATGTATTTGTTATTTTGTCTTTGTGGAACTTCAGAGAGAGAGCACGGTTTTGCATTTCAGGGGATTGCTGTATTCGAGACCATCGGTAAGATATTCAAAGGTTGTTACAGGGAAATATTAAAGTGCAGATTCATATTTCTTTTATATACATATATTTTTGCTATTTGTCATTGCATTTAAGTGTGTAAATTAAATCTAACAACACTATAAACAACAACATTTTACAACCAACATATTTACAATATAATTACCACTACCTGTACAAATATTAATATAATTTACAAACTAATTAAATATACTCTAAAATGGATACAAGACACAGAGCTAAGACCCCGAAAGACGCAGTGGAAGAAGACCGGAGTGACCAGGGGGACATTACAGTACCGCAAACGTCCGTTTCAGGAGAGACCAGTGTTTCGCCTGACAGTAAATTCATGGACATGTTCAACATGTTAATGGCACAAATGCAAGAAATAAAACAAGATATAAATAACAAATTAGATACTAATAATCAAGACATGAACACTGCCAATAAAGACCTTAACAATAAATTAGATAACACCAACAACAAACTAGATACTAACAACAAAGATTTAAACACAAAATTAGATAACACTAACAACAAACTAGATACTAATAATCGCGAACTAAAACAAGATTTAAATAACTTAAATAACGAACTTACGACGAGATTAGAAGTTAACCTAATTAACATAAATGAAAAAATAGAATTAAACAACGCAAACATAGAAATGAAACTTAATACATTTAAGGGGGACATCGACGTACAAATTGCAG